>CM076579.1:545882353-546587126 GCA_034641835.2 Pinus albicaulis | reverse complement strand
GGGCCTTCGGATACTCCATAGAGATGGTATGGTAGAAGGTATGTCTAATTTTTCTCTGGATTTCAATTTCTATGAACATTGTGTATATGGGAAGCAGAATCGGGTGAGTTTTCCTTCTGGTGCTAAGAGGGCAAACAAGATATTAGAACTTGTGCACAGTGATGTGTTTGGACCTGTGTCAGTTCCATCACTGGGAAAGTCTGTGTACTATGTTTCATTCATAGATGACTTCTCAAGGAATACATGAATATATTTCTTGAGGAAGAAATCTGAAGTCTTTGACAAATTTAAAGAATTTAAGGCTCTGGTGGAAAACCAGACAGAGAAGAAGATAAAGGCGTTGAGGACAGATAATGGTGGGGAGTTATGCAAGAAGGAATTTGAAGAGTTCTGTAAGAAGTGTGGTATAGCACGGCAGAAGACTACTCCATACACACCTCAACAAAATGGAGTTGCAGAAAGAATGAATAGAACGTTGATGGAAAAGGCAAGAAGCATGCTCGGTGGTACCGGGTTAGGACAAGAATTTTGGGCAGAGGCAGTGGAGACTGCATGTTACTTAGTTAACAGATCACCTTCATCAGCGTTGGAGGATAAGACCCCACATGAGGTATGGACTGGTAAGAAACCATCTCTTTCACATCTAAGGGTATTTGGATGTGATGCATATGTACATGTTCCAAAGGAGAAAAGGACCAAGTTGGATAATAAATCTGAAAGGTGCATCTTTATTGGGTATAAGGATGGTTTAAAGGGTTACAAGCTTTGGAACCCAGAAACAAGGAAGGTTGTGTACAGCCGAGATGTGGTGTTTAGAGAGGTGAAAGATGTTGTTAAACATGAAAGCATACCAAAGGAACCTGAGAAGATATAGTTTGAGCTAAAGGAGGGTGAATCAGACTCTACAACAGAATAAGACTTAGAAGATGAAGAGCCACAAACTCCAGCTTTAAGAAGATCAGTTCGGGAAAGAAGGCAACCAGAAAGGTATATTCCATCTGCTTTCTGTTCAGGTTTTTCCTTAACTATAACTGATGATGAACCCAGAACTTTCAGGGAGGCAGTAGATTCGGAAGGGATGGAAAACTGCGGAAGGAGGCCATGGTTGATGAAATGGCATCCTTGCACAAAAATGATGCATGGGATTTGGTGGAGTTGCCAGGTGGAAGGAAGCCCATTGGGAGCAAATGGGTGTTTAAGAAGAAGATGAATGTAGAAGGCAAGGTGGAGAAATACAAAGCTCGGTTGGTAGCGAAAGGTTATTCCCAGGTGCCGGGAATTGATTTTGGTGATGTTTTTTCTCCTGTTGCCAAAGTTACTTCTATTAGATTACTTTTATCTGTTGCTGCTGCATTTGATTTTGAGATAGAACAGATGGATGTGAAGACAACATTTCTTCACGGGGATCTAGAAAAGGAGATCTACATGAAGCAACTTGAAGGCTTTATGGTGAAGGGTATGAAAGAAGTGGTATGCAGGTTGAAGAAGTCTTTGTATGGGTTAAAACAGTCACCAAGGATGTGGTATCAGAAATTTGATACCTGTATACGGGGACTTGGCTTCACCAGAAGCAAGGAGGATCACTGTGTTTATTTTAAATTAATTGGTGACCGTGTTATTTATTTGGTCTTGTATGTGGATGATATGTTGTTGATTGGAAATGACAAAGAAATTATCCAAAATTTGAAGACCCAGTTGTTCTCAAAATTCGACATGAAGGATCTTGGTGCTGCAAACTATATTTTGGGCATGGAAATTAAGAGAGATCGGGCAAAGAGGAAGCTCTGGTTAAACCAGAGGAAGTATGTCGAGACTATATTGCGGAGGTTCAATATGCAGGATAGTAAACCGGTGAATGTTCCTATTCCTGTAGGTGTAAAGCTGTCTGCTGAACAGTGTCCCAAGACACAAGAAGAAGAGGAGTATATGTCCCGTGTTCCATATGCAAGTGCAGTGGGTAGCATGATGTATGCAATGGTCTGTACTAGACCAGACATTGCACATGCAGTGGGAGTATTGAGCAGGTTTATGTCAAACCCAGGGAAGGAGCATTGGACAGTAGTGAAGCGGGTTTTCAGATATTTACGTGGCACTAGTGATTATGGCTTGTGCTACCGGGGAAGACCAGGATTGGAAAGAATGTTGGACATTCGTGGTTTTGTTGATGCAGACTGGGCTGGAGATCTGGACCAAAGAAGATCTACAAGTGGGTATGTGTTTAGCCTATTTGGAGGCGCAGTCAGTTGGATGAGTAAAAGGCAGTCTGTAGTGGCTCTTTCAACTACAGAGGCAGAATACATAGCAGCCACTCATGCAAGCAAGGAAGCAGTTTGGTTGCAGAGATTGTGTTCAAGTATGGAGTTGGTACAACAAGCTATAAGGATAGACTGTGATAGCCAAAGTGAAATTTTCTTGGCTAAGAACCCTGCTTATCATTCAAAGACAAAGCACATTGATGTTCAATATCACTTTGTTAGAGATATGATTGAGACTAAAAGGGTGTTGCTGGTAAAGGTGGACACTTTGAAGAATGTTGCAGATGCATTGACGAAGTCTGTGAGCACTCAGAAGTTCTCTTGGTGTAGAGAAACAATGGGTGTTGAAGAATTGGGCAAATGACTAAGCTCTCTTGTGGCCCCCCGTGGAAAGAAAACAACAAGTGGGAGAATGTTGGGAATGTGTTATATTCTTTCCACGATTAGCCCCACACGCTGTATGTTGCGTCGGGCGTAGCTGGGGGGTCACGAGGGGCGAAGCAGTCCCCACCGTTGGGGTCCGAGGCATCGCCCCGGCCAAAATTGGTTTTTGTGCGGACCCACTCATAGGCGGATCCGCCCATGGTTTTGGGGTTCGATGGTTTTCGGCCCCTGGTATTTTTTAGATCCGGTCAAGGGAACTACGGTTATGTTCTAATCCAGGGTTAATGGATTGGGGTTTATGTATGCTTCGGCATGTATATATATGTGTTGTAACACTAAAAGGAAGATAATGAAAAATCAAGCTGGTCGTCCCGATTTGGGATCCAGGGGAAAATCTCTGTGTTGATCTGTTTTATGTTTTATGCTCTCGCTATTGTTTATTTTCTGTTATAAGATTCGTGTCTAGATAATTTCTGTTCAGGGTTAAAACCTACATTTGGTATCAGAGCGGTTTCGGCTTCAAGGGGACGCCTTTGCTGCTGAGGGTTTTTTAGTTCAGGCCTGAAGTAGACCCTGTTTAGTGGGAGATCTGCGGGATCGATTCTTGTGGTGAGAGAAGATGGCGAGCGGCGGAAAGATAGAGATCAAGAAATTTAATGGTCAGAGTTTTGAGTTGTGGAAGCTCAAGATGGAGGATCTGCTGGTGGATAAAGATCAGTGGATCGCGGTAGATCTAGGTACTAAACCAATGGCAATGTCAGATGAAGACTGGAAGAAACTGGATCAGAAGGCTAAGAGCACAATACGGTTGTGTGTCTCAGATTCAGTATTGTTGAATGTATCTGGGGAAGCTACGGCGAAGACCTTGTGGGAAAAACTTGGGACTTTGTACCAATCTAAGTCTCTGGTGAATAAGTTTTTCCTGCGGAAAAAGCTGTATAACCTAAGGATGAAGGATGGAGACTCGGTGACAGAGCATCTGAACGCCTTCAATACTGTGGTAAGTCAGTTGTCATCTGTTGATATTAAAATCTCAGATGAAGATAAGTGCATCAGTTTGTTGTGTTCTCTACCGGACTCGTGGGATAGTCTGGTTATTGCAATAGGTAGCAATACAACTACCTTGAATTTTGATGACATTGTCTCAGCCTTGCTGTCGGAGGAAATGAGACGGAGAAATATGGAGGGTCAGAATGGAGATGCCTTATCTGTACAAGGAAGGTCCCAGAACAGAAACAAGAATAAGGTTTCGAGTGGGAGATCTAAATCTAGAGGGAGATCTAAATCTCCTGGAAAGTTTGTAAAGGTGTGCTGGAAATGCGGAAAGGAAGGGCACTACAAAAAGGAATGCAGATCTAAAGCTCCTGAGAAAGGAAAGGGATCTGATGAAGGTCCTTCTGAAGAGGCAAAAACCACCTCGGATGAAGGTGGGGATGTGTATTTGGCTTCTTCTTCAAATACACATGTAGATCATGAGTCATGGTTGATTGACTCAGGTGCATCCTTTCACTTCACTCCCCATAGGGAGTGGTTCTGCGAGTATGAGAAATATGATGGTGGTGATGTCTTTCTAGGGGATGATAGGAAGGCTAGAATCGTCGGACGTGGAAAGGTCAAGTTGAAGCTTCAAGGTGGAAGGATTAGAACACTTCCTGGTGTTCTGCATATTCCTGCATTGGCCAGAAATCTGATTTTTGTAAGCAAGATGGATGATGCAGGTGTAAAAACAGTGTTCGAGAAAGATGCCTGCAAGATGGTTCGGGGAGCATTGGTATTAATGCGGGGAGTTCGGACTGGAACTCTGTACAAGCTACAAGGAAGCACAGTTATTGATGGGTGTAATAGTTCTGTGGTTCCTGAAAGTGGGATGGAAAGCCTAGCTATGTCTGGAGAAAAGACCATGCTATGGCATCAAAGGCTTGGACATATTGGAGAGAAGGGCCTTCGGATACTACATAGAAACGGTATGGTAGAAGGTATGTCTAATTACTCTCTGGATTTCAATTTCTGTGAACATTGTGTATATGGGAAGCAGAATCGGGTGAGTTTTCCCTCTGGTGCTAAGAGAGCGAACAAGATATTAGAACTTGTGCACGGTGATGTGTTTGGGCCTGTGTCAGTTCCGTCACTGGGAAAATCTGTGTACTATGTTTCATTCATAGATGACTTCTCAAGGAATACATGGATATATTTCTTGAGGAAGAAATCTGAAGTCTTTGACAAATTTAAAGAATTTAAGGCTCTGGTGGAAAACCAGACAGAGAAGAAGATAAAGGCGTCGAGGACAGATAATGGTGGGGAGTTCTGCAAGAAGGAATTTGAAGAGTTCTGTAAGAAGTGTGGTATAGCACGGCAGAAGACTACTCCATACACACCTCGGCAAAATGGAGTTGCAGAAAGAATGAATAGAACACTGATGGAAAAGGCAAGAAGCATGCTCAGTGGTACCGGGTTAGGACAAGAATTCTGGGCAGAGGCAGTGGAGGCTGCATGTTACTTAGTTAACAGATCACCTTCATCAGCGTTGGAGGATAAGACCCCACATGAGGTATGGACTGGTAAGAAACCCTCTCTTTCACATCTAAGGTTATTTGGATGTGATGCATATGTACATGTTCCAAAGGAGAAAAGGACCAAGTTGGATAATAAATCTGAAAGGTGCATCTTTATTGGGTATAAGGATGGTTTAAAGGGTTACAAGCTTTGGAACCCAGAAACAAGGAAGGTTGTGGACAGTCGAGATGTGGTGTTTAGAGAAGTGAAAGATGTTAAACATGAAGTCCTACCAAAGGAACCTGAGAAGATAGAGTTTGAGCTAAAAGAGGATGAATCAGACTCTACAACAGAAGAAGACTCAGAAGATGATGAGCCACAAACTCCAGCTTTAAGAAGATCAGTTCGGGAAAGAAGGCAACCAGAAAGGTATAGTCCATCTGCTTTCTGTTCAGGTTTTGCCTTAACTATAACTGATGATGAACCCAGAACTGTCAGGGAGGCAGTAGATTCAGAGGATGGAAAACTCTGGAAGGAGGCTATGGTTGATGAAATGGCATCCTTGCACAAAAATGATGCATGGGATCTGGTGGAGTTGCCGGCTGGAAGGAAGCCCATTGGGAGCAAATGGGTGTTTAAGAAGAAGATGAATGTAGAAGGCAAGGTGGAGAAATACAAAGCTCGGTTGGTACCGAAAGGTTATTCCCAGGTGCCGGGAATTGATTTTGGTGATATTTTTTCTCCTGTTGCCAAAGTTACTTCTATTAGATTACTTTTATCTGTTGCTGCTGCATTTGATTTTGAGATAGAATAGATGGATGTGAAGACAAAATTTCTTCACTTGGATCTAGAAGAAGAGATCTACATGAAGCAACCTGAAGGCTTTATGGTGAAGGGTAAGAAATAACTGGTATGCAGGTTGAAGAAGTCTTTGTATGGGTTAAAACAGTCACCAAGGATGTGGTATCAGAAATTTGATACCTATATACGGGGACTTGGCTTCACCAGAAGCAAGGAGGATCACTGTGTTTATTTTAAATTAATTGGTGACCGTGTTATTTATTTGGTCTTGTATGTGGATGATATGTTGTTGATTGGAAATGACAAAGAAATTATCCAAGATTTGAAGACCCAACTGTTCTCCAAATTCGACATGAGGGATCTGGGTGCTGCAAACTATATTTTGGGCATGGAAATTAAGAGAGATCGGGCAAAGAGGAAGCTCTGGTTAAACCAGAGGAAGTATGTCGAGACTATATTGCAGAGGTTCAATATGCAGGATAGTAAACCGATGAGTGTTCCTATTCCTGTAGGTGCAAAGTTGTCTGCTGAACAGTGTCCCAAGACACAAGAAGAAGAGGAGGATATGTCCCGTGTTCCATATGCAAGTGCGGTGGGTAGCCTGATGTATGCAATGGTCTGTACTAGACCAGACATTGCACATGCAGTGGGAGTATTGAGCAGGTTTATGTCAAACCCAGGGAAGGAGCATTGGACAACGGTGAAGCGGGTTTTCAGATATTTACGTGGCACTAGTGATTATGGCTTGTGCTACCAGGGAAGACCAGGATTGGAAAGAATGTTGGACATTCGTGGTTTGTTGATGCAGACTGGGCTGGAGATCTGGACCAAAGAAGATCTACAAGTGGGTATGTGTTTAGCCTATTTGGAGGCGCAGTCAGTTGGATGAGTAAAAGACAGTCTGTAGTGGCTCTTTCAACTACAGAGGGAGAATACATAGCAGCCACTCATGCAAGCAAGGAAGCAGTTTGGTTGCAGAGATTGTGTTCAAGTATGGGGTTGGTACAGCAAGCTATAAGGATATACTGTGATAGCCAAAGTGCAATTTTCTTGGCTAAGAACCCTGCTTATCATTCAAAGACAAAGCACATTGATGTTCAATATCACTTTGTTAGAGATATGATTGAGGCTAAAAGGGTGTTGCTGGTAAAGGTGGACACTCTGAAGAATGTTGCAGATGCATTGACGAAGTCTGTGACCACTCAGAAGTTCTCTTGGTGTAGAGAAACAATGGGTGTTGAAGAATTGGGCAAATGACTAAGCTCTCTTGTGGCCCCCCGTGGAAAGAAAACAACAAGTGGGAGAATGTTGGGTATGTGTTATATTCTTTCCACGATTAGCCCCACGCGCTGTATGTTGCATCGGGCGTAGCTGGGGGGTCACGAGGGGCGAAGCAGTCCCCACCGTTGGGGTTCGGGGCAGCACCCCGGCCAAAATTTGTTTTTTGTGCGGACCCACTCATAGGCGGATCCGCCCATGGTTTTGTGCATGGTTTTGCACATGGTTTTGGGGTTCGATGGTTTTCGGCCCCTGGTATTTTTGTAGATCCGGTCAAGTGAACTACGGTTATGTTCTAATCCAGGGTTAATGGATTGGGGTTTATGTATGCTCCGGCATGTATATATATGTGTTGTAACACTAAAAGGAATATAATGAAAAATCAAGCTGGTCGTCCCGATTTGGGATCCGGGGGATAGGCGGATCCGCCCATGGTTTTGTGCATGGTTTTGCACATGGTTTTGGGGTTCGATGGTTTTAGGCCCCTGGTATTTTTGTAGATCCGGTCAAGGGAACTACGGTTATGTTCTAATCCAGGGTTAATGGATTGGGGTTTATGTATGCTCCGGCATGTATATATATGTGTTGTAACACTAAAAGGAAGATAATGAAAAATCAAGCTGGTCGTCCCGATTTGGGATCCAGGGGAAAATCTCTATGTTTATCTGTTTTATGTTTTATGCTCTTGCTATTGTTTATTTTCTGTTATAAGAATCGTGTGTAGATATTTCTGTTCAGGGTTAAAACCTACAAGATGAAAAATAATTTTCTCCAAATGTTGGGAGTCCAGTTGATATGGTACTTAAAGGAATTGACCCAAAAGGACCGACTTGATATTGCCCTAATGATGTATGTAATGAATCAAGTCGTTCAGTACTAAAGATAGGACTACCAGTTAAAATACGAGATGATGACACTGGAGAAGACCATGAACGTGAAGATGCACAAGAGAAAGTGTTAGAAAATGATTTGTATCCTGTTGGGACCGAAGGGCCACCATGAAAATATGACTCTGGTGAGGTTGTGAACATCGAGGGAGTAGCGAGTGTAGGACCTAATGTAATTGGAACAACAGACCCAACTGAAGATGTTGGTTCAAACATGGTTGTGTGACCAAATGTATACCCTAAAAAATCGACGAGAAATTGAATGGCAATAGGATCAACAAAAGTATATGGAAACGATTGAGGAAAAGTCTCGTATAGGTAAAGGTCCCCCCCAAAATGGGTTGGAGTTAAAGGTGTATCGTCTTGTGGGATTTCTTCAATTGCAATTAAACCAGGAGGAAGAACTTCATCATTAGGCCCAAAATATATTTTAGACTTTTGAATGTGTGATATAGGAGTTTCAATGGCTACAGAAATTTGTGGGATGACCAAGGTAGGAACAAATTTTGGTTGTTCGACTTCAAGATTTAGATTTTATGGCAAAGAAGAGACAGGATCTGGATCAATTTGTGATTGAACAACATCGGGTCCAAGAGGTATGGTCTCAACGATTGAATGGATTGTGACCACGGGTAACTGTGAAGACTCCGTTTCGACAACAGTAAACGAATCGGGATGTGTGGAAACAATTTGAGCTAACTCTGGTTTAAAATATGATGTTTCTCCATAGGTACGAATTGTTCTTGATTCGGTAGATCGTGATCGCCTTTGCCTACCAGAAGTAACCTCCGGCAGTAAACGTGGTTTTAAAGATAATCTACGTGAACAATGGGGGATAGGAGTTTGTTATTCCACGATTACTGATTTATTTTATCCAAAAAAAAAATAAACAAAAAGAGGGTAATGCTAGGAAAAAGGGTTTACCAAGAAATTGTGAACTGCAGAATACCTCTTGGCGAACCAAGAATTACGGGCAGGTAATCTCACTGAACGTTGTGTTTGATGTATCACAATTTCAAGGTGGCCAACTCGGTTCACTATGGATGGATAGCACCTAAACGTTTTCCTCCCAAATATACCCGAAGGTATGTGGAGGCCCAAGTCTGTATTAGCGCTGTCTAATGTGAAACCACGCAGTGAGATCACCCCCTTATACTTATCGTGCTGTAACATTGCCTGATATACCAGAAAGTACATGGACAAGCTACGATATACTTACATACGTGGAGTGAGGTATCACACTCAGAATGTATCACAGACAAGTTAACAACAGCTACTATGTTTTACGATGTTGGAACACATCTCTAGCCTAGACCTTCTATATGTTATCGTTATGGTTCCAAAGCGTTGTTAAGTAAATTAAGATTAATTTTATGTTGATCTTGCTTAACAATTTTCCTTTCAAAGGTTCACCACGATGATGTGTATGAAATTCCTAAAATGCAATCTAAGAATGATAAAAAAACTTTCACTTTCAGCTTTTTCAATGAAGAACCTAGCTACTAAGGGAAGAGAGCAAATAATTTGTGAGCAAACAAATCAATGAATCACAAATTAAATGTAGATTTCCTAATGTTCCTTTTGCAAAACACACATTATTCTACATGCAAATGAAAACTTTTCTTTTCAGTTTCCTTAATGCTATGAATTCAGAAAAGAAACTAGGTGCATTAGATCAATAATTCAAATGATTTTTACTTTCGAGAAACAGAGAATACAAACAACAATTTCTCTTTTGAATGAAAAACGAGGATTTCAACGACAATTTCTCTTATCAAGGAAATGTGTTAGGATATTCCAACACATAGGAAATGGTTAAGAATAACTTATTCTAGTGTAGAGTTAGGTAAAGTGTGTTTCTTTACCATGTACATTTGTAACTTCTAATCCGTCAGTCACGATTTCTAGTGATCTGATGGTTATCTCCCACCTCGGTAGTAATGGCACTTGATCCGTGGCTTAGCACCCAATTGGTCCATGATCTCTATTTAAATAGCATGGAGGGTCATTTTTCTAGGAATTGTTTATGAGAGAAACATATGTAACTTTTCTTTTATATTAATAAATTCCCTGAACTGGCCGTGTTGGCTCAGGGCATGGACTGTTTCCCTCTTTGAGGGTTTTAACCATGTGATTATACTGGTGTATTGATTTATGATATGTTTGTGAGCGGTGACCTTTGGTTCTTGATCTACTAAAATTACCCTATAAATTCCTACATGGTATCAGAGCTATTTTGAGGGCCGCGTCTGTTGTTGATCAAAATCCGAAGCCGATTTGACTGCATGCGAATGTCGTTTTGTAGATCTACTATTTCTGAACATTTTTGGGCTTGGAGAACTACTCGGTTGTGTCTGGAGCATCTGTTATAGTGAGGAATTCCTTCCATTTCATTCGAAAAGGTTTCCAGCTACCAAAGTTATGATAGTTTAGATTGGAGGTATAAGCATCTATTTTGCAGTTATATTTGTTAATAGGTCTGCTTATTTCAGTTTGTTTCTTTTTATTTTTCAGTATTAAGATTTTATTTATTTCCTAGATCTATACCCTCTTCTCTATGTATGCTCTTTTTTGTGCGTTGCATGTGATCTTGGCAAATCAAAACAAGAAAAGAGATTTTTTTGCTACGTATGCTCTTTCCTTGCGTCTTTGTGTGATCTCGGGAAATCAGAAATAGTGAAAAAGTGATAGTTGCCAATAAGGCTAATCTAACATTCTTCCGTAAGGCTTTGAATTTTCTTTTTTTCTTTTTTTTGCTCGGTTTTTGTGTTTTTTTGTGCAGGAAAAGGCACACACACCGAAGAGTTAAAAAAAAAACCCCTTCCTCCTTTCATACAATAACGTGATCCTTTTACTATCTCACTTGGTGAGGAGTTAGTTTATGAGAATAGAGGTCTTGGGTTCAAGTCTCCTTCTCAAGCTTCTTTTGTAAAAAAAATTTGTTCAAAGGAGCGGAATTTTTTTTTTTTTTTAAAGCCGCACTTCATCCCGTTCCCGTAACTATTCAGCATCTACAACTCAAATTTTTCAAAAGGCATAACTTCTTCATCCGGAAGCCGTTTGTCGAGCTGTTTTTTTTTAAACGACATAATTTTTCGATATCTTTCCATTGGATTAGTTAGTTTCAGCTTTTTTCAGCTTCATTTAAAAAAAAAATATGAAAAGTGCATGCCCAACTATTTTTAACAGCACCAATTATTTCCAATGGTTACCTCACATGGTAGATATACTTAGAAGTAAAGGGCTTTATAGAATAGCCACAGGAAAAGAAACTAAAACTTCTAATGATGAAAAAGCTACTAAATGGGAAAATAAACAATATCAAGCATGAGGGTTAATAGGAATGTCCATTGCTCAAGATCTTTGATTTCATATCCTTGACATTGACACCCCTGATGAGGCCTTGGAAAAGCTAAAAACTGTTTTTGGCGTTCAAAATAAAATATGGGCCCACCAGCTTGAAAATGAGTTGCTTACTTTGGACCCCAATAATTTCTCCTCCATTGAAGATTTTTTGTCCAAATTTAAGACCCTCAGAATTCTTTTAGAAGGTTGTAAGATAAAAAAGGACGATGGTAGCCTCATATATTGCATTATTGTTAAGCTTGGTCCTGCATACTCTGTATTTGTTTCCGCCTTCCATTCCACCATAGAAGCCATCATTTCTTTAGGAACCACCTACAAGAATCCCTCTTTTGATGCCTTCTATGATTCTTTGATAAGAGAACAAGAAAAACTTTTACACCTTGGTCTTATCACTGTTGGAAATGCTTCTAAGAAAGCATTAGCAGCCCAACAACAACCATATCAAAACAATCCCAAGAAGCAGTATCCTAAAAAATATGGTCCTAAACCAAACAAGGGCCCTAAGAAATTTCAGCCGCAAACTGAAAAATCAAATCACCAAAATAATAAGGCAAATCAAAACAAAGGGAAGAAGATAGATAAACATTGCAACTTTTGCAATTGAGATGGCCATATAGAGTCCAAATGTTTTAAGAAGATGGAAGCCTTAGAAGCAGCAATGAAGAAGCACAACATCAATTTGCAGCACTCTTCACCTTTATCTTCAGGCATGGCACTTTTTGCTTGTTGTTGTCAAGCATCAAGATCTGGTTATGCATTAAATGTATCTTCTTCTTCTCCTTCTCATGAGTGGCTCATTGATTCTGGAGCTTCTTACCAGATGGCTAAAAACAAATCCATGTTTCTTCTTCAAATGATTGTAACACCAAACATATTTATGTTGGTGATGATAGATCTCTTAGTGTTGTAGGATCTGGAATCATTCATCTAGATAATGGTCAGTTTAATGATGTACTATGTGTTCCTACCTTGTCATGCAACCTTCTATTCATTTATCAGATAACTCATTCAGGTGAAGGGAGAATAGTAGAATTCTCACCTAATGATGTTGTAATCAAAGATCCTAAACATATTTTAGCTATTGGCATTGCTGATGATTCCACAAGGTTGTATAAGTAGGACAACTTTGGGTCATCATCTCTTCCCTCTGTTTTTTTTTCTCATAATGATGATGTGAGAAAACTTTGGCATGAGCGATTTGGTCACTTAAACTATCACTCTCTTCAAACTCTATGTAAGGAAAATATGGTGACGGGATTTCCTATGGTATCTTTCCAAGATGGTGTTTACTCCGGATGTGTACTCGGAAAACATCATCAGGATAGTTTTGACAAACATGCCTCTTGGCACGATTCAGCCCCTTTGTAGCTTGTGCACAGTGATTTATGTGGTCCACTTCTTGTTGTTTCTTTCTCTGGTTGCAAGTACTTCTTAATTTACATTGGTGATTTTTCCAGACACACTTGGGTATATTTCTTAAAACTCAAGAGTGAAGTTTTTAACATGTTCTTGGCCTTTAAGGCCTTTGTTGAGAAACAATCTGGACATCAAATTCTTAAGTTAATATCAGAAAATGGTGGAGAATATGTTAACAAAAAAATTATCAACTTTTTCACTGAGCATGGCATTCAATTGCAAAATATTGTTCCATATACTCCATAACAAAATGGTGTAGCTGAAAGGAAGAATTGTACCTTAAAAGAAATGTCTAATTTTATGCTTCAATCTAAAGGACTTGGTCTCAGCTTTTGGGCAGAAGCCACTAACTGTGCAAATTACATAGTAAATCACACTCCTACTAAGGTTTTAAAGAGTATAACTATAGAAGAAGCTTGGAGCTCAATCAAACAAGATGTAAGTCACTTTCGTGTTTTTGGAAGTGATGCTTGGGCCCATATTCCAGATGCGAAACATAAAGCCTTAGAACCTAAGAGTGAATTTTTTTTTTTTGTTGGATATTCTGAAGATGTCAAAGGATATAGACTTCTTCAACCAAAATCCAAAAATATAATCATTAGAAGAGATGTAAAGTTTTATGAAAATATATTGGCTTGCAAGCCTAATTCCATGGGTGTGCCACCTTTGGCCTATGAGCCTGATTTGGAAAATGTGCCACCTCTCTCTCTCTCTTCTATTTTTAATAGCATTCCCTCTAGTTCAAATGATGATAGCGAGGATGACAATCCTCCTCCAGCTCATGAAATTGTTCCTTATACTCCACTGCTTCCAAGATGGGTCTGCTCTACTCGGGATGCAGCAGGTTCTCTTGCAAGTGACCCTGCCGATCAATGACGTACACATTCTCAGTTCGAAAGAGCCTCTTCCTTATTGGCTCAAGTTCCAAAAAAACTTGATCCAAAAACCTTTGAAGAAGCCTCCGGTCATCCAGATTGGGATGAAGCTATGAATGAAGAGTATTGTTCCTTATTGGAAAACAATACTTGGGATCTTGTTCCTCTTCCAAAAGGAAGAAAAATTGTCATATGTAGATGGGTTTACAAATCAAAGTATGGACCAAATGGAAAAGTGGATAGACATAAAGCTCATCTTGTCGCTAAAGGTTTTTCAAAATTTGAAGGCATTGACTATACTGAAACCTTCTCCCCTGTTGCCAAAATGAATTCTATCCACTTTGTTCTTTCCCTTGCTGCCTTGTTAGATGTGAAATCCATCAGATGGACGTTAAATCTGCCTTCTTACATGGATATTTGCATGAAGAAATATAAATGGAACAACCCCTTGCCTTTATCCAAAAATATTTCAGCCTTGTTTGTCACCTTAGGAAGTCTCTCTATGGTCTCAAACAAGCTCCTCGGGCTTGGTATGCCAAAATGGATAGATTTCTCTTAGATAATGGCTTTTCCAAGTGTCATTCTGACAAAAATATCTACACCAAGAAAGTGGGTAATTCCTTCACCATCCTTGTTCTTTATGTTGATGAACTTATCCTTACTGGTAGTGATCCAAACCATATAAACCTTGTGAAGTCTAGCCTCAAAAATAAGTTTGAAATGACAGACTTAGGACACTTGCATTATTTCCTTGGTCTTCAAGTCTTGCAAACCAAGGAAGGCATTACCCTCTCTCAGTCCAAGTATGCCTGTGATATTCTACACCACTTTCACGTGGAAGACTCTAAGCTTGCCCCTTCTCCCTTTCAGTTTGGAGTCAATATTTCAATCAACTGTACTACCCCTGAAGTTAATGCTACTTTATACCATCAACTTGTTGGTAAAATTTTGTATCTAACCCATACCCATCTTGACCTTTCCTTTGTCATTGGTCTTATCGCTCAGTTTATGCGCCAATCTCATGAAAGTCACTGGAAAGTAGCAGAAAGAATACTTTGATATATTTGAGGTATAGTTCAGTTCGAGATTCATTACAGTGTAGGAGCATCTCCCTTGTTGAATGGTTTCACTGATTCTGATTGGGCTGGTGACCCTAATGATCGGAAGTCCACTGCAGGATATGTATTCACTCTTGGTTCAGGACCTATTACTTGGTCTTGTAAGAAACAAAGTGCCATCTCCCTTTCTTTAGCAGAAGAAGAGTATCGTGGTGCAGTTGAAGCCAGCAAGGAAGCCATGTGGCTTCGTCAGATCCTGTTTGAATTTGGTCTTCATCAGCAACATCCAACTACACTTTGGTGTGATAATTAGAGTGCCATTCAACTATGTAAAGATCCAGTTCAACATCAGTGTATGAAACACATTGAACTCCACATACACTTCATTAGAAAGCTCATTCATGATCGTGTTCTTGAAGTGTAGTATTGTCCGACCAATGATAAAGTAGCCGATATCTTTATGAAGGCTCTCACAAAAGAAAAGTTTACCAAACTTCGATCCATGCTTGGAGTTAAGGAAAGTTGTCATTAAGGGGGGATAGGCTCTAATGCCTCCTTCCTTCTCCTATTGTGTCACTTTTGTAAATCCTTCAATCCTATCCCAATTTGTTCTTAAGGAGGGATGTTAGGATATTTCAGCACATAGGAAATAGGCTCCTTTTGTGTCACCTTTTTAAATCCTTCAATCCTATCCCAAGTTGTTCTTAAGGGGGGATGTTAGGATATTCCGACACATAGGAAATAGTTAAGAATAACTTAGTCAGTGTAGAGTTAGGTAAAGTGTGTCTCTTTACCATGTACATTTGTAACTTATAATCTGACAGTCACGATTTGTAGTGATCTGCCGGTTATCTCTCACCTCGGTATTAATGGCACTTGATCCATGGCTTAACACCTGATTGGTCCATGATCTCTATTTAAAGAGCATGGAGGGTCATTTTTCCAGTAACCGTTTATGAGAGAAACATATGTAACTTTTCTTTTATATTAATAAATTCCCGGAAGTGGCCGTATTGGCTCAGGGCATGGACTGTTTCCCTCTTTGAGGGTTTTAACCACGTGATTATACTGGTGTACTAATTTGTGATCTGTTTGTGAGCGGTAACCTTTGTTTCTTGTTCTATGGAACTTACCCTATAAATTCCTACAAAATGAAGATTTTATGACAATTTCCTATTGCGAAAGCAAATGATTCTTAATGCGACCATTAAAAGTACTTTGAAATCAACTTTTCAATGATAAAGAAAAACTATTTTAAACAAACATTGAACAAATTTTCAGTCAAAGGAGGAAGAAGTATATAGATTCACTGGTCAATTGAGCATAAAATTTTTTAGAAAACAACAACAAACAAAACTAAAGCAAGTTGCAAAATCAAATTCAAGGGAATTTGGGTACTTTCAGAAGTCAACTCAGTCTCCAAGGGGAGACAGTGCTCTACAACGTAGGCTAAGAAGGGAGACAATGCTCTACAAAGCACTGTGTCCAGTCTAAGGGTGCGTTGGGCGCAGTATGCAAAGAAAAATACTACTGTCTAACTCATTGTCTTTGCAAATTAGGCTTTGAAAAATATTAATATTTGTGTGTAACAACTAATGGGTGGATAAGCAGAGAAAATCAGAGGCTAAAACACCTATAACTAAGAGAAATTTTCCCCAGTAGAGTCGCCAATTTGTCGGGCCAGAATTGTGAATTACGGATAAATCACGCTTCCCTAGACATGTGCTAGTCTACAACAATAGGTGAAAGACTATACGACTATTTTTCCTAACTCATAACAGATACACAGAGATGATTGGAGGCTTACATGTTTAGTTGCTTCCAAATGGCTCCTTTTATCGCTTTCGTTGTAGCTTCAAATTCAAGCGGTTTGTGAGCTGAAGGCTTCGTGCAAGAAGGAACACTGAAACAAAAGAAGATGCAATAATATGGATATCTATTCAAGCTAGTTAGCTAAATCAGTAAAGCATAAACCATATACATCAACTAAGATCTTGCAATATGGAAAATCAAATCCAAGACAGATGCATATAGGGAAAAATAAGAAGTACTCTTTATTTATGATAGAAGGAGAGGTTACAACCTAGTGACTTATTTGAAGTGACCTTCCAGCAATGTTCCCAAACCTCATCACAGTATAAATCTTTCCAGTAGAAACTTCAAAAATCTATCTCTTAATTGAAAATTCTCCATCATTTCTCTACTCAAATTCTTCCTCTTCAAGCATTCAAATCTATGCTCAATTTATAAATGAACTATAGGTTGTTTAGCAATCAATAACCTTCCAAAAATAGGAAATACATGTTTCCAGTCATGTATATGTCAAATGGACACTTGGATCTGAAGCTTGATACATGTGAACTCTTCTAGAAGGCACTGGCCAAGTGGAGATTCTGGAACAATGAGAATTTTGCTCCCAATGTGACCAACGCACTTGTGAATGTCGAGAAGTGCTTTACAGAGCAGCCTTGCATGGGGCTAACTGCATATACAATGCACTTATGCCCCTTAGAGTCTACGTTGGTGAGCTCTCATATGCTATATAATAAGCTTCAAACCATGGAAACCTTTGCTTGATGAAAATCTTTCTTGATTTGTCTTGTTTCTTGTCTTAGGGCATGTAGCAACTGAAATGATAGGGAATGATAGACCCTTGATCATTGGTCCCGGAGATGATGCCTAGTTAACCAGGTCATTGGGAATGGTGGCCAAATTGACCTATAACAAGCCGCTTCATCAACCTCACACATGATACCAACCAATGGTGCTCCCACCCTCAGCAAAACACCTTCCTCACATCATCAATGAGCGAACACTTTCATGTTTTGCGGCACCCGTCTCTATGTTTTGTACCAACCAAACCCAATTATTTTATTATTCTGGTAATTTTACAAAGATCGCAAATGGCACACTACATGCCCAACCAACCCATTCATTTTTTCTCCCCCGGAAGTAGTCCCTCATCACCCTTGGTCGGAGTATCACACCCTCACGCAAAAGCCACCATAACATTCATAACCAATTTATACCAACCCTGGAAGTCCTACTGACTCCAGAGATTTCCCCATCAGAAATGGTTATGAGTGCTACCAAGCTGCTTTGTATACTCTGACCTTGGGCCACTGAATCCTCATCATCAGTTTTCAGTCAACCCTCTCCATCATGCCTATGTTAAACCCATCACATCCAGGATCCTGATCCTCCACATCAGTGACCCCCTTTTTCGGTTGAGGATTAATTTTTGTCGAAATCAACACCCATTTTCCAAAAAGGAAGCGGTACCTTGGATCACCCCTCTCCATGGAAAGGCCATCCTCGGGTGGCACTATTGGAGACATCATTTCCCACAAATGTCATCAATCCTCCTGACATTTGAATACAACAAAAGATTTCATGTCAATATAGTATTGTACCTTACAACCATTTCACTTTGATCAAATTCATCGAAGACCCATGCCTTTATAAGCATCTCTTTAAACAATGCTTACACGGGAAGGTCCAAGCTAGTGCCTATGTGTACAATGTGCATTTATATGCCATACCAAGTTTAAAATTATGGGTACCACATTACACCTATTTTCAAAGAATATCTATTTGTCAAATAGATTTTTTTAACTAGCCAAAGCACCATGAGCATGGGACATGCCCACCTCATAGAAAATTTGTATATATTGTATTATACCATTGCTTGCAGGGATCCCATAGGACATGGTCGCTTTTCGACCCAGTGCAGGGCGTATCCAACTTCGAGCTACATGCAGGTGTATCTCTCTCTCCACACAGAAAAGAAAATATAATGTATTTTGGCTATACAGTTCTTCCTAGACCTCACACGTTAGGGGGCAACTGTTATCACTCGAAAATCGGACAAGAAAAGATGACATTATTTAATGTCTGGCAGAAGGATTTACAAGGCTGAGAGACATTAGAGAATCTGAAGTATTTAAAAATCTCTAATGTCTAAAAGGAAAAATAAAATTGTGCACAGAAAGAACCAGTCAAATGCGCCTTTGTGCGCATAATTATTCGATAAACGCGCCTTTTCGTGACTTTTCCACAAAAAGTCGCGTTGTCTTGAGAGTGGCGAAATTCACTTTCCAAGACCACAAGGCACACTCCAGGATATTGATCCCACACTTGAGGTCGCTTAAGGACAGCCACCCTCCTTAGAACCTCAAGGGAGCACACAATGGAATAAATGTGGCACACAATGGAATCACCCTCCTCTCTTGGGTCACCATCCATAATGTACCAAGAGAGGGAAGGAGGATTTTAATTCTCCTATAACATTCCACCAAGAGATGAAAAATAGGAGAGCACATTGTTATGCTGGCCAAAATTTCCCCAAGCAATACCACCAGTGTGTGATCCGGAGCAGAGATAAAGGGGACTCAGTTGTTGGCCATCCAACAACTTCAATCCACCATAGTAGATAGAGGAAGACTTTATGCCAAGGCAACTTGGAAGTAAAAACATCCTTGCGTCAGGACTTGGAGCTCCATAGTTCCAAGGGCCCCTTGGCAAGTGGGCTAAAGTTTCATCCTCATTTCCTACCATCACTCATTAAGAGGGGATGTAAGCACCGTCGTTTGGAATATTTAAGTTGTTTGACACTATTTAGAGCTTTTCTTTTATTTGTTTTATTTTTAGGTTAGTTTTTATGTTTGAATATGCATGCTATTTCTATATATAGTATGTTTATGTTTTAGCATGTTCCACTAACTTACTTGACTCCATATATTTTTTTCCCATGACCAATAACTTAAGAGGGAAAAACCACCCCTCTTAAGCAAGTGTGATTTGGTATATTCATGCACCAAACACACAAACACATGTATTATTGATATTCAAGATTATTATTGATGAGAACATTTGGGTGTTTATTTACAATCGGATCTACCATGATATCTTGGATGAGAGGTCCATAACACGACCAAGGTTGAGTACGATGCTCCTAGCATAGCTAGCTCTGTGGTAGGATGAAGAAGCTCCTTAGGGAGCTTGATGAGCATGATTTGGACACATTGGAATGACAAAGTGTGGGGTTAGATTCGCAGATAATCCCATATATATATTTGGGACTGAGATACTTTCATATATTAAGATTGTGTAGTTTTATGAGACAGTCTTAGGCTTGTGGTTGGCACCTTCTTGAGAGGGAGGATGAATTTGGTATCCTTTTGTGATTTATATTATTATTCATGGTCTAACATGAGATTTGATTTGATGCCCTGTATGAACAGGAGATAGCTACTATTTCTACATGATGATCAAGTTGATACCAAAATGAATATGATGAGAGAATCGTTGATCGAGGAAACTGAGCCAACTCTTCCTCCCTTGATTGAGCTCCTAGGGTGTGTAATTGAGATAGAGGGATCTTGGGGTTAAGGGAACACTTGGCAGTAAGGTATCACCCATATATATTACCCATAGCATTGTATATGTTTCTCCCCTATCTTCATAGGGTCAAATGTTCTTCTCCCCTATCTATTCTATGTAGAGTATACCCCAGTTGGCATCATACCCACAAGTAGGGCTTTCTGGGAATGTACCTCCCTATATGGCCAATGGGCTGAGAGTACACTTGGGGTGTCCAACCCAAGTCAATTATGATGTAGGTTTTCTACCACATGACTATTCAGGGTCATTGATGGGAAGATTAACACGAAATAAGATTAGGTTGATAATGAGCTCCCTCATGTGGTTCCAGGGTTGGGATGTGATCCCTTGTGTGTTTGAATATCATATTTCTTGATATGGGGTCGTAGTATTAGCTCCCCTTGAGCTTTAGGATTGAGTAGTAGTTCCCCGATGTGGTTCAAGATTGAGATGTGCTCCCTGATGATATGCTCTCCGATGATGATGTGGGTCGTTTATCTAACTCCTCGCTGATATTCTGGGTAGTATTTCGCTGACCGATATTATAGGTAATACCCTGTTGACTGATATTTTGGGTAGTATCTAGCTAATAGAGATTTTAGGTAGTAGCTCGATGAATAAAGCGTGGTAGCTTAGGCTCCCCTCCGATGACAAATTGTTCTTCTAGAATTTTCGTCATATGAGCAGGGAAAATTAAGAGATAAGTAAGAATGTGCAAGAGATGAATTATGATTATCAATGATAATATTATATGATGAGATACCTTATATTGGATATGATTATATTGTAGTATTCATGTGTCATAATGCGAGTGGAATTATCCCTATTTGAGAGGGAGTGTTAAAATTATGCAAGTGTGGTTAAATTCCACTTTGGATAGCTCACATAATGGAGATAACGATTGCATTGAATTCATATTTTTTGGAGGACAAAAATCCAACTAAATATCACCTCATTTGGAAAGGAAGAAGTTTATTTCTAAATTTATGAACCCACTCATGTACATTGGACTAGGTTGGCCCTACACACATGTGCATATTGGATCATGCCGTCTCTAAAGAAAAGTGGACCCATTTGAAGGCTATAAATACAAGTGACCTCTACCTCATTTATACACAAATATGAGACACACTTATGTCTTTATTTTGGCTCACACATGCCTGAGTCTCATCCGCAGAGGTTGAGGTTTGCTTTGAGGTGAAATTGTAGGTCTAAAGCTCACATATATGATTTAGGTTTTTTGGCTCTAGTGGTAGGCACAACATAGGAATATTTAAACCCTAGGCACTCCCACAGAAGCTCAAGAGTGTGATTAGAGCCTTCCAGTCACATGTATAACTTTCTGTGTATGCAACTAGGATATTAGGGTTTTTGCAGTCCAATTTCGACCTTAATCGGATGCTTTATAGGCTTAAGGGATCGATTGGGATGCTATAATCACATGAATGAATCCTCCTTCATGAAACTAGGGATTAAAGAATGAATTTTTAGTATTGTGGATATTTCGCTTAGTGACTGTAGGGTTCGGAAGTTGACTTCAAACAATAATAGTTTAGTATAGACTTCAGAATCAAATTTTTGAGAATATAAATTATTGGGTTCATTTCATGGATTTTGTAGTTGTTTTATTGGATAGTTTCATAGATGAAGATATGGATCATCATACTTTATTGTGCTAAATCATTTGATGAAAATATAATAATAAGAGTTTGTAAGGGTTTTCCCCATAGTTGGTTTTGCACTGGCCTCTGACCAATCTTGGTGTCTCTAAGTGTGTATGGTTTTCTTCTATTTTTCCTTTATGTTCCATTGCATCGATGATGATGATATTTTTATTTCTACATATTTGCATATGATCATGAATAATGGTGTAAATATTAATAAAATTATGATGCTATGGGGTGAACTTAATGTGTTAATGAATAAATGCAATTATCAAAGAAAATAACAATATAACCCTATGAAAATTTAACATAAGTGGAGAAATACTATGGAATCCATGCTTATTTGTTTCTTTCTATGGAATCCATGCTTATTTGTTTCTTTTTGGGTTGGTTATGAGTTCCACATTCATGCTTGGAATATTGCATGGGGATGATTGGCTGAAGAGAGATTTGGCTTATCCAATCTATGGTAGGGTGGAGTGTGGTAGTCCCGTACTGGGTTGGATTTTGCATTTATTAATATGAGTTCCTTTCCTTGGTATTTTATGTGTAAATATATTGGTTCATATGTGGTATTTATGGTTGTTTTATCCTCATTATTTGTATTTATTATATGTTTGTTATGAATATGTTGAGAATGAGCTCCCCTATTCGGTTCTAGGGTTGAGATGTGCTCCGCTATGTGTTTGGATATTGTATTTCTTGAAATTGGGTCGTAGTAGTAGCTCCCCCATGATTTTTTGGTTTGATTTGTAGCTCCCCATTGTGGTTCCAAGTTGAGGTGTGCTCCTAGATGATATGATCTCCGATGATTTTGTGGGTTGTAGATATGACTCCCCGCTGATATTTCGGGTAATATCCCGCTGACCTATATTCTGAGTAATAGATCGTTGACCGATTGTAGTGGTGTTTTTGGTGCACAATTGTACCGATCCACCGGTGCTTGGTAGGAATGGTTGTAGCCTACAAGATATGGTCATAGGTAGAAAATATGGTTAGAAGTTTAGTGAACACATGCTAATATATATAAAACACACTAAATTATGGAATGCAGTATGCATATAAGGAGAAGAAACACAGCTAAAATAAAACAAAAAATTAAATTTCATAATGAGTCAAACGAGACAATAATGCAAACAGTGGATTCAAAGTCCCCTCTTATTGACCACTATTAGTAAGAAAGATAAAATGTTACATTCTTGCCAAAGGATCCTTGGAACTATGGATTTCCAAGATCCAGTGCAAGGAATTTTTTACCCTTTATTTGATGTTGCAAGTTCTCTCTCTTCTCCAAAGGATTGAAGTTTTTTGGTGGCCAACATAACAATGTGTTCATGGGAAATTTGGCCAGCATAACAATGTGTTCTCATTTTGTTCATCTCATGGTGGAAATTTATAGGCAAATTCAAATCCTTCTTCCCTCTCTTGGTACACTTGTGGATGATGACCAAAGAGAGAGGATTGATTCCTTTGTGTGTCCACTTGATTCCTTTGTGTGCTCACTTGAGGTCCCAAGGTGGCTTAGGCGGTTTTCCTTGGGTGGCCTCAAGTGGAGTATCATTTCTTAAAGTGTGTCAAGTGGCCTCGGATAGTGACTTCCGCCACTCCCAGGACCATGTGGAATTTTGAGGGAAAGTTGAGCAGAACATCGTTCCTATCGAAGTAAAATGCATGCAAGGTGCATTTCACCTGTGTTTCTGGTGCGCAATTTGATTTTTTCCTCTTGAACTTAGATATTTAAAAAAAAAATTAGATCCTCTAATGTTCCTCAGCCCTGTAAATCCTTCTTCATTACATTTAATAATGTCAGTTTTTCTTTTCTGATTTTCTGGTGATAACAGTTTCCCCCTAATGTGTGAGGTATAGGAAGAATGGTATAGCCGAAATAAATTATAGCTTATTTTCTGTGTAACCTGTGTGGAGAGAGAGAGAGAGACTTGCATATAGACCAAGGTTGGAAAACACTTACAGTGGGTAAAAGAGTGACCATGTTCTGTCAGAAACCTACAAGAAATATTATGATACAATAGATTCAATTTTTCTACGAGGCGGGCATGTCAAATGATCGTAATGCTTTTGGATAGCTAAAAAAATGTAACTGACTGTTAAAGGTTCTACCTGTGTCACTGATATGGTAGTGATCTACTAATTTGGTCGATGACGATGATTGATGATGCCCTCAAGGTCGTTTCTTCTTTGACGATAGGTTGAATGTGGTGCCCACATGCGTAATATTGGTATGGATTACAAATGCTCATTGTACACATGGGTGAATGACTGGGACCTTCCCGTGTCAGCATTTATGAAAGAGATGCTTATAATGGCACAGGTCTTCGACAAATCTGACCAAAGTTCAACCATCCTTCCAGTGTAAGAATTTCTGAAAGAGATTCTTATAATGGCATGAGTCTTCGAAAAATCTGAGCAAAGTTCAATGGTTGTAAAGTACGATACCATCTTGACATGAAAGCTTGTGTCCTAGTCAGGAGGATCGATGACATCTATGGGAAATTATTCTTCCCATAGTGCTAGCCATAGATGCCCCTATTGTGGTGAGGAACCATCCAAGGTATTGCTTCCTTTTTGGAGAATGGGTGTTGAATTCGACAAGAAGGAAGCCTCAATCGAGTGAGAGAGCTACTGATGCAAGGGACCAGGGTTTCTAAGTTCATAGGTTTAACATAGGCATGATGGCGAGAGGTGACTGAAAACTGATGATGGGAGTTTAGTTGTCCAAGGTCAGAGCATAAAAAATAGCTTTTTAGCAGTGATAACTATTTCTGATGAGGAAAACCTTGGAGTCGGTAGGATGTTTAGGGTAGGTATATGTCGGTTATAAATGTCATGGTCACTTTTCCTGAAAGGTGTGATGCTCTGACGAAGGGTGACTAGGGATTACTGCCATAGGAGAAAAATGGATGGATGAGTGGGGGACTATTCTCTTTTTTATATTTTTGTACACTTACCAAAATAATGAAAAAATGGAATTGGATTGTACAAAACACAGAGGTGGGTGCCCCAAAATCATAAAAATGTTCACCCACTGATGCCATGAGGAAGGTGTTTTTTTTACGAGTGGGGGCCCCATTGGTTGGTATCTTATGTGGGGTTGATGAAGCAGATGGAAAATATCGTAGATGGGCTATTTTGATGGAGGGATGGTGGGCCAAATGCGAGACGCGATGGTGCATATTCAATGTCCTTGCAAAAATGGTAGTCCGGGAAAGGGGTTTTATTTCAGTATGATAAAACTTGACTTGATGCATGGTGGGTGAATTGACGTGAAGTGGTTCCTGGACTGAGGTGGTATGGCCATGGCATCATTATTTTTTATGCATGGTCAACTTTGACTGATGGACGCCATGGAAGGGAAGGCTCTACCAACAAACACATATGTTTATCATGTGCAAGACGGGGAGATGATAAACAATGTCGGGTTTTTGGAACCTTTAGGGTATGCTGAGTTTCTCTGGGACTCGATCATGCTGAAGGGAGAATGATACCTGCTGTGGAACCTTTAGTGTATGGGGCAATGTATGGTTTGTAGAATATCTGCAACAAAATACCTCGAGTGAAAGCATCTTTCTCATTCAAATATTATTAAAAACATGTGGTCAATGAACGTGTTAGGTTCCTATAAATTATAGGATCTCAAGGTGATTGAGTATTTCAAAAGTTTCAATTTCATATTGTGTATGATTTTCAATATTCAAACGATTTCCAAAAAAACAAAAAGGAAAAAGGAAAAGAAATGAAGTTATATTGAAAAAGAAAAAAATAAAAATAAAAATAAAGAAAAACTCCAAAAAATAAAAATACTGAAAGTGCTACAAATCAAAATTCCACTACTGATTAGATTAGTTTGTTAAATCATAAAGTCTAAGCTTGATTGAAAAATTTTAAATTTCTATTGGATAGGTTAGAAAATAAGGATTTTCCAAATAGTTTAATCTTGGCAGTTCAGTAGTTAGGTAGAAATAAAGTTGACTCAACAGTTTAATATGACTCAATGGAAGGAATACGAGATAGAGTTGGTTAGAGTTTTATAAAAAAAAGAGATTTGGGTCTGCAAGCCTGAATATACCCTACAAAATAATGATCAAAGAAATTTCTTGAACAATTAAAGGGTAGGTAGAATGAAAGAAAATAAATGTGGAGATACATGGAAGTTATTCCAAATTTTTATTCAAAGGTTTTCTTGTATTTTGATGCAATAGTGGAAAAAATAAAAAATAAAAACAAAATAAATCCTAAGTTTTGGATTTTAGTTTATTTTGGATTTATTTGACATATTTTATGTCATATCCTAATATCCTATTTCCTGAAACTATACCTCCACGTGTCATATTTCACTTAATTCACGGAAACCACCATCCACTCACCCGTCCCATCACCGTTTAAACTCCCATCACCATCAAACTCATTTCATCTTTCTCCATCTCATCCAACAGTCCACGATCATTTTCACGCCCCCCGCCCCCCCCCCCCCCCACCGCCCTCATCCTCCGAAAGTTAATGTCAGGGGGTGCGGGTCGGAAATGGGTGGTTTCCGAAACCGTCCCATATGCTACGTGTCAGGCGAACATTTTTTTTTCACCCCCCACTCCATTCTTCTTACCATCCACAACCCCCTTCGAAAAACGGTTTCCACCACAACCAAACCGCACTCTTGACAGTTAGATCCCTGCCACACTTGTTAAGCCACAATGACCAATCCTGTCACCTCCGTCGAATCACCTAAAATCCTGCCTAAAGACCCGTTAAACAATTTATTGTTCAGGCCGTTACCCAATGGGCCTGCACCATGTCAATGGAAACCCCCACGACTCCACAAAACTAAATTTCCCCACCTATTTCAAAGTTTACATTTCTTCCATTTTTCTTTTGTAACAGGTGATCACATTAAGGTTTTACAGAGAAAAAGAAGGTGCAAAAAGATTTTCAATTCTCTGCACATCAACGAAAATTCCCCTTCTTCAGCCCCCTTTTCTCCCATATACCATACTGATCGGCAGAATTCCCTTCTCTTTTTTCCCTCTTCTTCTAATCCCCTTCTATGCATTTTTAATCAGTTTCTTTTTTAGTGAGAAGTAATGCCTCCAAAGAAGGAGAAACAACCATTTAACCCAATGTTTCACCCTCATGTGGACGTTGACCATGTGGCCCTGGCTGACAGAGACTTCAAGATACATGAGACTGATTCAAACTTCGATTTGTTTGATGTTTACTATTGGTTGGAAGACAAGCTTATCGATGAGATTGATGATATAGGTTTGTGGGAGACAAAACTGCCCTATTATATATTCCCAAAAACCCACAATTGCCACGAGTTTGTTAGAAAATGTCATGCCTGCTATGATATAAACCAGAGATTTGTTGTAGCCCCCACAGGTGAATTTATTTTACCATTAGTCCCCAATCCATAATTCAAATGATGCAAGCCCTTGTTGTTGAAGAAACCATACCTTTTTCATATGAATCCCTCAGAGAATTATACTAGAAATTGGATTTTTTCCAGCAGAGCTAAAACACTTGACTTATTCATGGCTAGAAACACTCCATTTCCCAAGAAGAATCCTCCATATCTTTCTTCTACTTTCCCTAAGAGGACCCAAAATATTGTCACAATCCTTTCATGCTTGTTAGGATATCATTCAAATCAATGGATATATGAATCAATGATAGGTTTCTTGTCCATACTTTCATAAGAGTCCAAGTTTTCCATTAGATGATTCCATTAATGAACAGTTTGTCAAATTTCACATGGAGGAAGTGTTTAAATACACTTCAGTCCTAGTTTACATGTTTGTATATTTTCAGGCGCAAGCAGGTTCTAGTTTACAATTAGGAAAGTTAAGGAATACACCCAACCTCAATCAGTAATCATCAGGACTGTTAGAGTCGGTCTGTCCATCCCTCCATCAGAGATCAAAATCTCTTTTGTTGCATTTCATTTTTAGGTGTCTCATTTAGTTTAGTCATTTGCATTCCATCAGGAGCATCCATCTTCTGATGGAAGGTTTTTGTCACTCATTCCCCTCATATCATGTACCTTTTGGTCCGTGTCTATTCATCAAAATCAATTTTAAAGTCATTTACAGTCCTATTTTGGTCTCTTAGTTAGCAAGATTCATTTCAGTCATTAGGTCTAGGGTTTTGAAAATTTTGTCTTCAAAGTGTCCAATAATGCTGGCAGGCCAGAGGGAGGTTCAAAATAAGTTTTCATCACAAAATTTCATTGTTATAATGATTGATCATGACTTTTCTTCAAACTCTGTTTTGAATAAAAATCATCATTTCGTTTTTTGTAATAAATTCCATGTATATTTTCCAAGTTTTTCAGTCGTAAAGATGTTCAGGTGCGGCCCTGGTCGCCTTTGCCAAATTTCGTGCCAGTCATCCCTGCATAAAATTGACAAAAGTTTCATCATCAGCTCAACAATCAAAATGGAAACAAAAACAAAGTTTGTATTAAAAATGTGAAAAGTGCCAAAGCTAAACATTACAAAAGTAGGTTTTTAAGAAGAAAAAATCAATTTCTTCACTATATAAGATATTTTCATTGTTTGAACAATCCGTTGTTATGCTAAAGACATCAGTGGAGGCAAGAGAAATCATGGAGAAATCATTTGGAGGGCGAAACAGAGTTTTGGAGGGCCGACTGTTGGTGAAATTGCAGGCGCGATGCACTGGATGGAGGTCGCGGCACACATAGCTAATTACCACAGTCTAAAATTGAACATGCACGACACATACAGCCTGCGCGGCACACTGGGCTGACTGCGTGGCGCACAAGGCAGATAACATGAATTTTTGTTGTTTCTTAACCAAAACCCAAATTGATTCGGTCCTTCTCGCTCCCAGTAAGTTCAAGTGTTCTTCTATGGCCCATAACAAGTGTTTGGTGTTGGTTATGTGATTGGTGTTGAGAATTTGGATACATAAAAGACAAACCCTATCATTTTGATTGGAGAAATGCCTCTTTAGGGTTTTGTGTTGAAGTTTTAAAACAGTTTTGTGTCACTCCCCACCTTGTTTTCCCATCTCCCATTATCCCATTACCACAGTCTATTTCCCTATCCCCTTACATCCTAAATCACTTATCCCTAAGCCCCATTTTCTTATCCCTTAGTCACTTCATTCCCTATCATTCCTATTTCCTATTTCATTTGTAAAAAATTCACAAACCCCAAGTTCCCAAACAGTCAAGTGACTGTCCCTTATCGCTACATTATCGAATCTCACTTGATTAAACCCAATTATCCTTACTGTCCTATTTCCCATAGCCCCACATTTGACTTTGACACATTTGGCAGTCAACACAAAAGACACCAAACCCTTCATTTTCACCTCAGGCAACATAGATGAAGAACTCATTGAGGAGGCGTGAAAAGAAACAATCTTGGAAAAATATTCCTTGGCTGAGCATATCACTTGATGACGGACCTTCAGCCCAAATTTCTTGAAATTTTGTCAATTTTGAATTTTTTGGTCACAAAACAGGTTTTTCTGCCCGACGCGTAGCGCCACTTGGCGCGCGCTTACGATTGCGAGATACTCTGTAGGAAAACTTGGTATTTCTAGATTTTTTATGAAAATTTATGCATGCTCAGTAATGGCCTAATAATTTCATCAAGTTATGGGTTTCCTAAAGGGTCAAAAACACCTTGAAAATGGCCTTTCTGCCACCTTTTGCACCCATAGGAAGGAGTGTTGGGAGATTGAACTTTTGGAGGAGAAACTGACATCCAAATCCAGAAATTCCACTTGGGTTGGAAGGTAGATTGGTAGGGATTTCCAATGAGCTATCATGAGCTCAATTTGGACCTCGGGAAGTGCCTCAAAATTATCTCCAAAGTTTTGCTATGCATAGAGATTTTGGGCGCGACGCATAGAGAATTTTGGCCTATTTTTCACTCCACAGCTCAGAATTTCGCCTAGTTTTGGCCAGTTTCACTTTTTCATGTAACTTTTGATCTAAATTGATGTAATTTCATAACCATGATGTAATTTTTGCACATATTTACTTGTTCTAGAATATTCATTCACCAAAAGGTGAAATGTGAGTGAATGGATCAGTTTCCTAGCATATAGAGGCAAGTTGTTTTCATTGCCTATTTTTCAGTTCCTAGTTTAGATCTGGTTGAAACAGCTCCTAGAATGATGATCTCGACCCCTATAGTCATGAGAATGGGTTAGGCTTGTCTATATGATGTATTTTCTCAGTGATTTTTAGGGTTGGACATTTGGGATTGCTAGGACTTCATTGTACATTACATTCTGCAATTTTGGCAAAGGAATTGACCAGGGTTTGGAGCCCTTTTTGGGATCCTTGTGGCTCTGTGTTTGTATGGTGTTTTCCTCTATGTATCTATAAGTTCACTGATGTTACATGTACCATTTTCATTCTTCTTTCTTCTTAAACTGAACAAACAAGTTATAAAGGTAGAATTCATTGGTTTGCATTTCTCTGCCTTCATTTTTGTTTAGTTTTTCATGTTTTCATCTGTTTGAGAAGGACTCTTGAGACCCTCTTGCACTTTTTAGCTCCTCACCACTATAATCCATCAATTCACTCAAGCTAAAGCATCAAAACTATTGCCTACCTTACCCCAATCAGAACTCTGCAAAAACTAGGCATAATCCCCGCACCCAAAACTGCCTTTCCCTTGATCCAACAAAAAACCCCCAAAAACACAATCAAACTCCTTCACTTATATACCTAGCCTAAAATTAGTTTTTATTTCAGTCATCTCAAACCCTATTGATTACTTTTCTCTGATATTGACCCGGAGAGAGCCCTCTCCTGTTCTGGTAGTGCTAGCTACCAGACTGAGCGTGGTTTGATGTTACCCTGAACTCTGCCTTCCTTCAGCCTGAGGTAGATTTAGGCAATAACATAGTGGCGAAAATACTGGGGAGAAAATATGGTTTTCTTGTTGGTGTTATTTGTTTTATAAGCTACATACGGAGCCTGAAGTTATGCCAGGTAGCCTTTGAAACGCTCTTGCTTTGCATTAGCGAAAGTAGATAAACCCTGCTTCAGTCAATATCCGGTATAGTTTGTAAACGTGACATTTGACTTGTAAATTTCCCTAGTATATGTATCAAGTTAGATCTGATGGTTGATGGTGGACAATTATTAGACACCGCAAGGCTGAAATCATTCACCTGGCGACTCTAAATCAGTTTCAAGATCAGATCCAAGGACTCCACTGGAGGATGAACCTGACTAGCAGAAACATGAAAGGACAATATGGAAAGATCAGGTATTCAAGTTGGAATTGCATCCAAGACATTTTGTTCTTTGTCATAAATTATTTCTTCTCTTTTCTCGAGAATGTCAAGAAGTCTTTGCAAAGTATATTGTATTTGAGAAAAGATCCTCGGCTTGCATTTGATTCCTTCCCTTCGGAGATGGTAAATACCAAAGAGTTGCATGTTTTTGAGCTTGATCAAGACCTTTCTTCTGAATCTTGTGATGACCATCTCCAAACTGATGAACCTCAAGAGACCAAGACTGATTCTGCTACATTTGTACATAACCCTATACCTTGTAAAATTCCAGATCGATACATGCCGCTAATTTTACCTCCTATATCCCATGCTTTCCCTAAAAATTATGACCTATATCTACCAAGATTTGATGGTGAATGCGATAACATCACTGCTGAGAGACATGTTCTGAATTTTGAGTCTTTTCTTGACCTTTTTGAAGTTGATGAAGAGGATGTCAGTATTATTCTTTTTGCTCTTTCTTTGCAAGGCAAAGTCAAGAGTTGGTTCAAAGCCCTGCCTGATGTGAGCATCTCAGATTTACAGCATTTCGTCAAAGTTTTCCTTGACAGGTGGGTGATCGGACAGAACCCTTTCCTTATTTTAGACGAGTATGCCCAGCTGAAAAGACAGTCAGGGGAGACAGTTCAACAATTTTCCACTAGATTCAATCGAGTCTATTATTCGATACCTGTCGATATAAGACCTCCTCCTAGATCTACTCTCTTACATTACCCAGGTGATTTTGATCCGGAAATGGAGTTTCAGTTGAGAGAAAGGAATGTTGCAACAATTGAAAAGATACAGAACAGTGCAGTAGATGTAGAGGCTCATCTGTTGATCAAAAGAGCAAGACTACAGGAAGAAGAAAAGAAGAATGTTGCAGAGCACCTGCCACCTTTAGAGGAAAATCTTGACCTTTTGGTAAGCACAGTAGAAGATATGGTGCGGAAAATGACTGCAAAAAATGAAAGTGACGTTCATGAACAAGTGGCTGATCCAAAACATTTTGCTTTTTATCCCAGTTGTCATAGATCTGATAATGATTGTTTTGTAGATCATCTTGGAGAAGAGATATCCATTTATTTGACATGTATGCTTGATGATTTTCCTCAGTTTGATTAATATGATGATGATTATGTTCTCCAAACAGAAGCTAATCTTGCAGACAAATCAGCAGCTAGTTTGTGGAAGGAGGAAGTTCACTTTCAGCAGCTCGAGTACAGTGATCAACCGATGCATATCAGCTATGAAAATGACGAGGAAAATGCAGCAAATCTTGAAGTAAGTGAAGGATATTTTCCTTTTTGTTTTGACTCGTTTCAATTCATCAGAGATAACTTTCATACATTCAGAAATCAATTGTCGACTAGTCTTGATCTGAACCATTTTGAGGGCAATCAAATATTGTTCAAGATTTCTTATATTCAAATTCGCAGCCTTCGAAAGCCATTGATTGTCAAGTTGCAGATGAAGACATGGAAGTTGGCACATATGATCAAATGATACAAGATGATTCCATACCATTTTGTTTTGAATCATTCCAGTTTTTGAAGGGTAAATTGCATAGTAAATATTCAAATGAGCAGCTTGTATAAAATCATGTAATATCATCAGAAACAATAGAAAATGGGTTGCAGCAGTCTTTTCAAGTTTTTCACAATCCAATAGATGATGTGTTGGATGATGTTTGCAGTCAAAGTCCTTCTCAATTGACTATATGTAAGCTTGAAACATGTGCTGATATAAACTTGATCCAACAGCCAGTCTCTTTGTCATTTTTAGTAGGAGTCTCATCACAAAGCTCAGATCAAAGTTTGCATTCATGGTATGAGGAGAAGAAAAGTAATCCATTGGATGAGCTAAGTCTCAGTGTGCATGAACTTCAAGATCCTTACGTAGTGTTTTTGGAGGCGGATAGATAATCCACAGTATTCAACAGATCTGTTCACAAGTTTTCATGGGAGTTGCCTTTTAGTAGTTCTCTCTTGTTGTTCATAAATGAGCACTTGCAGAGAAATCAAACAGTAGCCAGAATTATTACATGGTTCCATTGGTTGTTCCCTTTCACTTGATCGGGCGGTGAAAAGAACAATTAGAGTAGGTTTGATGAATAAGCTCAATTATGAGCATCTTTCCAGTTTGTTAGTTATGTTTTAGTCATGTTTGATTTTATTATGGTTTTCAGCTTTAGCCTTGAGTCAGAGTCAGTCTACATAATGTCAGTTTTTGTGTTTTGACTCCATTTCCCAATGGATGAAGGCACTGTCTGCTCTCCCAAATATCTGCAATCCTTGGCACCTCCAAGGAGCTACCATTCCCATTGGAGCCAATGTTAGAGTCAGTCTATCCATCCCTCCGTCAGAGATCAAGATCTCTTTTGTTGCATTTCATTTTTAGGTGTCTCATTTAGTTTAGTCATTTTCATTCCATTAGGAGCATCCATCTTCTGAAGGAAGGGTTGTGTCACTCATTCCCCTCATATCATGTACCTGCTGGTCCATGTCTATTCATCAAAATCAATTTTAAAGTCATTTACAATCCTGTTTTGGTCTCTTAGTCAGCAAGAGTCATTTCAGTCATTAGGTCTAGGGTTTTGCAAATTTTGTCTTCAAAGTGTCCAATAATGCCAGCAGGCCAGAGGGAGGTTCAAAATAAGTTTTCATCGCAAAATTTCATCGTTATAATGATTGATCATGACTTTTCTTCAAACTCTGTTTTGAAGAAAAATCGTCATTTCGTCTTTTGTAATAAATGCCATGTATATTTTCCAAGTTTTTCAGTCATGAAGATGTTCAGGCATGGCCTTGGTCACCTTTGCCAAATTCTGTGCCAGTCATCCCTGCATAAAATTGACAAAGTTTTCATCATTAGCTCAAAAATCAAAATGGAAACAAAAATAGAGTCTGTATTAAAAATGTGAAAAGTGCCAAAGCCAAACATTACAAAAGTGGGTTTTTAAGAATCAAAAATCAAGTTCTTCACTATATAAGATATTTTCATTGTTTGAACAATCCGTTGTTATGCTAAAGACATCAGTGGAGGCAAGAGAAATCATGGAGAAATCAGTTGGAGGGAGAAACAGAGTTTTGGAGGGCCGACTGTTGGTGAAATTGCAGGCGCAGCGCACTGGATGGAGGTCGCAGTGCATAAGATAGTCACGGTGCACAGAGCCAATTACCACAGTGTAAAATTGAACGTGCACGGTGCATACAGCCTGCGCGGCGCACAGGGCAAATAACAAGAATTTTTGTTATTTCTTAACCAAAACCCAAATTGATTCGGTTCTTCTCGCTCCCAGTAAGTTCATGTGTTCTGTTATGGCCCATAACAAGTGTTTGGTGTTGGTTATGTGATTGGTGTTGAGAATTTGGATACATAAAAGACAAACCCTATCATTTTGATTGGAGAAATGCCTCTTTAGGGTTTTGTGTTGAAGTTTTAAAACAATTTTGTGTCACTCCCCACCTTGTTTTCCCATCTCCCACTATCCCATTACCACAGTCTATTTCCCTATCCCCTTACATCCTAAATCACTTATCCCTAAGCCCCATTTTCTTATCCCTTAGTCACTTCATTCCCTATCATTCCTATTTCCTATTTCATTTGTAAAAAATTCACAAACCCCAAGTTCCCAAACAGCCAAGTGACTGTCCCTTATCCCTACATTATCGAATATCACTTGATTAAACCAAATTATCCTTACTTTCCTATTTCCCACAGCCCCTCATTTGACTTTGATACATTTGGCAGTCAACACAAAAGACACCAAACTCTTCATTTTAACCTCAGGCAACATAGATGAAGAACGCATCGAGGAGGTGTGAAAAGACATAATCTTGGCTGAAGCTTCCTTGGCTGAGCATAGCACTTGATGAGGGACCTTCAGCCCAAATTTCAAGAAATTTGGGAAATTTTTTGTCAATTTTGAATGGTTTGGTCACAAAACAGGTTTTTCTGCCAGACGCGTAGCGCCACTTAGCGCGCGCTTACGATTGGGAGATCCTCTGGAGGAAAACTTGATATTTCTAGATTTTTATGAAAATTTATGCATGCTCAAGAATGGCCTAATAATTTCATCAAGTTCTGGGTTGCCTAAAGGGTCAAAAACACCTTGAAAATGGCCTTTCTGCCACTTTTTACACCCACAGGAAGCAGTGTTGGGAGATTGAATTTTTGGAAGGGAAAATGACATCCAAATCCATAAATTCCACTTGGGTTGGAAATTAGACAGGCAGGGCTTTCCAACGAGCTATCATGAGCTAAATTTGGACCTCGGGAAGTTCCCTAAAATCAGCTCCAAAGTTGTGTTACGCATAGAGATTTTGGGTGCGGCGCATAGAGAATTTTGGCCTATTTTTCACTCCACAGCTCAAAATTTCACCTAGTTTTGGCCAGTTTCACTTTTTCATGTAACTTTTGATCTACCTTGATGTATTTTCATAAACATGATGTAATTTCGGCACATCTTTACTTGTTCTAGAAGATTCATTCACCAAAAGGTGAAATGTGAGCGAATGGATCAGTTTCCTAGCATATAGAGGCAAGTTGTTTTCATTGCCTATTTTTCAGTTCCTAGTTTAGATATGGTTGAAACAGCTCCTAGAATGATGATCTCGACCCCTAGAGGCATGGGAATGGGTTAGGCTTGTCTATATGATGTATTTTTTCGGTCATTTTCAGGGTTGGACATTTGGGATTGCTAGGACTTCATTGTACATTACATTCTGCAATTTTGGCAAAGGAATTGACCAGGGTTTGCAGCCCTTTTTGGGATCCTTGTGGCTCTGTGTTTTGATGGTGTTTTCCTCTATGTATATTTAAGTTAAATGATGTTACGTGTACCATTTTCATTATTCTTTCTTCTTAAACTGAAAAAACAAGTTATAAAGGTAGAATTCATTGGTTTGCATTGCTCTGCCTTCATTTTTTTTTAGTTTTTCATGTTTTCATTTGTTTGAGAAGGACTCTTGAGACCCTCTTTCCCTCTTCATCTCCTCACTGGTCTAATCCATCCATTCACTCAAGATAAAGCATCAAAACTATTGCCTACCTTGCCCCAATCAGAACTCTACAAAAACTAGGCCTAATCCCCGCACCCAAAAATGTCTTTCCCTTGATCCAACAAAAAACCCCCAAGAACACAATCAAACTCCTTCACTTATATACCTAGCCTAAAATTAGTTTTTATTTCATTCATCTCAAACCCTATTGATTACTTTTCACTGAGATTGACCTGGAGAAAGCCCTCTCCTGTTCTGGTAGAGCTAGCTACCAGACTGAGCGTGGTTTGATGTTACCCTAAACTCTGCCTTCCTTCAGCCTGAGGTAGATTTAGGAAATAACAAGGACAACTGCACTAATGAAGGAACATAAATATTACACTTACAAAAGATTTGTTGAAGCATTTTTGCATCCAACAATGAGCATCCTCAGCATCACAGTGGAACCAGGGATTAATGAAGAGGTTAGGAAAATCATGCAGCTGTCAGACCAAGTCAGAATTGGAGACTGGTACTTGTACTAGAAGTACACAGAGCTTAGAATATATGGGTGTGATTTGGCCCCTTACAAGCTTCCAAAGTTCCTCCCCATGAGGATCTTTGCCCTGGAGTACATCGGACATATGATCAATGGATATGAGGTACATTTTTTATCTTCCAAAAAGAAGTCTCAATTTAGGATCAAGTCCCAAATTGTTCCTTTAATTTGCAATAGCAGAGTAGTAGGAGAGGTGACTGATAGAATGATGAAGGAGATAAAATTAACACACAACTTCACTTGGTCTTATGACCCATTGGGCATCATCTCCAAGAAAATGGTGGAAAATAAATCAACTCCATATATCCACACCCACAGGGCTGAAATTGAGCAATTCATGAACAAAACAGAGTGGGTAGAAAACACATTGCAAGAGGTTGAAGAACAGGTGATTTAAAGCTCAATCATACATACCCCTACCCCACAATAAAATCATAATAGAGAGGACAAAGAAGATAGAGGAAAAGAACAAAATAAAGAAGCAACAGGTTAGTGGCCAAGAGATGATCATTCTACTTTGGAGATAGATACATCTAGTAGAGAACTTAAAATGAAATAAAAAAGAGAGAGAAAGAATCGATATGGACATAGATCATAGCAAGGAAACAAAGCAACAAACAATCATAACTATCATAGATTCTCCTAGTTTTTGTCCTGTAGGTGGTCAAATTTTATTTTCTACATCTTCAAATACAATTCTATTTCAATAGAAATCTTCAAACACATACCTCTACTGCTGCTACAGGGGAAAAGGAGGAGACAATTTATGACATATTTATGGAGATTAAGAGAAAAAAGGAGATATTGAATACAAACACCTACAACCAGTTTTGGAAGCAGACCAACAGTTCATAAAGCAAGCTTTTATTAGCCTTTGACTTAGAGAAAGGAAAGATGAGGATGTATTTCTTAGAAGCCCATATTTCTCAGCCAAAATCACCTGTAGATTTCAAGCATAAAACTTTTGTGTTTAATGTGAGAGACATCCATCCAATAGATCGGATGGAGATGCACAAACAGACTAGAGAGATGATCTCCTCCATATTGACAAGAATTGCAATGAGCCTATCTATGTTGCAAGTGTCACTGGCTAATACTCAATCACAACTCAAGATGGAGAAGATTTATTCTCTTGTAAAGGATATCAGAATCAAATCCTTGGAGGATTTAGTTTTGAATATTGGGTATGATCCAAAAAATGTATAGGTATTGGAAGATATCATGAAGAAGAAGAACACTGACATAGCATCCCTGAGAAAGCAGCTTAAAATTTCAGCTACTGAAGACCCTCTAAAAAAGGACATAGTGGAGAATGAAGATCAAAAAGTAGAGATGATGAAGCTGATAATGGAGTAGTCAAAACAACTGAAGTAGATGGAGACAGAGATGTAGAAATTGGTCAAGAAAAGAAAATCATTTGGACAAGAATAATTGATTCCATGAATGAAATATGGCCTTCTATTCAAAACATATTTAAACAAAAAGAGTTAATTGAACAAGTAAATGATGCCATAGCTAAGGAAACCAAGGAGCTTGCAAGGATGCATGAGACGATAAATAACATTATCAGATTTTTAAATTCTAGGAATAGGTTAGAATTAGAGGCACTTGGAGTTGAGGTTAAAACAACAGCAATCCTAGAAGTCAAGAAGGTGCTTAATAAGAACATTTTGGTCACACAATTAGAGGAAAAGTGTCACAACTTAGAAATTGGTGTCAATAGATTATTTAACAGAATCAAGACACTCACCAAAAGAGGGTTACCCTCACTGTTTTAAATAAATGATAAGCTTATGACCAGGCAAGAATATGTGAAGAAAATGAAAGATATTGCTAAGGATATAACCAAGTTTGTAGGGCTTCAAGGATCAATAACAGGAAGAGCTTTCCTAGAAGCCATTGGAAATGATTTATTCATACAACATGAAATTATACACATTTTTGTGTTAAAGCATTATTTTTTGAAATTAACAGAGATAGATGAGATATATCAAAAGTTTATTAGGATCAAGATCCAAAATTATAAATAGTCAGAAAAATTGTATGACTACAAAGAAGGGTAAAGGCCAGCGCATCAGCCAAATCCACATATCAGTGTATCGACCAGATCAACACAACATCAAATCATCCAAATCTTCTAGCACATACCAGATCAAATCAAGCTGCAACGGTCTTCTCAAGAATAGGGACAGATGTTAAATTATTCCATTATGTCCACTTCGTTGTCACACTAGTCAAATTTTGATTATTATTGTAATTAATAACATATTTTCCTATGTAGATATGACAATCGATGTAGATTTTAGTTAAATACTACATTCCTTTTGAGTATTATGGTTTGGACCCTAGATTGTAAAAATTTTCTATAGGAGCATTGTATTTTTGGAGCTAGAGAATCAATAATAAAAGACCTTTTGCAAGATACTTGAGTTATGTTTATCTGGTGATGTGTTTTATTTTCTATGTTAATGATTTCCATTTTTTTTCTATAAGTGCATCATTTAAATCTAATTGTAAAGAAAAAATATGAAGATTAATATTTGTTGTGAGAGCACCTTATTTCTAGTTGTATTTACAATATAAATGTTTTTCTTCTGAAGTATGGTTAAAAATTTGTTAATTTCTTTTTAACCACTACTGAATTCACTTTTGTTTTCATCTCACAGTTCATTAAGTTTTAAAGATCCAGTAAGTGTAGTTAGCTTGCCTTGTAAATGTTCTTGAAAATTTGATTCAACGACCCAACCTTTTATGAATCTATAGCCCAATGGAATTAGTTTAAGAAGATTTCCTAATCCAACCAAAAAATCAATAAAAAAGAAACCCCTATAATCATTATAACTAGCCTAATATCGAAATTATAAAACAAAGCTCAATCTAAAAGAGAGATCCCTCTCTGAGTCTAGGAGGGCTATATCCTAGGCTCCAAAGTGGTTTTGATATCGTCCTATATAATTGTTCTTGCCAATATTAAAATTATAGAACAATAACATAATGGCGACCATACTGGGGACTTATCTAAAAAACTTGACTTTTCATTTGAATTCAGAAACCCCGGTTAAAAGCATTGTATGATAAAAGTATTTTCTAAGGTTGGTTTCTTTCATTTTTTGAAAATAATTAGCTTATCTATGCTTATGATCTGAATTTTGGCTCCTAAAAAAATATCTACTAGATCCCATCCCGATCCAAGTCCTCCTCCTATAGTGGATAATCTTGAGAAGATTTTAAGAAAAGCTCCTAGAACTGAGAGCCAAAAAAGTACCATATTTCTTCACAGAGAAAATTACCTCCCTAAAAACTTTTTCACCTTGCAAGACATTCAATTTGATTTAAATTTTGAACATGGTTTATTCAAGACTAAATTTTAGAATTGGACAAACCAGAAAGTATTTTATCCATCTATTTTGCAACAAATTCTACTAAGGGAATCTTATTAACAAATTCAATCTAATCTTCAGCTTCTCTAGGATTTTTACACTCTCCAAGATTTTGTAACAAAGTTTACTTCAATTGTTGATGATGCTTACCTTCAACAATCTATAGAATTAACTGCATTGACTATAGAAAATTCTTCTATTACCTCTCAAACTGCCCATGTTAAGTCATTTAGTCCTATAGCTTCCATCAACCCCACCACTTATTTCATACTTCCTCATAATGGTACTCAAACCTCCACACATACATCTTCTCCCATCATCCATCCTTCTTCATTGAATGTCCACCTTCCTCCACCACCTCCACCAATGATGGCAGCCTAATATGCCCCATTGGTGTTTCTAGCACCTTTTGTATCTATGCCACAAGATTACCAATATAAAATTACATTATATGATGGAACTGGACCTGTAACTACCCAACAACATGTTGAAAAAATTAATGATTATTTTGACCTTCAAGAGGTTGATGAAGAAAGTGTTAAGTTAAGAATGTTTTCTGAGAGTCTTAGTGAAGAAGTTAGAAAACGGTTCAAATATATACCTACAAATAGTATCAATGACATCCTTGCATTTCATCAAACATTCCAAAATAGTTGGGAAGTTAAAAGGAACCCTCTTCAAATTTTATCTGAATATGAAAATATTAGAAGGGCCTTAGCTAGAAGTGTTTAGGATTATTGCACTAGATTCAACAGTTTATATAATGCAATACCTGCTCATATAAACCACCACAAGGTTTAGCCTTGGTTATATTCCTATATGTTTTTGAACCAAAAATGTCTTATCAGCTAAGGGAAAGAAACTCGGCCACATTAGAAGAAATGCAGAGGGATGCAGTGAGTGTAGAAGCCAACATGTTAGAAAAGAGAGCTAGAATGAGAACTAAAAGAAGAGTTACCATAAGAGAAGAACCTTCAAATTCAAAATTTGATGCTAAAATTGACTCATTGGTTAGGAATATGGAGATAATGATGGAGAAAATTAAACTAAATGAGATAACCATTCCTAGGGAAAATCAACCAGCCCTGCAAAATAAAAATCAGAATTCTAGAAGAAACCCTCCAAAGGTAAGACAGAGAGAGTAAAGAGGTCTTGATCAGCAAATTATGCCTCCATTCCAAGAGAATTATGTTTATGAGGATGAAGGAGTAGTTGAGGAAGTAGAAGGAAATCAGATAAATTTGATGGGAATTAATGAAGATGACTCTGTTTTTCTCACCCAAGAAGAAAAAGAATTATTTTCATTAACTGGGATAGAATTAGAAACTAAATAATTTGATGATTATAAACAAGGATTTGATAATTCTATCATGGAGGTTCATAGTCATTATAACCTTAGAAGCAAGAAAAACTTTGAAAATTCCAATAAAAAGAATTCAAAAAATTCTGCCAAAAAAGTCTTTGAACCTGATTTCAACAAAACAATAGAAAATTCAAAGAAAGGCGTAAAAAATTCAGAAAATAAGAACAGTGAAAACATGACTAGGAGAATAGTTGATACCCCTGCCAAAACTTCCCAAACTGATATCCCTAGTAAAAGTCAACAAAATGAACTTACCAAAAAAGTAGTGGCTAAAAGAACTGATTTTTCAAATATTTTCAAAGTTCAAACACCATTCAGAATTGACAATGAACTTGCTAAACTGAAAATATCTATTCCCCTCACTGAATTGATAAACAAGAATGTGTATAGGTCTCATGTCCTAAAGGTACTAAAAATAGGGGAAATTATTGATACTGTTAATTTAAATGATGATCAACCTGAACTTTTGTTTGGGCCAGAAGTTGATGGTAAACCCCAAGTAGGAGGTGTCCCTCCATTTTATGTCAGTCTTAATATTCATGACAAATTCTCCATAATGACATGTTGGATTCAGGTGAATCACATAATCTTATGCCAAAGGCTGTTATGGAGAACCTTGGTCTTGAAATTACTAGACCTTACAAATATTTGTACTCATTTGATTCTAGCAAAGTTAAATGTCTAGGTCTTATCAAAGATCTTTTTGTCACTTTAGCTCAGATACCAACAAAAATTATAGTAATGGATATAGTAGTAGCTGACATCCCTCCTAGATATGGCATGCTTTTATCACGCTCATGGGGATCAAAGTTACAAGGGACCCTTCAAATGGGCATGACTTATGCCACAATACCAATGTTTGGTCAACCAATAAGATTGTATAGGGAAACCTTAATGAAGTACATGGTGACTATTTAAGAAAAAGCACACAACTATCCTCTGTACTCTGTCCATATTGACCTTGAATCCTTAATTCTTTATAATGATGGAGACATTGATTTATGGGTTACCCATGCAGAAAATGGTTTTAAAGAAAAAATGGCAATCAAATAAAAAATATACAACAAGACCTTGAAAATGAACCTCTTTTGAATATGAATTTTGATGGCTCATGTGGCAAAGTAGGCTCAAGAGCAGGTATTTGAGTGTATAGTGCAAGGAAAAATCATGCACAAGGTCACTCCTACAAAATCAATTTTCAGTGTAGCAAATATATAGCAAAATATGAAGCTCTACTCTTAGGATTACAATTGATGAAAAGATTAGGAGCTTAGAGGATATTTGTCCATGGTGATTCTGAATTAGTCATAAAAAAAATAAAGGACAATATGCTGCAAAAAATCCTGGGTTAAGAGCATACATAAATGATGTACTTGATTTCTTAAGAACATTTAAAGAGTATGATCTAGAAGTTATTCCGAGAAATCAAAATTTCCTAGCAAATGATTTAGCCTTTTTAGTAAGCACATGTCAGTTTCCTCACCCAAATAGACAATACAAAGTATAAATTAAACATCATCCATCTATGTCGAATAGCATGAGATATTGGCAAGTATTTGGTAGTCACAAAAAAATTGATATTTTCTTACAATCAAAGGATGAATTTGAGGATATAAATATAGACTTAGATTGTGAAGAAGACAATCACACTGATGTAAAAATTAGTGTAGAAAAACAATCTGCAGTTTCTAATGTAAATATTTCAGCAAATAAAACTGAAATACATAAAGACCCAGAAAAATAAGAATACGAGGTACTTCGATTCAAGGATAATATCCTGCCTAGAGGGCTTGTCCCTTTAGAAAAACTGTTTGACTTCAACGACGTAGCCAAGAAACCAAAAATTGAACCAACACGGACAAACATTGAAGAGTGTAACATAGGCACTGAACAAAACCCTAAAATCATAAAACTATCAAAATCATTGCCTATGATTACAAAACAGAGTTATATAGCTCCATTTAAGGAATTCATAGATTTATTTGATTGGAGCTACGAGGACATAAAATCTTACGATACTAGCATTATACAACACAAATTCCAATCAAGGAGGATAAAAAACATTAAAAAAAAAAATTGTAGGATAAATCCTGTCTTAATGCTTTTGGTTGAGAAAGAAATCAAGAAAATGTATGAATCCAAAAACAAAGTTCCAATCAGATATTCTAAATGGCTATCCAACATTATGCCTACAAGAAAACTAATAGCTGAAATTAGACTTTGCATTGACTTCAGGAATCTAAGCAAAGTATCCCTTAAGGACAACTACCCCTTACCAAAAATGGACCACATATTGCAGAGGGTAGTAGGCTCTAGTAGGATATCTTTGTTAGATGGATTTTCAGGTTATAATCAACTTTTAGTGCATCTTGATGATCAAGATAAAACAACCTTCACTACTCCTTGGGGGAATTTTATGTATGTAAAAATTCCCTTTGGATTAATGAATGCTGGTGATACTTTTCAAACATCCATGGACATTGCTTTTGTAGATGAAATTGGCCATTTCATTGTTATCTACATTGATGACATTACTGTATATTCAAAAAATATGAAGAGCACTTGGCACATTTAAGAAGATTTTTTGAAAAATGTACAAGGTTTGGAATTTCCTTAAATCCCAAGAAAACATTGTTCGGTCTTGAAGAAGGAAAGATTCTAGGTCATATTATTTCTCAATATGGAATTAGAATTGATCAAATCAGGATTGAAGGTATACTCAAAATTAATCATCCCAAGAATCTCAAAGAACTTCAATTTTTTATTGGAAAAATCAAAATTTTAAGGAGATTTATACCCAATCTTGCAGAACTTTTGAGAAATATAATCAACATGCTTAAAAAAGATTCAGAAATTAAGTGAAACATTGAAGCTAAACAATATTTTGATCTAGTCAAGCAAGCATTGACAAAAGCTCCAGTCCTAATTGACCCAAATTTTACCAAAGACTTCATAGTTTTTTATTTTTCATTTGAAGACAATTTTTGTTATATTATTGCGAAAAAACGATGAAGGACATGAACAACCTATATCATTGTTTATAAAATCCTTGAGAGATGCATCTTTAAAATACAACATCATGGAAAAACATGCTTTTGATTTGGTTAAATAATTAAATAGTTTCAGAGTTCACATTTTACATTCACATATTATTTCTTATGTGTTGAATGCAGTAGTCAAAGACACTTTAACACAGAATGGGCCTGATGGAAAAAGAGGCAAATGGATTGCTGTTATTTTGGAATATGATGTGGAAATAAAACCTACAAAAATGATCAAAGGGCAAGGAATAACCAAATTGAAGGATGAATCCAATTTTCATGCACTAGATATCAACATGGTCTATTCATTGGATGATTAAGAGGAACTGGGGACTCCACAAATTGATAAATCATTCCTAAATTCCCCCTGGTATGTAGATATCTTATATGTTTTATTTAATTTGAAATATCCTCCTTGTTTTTCCAAAAATAAAGCAACATTTATAAAATTGAAAGCTGTCGAATTCTACATTCTAGAAAATGTCTTATACTGGAAAGATGTTGGAGGCATTTTACTCAAATGTTTGCTAAAAGATGATGCAGATAAAGTTGTGCAGGAATTCCATGAAGGTGACTATGGTGGCCATATTTATTGGAAAAACACTTCTAATAGATTCTTAGAGTTGGTTTCTACTGGCCTACCCTTTTTCCTGACATCCAAAAGATGATAACTACCTGTCACAAGTGCCAAAATTTTGAAGGAAAGATAAAATTGTTGTCCTTGCCCTTAAAGCCCATTTCTATTGAGAGCCCTTTCCAACAATGGGGAATATATTTCATTGGATAACTTCATCCCCCATCCTCCGCCCAACAAAAGTGTATTCTTACTACCATAGAATACTTTACCAAATGGATAGAAGCCACTCCTTCCAAAAATTCCACTGATTCTGTCATTATTAAATTCCTTGAAACAAACATCCTTTCTAGATTTGGTTGTCCTAGAAAACTCATCACTGATAATGCTGCAGCCTTCAAGTCCAAGAAAATGGTTGATTTTTGTCATAGGCACCACATAACTTTGGCACATTCAACAACCTATTACCCTCAAGGTAATGGATTGACTAAATCTATAGTATTCGAAAAAATTTAGCCTTCAGCGAAATGGAATATTATAGTTTGCTTTACCACTAGGTCAGTAAATAAATGGGTGGGGAGGCCCATAAGTCTCTTGAGCAACAATAAAAACACTTCAAGTGTGAAAGGAGACTTTTGTCGTAGATAAATAAATCTCCTCCATGTGTGAACAAGGTTTGGATCATGTTGATTCAGTCAACTTTGACCAATTCAATAGCACTGTTAAGGAGGAGTGGAGATTAATTTGAGAATAATGCAATTTTGGAGGGAGATGGATCTCATGAAGGAAATGACCTAATTGAGTGGGTCCAAGGGCAAGAAAGCTCATATTATATTTAAGGAAGAGGGTGGTGTTGGGCCACTAGTTTTCCATTATTATTATCACATTTTAACACCCATTTCATCCATTTATACCATTCTTTATCACGTCATTTATCATGGTTTATCATATAATTCCATTTTATAATTATTTATGCTCTTATGGATAAATATTATTTATTCTCCTTAATTTTTAATAAATTGATGATTATTATGCATGATTTTATCAATGACAGTTTATTAATAAATTTTTTGTAACATTAATCACCATTTTAGCCTCCAAGATATTCTCTGGATTGCATATTTGATCTCGAGCTCATCATTAAATATTCTAACTCAGAAATATGCTGGAATAAGAAGTGACAGTTTTGCATTGGACGTTGTGGGAAAATGGAGAAGAATTTGGAAAATCTGAGACATGGGTTGTTTCCAAAACAGACCGAATTAACTTTATAGAAGAAAATTTTTCCAAAATTCGATTCATATTAAGAGGAACGGAAGGTTCTCTGAAGATGATTTTCCCATATTCGCTGTTGCGGCTGTTTTCCAAATTATCTTAGTTGCAATACCAAATTCAACTTGTTCCTATCGAATGATTGATGGAAAGATATTTCAGATATGATCTTGATGATAATTTGGTTGTGAAAAATCCAATTTTGTTATGGGAATCATTTTGTAATCATCTATGTTGTAACTTCTCTCTACTCTATGTGTATTTAAATGAAAAGCAGAGATCAAAGAGGGGAGAATTATGAAATGGAATATAGATTTATTATGAGAATAACTATGGACAGAACGTAGCTCTGATAAGACAGAATTATTTTGCAATGCTACTCAAGTTCGATGATTAATACATAAGTGAAGTTGCTATTCCTTCTCATTATCTGAAGTAACCAGTGGTGTACGCTGGCGACTAAGGGCCTAGCTTCCGGTGGAATTCACTACTTCATCTGTGTCATACATTTCCAATTATCACAAGTGTGATAGTTTTATAGTATTATTGCTTTCTGTGATTTTATCTCCTTTACTGTTCATTATTTTCCTATGTTTACCGAATAGCTCTGTTTTATATAATTTACAATATTGTTGTTTATTCAATTTAATTTTGTTTCGGATTGAGTTTATTAGATAAATATTTTGCTCGATGTAATCAACTATAACGAGTATTAACTACTTTTGTTAGGCTCTCAGATTGATATCATCATTGTTTTACTGAAGAATGTGTTTGATTTAGATTCAATTAGTTTCAAACAGAATATTTATCACTATTGTACTCTCAACTGATATTGTTGTTACTTGAATCGCATATTGTTGTTACTTGAATTGCTGTAGGATTTTATTAGAGGATTGAGTTTTCTTTTAATTGCAATTAGAATTTACTTGTTGCATCTGTTTACTCTTGTATTAAAAGATCTATATTGCAATCTATGAAACATTACTCTCTGAATTAATAGCTTGCACATATTGTGTACACACTTGAAACAAAAAGACTTACCTAGGTTGATAATTAATGTGAGGCAATTAGGAGTTTTAAAAGACACCTTTTAGCACCCAACATTTTGGCGTCATTGCTGGGGAGAGTGTTTCCATTTCACAGAGAGTGATGTAGGTGTTTGATGTTTGTCTGTTGTGAAAGAATTGGGTATTAAAAATGGAAGGTAAGAACCTACGTAATGAGCAAGTAAAGTGCTTGCTCCTCCGCTCACTTTATAGCAGAATTGCGTAGGAATTGAAGTAGGAATTTTAGAGGTATAATTTTTGAAAAAATATTGTAATTCCACTCGAGTGGTGATGTAAGCACACCCATTTCACTAACCAATTCACAGGAAAATTTGAAGGAGAATCCTCAAAGAAACACATGAAGAACATTTTCTATTATGGTAAGAAATGGCTCACATTGCAACTTTTGAATTTCCTATCAAAGATCTAGGAGGAGTGACACAAATGCACATAATTCCCCCATCGTCTCTACCAAATTTTCATGGTTTGACAAATGAAGATCCAGATACATTCTTATTTGAGTTTGGAATAGTTTGTAGAGGATATGATTATTGTACTAATGATCAAAGGTTGAAATTGTTTCCTCTTACTCTAAAAGGAGCAGCTCCCCGATGGTTCATGAACCTTGGTGGGAATTGCATCCAAACTTGGGAGGACATGAAGAAAATATTCTTGAAGAAGTACCAAGACTATTGCAAGGCCGATGAAGATATTTTCAATATCATAAAATGGGAAGATGAAAGCTTGGAGGACTATGTGGAGCGATTTTGATACAACCTTCAAAAATCAAAGCATAAGTATTTGGAAAAAGAGATCTTAAAAACACTACTTAAAGGAATCAAAGATGAATTTTTAGAACTCTTAAATCTGATAGAAAAAGGTGATGTTTTTCAGTTATCTTATGATGATGTTTGTGAATTGTGCATAAGGTATTCAAGAGGAATTTCCAAGGCTGGTAAGAATTCTAGAGAAGTTTCTTCTTTCTCTTCCAAATTTACTACAAGAACAAGAGTTATAAGAGTTGAAATCAATGTTTTATTTGAAAATTTTAAATATGATTTTATTAACTCTCTAAATTCACAATTGAATGTTTTGCAGGTTCAGAAAAATCAAGAATTTGATGAAGTTTTTTTCCCTCATTATCGAAAGGAGCATCCCATAGATAGTGGTTCTTCCTTATCTAGGATGGAAGTAGCATATCAAAGAGATGGGGAAGCTGCAACAAGGTCAAAACCATGGAAATCGTGGCCTACAGGTATGGTTCAAAACACTTCCTCTCCATTATTTTACTTACATAATCCATTATGGAATACTCATATGTTAGGGCAGCCATGCCAATCTCAATATAACCACCACCAATCTTGTCTACAAGTTTGGCATGGTTCATCTTATGATTGCATGACTACTCTCGCTCATCTTGTAGCACAAACACATCTTCTAGCTTTTCCACAACATCTTGCTTGCCTATCAAAATCATCCACTCAACCCAATCAACTACATCATCAAAATGCTCCATTCCCTACACAATTTCCTTCTCAACTCATTCCACACCCTCACCTTAATAAACCAGTACAACATGCTTACAGTGTTGAATTGAAAAATTTACCCACCCTTCCCACCCATTCTATCTCACATGTGCCATTGGAGAAAACTTATACTGAGATTCAGAATGTATCAAATCCAAAAATTGTAGAGGATATGAAAGAAAATGTGGTTTCTTCTAGCCTGCATAAACAAGCCATTTTAAACACTCAAGAACTTCATGATATGACAGCTATGGGAAATAAAGAAAGTAAGGGATACATTGAAGATTGGTTTCACTCCATTTTTTTGCAGCATCACTCCATACTTCAGCAATTTTTGGCAGCATATTTTCAAGGGAAGTTGGCTTCTCATACTCTACTATTTATTAACATGCATTTTTCAAATTTGGGTATGTACATACTGGAGGCCTTATTTCGAAGATGGAACCACTGGAAGTACGATTATATGTAAGAATATTTAATTTTCAAAGAAGAGTAGGTTAGTGTAGAAAATAAATAAATAAGAACATAAATAAATACACTTTTATTATTATGTAAAAAATAAAAAAATTGTTTTTGTTGCAACATGCTGTGAAAATCAACATCAGTGATCAATATTTTAATTTATTTGTGTATGTAGATGTATTATATTGAAAATAACAGTTCTTCAAACACGCATATTCATTTTTATCACCAATATGGAAAATTTTCTTGAATATCATATTTTTTGGCTTGCACGCTTGATGAAATTTCTAAAAGAAGAGTCGGGACAGTCATGTTTTGAGAGGAAAAAAGTGAATATTTTTAAAACTTGTTTCTATCCTAAGTATCTCTTGATTTATACTTTCCAACCCAATTTTAATCACTCCATTTTGATTTGAAACGAAAAATTTATAACCAAAATATTGAAAGGGCGTCTAGTAGGCAGCTTAGGAATAGAGTTGAGACAACAAGTTTTTGGAGGCCTAAATGACCATATTTTAAAACCTGTTTCTATCCTAAGTAGCCCTTGGTGTATAATTTCCAACCCAATTTGATTCACTCCATTTGGATTTGATACGAAAAATTTATAACCAAAATATTGACAGAGCATCTAGTAGGCAGCTCGGGAACATAGTTGGGACAATGCATTTTTAGAGGCCTGAATGACTATATTTTTTAAAACCTGTTTCTATGGTATATTTCTATATGAATATAGTTTACATATCAATTTGAATTACTTGGTTTCGATATCGTACATGAGGAAAATATGACCCAAATACTGACTGTCTATCCTAAATCAGCACTATTAAAACTTTGTTTTTCCAGTTGTTCATTAAAGTATTTGACCCATCAATTCTTATTGTATTCAAAACCTATTTATGTTGGAGATAAATAAATGAATCTAATTTCATTTCCAATTTGAATCAGCTTAATCCATCTCCAAATGAAAAATTTATGCTTGAAATATCAACTGTTGTTCTGAGTTGTAAAATCGAAAATGACTATATTATGCAGGTTTTTCTAAGCAAATTTAACATACCATTACATGGAATTTTTAAAACCTATTTATATTGGAGACACTCCCTAAATTTAATTTCATTTTTCTTTGGAATCACTCAAATCGGATGAAGAACAAAGAAGTTATGGTTAAAACACTACTGGTTAGTATGGTCGACCACTGCTCTCCCGCAGGTGACAAATAAAATTTGTTTGATTTTTCTATGGATTTGTTTTGCAGAGTAAATACCTATTTTTTTGCATAGTTATTGGTTTAGGGGAGCCTGATCACCTCTATTTCTTCTTGATTTGATGTTTTATTGCAAGCAGATACTCGTTTTTTTCAGGTCTTAGGAGAGAAAAGAATGTCAATTTATGGATGAGCGATTCTTTAAAGACATTTTAATGAAACAAGGGCATTTCATCAAATTCATTACCTAACAGATTCATAACAAAAAAAATAAAGAATTGATTCCCATTCGAAGATGCATGGCACTACTTCCAAAACATTTTTCCAGGAGATCATTTCTTTTTCCATTGAAAGATTGATATTCCCTTAGAAAATAACATCATAGCTGTTGTAACTTAACTTATTTATTTATATACTGTTTTTAAATAAAGTGTTGTTTCTTTTCTGATTTATCTTATGTTTTTGTGTTTTAAGTGTTGATTCTGCTCCATTGACGATTGAACAATGAGGACCCCACCATGCAAGTTTCAATTGCAGAAGACAATCCTTCGGCAACTTCATTTCTATAAAAAGTTATTTATTTTTAAACTGTAAATATGATTGTTTTATGTGTTTTTCTCTGTTTTTTTGCTGCTGTAAATATGATTGATTTTCTCTTTTTTCTATAAATATGATTTCTTTTCTTTGTTTTTCTATAAATACAATTTTTTTTTCTTGTTTTTCTCTATTTCTTTTCTTTCTACGATTGTCTTTTTGTTGTTTAGAGCAGTAGGGATGATTTATTATGAGTGTTTTTCCTCTCCCTATTTTATTTGTTGTTCCCTATAGGGAACAACACCTGTTCCCTATGGGGAACAACACTTTTTCGTGTGCATTTTCTTTGTTGTTCCCTACAGGGAACAACTGCTATTCCTTATAAGGAACAACACTTTTTCGTGTTTATTTTCTTTTGCTGAACCCTATAAGGAACAACACTTTTTCGTGTGTATTTTCTTTGCTATTCCCTATAAGGAACAACACTTTTTCGTGTGTGTTTTCTTTTGTTGTTCCCTATAGGGAACAACACTTTTTTGTGTGCATTTTCTTTGTTGTTCCCTATAGGGAACAACTGCTATTCCCTATAAGGAACAACACTTTTTCGTGTGTATTTTCTTCTGTTGTTCCCTATAAGGAACAACACTTTTTCATGTGTATTTTATTTTTTTGTTCCCTATAGGGAATAACACTTTTTCGTGCGCATTTTCTTTGTTGTTCCCTACAGGGAACAACTGTTGTTCCCTATAAGGAAAAACACTTTTTCGTGTGTATTTTCTTTTGTTGTTCCCTATAAAGAACAACACTTTTTTCGCCTGAGTTTTCTTTTGTTGTTCCCTACAGGGAACAACTGTTGTTCCTTCAAAGGAACAACATTTTGTGAGTATTTTTGAGAACAACACTTTTCACGATCATTCCTAGCCATCCCAGCCCATTTCTCTGATTCTCTTGCATGACATGAAGTACAATACTTTTATGAGGACAAGAATTATGGAGTCTATTGAGGTAGGTGAATACCCTTAGCTTTGTGATCTTTAACAGGACAACTTCTGGATGAGAGATTATTTTCATGAAAAGGGACACAGTTATTTATATACTAATTTACTACATTATTTTCTTCTGTACAAGATACTGATTGCTCATGTTAATACCATGCTGGTTCCACCCTTCCTGGTTATAATCTTCTCTATTTGTAATAAATGAAATTATGGGTATATTTTTTTTCTATTGGCATGTTCAACTTCTTCTACCATCCCTACTTTTAAGGAGTACTGAGCCTCCCTCTTTTTATTATAAAATTGTGTAATCACATAAAAATTTTGTTTGCAGATGGAGGATAGGGGGTCTCATTACAAGCCAGCCTACCATTTTCATAAGGCTATAACGAAGTGACATTCCCATTATGGCCACCACACCAGGGTTATGATCCATTGGATAGCCAAAATATCCTTGGAACAAGAGGTCTCATCATGAGCTGGCCTGATCACTTTTGCTACATCCCAGTGAATGGCAGTGGTTATCCAGTTACCATGCCAACACACTGATCTCTTCTATAGAATAGCACTAGAACTCTCCATTTATAAATTGAGGATCCTGGCTCATACGGGTTAAAAAGAAACTCTGCTGAGGCTATGGACGCCTGCTGGTAGCAGAGGCTCTTCTTATGGTATTGAAGTTATATCTTATCGTCAATTATTACTATAAACCCTTTTATTATTCTTTTTTTATCGGAGAATTTATTTCCTTAATTTTCCCCGTTTTGAACCTTTACGCATGCGAAATTGTTTTCTGATCAATTGCATCATTCTCGGCTAGAATACTGTCAGAAAATGTATCTTTTTGGCATATTTCTGTCTTTTTGTTTTTCACATAACTTATCATCAATCCAAAGCATCCTATCTCTTATTCATAACTATCTTTACACAATCTGGTCTCATTATAACCATACTTCTTGCCATCCTATCATTGATATGTGTACTCTGCTTCATTTATTGTTGTATTGATCATTCCCTTGCCTTGTTGTCGGCACAACACCTTTCATCTGCTTTATGGTCATGGAATTTCTTTTCCAATTGGAGGGGGGAATGTATGCATTATGGGATAACATACGATATAATTACTGAACTCTGCCATAACTTGATGATTTGAAAAAATATTAGTAATGCATTTATACAAAAGTTTTTTTCTGATTAAAATTTTTGCATGCATCTTATCTGTTGCTATTCAAAACTAAAACTATGGATTCAAGAACTTTTCATGCAAAATAGTGACTTGTTACAGGAGAACAACAAGTATGGAGAGGAATTCTATTCACAGCAAGGCCACAGAGGCTCGCACAACTGGCGAATGCGCACAATTTCTCAGACATGATGTGCTTGTATGGCTTCAACATTTTGCATCACTTTCAGTATTCGCTCAGCCTACATCAGCTTCAACAAATTCTAGTCCATACATGTCATTCCACATTTTTTTTTGGAGGTAAAACTCGAGGCAAAATAACATACTTTTTTTATTTATTACGAATTTAGGAGAATTTAATGCAAAATCCATTGAGCATTATTTATCATCATTCATTCCACATATTTACCACTTCCGATTCTTCAAAGACAAAATATTTCAGTTTGGGGGAAGTGTTCCTTTCATTTATTTATTTATTATGACAATCTTATTCATTATGAACACCTCCCTTCTTCCATGTTGTTTTAAACCAAGCATAGATTTCAACAGATTGTAGCAACCACCTTTATTTGTTTTCTAGCATTGCATGAGGACATGCTAATTCTTCAGTTTGGGGGAGGCATTGCTACACATGATGGATGTTTTCTACTTTCTTTCTCATTTAACACACACAATCTCATTTTTATACAGTGCAAAAATTGAATTGCATATATCTTTAAAACTATGAACTGAATTCTTGTGATTTCTAGATAAAAAAGAGGTATCATTAAAATACATAAACCTAGATAATTTCATGTTAAATTAGTTCATAAAATTTCAAAAATCATGCACTATCACCTACAACCATTTTGTTTATATCTCATGATCTGTGCATCAAAATTATCTTATTTTTGGATCATAGAAGCATTAATATAGTAGAAATCTAGTTTTTAAGAAAATGGTTAATGAAGTTTGTTGTTACTTATATCATATTTTGCTGCAATTTCATATACACATAGTTGAATGTCAAATGTAAAAATTGTTACGCCTTCATCAATATTGCTAAAATTGAATATTCATTATTTGAGGAAGAATTCATTTGTTCCATCCATTTCATGAGTTGGGATGAACAGTTTTTGTATTATTGCTTGGTTAATAAAGGGGATTTGGGTTGCATGAGGACATGCAATATATTTAGTTTGGGGGTATGTTGGGCCACTAGTTTGTCATTATTATTATCATATTTTAACACCCATTTCATCCATTTCTACCATTTTTTATCACGTCATTTATCATGGTTTATCATATAATTCCATTTTATAATTATTTATGGTCTTATGGATAAATATTATTTACTCTCCTTTATTTTTAATAAATTGATGATTATCATGCATGTTTTTATAAATGATATTTTATTAATAGATTTTTTGTAACAACACTCACCATTTTAGCCTCCAATATATTCTCCAGATTGCAGATTTGATCTCCAGCTCATCATTAAATATTCCAACTCAGAAATACGTTGGAATAAGAAGTGACAGATTTTCATTGGATGTTGTGGGAAAATGGAGAAGAATCTAGAACATCCAAAACATGGGTTTTGTCTAGAATGGACCGAATTAAATTTATGAAAGAGCTGTTTGCCCAAATTTAGTTCGTATTAAGAGGAACAAAAGGTTCTCTGAAGATGATTTTCCTAGATTCGTTGTTGCGGCTGTTTTCCAAATTATCTCAGTTGCAATACCAAATTCGACTTGTTCCTGTTGAATGATTGATGGAAAGATATTTCAAATATGATGTTGCTGATCAATCGGTTGTGAAAAATTGAATTTTGTTATGGGAATCATTTTGTAATCATCTCTATTGTAACGTCTCTCTACTCTATGTGTATTTAAATGAAAAACAGAGATCAAAGAGGGGAGAATTATGAAAGGGAATATAGATTTATTTATGAGAATAATTATGGACAGAACGTAGCTCTGAAAATTCAGAATTATATTGTAATGCTACTCAAGTTCGATGATTAATACATAAGTGAAGTTTTTATTCCTTCTCCTTATCTGAAGTAACCAATAGTGTACACTGGCGGCTAAGGGCCCGACTTCCGGTGGAATTCACAGCTTCATCTATGTCATACATTTCCAATTCACAAGTGTGATAGTTTGATAGTATTATTGCTTTCTATGATTTTCTCACCTTTGTTGTTCATTTTTTTCTCGTGTTAACTGAATAGCTCTGTTTTATATAATTTACAGTATTGTTGTTTATTCAATTTACTTTTGTTTCGGATTGAGTTTCTTATATAAATATTTTTCTTGATGTAATCAACTGTAACGAGTATTAACTAATGTTTTTAGGCTCTCAGATTGATATCATCGTTGTTTTACTGAAGAATGCGTTTGATTTAGATTCAATCAGTTTCGAAGAGAAGAGTTATCACTATTGTACTCTCAACTGATATTTATGTTACTTGAATTTCATATTGCTGTTACTTGAATTGTTGTAGGATTTGATTAGAGGATTGAGTTTTATTTTAACTGCAATTATAATTTACTTGTTGCATCTGTTTATTCTTGTATTAAAAGATCTATATTGCAACCTATGAAACATTACTCTCTAAATTAATAGCTTGCACATATTGTGTACACTCTTGAAACAGAAAGACTTACCCAGGTTGATAATTAATGTGAGGAAATTAGGAGTTTTAAAAGACACCTTTTAGCACCCAACAGATGGCAGCCATATGAGGTTATGTTTTAGATTATCATTTTGATATTGGTCTGCTTATACTTTTGCTTCCTCTTGTTGTTTAGCAGGGTTGCAGTGTTGTTTAGCACTAGGTGTTCCCGAGAGGGAATCCCACCTATTTCCTTGAGAGGCCTCTTGGAAGAGTATTTTATTCATCTCCACATTCAGGTTTTCAGGCCAAGTTACAACTTCTTCATAAACACAGTTTCTACAAATTATTGTGCTGTGTTTCAGGGTGCAGTAGTGGAGGGGTTAGAATCTCACTTTCTGAGCTAGTTTCTCATAGGAAGAAGTTTTCCTTCTCTTAGGAGATCTGTTTGGAGATTCATAGAGAATATTTCAGATATTTGGCACCAGTCCATACATTTCCCATCATTTCTAGTTTTGTTCTAGTTGGGAATTGTGTTATTTTGGAGGGCAGTTTCAGTGGCAGATCTTATGGTTTCTTTGCATTGTTTCCTTGTGATTGAGGGGTTCATCCTTTCATGGGAGGAGATATTTGAGGGCATTATCATTAGATATATTATACTTCAGCCTTCTACACTCTTTTTCTTCTATTTTTCAGCGTATCTTCAGCCATTGGGCTTTAGATCTCGCCTTGTATAGAGTTTATTTCTGAAAACACTTTTTCCGGGTTCTTGTAGGAGTTGGTATTGAGCATATATCTACATTGGGCATAACTTTTGAGGCTTATAAAAGCCCTACATATTTTTTACATCATCTTGTTGTAGCAGTGTGTTTTTAAATGTGTTGTAGTAGTCTCCAACATTCTTGTATTGTAGCAGCAGTTCAGATATAGGAGTGATTTTTTATGGGAGGCTTGTTTCTTCATTATACATGAATTAAGCCTCACTATTTATGTTGATTTTCTGATATAATACATGATTTTATGACTCCATATTAATTTTCAATGTTCATGAGATGATTCACACTATTATTTCTAGTTTTTTGTTCATGTATTGCTGCATCCCCATTTTGGGATATTACAGTGGTATCGAAGCATAATCTAGGCTCAGCCTGTGGATCTCAACCATTATGATATCAAGAGAAGAAGGAAAAGAAGAGATGTACAGAAAAGACAAAGAGAAGACTCCATCATTTGGAGGAAGAAGGGAAGAGAATCTCTCAAATATTCTTTCTAAATCTATACAGAGCATTAAAGGAGATCTCAAGAAAATGAGAAGGGAGATGGAATCTCCATAGGAGTTTGGATCTAGAGCCAAATCTAGATTGGCACATGATAGGTGTGAGCATGCAGCTACACCCTATTATGCACAATGCAATCAAATGCCCAGATCTACCATGAGAGATTTTAAAGAAGAGGAAATGCCAAGGAGGGAAACTCTTAGTGATTTTCTGCAAGAGTATGAATCTCAAACTGAAAATTTTAGAGATCATATCACTTTCCAAGAGTTTTTCAAGATCAAGGTGGAGAGGAGCAAGTAGCATGACAAGGGTATATTTTTCCTATCCACTTTTGATGGGTCACCAACATGTTCAGCTAGAGCTTGGGTGGAGGAGTTACACACCTATTTTCAGCAGCACCAAGTTTCTGAAGATGAAGCCATCGAAGTTGTAGCACTACATTTTGAAGGTAAGGCCTATGCTTGGTGAATATTTGAGTCTTTTTCATTAAGGAATGCAAATATTTCTTCTTATGAAATGTTCACTAAAAGATTAATGGAGAGGTTTGATGTAAAACATTCTAAAACATTCTTGGTAGAGCCAAGCAAACCAAGACAAACAAAACTTTTTTATTGGTTGAAGGGGAAAATAAACTCAAAACCACTTCAAAAAATTGTTGAAGAGGCTCACATCTTGCATCACACCTTGCTAGAGGAAAGATCTATATCTCATACTCTTGAGGGCATGGAGATCTTCTTTCCAAAAAAGGGTCCTCTTACTAAAAATTTTCCCATTCATGTTAAATGGGAAGAAAAGGTTGAGGGCAGCAGTGTTTTCACATCTAGAGCATATCCAGCACCTCATGCAGAGGAAGATGGAGTATTTTCTCCAGCCAAATGGATTCTTGTATCATTGCAAGAAATTCCTCAGGATCTCATATGTGGAGATCAAGGCACAACCTATGAGCATCATGTGCCATTATTGACAGATTGGGAGACCATGCAGATGAAAGGAAGAGCTAGGGACGATGACCAACATAACATGATGAGGAGAAAACACCCCTATCTATTTCAAAGGGTTGATGCAAAGAAGGGGCAGACTGATTTGCGCAGTGAGGGCAGGGACAAAGTTGTCCATCCATATGTGCAGTCTTCTTTTGACATTGATGTCTCACTACATGGAGGCATACCACAAGGGAGACCTCTAGATCAGAAGATGGTGAGAGATTCTTCACAGGGGGTTGCACCACTCTTATATCTCGGAGGAGTGGAAACCTTGGAGGGGTTTAGTATAGCACAGAGAGTTTGGGATAGGCTCAAGGAGGAGGGAGACATTTTCCCATTTTTAGCATCACCCACTCTCACTACATATTTTGTGCTGATAAAAGTTGTTTAAATTATGGAGGATGGCACCTTCATGGTGCAAGGAAGTTTCTCCATGGGTTTGGAGAAACATAGGGTAATTCCTTTGAGGAATAAATCCTCCACACATTGGAGTAGATGGAGGCCACTCATGCTTACATTGGCTAATATCGGGAGGTACTTTTTGGATAGTGGCTTCTCATGGGAGGCCCATTTCAAAAAATCACCACTTCTATTTGAACATGAGAAATTGCATGATGGGCATGGAAGCACTTTGGTGGTTGAATTTGGCATAGGGGATGTCAAAGGATTAGACATCAGCATGTGGGAGGCTTCACATTTCAGATCATCAGCGTTGTCTCTTAGGAGAATTGATCCATATTGGAGATCTCAACTCTTGGTAGAGTACTCAAAGGATCTTGGTGCTTGCATGCCTCTTGATGACCTGTGGGGAGATGATAGATACATGGTGGTTTGAGAGGTCATCTATTCTTATGGAAGATTCTTCTTGACTAGATTTTCTGAGCTCAAGAGGAAGCTACTACATGCAGCACATGTGGACTTTCTTTCCATGCACATTGATGCATTTCATTATTTAATGGAAGAGTTCACTTGGGAGGGCATCCAACGGGATATATATCAGCATTTGGAGATATACATAGCCTAGATGGTGATAGAGAGGATGTCACAACCACTTCCCTACTCTTTGTAGGTGAGGGAGAATTTCTGGTTGAGCCATTTCAGCTCAAGATCCAAAGTACATGGTGGAGAAGGTACAACTTTACATTATGTTTTGTCCTTGTTTAATTTATATGAGCAACATGTTGTACCAAGGAGGATTATCCATTCTTGAATATTATATGATGATGTACTTGATGTTGGAAATATGATGCAGAGTGTTGTCCTTGATGGCAACCCACTGAATAAAGATGAAGACATGAGATTGTTGGCATGTGTTGTCCTTGATGGCAATACATCTGATGAATTTATTCTTGACTTGATGGGCTTGGTAAATGATGTAAATCTGATGTGATATGATTCTTGTTGATATTATGATGTTGAGTGTTGTCCCTGAAAGGCAACCCACTTGATAAAGATGATGGCAACTTACTTGATGAAGTTGTGCTTGCTAGAATATGTTCTTGATGAAGAAAGGCAACCCACTTGATAAAGATGATGGCAACTTACTTGATGAAGTTGTGCTTGATAGAATATGTTCTTGATGAAGAAAATATGATGTATCTACAGTGTGTACAGAAGACAATGAAGAAATGAATTCAGCATGTGACAGATCTATGATGAAAAGAGTATGTTTCAAGGAATACACGGATATGTCTAGGGGAAGTCGCGTATGCACGCGGAAAAGAACGTGCCAAGTCGCGTATGGGAAAAAGCGCTCAAAAAGTGCAAATCCAGGGGCCCGTGGTATTGAAGGCTCATGGTATTGGTTTGGCTCATGGTATTGCTTTGGCCCGTGGTATTGAAGGCTCATGGTATTGCTTTGGCCCGTGGTATTGAAGGCTCATGGTATTGCTTTAACCCGTGGTATTGAAAAAGGATAAACCTATATAAGGAGAAGAAATTCATTGTGCAAATCATGAGTGTGGGAGTAAGATGTTTGAGCTTAAATGAATACTTCTCTCTGAAGTAGATCTGAATGGAAAGGGCTACACTTGATGATAGATCTGAATCTATGATGCACCTATGAAGAAATGATGAAGCGGGATTTCTAGATCTGAAATGTACTTGTATTTGCTAGATCTGTGTATGGAGTGATTAGATCTGTGATGAGGCGAACATCTGTCTGAAGTAAAGGGTTGAATCTGAACTGAGTGTCTGATCTGAAGAAGTATGCTGCTTTATAATGATTGAAGATCTATACGCTACTTAGCTACAGAGGAAGCGTGTATATACGCGGCTTCGCTAAAGAAAAAGCGCGTATGCGCAATGAAATTGGCTCTGTAATTTGTACAGAGGTATACGCGAGTTTATGTGGACGTAAGCGCATATATACGCGACATCAGTGAAAGGAAAGCACGTATGCAAACTAGTGTTTGCTGAATTCTGTGGTAAGAAATGTCTGATCTATTCGTATTCTTTAACTGTCAGTTTTCTCTTTGTTCTAAGTTATGCATCGAGTTTTGGCGTATGATTGAGCTTAAATGTATGAAGAGGGTCCACTCTGAAAATATGATGAAACGTGGGCTACAAGTATTGTTCTATTTGAAGTTGTTGGATCCGGTGTGAAAATTGAATGAAACGTGGTCCGAAGGGGTGCTGAGGGTTGTAGCCTTCAGTCAGGGGGTTGTAGCTCCCTTCCAGGTGAGGCTGGTAAACGAGATCAGGGGGTCGTAGCTCCCTTCCAGGAGAGGCTGGTAAACGAGTCAGGGGGGTTGGAGCTCCCTTCCAGGAGAGGCTGGTAAACGAGCGCAGGTGGGTGCCTGCGTGCTGGTCAAGTCTGCGCCAGCACATATGTTGTTAGATGTTTTCTCTATAATAAAATATTGAAGGCTGAGCAACTGCAGCGGTGGTTTTCTCCCGATTTGGGTTTCCACCTAAAAATCCTGGTGTTCATGTGTGATGCTTTGTGTGATGGTTTATTCTGTTCTTACTGCACATGTTTACTGCTTATTGAACATCTGATGAATGAATAATGGAATGATCTAAGCAAAGAACTAATGACATATTTAGATCTCTGTGTATACGCTAGTTTAATGAAAGGTATCCGCGTATATACGCGAGTTTAATAAAGGAAAGTAGCATATGGGTTTTAAGGAATAAAAAAGTGAAAAGTTTGAGTATGCAGTAAATACTGATTCACCCCCCCCCCTCTCAGTATTTTTCCCAACAATTGGTATCAGAGCAGGTCCTTCTGCAGAAGCTTGATCGCTTGAAGGAGATCCGTCGCAATGGGAAGTCAAGAAGGAGTAATGTCTATAAATCCACCTCTATTCAATGGAAGCAATCTGATATTCTGGAAGGTACGTACAAAAGCATATCTGCAAAGTCTTGGTGCAGATGTATGGGCAATCGTGGAAGAAGGTTATCAATACCCAACAAGTATTCCTACTGATGCAGCTGAAAGAAAGAAGTATGAAATCAATGCCAAAGCAGTGAATGTCTTATTGGGAAGCATGTCTGAATCAGAATTTGCTAAAGTGATGCGACTACATTCGGCAAAAGACATATGGGACAAAATCATTCTAAGCTATGAAGGAGACACAAAGGTAAAAAGTGCAAAACTCCAAACTCTTAGAATTGAATATGAAAATTTGAAGATGCATAGTGATGAAAGTGTTTCCAGTTTCTTTCTTCGTCTAGATGATATTGTAAATCGAATGAGAAATTTGGGTGAAACCATAACTGATACTACTCTGGTGGAAAAGGTCTTAAGATCCTTGACTTCAAAATTTGACTCTAAAGTTTCGGCTATTGAAGAAAGGCAAGATCTGCAAACTCTTTCTATTGTTCAATTGCATGGTATTCTGACTGCTTTTGAAATGAGACAAGGAGGTCCTTCTCAAATAAGAGAAGCTGCTTTTAAGGCATCTACAAAAGGAAAGGAAAAGGAAGTTGTCAAAGAATCCAGCTATATATCCGATGAAGAAGAGGCGAATTTCGTGAGAAAGCTCCAACTAGGTACTGGAAGATTCAAAGGTAAGCTTCCCTTCAAATGTTTTGAGTGTGGAAAAGTTGGTCACTATGCTGCTAAATGTCCTTATAGAGAAAAGCATGGTAAAGGGAAACAATTTGAAAAGAGAAAGAGTTATTATGCAAAGAAGATGATGATGAAGTGTCCAGTGAAGATGAAGAAGATTCTGACCAAGATCTGAAAGTGCTCATGGCTAAGAAGCAAAAGAAGAAGGCTACTCGAAACAAGAAGATACCTCAGAAATCATGTATAGCAAAAATTGAAGAAGAATGAACCAGGTATTAATCGTTGTTCTTGTCTCTTACTTAATTGCATGTGCAAAGATTATGACAGTGAAAGTGACAGTATGGATCCAGAAGTTTCTGACGAAGCTCTACAAATACTCATGGCAAAGAAGGAAAAGAAGAAGGCCACTTGTAATACTCTTCTTTGTGCAAGCAATAGTGAAGATAGTAAAGTTGTGGAAGCTATCAAGATCAAAGTTGAAGAACAACAAAAGGAAATTGATAAGAAAGATTCTACCTACAAAGAGATGATCTCTCAAATGAAATATCAAATAGAAATGTTGAATGGACAGGTGGACAAGTATCAAAGGTTTCATACTTATGCATCCAATCAAATTAAAGAACTAGAAGCAGAAATCAACGATCTAAATGCAAATCTCGAAAAATCAAGCAAGAAGAATGAAGGACTTGAAGCTGCAATCATCTTTCTACAAACACATCTTGAAGCATCAAATAAGAAGAATGAAGAACCTCTGTCATTTGAAAAGGAAGCCCTTGAAGCAGAAATCATCTCTCTCAAAGAAGATCTGGAAAAATCAAATAAGAAGAATGAAGAGCTACAACAAACATGTGAAGAAAACGAAGATTGGTTGAAAGAAGAGATTCTAAATCTGAAGGATCAAGTAGAAGATGGAAAAAGGAAAGAAGAAAGCATGAAAAAGCAATGTCAAGCCTTGGAGGTTGAGGTAAACATTCTCAAAGGTAAATTAGAAGAAAAGGTTAAACTTTTGAGGTTTCAAGATAGTACTAATATCTTGGACAATATTCTGAGTAATCAAAGGTCTTCTGCTATCAAACTTGGTCTTGGTTTCCATGAAACTGTTAAAGGAGAATCTAGCTCACAAGGAAGTGCAAAAACCTCAGAGGATGTTAATGCAAAACCTGAAGCGTTGAAAGAGACAAAAGGTCAACCATCAATCATGAATTCTCAAAGGAATTCATGCAAGAACGTTGAATGTTTTAAATGTCATAATTATGGGCATGTTGCAGCATGTTGCAGAAGCAGATCATTTCAGCCACAAACAAACAGGTTCTACTCAGAAAGGTACTCTAGTTTCTTCAGGGGATATTGTTTCTCATGTAACATGTATGGACATAAAGCAGTTGATTGTAAAAGGAGGAAGAATAGAAATACTCATTATGACTCTTATGTTTATTTCTCTGGACACATGAGATGTTATTCTTGTAACAAGTATGGACATGTAGAAAAAGAATGTTGGATGAACAGATCTGGGAAAGTGGACAATTTTCAGCACACAGTTGGAAAGCTCAAGCAAATTTGGAAAAAGAAGGAGGACCGATCAGAAACGTAGGGAATTCTGACCCTACTGCAGTCATCCGCCTCCGAAGCTGACCTTTCTTATTGACTGCATGAATGATGTGAGATACATTATGAGATCTAGTAATGTATCGTCACAAGGGGAGCAATGCATGATGACTCTCAAGGTTGATTTGTTTATTCTGGTTATGTTTACTTCTGACAGCGCATCTGATGTAGAAAGGATAGGTACAGGAGGTACAAGCTCAGGAGGAAATGAAGGAAGATGAAAATTTTCTATGCTTCACTTTCCATACGCGGGTTCTATGAAACAAAGTCGCGTATACACGCGAGTTCCAACTGACACAGACGCGTATGCATTGATGATGAGAGAATTTATCTGATAGCTGAAGATCTGGAGCAGAAGTCCAGGGGGAGCATCCATCTGACTACTGATGATTGCACTGTTAGCATTATTTTGGTTATACTCATGATAATGAAATGATACATGGGTTCTTGTGTTGAAGACTATGGATGAAGCCTGGTTGCTTTATGATGAAGAGCATTCGTTGTTGAGATGAAAGTCTTATAACTCAGAGATGAGGACTGATCATGCAGAGATTGTTGCTGATGACTTGTTGTTGAAGGTGTTTCAGATTGCACAAGTTAAGGAAGAGCACTGGTTTATGGGGAGCAACAGGTTGAATACTAATGATTGCATTGTTGGCAATATGACTGCTTATTCTTTGGTTTTTGTGATACTCATGCTCAAATGATGATGACTTGGTACATGGTTTATTATAATGAGTTTTTGAGCCCTGGTTGCTGATAATTATCTTTTGTACTCACACATGGAAGAGTTGGATGTCATTTGATTCAGAAATAAATCATGCAGAGTTTGTTACTATGGTTGAGAGATCTTTTGCCTACATATGTTACTTCATGTTAAATTTTGAAGATCATGGTGATGTTGGACCACATGGATGATTGCTTGACACCTATGTGAAGATGGTGTTCTGATATGAGAATCTCTCTTGGAAAGATTGTATTGATGCTACAAAGAATCTGAAGGCTTGGTTACTATTGTGCTGATGCTACAACCGTTGGATGACGCTTGAAGACACAACTACACTGTTCTATCTATCTGTAGTCCAGGGAAGCATTCAAATGTCTCAGAAAGAAGCTGAACACTGGCTTTGCCTCACTGAGAATCAGATCTGGTTGAAATTTAGAAGATGGTTTGGGATACGTGGGTTTCCCGAAATACAGTCGCGTATATACGCTATTTCCTTCACAGAAAACCGCGTATGTCTGATTGATGACAATTTTTGGTTGAAGTCAGCTCTCTTCAGCACAGCTGCAGTGCTGTTTGGTATCTCTGGTGGTGTTCCAGTTCTCATAATTCTGTTTCTAATGTTTTGATAAAGATGCCTTGATGATTTGTTGGTGAAAATGTTCAGGATGCACAAACTAAGGGGGAGCCTTAGTCCTATGAAAAGGATGCATGGATGCACAGATTTAGGGGGAGCCTTAGCATTAGCGTTGCTGAGTATAATGCAGTGTTGGCATTATGATGGTTCTGAAATATGTTCTCTTTCTTGAGGACTTTCTAGTGTTGGTCTTAAAGTTATATTTGTAGTTTGATGAAAAGGTCATGTTGAGACCCATGATGTAAAATTGTAATATTCAGTCATGTAAGGACTTGTCTAATTTGTAAACCCACTTGGTTGGGTAGCTGAGTCAAATTTTGTAAACCCAATTAGTTGGGTAGCTGAGTTGAAATATGTAAACCCACTTGGATGGGTACTTGAGTCTTATATGTAAATCCACTTGGTTGGATATTTGATGTAATTTTGAGTCTTTTGGTGATAGGAAGTTCATAGAGTCATGTACTTCATTGAAAAATATGTTTGAAGATTCAGCATGAACTCAGGGGGAGCTTGGTCACTTCAGTATACATCAGATCTGCAGAACGCTTCTTCTACATGAGGAGAAAAGGGGGTGAGTATGTTGGTTTTGATCCGCCCGTTGCCCTTGATGTCAAAGGGGGAGAGTGTGTTGGTTTTTGATCCGCCCTTTGCCCTTGATGTCAAAGGGGGAGAGTGACATGGTGTCATTGTATAATGGTGTCAAAGAATTGGGAGAGTGACATGGTGTCATTGTATTCTTAATGTATCTATCTGTTGTGGTAACCAAACACCATCGTGGTTGCCATCAAGTCCAAAGGGGGAGATTGTTGGAAATATGATGCAGAGTGTTGTCCTTGATGGCAACCCACTGAATAAAGATGAAGACATGCGACTGTTGACATGTGTTGTCCTTGATGGCAATCCACCTGATGAAGTTATTCTTGACTTGATGGGCTTGGTAAATGATGTAAATCTGATGTGATATGATGATGTTGAGTGTTGTCCCTGAAAGGCAACCCACTTGATAAAGATGATGGAAACTTACTTGATGAAGTTGTGCTTGCTAGAATATGTTCTTGATGAAGAAAGGCAACCCACTTGATAAAGATGATGGCAACTTACTTGATGAAGTTGTGCTTAATAGAATATGTTCTTGATGAAGAAAATATGATGTATCTACAGTGTGTACAGAAGACAATGAAGAAATGAATTCAGCATGTGACAGATCTATGATGAAAAGAGTATGTTTCAAGGAATACGTGGATATGTCTAGGGGAAGTCGCGTATGCACGCGGAAAAGAACGTGCCAAGTCGCGTATGGGAAAAAGCGCTCAAAAAGTGCAAATCCAGGGGCCCGTGGTATTGAAGGTTCATGGTATTGGTTTGGCTCATGGTATTGCTTTGGCCCGTGGTATTGAAGGCTCATGGTATTGCTTTGGCCCGTGGTATTGAAGGCTCATGGTATTGCTTTAACCCGTGGTATTGAAAAAGGATAAACCTATATAAACCTATATAAGGAGAAGAAATTCATTGTGCAAATCATGAGTGTGGGTGCAAGATGTCTGAGCTTGAATGAATACTTCTCTCTGAAGTATATCTGAATGGAAAGGGTTATAGTTGAATGATAGATCTGAATCTATGATGCACTTATGAAGAAATGATGAAGTGGGATTTCTAGATCTGAAATGTACTTATCTGTTTATGGAGTGATTAGATCTGTGATGAGGCGAACATCTGTCTGAAGTAAAGGGTTGAATCTGAACTGAATGTCTGATCTGAAGAAGTATGCAGCTCTGTAATGATTGAAGATCCATACGCTACTTTGCCGCAGAGGAAGCGCGTATATACATGGCTTAGCTGAAGAGAAAGCACGTATGCGCAATGAAATATGTACAGTGGTATACGCTGGTTGGTGTGGACAGAACCGCGTATATACGCGACATCAGTGAAAGGAAAGCGCGTATGCAAACTAGGGTTTGTTGAAGTCTGTGGTAAGACATAGGCGATCTATTACATTTGTGTGCTTTGCTATCTATATTCTAATATTAGGTTATGCATAGTTTGGTTGTATGATTGAGCTTAAATGTATGAAGAGGGTCTAGTCTGAAAAGTTGATGAAATGTGGCCTGCAAGTGTTTTTCTATTGAAGTTGTTGGATCGAGTGTGAAAATTGATGAAACGTGGTCCAAGGTGGTGCTGAGGGTTGTAGCCTTCAGTCAGGGGGTTGTAGCTCCCTTCCAGGTGAGGCTGGTAAACGAGATCGGGGGGTCGTAGCTCCCTTCCGGGAGAGGCTGGTAAACGAGTCAGGGGGTCGTAGCTCCCTTCCAGGAGAGGCTGGTAAACGAGCGCAGGTGGGTGCCTGCGTGCTGGTCAAGTCTGCGCCAGGACATATGTTGTAAGATGTTTTCTCTATAATAAAATATTGAAGGCTGAGCAACTGCAGCGGTGGTTTTCTCCCGACTTGGGTTTCCACCTAAAAATCCTGGTGTTCATGTGTGATGCTTTGTGTGATGGTTTATTCTATTCTTATTACACATGTTTACTACTTATTGAACATCTGATGAATGAATAATGGAATGATCTAAGCAAAGAACTAATGACATATTTAGATCTCTGTGTATACGCTAGTTGAATGAAAGGTATCCGCGTATATACGCGAGTTTACTAAAGGAAAGTAGCGTATGGGTTTTAAGGAATGAAAAAGTGAAAAGTTTTGAGTATGCAGTAAATACTGATTCACCCCCCCCCCTCTCAGTATTTTTCCCAACACTTGAAGCTACTTGCAGCATTGATATTGGCTAATTTATTGGTGTTTTGTGGGGGAAGCCACATGATTTTTGGTGTGCACCATTGACACCACATTGTGCATTCATGTGCCTATCTTATAGAATGATTGTGGCAGCAAAAAAGTGGCTGGGAGAGTAATTATTATTACTTTTTTTGATGCAAGCAAGGGATGCACTGTGTTGGTTCCATGTGAGGAACTATGACCCACCTCCCTGTTGTCATGTGGCAGCTTCATTTCATTAGGTTTTTCTTCCATATTTTGGAGATGTTCTCATGTTTATGGGAAACTTTGTTGGGAGAGAGGCACAAAGGTTGAATATGCCCATTGGGAGTATTATTCTCCCTACTTTACATGATGCATGTTTCATGTTAGCGCTCAAATCTACCTCAGGCTGAAATGAGGTAAAACTCAAGGCTACATCAAACCACGCTCAGCCTCGTAGCTAGCCCTACGAGGACAGCAGAGGGCTCTCTCCGTCAATATCGATAAAATGAACAATAGGGTGCGAGATGACTTACAATGAGAACTGATTTTAGGCTAGTAAAGAGATAGGTATGTTTGATTTTTGATTTTTTTGGTTTTCGTTGGAGAAATGGGAAAAACAAATTTTGGGTCCGGGGATAAGGTCAGACCTTTGCAGATTTCGAGTTGGGGCGAGGTAGGTGAATGTCTTGATGCTTTAGATTGATTATATGGATGGATTAGAACGATAAGGAGCTGAAGAGGGCAAAGAAGAACTTGGATCCTCTCCAAACAGTCGAAAACATGTAAAACTAAATGAATTCAAAGGCATAGCACTGTGAACAATGGATTCAACCTCATCTACTCATTCATTTAATTTAAGAAGCATGAGTGAGAAATGGCATACATTAAACATGAAGAAACTTACAGTAAACAGAGAGAAAACACCATCAAGAACAGAACACCACAAGAATCCCAATAGGTGCTGCAAAACCTCTGATCTTTCCTTAGCCAAAATATGAAAAAATATGTACAATGGTGCCAAAAGTTTCCCAAGAGTCCAACCTGTAGAAAGTCTCAAAAATTACAATATATAGATCACTCTAACCCCTTCCCATGCCTCTAGGGGTCGAATTCCTTCTTCAGGGATCAGTTTCAACCAAATTCTAATCAAGGAACTAAAATCTAGGCAGCTAACAACTTGCCTCTAAAAGAGTGGAAACTGATTCATTTACATGATTTTCACTTTTTTAAGAGTGAATCTTCTAGAATAGGTAAAAATGAACCAAAGTTACATGCCAATCATAAATTTACATCATAATAACTCAAAAATTTCATCCCCAAGCAAAACTGGTCCAAACTGGCCGAAACTCTGAGCTGGAAGTTGAAAATTCAGCCAAAAATTTAAGTGGGTCTCACCCCTGAAACAAGTGGGTCGCGCTCCTTTCAACCTGATTTTGAGGTACTTCCCGGCATCCAAATTGAGCTCATGATAGTTCTTTGGAAAGCGCTAGATGTTGGCTATCCAACCCAAGTGGAATTTCCCAATTTGGAGCTCATTTTCCCTGTCAAAAATAAAATCTCCCAACACTACACCCAACAGGTGCATCAATTCTCTTGAGACAACGGTATTTTTGACATTTCTCTAAAACCATGACACCTGTGTAAAACTTTAAGGAGGTTTTTATTCCTTGGCATGTTTTGGACAAAAACCTCTCTCAGTTTTCCAAAATGCATCTTTGATTTCTCTGAAACCTCTTTTGAGTGAAACTTATCCCGATGTGTGAAACAAGGAATTTTGTCGAAATGAAGCGAAATGAAGGGGATAGGGGGCTTCTAAATTCTTGGGGAAATTATTGGAAGTAGGGAGGGATTTTAGGAAGCAGGGGAAAGTGGAATCTCAGAGATTGAGTGAGGGGAAGGGGTCCAAAAGGGCAAAACACAGGCCTAGCCTAGAAAATTGCCAAGTTGTGGCAAGAAACTAGGGTTTGTGGAAAAATGAGGAATTTGGGAGATCTCAGTGATGGGAAGTGTTTAATGAGGTATATTAAGGATAGGGGAAGGTGTGTGAACATCAGGATACAAGTTTTTCCGATGATTTGACCATCCAAGAGAAATTACCTCCAAAACCCTAGGAGAGGGAAATGGACCTTTCCTAGGCACAACTGAAGCATGAACAAGGTGTAAAATGACTCAATGGAACTTGACATGATGATGAAAACCCTCTGAATTATGGTACACTCAGCTGAATTTTGACATGAACCAACATTTGGACAACTTTGGAAGGAGTGAAAGCAAACCCTAGACCTAATGCCTAGTGACCAAATTTTTCTTGAAGACTCTTTGAAATGACAAAATTTGACCTTGACACCTTAGAATCACTTTGTAAGAGCATGTTTGATCACTGAAGGAAAGCTGCAAAGGCTGACTCTAACATTTCAAAAGAATTAATGGGAAGCCCATGATTTCCAAACTACATCTCTTTTCTCCTTGTGGAAAGAGCCATCTAGAGAGTTTGAGTTTTTAGAGGAGGCACTTCATGGCTTATTTTTTTGGTGGGGTATCTTGGGCCATTATTGGAGGCCATTAAATTTCAGCCCAAGCTTAGAAACATCCCCATACTTACCATAAATGGAGATAGAAACCACTTGGATGGGAGGATCCAATCTCTCCATGCAACCCCAACACATTGTATGAACCATGTTTTGAGGATCTCTTTGATGAGCTACCTATAATGGCTCATTTCATTTGGATGATAGCATGGGATTGGGAGTTTCTCATTAGGAATGAGATCCCCTATTATTTTCATAACTCCTACCTTGAGGAGGCCATTGGATAGAAAGAAGGTTTCCACTTACAGCTTCCACCTTTTTATGATGTGAGCCATGTGGTTTTGCATACTTGGGAGGAAACATTGGAGGGTAGATCTATTGGAGATTATTTTGAGTAGTGGTGGGGACTATTGATGAGTAGGGGAGGAATTTTTCTCTCCTTATACAATTTCTTGAGGACAAGAAACAATTTGGAGGGGAGGACTGTAATATTCCAAAAATTTACCCTTTAGCTAAATGGAATATTATAGTTTATTTTATCACTAGGATGGTAAATAAATGGATGGGGAGGCCCATAAGTCTCTTGAGTAGCAATAAAAACACTTCAAGTGTGAAATGATACCTTTGTAGTAGCTAAATAAATATCCTCCGCGTGTGAACAGGGTTTGGATCATGTTGATTCAGTCAACTTTGACCAAGTCAACAACGCTGTTAAGGAGGAGTGGAGATTAATTGGAGAATAACGCAGTTTTGGAGGAAGATGGATCTCATGAAGGAAATGACCTAATTGAGTGGGGCCAAGGGAAAGCAAGCTCATATTCTATTTAAGGAAGAGGATGGCAGCCATATGAGGTTATGTTTTAGATTATCATTTTGATATTAGTCTGCTTAGACTTTTGCTTCCTCTTGTTGTTTAGCAGGGTTGCAGTGTTGTTTAGCACCGGGTGTTCCCGAGCAGGAATCCCACATATTTCCTTGAGAGGCCTCTTGGAAGGGTATTGTATTCATTTCCACATTTAGGTATTCAGGCCAATCTACAACTTCTTCATCAGCGCAGTTTTTGAAGATTATTGTGTTGTGTTGTAGGGTGCAGCTGTGGAGTGCTTAGAATCCCACTTTCTGAGCTAGTTTCTCATAGGAGGAAGGTTTCCTTCTCTTGTGAGATCTGTTTGGAGATTCATAGAGAATATTTCAGATCTTTGGCACCAGGCCATACATTTCCCATCATTTCCAGCACTATTCCAGCTGGGAATTGCATTATTTTGGAGGGAAGCTTCAGTGGCAGATCTTGTGGTTTCTTTGCATTGTTTCCTTGTGATTGAGGGGTTCATCCTTTCATGGGAGGGGATATTTTAGGGGATAATCATCAGATCTATTATACTTTAGCCTTCTACACTCTTTTTCATTTGTTTTGCAGTGTATCTTCAGCCATTGAGCTTTAGATCTCACCTTGTCTAGAGTGTGTTTCTGAAAACCCTTTTTTCCAAGTTCTTGTAGGAGTTGGTGTTGAGTATAGATCTGTATTGGGCATAAATTTTGAGGTTTATAATAGCCCTACATATTTTTTACATCATCTTTCTGTAGTAGTGTGTTTTTAACTGCATTGTAGTAGTCTCCGACATTCTTGTATTGTAGCAGCAGTTTAGATTTAAGAGTGATTATTTATGGGAGGCTTGTTTCTTCATTATACATGACTTATGCCTCGCTATTTATGTTGATTTTCTGATATAATACATGATGTTATGAATCCATATTAATATTCAATGTTCATGAGTTGATTTATACTGCTATTTATAGTTTTGTGTTCATGTATTGATTCATCCCCATTTTGGGATATTACAGAATCTTCAAACAATTTTTTTTTGAATATCATAAAGAATCTCTTGGAAGACAACAAGAAATCATGGAATAACAAGTTGGTCAATGCACTTTGGGCTGATAGAATTACTACCAAAAATCCATTGGCATGTATCCATACAAATTGGTCTATGGAATGGATGTAGTTTCTCCTTCCTCTTTAGGAGTTCCAATCATGAAGATCATTCAGGAAATTAAAGTTGAACCAAATAATATGCAGAGAAGGATCAATCAAACTATTCAATTTCACCAGTCTAGATAGGAAGTTTATAACAAGTCTCAAGTGATTCAAGATAATATCAAGAATTTTTTTGATAAAAGAACAAAGGCTGATGATTTTAATCTAGGAGAAAAAGTTTTGAAATGGGATTCCAGAAGAGAAGACAAAGGTAAACATGGAAAATTTGACAATATTTGGAAAGGTCCATACATTATTGATGCTTTGAGAGGAAACAATGCATATTTCCTAAAAGAGCTAAATGGAACAGAGATACCTGGAGGTCCTGTCAATGGCAGGATGTTGAAACATTACTTCTTTAAAAAAATACATTTTGGTCTTTCATAATTGTAAATACCACAATTTTACAGCTTATGATTTGAATAATTCACCAACATAGGTTGAATCCCGTGGAGAAGGCCCTAAGCCTAGTTTGATGAGATGTCATAAAACATAAAAAGAAATCAGATGAATATTTTGCAGAAAATGGAGCACTCAAGGCTACTGGTCTTGTGTTCTCGACACTTCACTTGGATAAGTGACATCCCCAATTGGAGCCATTATTAGGGTCCTCTAAATTATAGGATCTCAAGGTGATTGAGTATTTCATAAGTTGCAATTTCATATTGTGTATGATTTTCAACATTCAAATGATTTCCAAAAAAAAAAATGAAAAAGTAAAAGAAACTTCGATATATTGAAAAAGAAAAAAGAAAAAGAAACAAAAACCTCAAAAAAGAATAATACTGAAAGTGCTGGAAATCAAAATGCCACTATTGATTAGATTATTTTTTTCAATTATACAATCTAAGCATGAGTGAAAAATTTTAAATTTTTGTTGGGTAGGTTAGAAAATAAGGATTTTCCAAATATAAATGTGAATATACATGGAAGTTATTCCAAAGTGTTATTCAAAGGTTTTCTTGTATTTTGATGCAATACTGGAAAAATGAAAAATAAACAAAAGAAATCCTAGGTTTCAGAGTATAGTTTATTTTGGATTTATTTGAAATATTTTATGCCATATGCTAATATTTAAGTCTCAAAACTATACCTCCACCCGTCATATTTCACTTAAGTCATCGACCCCACCATCGAATCACCCGTCACATCACCGTTTAACCTCTCATCACCGTCGACCTCATCTCTGCCTCCTCCATCTCATCCAATGGTCCAAGATCATTTCCTCCCCCCCCCTCATCCTCCGAAAGTTAACTTAAGGGTGGGGGGGGTTTAGAAATGGGCAGTTTCCCAAACCGTCCTATATGCTACGTGTCGGGCACACTTTTTTTTTACACCCCCCCACTCCATTCTGATTACCATCCGTGACCACTTGCGAAAAGAAATTTCCACCACAACTAAACTGCGCTCTTGTCCATTATATCCCCGAAACACCCATTGCACCATGATGACCACTCCTGTCACCTCCATCCAATCACCTATGCTCCTGCCTAAAGACCGGTTACAAAATTTATTTTTTAGGCGGTTACCCAACGAGCCCGCGTCATGTCAACGCAAACCCCCACCACTCTACAAAACTAAATTTCCCCCCCTGTTTCAAAGTTTAAATTTCTTCCATGTTTCTTTTGTAACATGTGATCATAGTAAAGGTTTTACATAGAAAAATAAGGCGCGAAAATATTTTCAATTCTCTGCATATCAGCTAGAATTCCCCTTCTTCGGTCCCCCTTTCTCCCATTTCCCCTACTGATCAAAATAATTCCATTCTATTTTTTCCCCTCTTATTCTAATCCCCTTCTATGGATTTGCAATATATTTCTTTTTCAGTGAGCAGTAACACCTCCAAAGAAGGAGAAGCAGCCATTTAACCCAATGGTTCACCCTCATGTGGACCTTGACCATGTGGCCCTGGCTGACAGAGACTTCAAGATACATGAGACTGATTCAGAATTTTTTTTTTTTTATGTTTACTTCTTGTTTGAAGACAAGCTTATTGATGAGGTCAATGATATAGGGCTATGGGAGAAAAACTACCTATTATAAATTCCCAAAAACCCACAATTTCCCTGAGTTTGTCAGAAAATTTCATGCCTAATATGATATAAACTAGAGATCTGTTGTAGCCCCCACAGGTGAATTTCCTTTTACCATTAGTGTCCAGTCCATCATGGAAATGATGCAAGCCCCTATTATTGAAGAAACCATCCATTTTCCTATGAAGCCCTCAGAGAATTATACCAGAAATTGGATCTTTCCAACAGAGCGAAAACACTTGAGTTATTCATGGCTATAGGCACTCCATTTCCCAAGATGAATCCTCCATATATTTCATCTACTTTCCCTAATAGGACCCAGCATATTATCACTGTCCTTTTATACTTGTTAGGATATCATTCAGATTAGTGCATAGATGAAGAAATGATATTTTTCTTTTCCATACTTTCATCAGAGTCCAAGCCTTCCATTATGTTTAATTTCAATCAATTTCTAGTTGATGCCATTCATGACCAATTTTTCAAATTTCACACAGAGGAAGTGTTTAAATACACTCCAGTCCTAGTTTACAAGTTTGTATATTTTCAGGCAAGACGGTTCCAATTTACAATAAGAAAAGTTAATGAAGACTCCCAACCTTAATCAGTCATCTTCTAGACAACTATGCTAATGAAGGAACAAAAACATTACACCTACAAAATATTTTTTGAAGCGTTTGTGCATAGAGAAATGAGCATCTTCAGCAGCATAGTGGTGCCAAGGATTAATGAAGATCATGCAGATGGAAAACCAAGTCAGAACTGGAGACTGGTACTTGTACCAGAACTACACAGATATTAGAATATAGGGGTGTGAGTTGGCCCCTTATAATCTCCCAAAGTTGCTCCCCATGAGGATATTTTCCCTGCATTACATCAAATTGATGATAAATGCATATGAGGTACATTTTGTATATGCCAAAAAGAAGTCTCAATTTAAGATCAAGTCCCAAATTGGTCCTTTCATTTGCAATAGAAGAGCAGAAGGAGAGGAGGCTGATAGGATGTTGAAGGAGATGAAATTCACACATAGCTTCACTTGGTATTATGATCCATTGGGCATCATCTCCAAGAAAAGGGTGGAAAATAAATCAACTCCATATATCCACACACACAGGCCTGAAATTGAGCAATTCATGAACCAAACAGAGTTGATAGTAAACACATTGTAGGAGGTTGAAGAATAGGTGATTTCAACCTCAAGAATGAAGATGCCTACCCCACAAGAAAAGTAGAATAAAGAGGAAAAATAAGATAGAGGAAAAAAACAAGAGAAAGAAGCAACAAGAAAGAGACCAAGAGATGATCAATCTACTTTGGAGATAGATACATCTAGCAAAGAATTTAAAATGAAATACAGAAAGAGAGAAATAATCCATATGGACATATATCAAATCAAGGAAAAAAAGAAACAAATAGTCATAACTATAAGAGATTCTCCTAGTTCTTCTCTTGCATGTGGTAAAACTTTATTTTCTACATCTTCAGCTACAATTATATTTCAGCAGCAAAATCTTCAAACACCTACCTCTCCTTCTACTATAGGGGAAAAGGAGGAGACAATTTATGACAACTTTAGGGAGATTCAGAGAAAAAATGAGATATTTAAGACTAACACCTACAACCAGTTTTGGAAGCAGACCGACAATTCACAAAGAATACTTTTATCAACCTTTAACTCATAGAAATGAAAGATGAGAAGGGTTTTATTAGAAGCCCATATTTCTCAGCCAAAATCACCTGCATATTTCAAGCATAAAAATTTTGAGTTTAATGTTAGATACATCCATCCAATAGATCAGATGGACATGCACAAGCAGACTGGAGAGATGATCTCCTCCACATTGACAATCACTAAAATGAGCCTTTCCAAGTTGAAAGTATCAATGGCTAATATTCAACCACAACTCAAGATGGATAAGGTTTCTTCTCTAGCAAAGGAAACTAGAATCAAATCCTTGGAGGATTTAGTTGTGAATATTAGGTATGATCCAAAAAATGTAGAGGCAGTGGAAGAGATTCTGAAGAAGAAGAACATAGACATAACATCCATGATAAAGAAGCTTAAAAGGTCAGCTACTGAAGACCCTCTAACAAAGGACATAGAGGATAATGAATCTCAAAAATAAGTGATGATGAAGTTGATAATGGAGTAGTCAACAGAGTTGAAGCCGATGGAGACGGAGATGGAGAAATTGGCCAGAAAAAGGAAATCATTTGGACAAGCATAATTGATTCCATGAATAATATATGGCCTTATATTCAAATCATATTTGAACAGAAAGAGATAAATGAACAAGTAAATGATGCCATAGCTAAAGCAACCAAGGAGCTTGTAGGGATTCCTGAGACAAAAAATAACACTATCATATTTTTAAATTCCAGGAATAGGTTCAAATTGGAGGCACTTGACAATCCTGGAAGTCAAGAAGGTGCTTAATAAGAAAATTTTGGTCACAAAGTTAGAGGAAAAGTGTCACAACTTGGAAATTGGTGCCAGTAGATTCTTTAACACAATTGAGGCACTGGCCAAAAGTGGGTTAATCTCACTTTTTTTAATAAATGATAATATTATGACTAGGCAATAATATGTGAAGATGATGAAAGACATTGCTAAGGATACAACCAAGTTTGTAGCGCTTACAGGATCAATGACTGGAAGAGCTTTCCTAGAAGCCATGGAAAATTTTTTATTCATACATCATGAAATTAAACACATTTATGCATTGAGTCCTGCTTTTATGAAATTCATAGAGACAGATGAGATATATCGAAAGTAGATCAGGATCAAGATCCCAAATGACCAACAGTGGGAAAAACTATGTGACTACCAAGAAGGTTGAAGGCCACCACATCAGCCAAATCAACCAAATCATCATATCAGTGTATCAACCAGAGGAGTACAACATCAGATCATCCAAATCTGCCAGCACATACCTGATCAAATCAAGAAGCAACTGTCTTCTGAATAATAGGTCCAGATGTCAAATTATTCCATCATGTCCACTTTGTGGTCACACTAGTAAAATTTTGATTATTATTGTAATTAATAACAAATTTCCTATGTAGATACTGCGATCGCTGTAGATTTTATTTAAATACTTCATTCCTTTTAAGTATCAGGGGTTGGACCCTATATTGTAAATTTTTTCTATTGGAGCATTGTATTTTTGGAGCTAGAGAATTAATAATAAAAGACCTTTTGCAAGATAGTTGAGCTATGTTTATCTGGTGATGTATTTTCTTTTATGTGTTAATGTTTTCCATTGTTTTTCTGCAAGTGAATAATTTAAATCTAATTATAAAGCATAAATCCAAAGATTAATTTTTTTTGTGAGAGCACCTTATTTATGGTTTTATTTACAATATAAATGTTTTTCTTCTGAATTCTAGTTAAAAAATTCTTAATTGATTATTAACCACTACTAAATTTACTTTTGCTTTCATCTCACAATTCATTAAGTTTTAAAGATCCACTAAGTGTAGTTATATTTCCTTGTAAATTCTCTTGAAAATTTGATGCAACAACCCAGCCTTTTATGACTCAATATCCCAATGGAATTAGCTTAATAAAATTTCCTAATACAACCAAACAATCAATCAAAAATCAACCCCTACAATCATTATAAATAGCCTAATATCATAATTATAAAATGAAGATAAATATAAAAGAGAGATCCCTCTCTGAGTCTAGGAGGGCTATATCCTAGGCTCCAAAGTGGTTTTGATGTTGTCCTGTATAATTATTCTTGCCAATCTTAAAATTATAGAATGATAACAGAATGGAAGATAAGAGAGGGCATACCTGTCGGTACTGATTTTTTTTTTCAGAGGTGTGAATGTGTGGAGCCTCCTTTCGGCATTATGAGGTGATGATCATTGTGTTTCTTTCAATTCTATAATTATGCCCTCTGATCTCTCGTTATTGTCTGCTAAAAAATTTGAAAAGGGCGACATATAGGCCAATATCGCTCATTTCATCTCATTTGTGACATTTGAATGTTTGAGATTTTGAGAGGTCAGAGGTGATTGTGGAGCTTTTCTTATCGTTATGGTCAGCCTCTACACCCAGGACGCGCCCTACTAGAGCTAGGTAGGCACCATAATGTCCTGCATTTAATTTTTTCAGTATGACTGGGCCAGGGCCTGTACAAACTAGGTTTCTACGAAACCTAAGAAATTTTTTACCTTGAGCGCATGGGAAATCAAGGTACAGGAGTGAAATGTCTGTGCGAAACAAAGGTTTTGTGTGCAAATTTCGCACCTATCATGGCTTTGTGCACACAACCTCTGTGGCATCTTGCATGGAAGAAAGGCTAGATTCCTCATTAGGCTGAGCACTTTCCAGAATTTGGAAGTTGTGCCTAGTGCAGAGGTGCCTGAATGTTTCCATTAATGGGCATGCCTCTGGTTCCTGGTTATGGCTGGTGCAAGTGGTGCATGGTACCACTGTGCCTACTGAGTAGATTGCATGGGAACCAACACTACTCTTCGTCCTTGAAGTGGATGCTTGGAAAGGATCAGGTGTACGGGAGAGAATCCTCTACTACCATTTCTGAGTTTTTGGTTTGGGTAGGTCTAACTCTTTTCGAGAGTTTAGAATTAACTTTTCTCTTGCCGCTTGAAGCTTGGGGAGGTGTTCACATTTCATCGTATGGTGAAAATTTGAGCAGATATGGAAATAAAAGTGTGTGGTTTTCTCCTGGTTAGAGAGATGTCTCTTAGGGAGGGAGGATACCATGCGAAATTTTTTCGTGAGGTTTTTTAGTTCTTTATACTAATTGACCTAGCGGTTGATTCTATCGAATAGCCCACATGTTCGCCTAGGATTGACATGGGAAATGTTAGGTCAATGGGCCTTTATAGCTTTCTCGACATTTCTATGTGGAAATGGGGTTGGCATCTCTAATGAATGAATGATGTCAATTAGTGGGCACACTTGAGGGATATAAGTGCAGCGTTGATCATGATGGTTGCCCTGACATACTAGACAAGAATGTCATTCTTGGGTATTCCCATCCTGTTCGTTTGGTGACGTGATTGGGTACCAGCGGCGCAATGCTTCTAGGTATGGGCATGTGGAAAACACATGGTTTCATGTTTTACATAACACACATGTTGGTATTCTCCGTGGAGGGCGGGTGGCTGTGAGTAAGGGTTCCCTGATCATTCGTTTTTCAGCTGATAGGAAGAGGATGGATATGCTTGTCACATCCTCCTATGTTGTCAATCTATCCATGGATTATGTATCAAATACATCTTCTAAGGAGAGGCATACTATGGTTGTGCGTAAACTAGTTAGTGTTGCACGAGATCTCGAGATATAGGGACAATGGTGTAATGGGTGATTGCCACCACATACCTGACAAGAATGTTGGATGGCTAAAAGGTCATCTTGGTATAATAGATGTGATACCATCATTGAAACAACTCTAGGGTTTCACATTCAACAATGAAATGATCTCGTTCATCCCAGAGTGCATAATGCTTGATAGGAGGTGGGGATGAACATGAGTCTTTCTGGTGACTTTCATGCCTCCTACAGGTATAAAATGACATGAGGTTATTCCCAATTTGACTACATGGAGGGATCCTCTTGATACGATTGTTTGATTTCATGTAAGGCATCCCTATATTACGGAATTTCTAGGCAATGGTGGGTGTAATGCCCATAATGGCCACAAATAGCGCATGCATGGTTGGCACGCAATTCCTTGCCTTGATTTTTGGTGTTTGGTTCCTTTTTACGAGAACTTGTTGCCTTGATCTTTACCTCAGAGCTAAAGAGTGGTTTTAATTTGTCTAGCTCTGGGAAGATATGGGTAGGGTGGCCTACTATGTCGCATATTGCGCAAGGTTGTAATTCCCGTTGTGTGGTGGGAGTTTCTTTAATGGTTTTATTGGTCGTAACCATTAGTTTTGCGGTGGGAGTTATCTTAGATGGTATGGTGAAAAAGGTATCCTTAATGAGCGAGGCCTCATCAGGAGGGAGGGGGATTAACCCTATAGAGGTAACACCTGTGACTCTAGTCATGGTAGGTGGGACCAAGTACCAAACTAGTATTGCAAAATATATGTTTGGTAGCACTACTGTTTCAGAGACTTGTTGCGATAAAAAACCAGGTGGAGGGTATAGGAAAGGATTTTGAGAGACGATGTAAGATAGAGAGGCTACCATGGCAGAGGCCTCGGTGTCATTACTACTCGTCTCCATCTCTTGGCTGGCTTTGGTTCTTGATGTAGACATCATGCACACTGGAGCCTCTATGATATCAACTGATGATTTTGGTATGACAAGGGGATCTCTTCGAAATGATCCAAGGATCAACGACGGTTTGAATTGGCTAGGGCCATATTCTTGGTACCGTGTACGCATCTCAGCAGATGTGTCTACATAGGGTAGAAATCTGAAAGACATCGACATTTGTTAGGGGTCGCTTGTCATGATATGAAAATTGGTCGAAATTAATGATGTGATTATCGTGGGGAACATCATGGTTTGGAAGATGGAGGATTCTATGGCAAACATGGAATACATATAAATCTGCCCAAGGAGTATATTGTAGTCCAGTTGAGCATCCAATAACTCAATGTCTGTAAGGACTGTCTTTCCGGCCAAGCAGACAAGGAAATTTTGGTAGATACCAACAGGAACTCATGGCCACTTGTCGTATTCTCTATGTGTGATGTATGATGGCTTTAGTTCGGGAGACCCTAACTTTTACCAAAATTTTTTTGACATGATGCATGTGGATCCACCCTCATCAATGATACAATGGTGGATAGCAATGTTTTGGAATAACACTGGTATATGGAAGGAGACGAATGAAGGAAGCTTAGGGGTAGATTTATCTAAATCAAAATCCATTAAGCACGAATCGGCAGGGTCAATGGCACCTAATGTGGAAACTAAGGCTTTCCTTTGCTTTGGGCATGATTGCAATACTTCTAAAGCTGACATGGCACTGGGAGATTGGGCTAAATCATCCACAATGCTATAATTGTGGGCCACTTTGGAGTGGTTTCGTGCTCACCTAGTTGGTCCCTTAGCCATCTTTGTGTAATATTCCCAATTAGCTTTTAGCTAGTTGGAATATTATATGTTGCTTATTCATAATATAGATGAATAAGTGGGGTAGGGAGACCCTTAAATCTCCTTAGTAGGAATAAATCACTTCCAATATGGATGTGGATCAGTTTAGATAGTCAAAATAAAACCACCTTGGGTGTGAAAGGGGGAAAATGCATGTAGACTGGGTCAAGATTGACCAAATCAATAGTGCTGCCAAAGAAGAGAGTGGAGCTAGTGGGGACAACGCAGTTTTGGAGGAGTATTTGCATGGAAGTAACATTATAGATGAGTCGGGTCAATGCTGACAAAGATCATCAAGGATATAAGGAAAGGGATGGCAGCCATGAGAGGCATTCATAATATTTTTTATTTTTTAGTCTTATGACTTATTGCATGCTTCAACTGTTTAGCTGAGTTTGTTGTATTGTTTAGTACAAGGGTATTTCCAGGTGGGAATCCCATACTCTACCTTGGAGGACTTGAGAGGTCATATAGGAGGGTTATTATGAGCTTCATTTCCACCATAAATAATTGGCCCAAGTAGTCACCTTCAGCCATAGTGCAATAGCCTTGAGGAACTACGTTATTTTGTAGGGTGTTGGAGTGGAGGGTTGAGAAGCCCTGTTTATGAGCGTGTTTCCTAGTGAAAGGAGTAGCCTTTCACCCGTAAATCTAGGGATGAGAAGTTACAGCCATATCTTTGTCATTTCAGCCATATTCCAGCAGAGCTTCAGTGACACAGTGTGATTCAGCTACAGATTTGCAATCTGCACTTTTTCATCTTGTGCCTTTCAAGAAACCCTTGCCGGTTTATCTTGGGATTGTCTTTGAGAGACTAGTTCTCCATTTTCAGCTCCTTTGGAGTAATATATCAGTAGATCCATTTGTTTCCATTTTCATTTAGTAGTAACCCTCGCTGGGACTACATTATCATGTATTCTGACATTTCTGTGTTGCAGCATCCTTTGGGATTCTAGTTTTTTCTGGGCTTTGGAGGCATGTTTGCCTAGTTTGAGTGATTTTTTCCTCAACACATTGTATATTTTGCTGTTGTAATACATAATCTAATGGATCTATGATTTTATCATGTGTTTTTCATTATTATTTTCTGTACATTTTAGTTTGGTGTTCAATATTGTTGTCTTTACTAATTTTGAATATTATAGTGGAATCAGAGCTCTAATCTTGGCTCAGTTTGTGGGGGAAATACATCTATAACAATGGAGGAGAAAGAGATTCCAAAACGTCTTCTTAAGACCATGCAGAAAATTGAAAAATATATCAAGGAGATGAGATTAGAAAGATAGAAGGAATCCCCTCGAGGGTTTCATGATGGAGAAATCTCCGTCACTTCACATTTATGGTGGGAGAAATCAATAGCACAACCTTCTTCATAGTGTTCCACCATGCCCAGATTCGTATCATTGGAAGGTGAGGAAGGACCATTGAGGGAAGAAAACCTTGGTGACTATTTTGTGGAATATGAATCTCAATCTCAGAGGTTCAATGGGCATTTGAACTTTCAGGAGTTCTGTCAGATCAAGGATGGTAGAACATCCTCCAATCACCATAAAAGTGGAGGGTACATGTAGAACCAAGATCGACAGCATAGTTTGGGAAGATTCTTTTTCTATCTTATGATGGATCACCGAAGTGCACAACTAAGGCTTTGGTAGAGAAGTTGGATACTTACTTCCAACTCAACAGAGTTTTAGAAATGGAGGCTATTAAAATAGTAGTGTTGCACCTAGAAGGTGAATCACATAAGTGGTGGTTTCATGGCCTATCTACACTTGGGCACGCTAGTGTCACTTCTTATTCAGACTTCACCCGGAGGTTGGTGGAGAGATTTGATCCAAGGAATCTAGAAGCACGTTTTTTTGGGCTAACCAAGCTCAAGAAAGTAGGGGATCTAGAGACTTATATATCTGAGTTTCTAAATCTTTCATTCATGGTATTTTACCTCACTGTGACTCGGAGAGTATACATGTTCATTGATGGGATGATTGAACCATTACATGGGTTGGTGAAATCCACTAGACCAACTATGCTCTAAGAATTTATGGAGAGGGATAGATACCTACAACATGACTTACCCAAGGCAAAATCATTTTTTTCAACAAAAATTATTCTCTCAAACAAAGGAGGATCATGAGAAGAAATATCTTGATGATAATGCCCAGAGAGATCTAAGGAAGAAGAAAATTTGTTTCACTTATCGAGAGCCATGGATACCAAACCACCAATGTGTTGCATTGAAGGCACATTGTATTGAGATATTTTTTGATGAGGAGAAGGAGATCAACGTTGTAGCAACAAGAGGAGGTGCACCACCAATATGAGATGTAGTGGGAGAATTTTCTCCAATGGGAGGGACTCTTGCTGCTTTGCGAGGAGTTTCCAAGTATCTAACATTAAGGGCTATAGACACTATTCTAGGACAAAGAGTATTAGTATTGGTAGAAAGTGGAGCTACACATAACTTTATTGGCACTCAGTTGGTGTAGAGGAGGGAATTCACATAGAATATTTTGAGGGTTTCTCGGGTTTGGTTCCAGGAGCTAGAACCATGCAGTGTGCCAAATATGCTCCAGCATTAACCATCACTATGGGAACCTACACATTGATAGACCACTTCTTTGTGGTTGATATTCTAGACACCAATGCAATATTGGGTGTCTAGTGGTTAATCACCTTAGGGAAGGTTACCACAGACTGGGAAACATTAGAGATGGAATGGATAGAAAAGGGGAGTGGTAAACATCAAAAAATCAAAGGTATACACACATATACACCCCAGATTGTCTCAACACATAGGATGGAGGCTAATTTTTGTAGAGGGAACATAAAGTGGGCAGTAGAGTTGCTTATGTCAGTAGCAGGGGGGAAGGATTCACCAGTACATCCGGATGTACAATATATTTTGGACTGATATTCCACAGAATTTGGAGACATCCTACCCAGGAGACCTCCTGACCGAGGATTTGGGCACACTATTGAGTTGGAGCAGGGGATCCAAAAAGTGATCACTACACCCTATAGGAATCCCAAAGCCTACATGGATGAGATTGAAAAGGCCATTTAGGATATTTTGGCCTTAAGACACATTCAACCTAGCACCAACCCTTTTTCTTCTTCAGTGGTTTTAGTGAAGAAGAAGGATGGCAAATTAATGATGTGCATTGATTATAGGGCCTTAAACAAAAATACCATGAAGAACAGATACCCAATTCCCAGGATTGATGAATTGATGGATGAACTAAGAGGGTCCAAGTATTTTTCCAAGATTGATTTGAGATTGGGGTATCATCAAATTAGAGTGAGGGATCAAGACATCCCCAAGACAACATTCTGATGTCACTATGGCCATTTTGAGTTCTTGGTGATGCCTTTTGGGCTAACTAATGCTCTGGAAACATTCCAATCTTACATGAACCACATTTTCCATGGTTGCTCAAGGAAATTTTTATTGGTATTCTTTGTTGATATTATTATTTATAGCCACACATGGGAGGAGCATCTACAACATATTGAGGTAGTATTTCGCATTCTTGAAGAGCAGAAATTCTATGCTAAGCTCTCCAAGTGTGAGTTTGGGCTCACAAAGATGCTATATTTAGGCCACATAATTGGATTATATGGGGTGAGAGTTCATGAAGAGAATATTTTTGCTATCAGAGATTGGCCCGAGCCAAAGAATGTCACCGAACTTTGGGGGTTTATAGGCATCTGTACCTAGTACAGGAAGTTTGTTAAAGGGTTCTCTCAACTAGCAGCACCAATTAAAGATCTAACTAAGAAGGGAGCTTTCATTTTGATAGCCATAGCACAAAGGGCTTTTGATAAGCTCAAGGAGGTGATGAGTAGCTTCTTGGTATTAGTTCTACCAAAATTTACCCAACCCTTTGTGTTGGAATGTGATGTTTCCGGAGAAGGCATTGGAGCAGTATTGATGCAAGGGGGACACCCCATAGCTTTTTTCAGAGTTGGAAGTTGCTAACACATGAGAAAATGTATCCCATATATGATAAGGAGATATTGGCTATCATGCATGCCTTAGCCAAGTTCTGGAAATATTTGGTGGGTAATAGATTCCGAGTGAAGAATCACAATAGTCTTTGATTCTTTCTTGAGCAGAAGCAGCTTCTGGAGAGGCAACATAAATGGGTGAGTAAGATCCAAGCATATGAATTTGACATAGAATATGTCAAGGGGAAGAGAAATGTAGTGGCATATGCTCTCTCTCGGAGGCTAGCAACGCTATCCTAGATGAGCATGGATACAGATTGGAAGGCTCAGTTGCTAGTGGAATATTCCAAAGACCGCTTTGCATGTGAGATCTTATATGGACATGTGACTGACGAGAGGTACAGAGTGATGGATTAGGTCATCTATTACTGAGATTAGGTATTCTTAGCTAGATATTCTAATCTCAAGAAGAATATTTTTTAGGCATCACATGATTCACCACTTGCGGGGCATCAAGGATTCACCAAGACATACCGGGCTATTTGGGAGAGATTCTCATGGAAGGGTCCCAAGGAGGATGTGCTCCAACACAACAAGGAGTGTGTAGTTTTCTAGAAGAAGGGGAGCACAAACATCTCGTAGGATTATTGCAGCCACTCCCTATTCCAAATGGAAAATGGGAAAGTATTTTTGTGGACTTCATCACCAGTCTACCTACGGTTCAGGGTAAGGATTGTATCTTTGTAGTTGTTGATCGAATAACAAAGTATTTGCATTTCTTTGCTATTTCTCCATGATATACTGCTTCACAAGTATCCAAGATCTTCTTTAGAGATGTGTTTAGACTCCATGGTCTCCCAAATACCATAGTCAGTTATTGGAATAGTCGCTTCATGGGTGGCTTTTGGTAGGAGCTTTTTCGGTTAGTGGGTACTGAGTTGACACCAAGTACCAGCTATCACCCACAAACCGATGGACAGATAGAAATATTAAACAAGTGTTTGGAAGGTTAGTTTTGTAACTATTTTTCAAGGCATCAAAGAGCATGGTTGTGCTGGCTCCATTTGGGGGAGTATTGCTACAACACAACCTTTCATATTTCCATTGGCATGGCCCCATTTTCAGCTCTTTATGGGTGTGATGCTCTATCATTTTCTAATGTGATGTTTGGAGAAAGTAAGGTTCCTAGAGTAAAGGAGTGGATTCAAGAGATTCAGGATATTCTCTAAACCCTTTGGGATAGCATTGCTACAACACAAAACCAACAAAAGATATATGTAGATTGTGGTCGGATAGAGAGGCAGTTTGAGGTGGATGATTTGGTCTATCTTCAGCTTCAGCCATATATACAGTCTACACTTAAGGATAAGGGGGATGAGAAGCTTAAACCTCGGTTCTATGGGCCATACAGGGTGATCTGTCATGTTGGAGAAGTATCATGTGAGTTAGAGCTTCCTATTGGGAGCAAGATCCATAACTTTTTCATGTCTCATGCCTCAAGAAGGCCATTGGAAAAAATGTGGTTGCTACAATGGATCTCCCACCTATTGATGATGAGGGCCATATAGTTTTGCAACTAGAGGCTATCTTCGATACTCAGGAGAGGCAACTAAAGAGCAGGGTGATTAGAAAAGATCTGATTCGATGGAGGAATCTACCTGACGAGGATGCCACTTGGGAAGGAGAGAAGATTTTGCAGCATCCTTCTTTACTATTGCTTGAGGACAAGCAACATTTGGGAGGGGAGGACTGTAATATTCCAAATTAGCTTTTAGCTAGTTGGAATATTATATGTTGCTTCTATTTATAGTCTAGTTGAATAAGTGGGGTAGGGAGACCCCTAAATCTCCTTAGTAGGAATACATCACTTCCAATATGTAGGTGGATCAATTTAGATAGTCAAAATAAAGCCACCTTGGGTGTGAAATGGGGGAAATGCATGTATACTGGGTCAATATTGATGAAATCAACAATGTTGCCAAAGAAGAGAGTGGAGCTAGTGGGGACAGTGCAGTTTTGGAGGAGGAATCTTTGCATGGAAGTAACATCATAAATGAGTGGGGCCAAGGGTGAGGAAGTTCATAAACGATATAAGGGAAGGGATGGAAGACATGAGAGGCATTCAGAATCGTTTTTATGTTTTATTCTTATGACTTCTTGCATGCTTCAACTGTTTAGCTGAGTTTGTTGTATTGTTTAGTACAAGGGTATTTCCAGGTGGGAATCCCATACTCTACCTTAGAGGACTTGAGAGGCCATCTAGGAGGGTTATTTTGAGCTTCATTTCCACCATCTAGCATTGGGAAAAGTAGTCACCTTCAGCCACAATGCAGTCTCCTTGAGGAACTACGTTATTTTATAGGGTGTTGGAGTGGAGGTTTGAGAAGCCCTACTTATGAGCTAGTTTCCTAGTGAAAGGAGCAACCTTTCACCTAGAAATCTAGGGAGTAGAAGTTACAGCCATATATTTTTCATTTCAGCCATATTCCAGTAGAGCTTCAATGATACAATGTGATTTAGCCACATAGTTGCAGTTTTCACTTTTTTCATCTTATGTCTTTCAAGAAACCGTTGCCGGGTTATCTTGGGATTGTGTTTGAGAGACTAGTTCTCCATTTTAAGCTCCTTTTGAGTAATATATCAGTAGATCCATTTTTTTCCATTTTCCTGTAGTAGTAACCCTCACTGGTACTCCACTTTCATGTATTCTGACAATTCTGTATTGCAGCATCCTTTGGAATTCAAGTGTTTCTGGGCTTTGGAGGCTTGTTTTCGTATTTTGAGTGATTTTTTCCTCAACACATTGTATATTTTGTTGTTGTAATACATCATCTAATGGATCTATGATTTTCACATGTGTTTTGCATTATTCTTTTCTATACATTTCAGTTGGTGTTCAATATTGTTGTATTTCCTAATTTGGAATATTACACTTAGGCAAAGGTTCAATAAGCATCTTCGATATAGTCAATAGTGTTGTTGGTGCACTCGTGCTAGCCCTTGACGAAGTGGTGTCTAGTGGGGTTTCATAATTATGATTCCGTGTATAAAAAATAAATTATTTTCTAGTCATGTAGATTTCGTGGTTGTTTCCTTTGGAGTCAGCAAGAGTTGTTTGTTGCTGTTGGGTGCTAACTATCACTTGGTGGGGGAAGGGCTCCTGCATGATAGTTGTCTACCATGCGGATCCCCCTTGTCCTAGGTTACCCTGAAGCTTTTTCATCTCGGAGAGATCGTGATAGTAGTAAGTGTAATGGCCATACTCACCACAGATTGCACAAGAGTGGTTGGTTTGAGGATTGCTCTCTTTTTATGCCCTTGGGAGTTATTTGGCTCTTGATTTTGATTTCGGTTGGAGTTGCCCCCAGCCTGAGATCGCAGAGGGCGTTTTTGATTATTTCCCCCTGTCCAGGATTTCACTTTTGTTTGTTTTTCAATTTTTTCCTTGCTGCACTAGGAGGATAGCTAGGATTCTCCTGATTATATGACTTGGAATGGTTGGGCCTAGGAAGGTTGCACAAATTTCATCGACACATTATTCTTTATTGGTGGGTTTTGTGCTGGGGAATGGGAATATTGGGGTCCTTATCCCTAGTTTGAGCATGACTGTGTTGTTGCAGGGGGCGAGAGATCTTCTGTTAGCATTTCTAGCTGCGTAATGGGTCCCCTGAGTAGGAGGGTATGGTCCTCCTTGTTGATGGTGGTACGATTGCACCCTATTGGTCATGTTCTACAAAGGTGCATGATGAATCTGGTGCTAGTGTGGTTGTGGAATTTTCTCGTTAGGATCATATGTATAACCATGGTATGGAACACTACTGCCTAGGTGATTTTGGGTCAGTGATCCAATCAATCCATCTGCAGTGTTTGACATGCCTGGAAAATATTTATAATTTTGTAGGCGAGGGGCATTTGGCGGTAGGTTTTTGAGTTGATTCATCCTTTGAAATCCCTACAGTGAGAGTTTTTAGGAAGAGGTACAACCGAAATCGGTCGTCGAGTTTGTATTTACACAAACTGCAATGTCACCACCATTCATGGAGATGGTCTTAGATATGGACGGCTAGTGTTTGTCTAAAATGTGTCATTAATTCCATCCTGGAATCATGGTGGATGGGTAACTAAAAATATGTGAGGAACACGGTAGCAAGGTGCTAGAGGTTCCATGTGTAGCGGAAGGTTTCTCCACATACCATTTCACAGCTATCTGATTAGGGCGTGTTGAAATAGTCTCAGCTAAATAATATCATCAATGATATTTTTCGACAAACACCATAAGTGGAAATTCATTATATGATTTTTGGGATCCTCTACTTACTTCCCTTCGAATTTTGGAATGTTATAAGGGGGCTTCATGGGCACGAGAACCATGTAGGTTTGTGTGAAATAGGGTCATTCGTTAACTTGGTTATATCAGGTAAGTTCAAAGATTCTAATAATAGTAACTGTGGGAATGCCATTGAAAACTATGTAAATATAGGGTTCTAGTTAGGTATGGGGTTCTTCTGTGATTTACCTGGCTGTGTGTTCATTTGGCTCCACAAATGGGTAGCGCTCCTCTGCCCCCTAGGGGTTATGGGAGGAGTGGTATGTGGTGACCCTATGGGGGTTTCCACTGGTGTGGCATTGGGTGTCCCTCGGGGGTGAACATATGCTAATATATATAAAAAAAACTAAATTATGGAATGTAGTATGCATATAAGGAGAAGTAAAAAAACTAAAATAAAATAGAAAAAGAAAGCTCACAATGAGTGAAACGAGAAAATAATTCAAAAGGTGGAATAAAAGTCCCCTCTTATTGACCACTATTAGTAAGAAAGATAAAATTTTACACTCTTGCCAAAGGATCCTTAGAACTATGGAGTGCTAAGACCCAGTGCAAGGAAGTTTTTACCCTTTAGCTAATGTTGCAAGGTATCTCTCTTCACCAAAGGATTGAAGTTGTTGGGTGGGCAACAACAGAATCCTAAACTCTATTGCTGCTATGGATCACACACTTCTGGCTTACTCATGGGACATTTGGCCAGCATAACAATGTGTTTTCATTTTGTTCATCTCATGGTGGAAATTTATATGAAAATTCAAATCCTTCTTCCCTCTCTTGGTACACTTGTGGATGGTGACCCAAGAGAGAGGGTTTATTCCTTTGTGTGCTCACTTGAGGTCCCAAGGTGTCTTAAGTGGTTTTCCTTGGGCAGCCTTATGTGGAGGATAATTTCTTGAAGTGTGTCAAGTGGTCCTGGATAGTGACTTTTGCCACTCCCAGGACCATGTGGCTTTTGGAGGGAAAGTCGTCCAGAACAACGTGCCTATCGAAGGAAAATGCATGCAAGGCACATTTCACCTACATTTCTGGTGTGCAATTTGATTTATTTCCTCTTGAACTTAGAGATTTTTAAAAAATTTCAGGTCGTATACTATTCCTCAGCCTTGTAAATCCTTCTGCCTGACATTTAATAATGTCATTTTTGCTTGTCCGATTTTCCAGTGATAACAGTTGTCCCCTAATATGTGAGGCATAGAAATAATTGTATAGATGAAATACATTATAGTTTATTTTATGTGTAACCTGTGTGGAGAGAGAGAGAGACCTGCATACAACCCAAGGTTGGAAACCCCTTATAGTGGGTAAAAGAGTGAGCATGTTCTATCGGAAACCTTCAAGAAATAGTATGATACAATAAATACAATTTTTCTATGAGGCGAGCATGTCCCATTCTCGTAATGCTTTTGGATAGCTAAAAAAATATATTTGATAGATAAAGGTTCTACATGTGTCACTGATATGGTAGTGATCTTCTGATTTGTTTGATGACGACAATTGTTGATGCCCTCAAGGGCATTTATTCTTTGACGATAGGTTGAATGTTGTGCCCACATGCATAATATTGGTATGGATTATAAATTCTCATTGTACGCATGGGTTAATGACTAGGACCTTCCCATGTAAGCATTGCTGGAAGAGATGCCTATAATGGCATGGGTCTTCAATGAATCTGAGCAAGGTTCAATGGTTGTAAAGTATGATACCATATTGACATGAAAGCTTGTGTCGTATTCTTATGTGAGGAGGATCAATGACATCTATGGAAAATGATGATTCCCACAGTGCCACCCGAGGATGCCCCTATTGTGGTGTGGAGCCATCCAAGCTACTGCTTCCTTTTTGGAGAATGGGTGTTGAAGTCGACAAGAACAAAGCCTCAACCAAGCGAGAGAGCTACTAATGCAAGGGACCAGGGTCTCTCACTTGATAGGTTTAACATAGGCATGATGGCGAGAGGTGACTGAAAATTGACGATGAGAGTTTAGTGGTCCAAGTTTGGAGCATAAAAAAGCAGCTTGGCAACAGTCATAACTATTTATGATGAGGAAATCCCTAGATTCTGTAGGACGTCTAGGGTGGGTCTATGTTTGTTATGAATTTAGTGGTGACTTTGTGTGAAAGGTGTGATGCTTTGACTAAGGGTGACTAGGGACTGCTTCCATGGGAGAAAAATGGAAGGATGAATGGGGGACTATTCTCCATTTGAGATTTTTGTACACTTACCAAAAGAATGAAAAAATGGGATTGGATTGTACAAAACATAGAGAAAGGTGCCCCAAAAAAATAAAAAATTTCACTCACTGATGTTGTCAGGAAGGTTTTTTTTCTACGAGTGGGGGCCTCATTGGTTGGTCTCTTATGTGGGGATGATGAAGTGGATGGAAAATATTGCAAATGGGCTATGCTGATGGAGGGATGGTGGGCCAAATGTGAGATGTGGTGGCACTTATTTGATCTTCTTGCAAAAAATGGTTTTCCAAGAAAGGGGTTTTATTTCATTATGATAAAACTTGACTGGATGCATGGTGGGTGAATGGACATGAAGTGCTTCCCAGGCTGAGGTGGTATGGCCATGGAATCACGATTTTTAATGCATGGTTTACTTTTATTGATGGAAACCATGGAAGGGAAGTCTCTACCAACCAATGAGTATGTTTTTCATGTGTAAGGTGGGGAGATGATAAAAAAGGTGGGGTGTTTGGAAACTCTGGTTATTTCTCGTGGAGAAATGATTTTAGGGTATGCAAAGTTTCTCTAGGACTCTATCTTTCTGAAGGGAGAATGATACCTACTTTGGAACCTTTAGTCTATGGGGCAATGGATGGTTTTTACAATATGTGCAACAAAATACCCCAAGAGAAATCAACTTTCTCATTCAAATATTATTGAAAACATGTGCTGAATGAAGGAAAGATAAGAGAGGGCATACCTTTCGGCACTGAAAATTTTCTAAGGTGTGAATGTGTGGATCCTCCTTTGAGCATTGTGAGGTGATGCTCATTGTGTTGCTTTTGGTTTTGAAATTATACCCTCTGAGTTCTCGTTATGGCCCTCCAAACAATCTGGAAAGGGCGACATATATGCCAATATGGCTCATTTCATCTCATTTGTGACATTTGAGTGTTTGATAGTTTGAGAGGTCAAAGGCGATTGCGGAGTTCTTCTTATCATTGTGGTCAGCCTCTGCACCCAGGACTCGTGTTACTAGAGCTAGGTAGCCCCATAACATCCTACATTTAATTTTTTTAGTATGACTAGGCCAGGGTCTGTACAAATTGGGTTTGTACGGAACCCAGGAAAATTTTTACCTTGAATGCGTGGGCGATCAAGGTACATGCACGAAATGTCTGCACAAAACTGTGGTTTTACGCACAAATTTTACACCTATCATGGATTTTTTCACATGGCCTCCATAGCAGATTGCGTGGGAGCAAGGCTAGATTCCTCATTAGGCTGAGCACTTTCCAGGATTTGGGAGTTGTGTGTAGTGCAGAGGTGCCTGAATGTTTCCACTAATGGGCATCTCTTTGGTTCCTAGTTATGGACAGTGCAAATGGTGCACGGTACCACTATGGCTAATGAGTAGATTGTGTGGGAACCAACACTACTCTTTGTATAAGAAGTGGATGCTCAGAATGGATTAGGCTTAGGGGAGAGATTCCTTTGCTACCATTTCTTAGTTTTTGTTTTGGGTAGGTCTAAATATTTTGGGGAGTGTAGACTTAATGTTGTTCTTGCCGCTCACAGCTTGGGGAGGTGTTCAAATTTCAACGTATGGTGAAAATGTGAGTAGATCTAGCAATATTAGTGTGTGATTTTATCCTGGTTAGAGAGATTTATCTGAGGGAGCGAGGAGACCATGTGAAAGTTTTTCGTGAGGTTTTTTAGTTCTTTACATTGATTAACCTAGTGGCCGATTCGGTCACACAGCCCACATGCTGGCCTAGGCTGGACATGGGCCATGCTAGGTCAATGTGCCATTTTTATCTTTCCCGATGTGTCGGTGTTGAAATGGGGTTGGCTTTCTCGGGGAAATCTGCCTTCCATTTTGTTTCCTACGTTATGGATTGATAAGATCCTAGCGATGCATCTCTAATGAATTAATGATGTCAATTAGTGGGCGTACTCGAGGGATATAAGTGTAGTATTGATCATGATGGTTTCCCTTGTTATCACTCCGCCAGATTCCCAAGGTTGAAGAAGGAATCCCAACAGAGGTAACCACAGATAAAACTTTTAACTTTGTAGCTAGCCCTACCATGTCGGTGAGGGCTCTCTCCACAAGGTCACAGCCAGGAGGGATGGAGGAATTAGGGTTTTTAGGCTAGATATGAGTGTAATGGTTGTTTTTTATTTGATTGGGTTGGGTTTCACTAGATGAAAATATTATGTCAAGGGAGCTAGGTCAGGGAAAATGTGATAGGGTTTCAGGAATCAATAGGGCAAGGTAGGCATAAGGCTTATCACTTTAAATATTATTGTGATGAGATGGTTTTTAGATTTATGTGAAGCTAGGAAGATCATGGGAGATGTATTCTTCCTAAAAAAAGGAAAATGGACAAATTATGAGTGACTTTCCCAAAACAGAGCATGAGCAAGCATGTGCTTTGCCTATCATCTTGAAAGATCTCATACAATAAATATGTAATGAACATTAATACAACACATTATAATATATGAAACTAAAGCGAAAATAATGATAAACATCATACCACATGTATCCCCAAAAATAGCTGCAACTCTTCTTTATTAACTGGCCAAAAATGAGTACAATAGTTCCTTGATCAACAAGATAACATCCAAATTGATTCCAACCCTTGCTAAGAGTGAAGAAAGGGACTAAATAGACATCAAAACAACATTCACTCATCCTTAGGGGTCGAATCCATGAGGTGAGGAAGAGATCCAAAATGTACTAAACTGAATGCTAAAGTAAAGGATGGTCCAAGTGACTCATTCCTAATTACATTCAAATTGATTCATTTTGACTCAATGATAACTTTTATACAATGAATCTACCCCTAGATAACTAATTATCCATAGAATTATTAAATTCACCATGATTAATTACATAGGTAGAATCATGATTTTCTGATGTAGAGTCAAAACTACAAAGAAATTTCAAAAACATCATCAAAATCGTCATTTGTTCCTTCATTGTGTCATTTGTGCCCTTGCAGTGTCATTGGCGTCTTGCCTGTTCAAGGCCACTTTTGATTGACTTGTAGGTGTGAAAATCAGGCCCTAGATGGATTATTGGAAATAACATCAAGTCCTCTTTCTAAATGCACCTCCAGTTTTCAAAATGAAGTTGATTTGACCCCTTAAAATGTCATTCTCGCAAGACTGGTATTTGTGCAGCGCCTAGGCAAAACATGGGCAAAAATGTGATTTTTAGGTAGTTTTTTGACCTTTCCACTTGTCAAATCTGCAAACTAAGGCTAGAAACATGGTTTTATGGAATGAATTTGTCTCTAGGAATCAAATGGTAGTATTATTTCTCTTGAAAATTTCCCCAAACATTTGTGTATTGCCTAAGGCGCTGCACAAATGACAAAATTTTTGCTAAATGCCTATTGAAAAAAACACAAAATATCCCATATTTTGAAAAAAAGTTTCAAAATGACTAAAAATTGGTAGAATGGCTGATGATGATGTGACTAAGCTTGGAGGGAAGCCTCTGCAAGTATGTCCAATTTATTCTTTTCTTCCATGGTCAAATATTCAATTTTTGCATTGGCTCTTTTGAGCTTGTCCATTGCAATTTTCTCCTTTAGAGCATGGTGTTTGAATTTCATCCTCAATAGGTCATTGTCTTTGTTAGCCTTTTCTAGAAGCTTCCCCAAGTTTTGATTGGCTCTATCAATCCATTTCTCCTTATTTTCATTAATCATTATGTCAAGTTTCTCATTTAGGGTTAGCTTATCAACAAGCTCAGCCTTCATTTGTATTTCTAGAGCTAGAGCACTTTTCAACCCTCTAGCTCTAGGTCTATTTCTTAGTGCTTGTTCCTCTTTTTCATCAAGCAAGCCATACTTTTCAAGTGTTTCAAATGGCATTACTTTAGCTTTTCATACCTCCCTTTGAGCAATGATATAATTGACCTCATCAATGACCTGTTTAGTCTTCAATTGTTCATTCTCTTGTTCAAGGAAGCTTATGAAATTTATGGCCCTGTCAAGATTACTTTGGAGCTCTTTAATCTTGAAATATTTTCCTTTGATGGCTGCATTAGTGATTTTTTCATTTTCATCCTCATCTAGGTCATGTTAGTCATCAGTAATTTTTTGCCTTGATGATGACTAAATGACTATCCCAAGATTTCTAGAAATAAGGTCCATAAACATTGTGAGTTTTAGAAATCTCACTACCTTCATTATCCTCAAGATAATTTTTCACTATCTCATCACTCCATAATGTCTAGCTTTGCTTACTAGTCCCAGAAAACCCATTAGATGCTTGTATCACCCATTTTGTGCATATGTATTCACCTTTGGCCCAAATCCTCTGTTTTTTTTTTTGCCTAAAAATTTCCCACTACCACCTAAGCCTACCAATCAAACAACTTTGTTATGCCTCCCATGATACTCTCAAACACTGATGGTCTCAAATTGTCTTTGTATACCGTTTTGATAGTCAAGTATGTTGGACTTTGGATCTTCAATACACTAAGATTATCATAGATCGTATCTTACTTGGTGATACCTAAGTCTAAGTTTCAGTCCAAAATCCAAGTCCAAGAAATACTCCATTAGGTCACCTAAGGTCTCACTGAGTCATAGGATGGATTTCGTGCCCTACAAACTATGTCTTCCTGTATGAAGATGTTGTGTTCAAAGAGGAATAAAGTCAAGAAATTGGATCCAAGACTGATCAAAATTCATCCAAGAAAAGCCTCCTTGGCTTAGAGCACAAATACTGCAAGGGAAAACTACCCTTGTTCACATTTTTGCAAGAAATGATCAAGGTTTCGATCATCAATAAGAAGAGGTAAGGTAATAGGATGTAATCATCACCAGGAGACATCTACAAACAAGAAAAAGGCAGCAGGCTTGTGTTTAAAAGAGAATCAGGGTTTTTATGGTTGGCTAATAAAATAGTGGTGACAAGCGAGAGACCATCACAAAGGCTACAAGGACAGAAGCCACCTCAAATCCATCAAGTGCACATTGAATATTTTTTACAAATGATAAATAAATTTTGAGAGGCTATAGGAAACTTAGAATGCAACGTTCCTTGTTTTTCTCTAATAGCCCTACAACCTAAGAGTTTGGATAGATTGGCAAGACAGGTCAATTTAAGATGACAAGGCCTCCTTCTTAAAAGTAGAGGGCATGCAAAGAGTATCAGCTTAAGAGGCTAATTTTTTCAAGTACAGTCAAAGGACCTATAGAAATGATCAAAGGGAAAGGCAAGAATGGAGTCAAAAAATCAAAGAGAGAAAAAAAGGTGAATCATTATGTCACTTTTCAGAAAATAAGATTTCAACTTCAAAAGGTCACTAAGGGATCAAGGGTAAATGAAATATAGACATCTGCAGAAAATTAGAAATGGCTAAAGAAAACCATGACATGGTATGATTTGTTTTAAACTCTGTGACAAAGGAGGGAAAAAACAACATTTTCAGTTTGTCAAAATGCATGCCAAAGATATCTTGGGCAATGTCCCAACTTTCAAGTAAAAAGGGGTGAAAAGGACATCAACAAATCAACAGCACAAGAGGAGAAAAAGTGCCTTGAGGAAGTTTTCAAAACCCTCCAAAGGACAAAAAGTTATGAAATAAATGAAAAAGACCAAGACATAGTAAAAGTGGGTTTGTTGGTTTGATTTATATTTTTCAAAGTGCATAAAGGTTTTTGAATTCATTTTTTAGCTCATTCCCGCACTTGACAAGAAAGGAAGAAGCTTTAAAGAATAAATTTAGGGTTTCTGGGTCGTTTCTGGGCAAACTGTTCAGGCATTGCGTAAAACTTGGGTGTTCTTCAAAAAAGGAACTGACCCTATGCAAACCCTGCCCCTCCTGTTAAGTTTTACACTACGCTACGCAAAACAAACTTCGACGCTATGCAAACTTCGGGCATTGTGCAAACGCAGGCCCTACTCACCCTGAAGATGGAAAACCCTGCCTCTCACCCGACACTTCAAAATTTTCTTCCAACGCTGCGCAAACAGGCTACCCAACTCGCCCGACTGACATGCAGGGGATGCCTATTCCTCCGAGTGATGTGCAAACAGATGGCTCGACCCACCCAGAAGGTGTGTAGACCAATCGGCATTGTGCTAACCATTTTTCAAACTCATGGGAACTGCACAAACCGCTTGAGCCGACAGTTCGGGTAGAGGCGCTGCGCAAAATCCAAGAAGGTGCAGAAAGTGCAGCAAAGACCCCTGATGCCTAAATTCATCCTTTGAGGTGCTTCCAAGATTTAGGAAAGTTGAAGAAAGTGGTAAGTGGTATTTTCTCTTGATCCCTCAAGAAAATTTGCAAAAAATCTGGGTTTTTTTTTGTTATTGAGGTAAAAACCCTAGGAGAGTGAAACCCTCGATCAAAGTCACAAATAAACCTTTCTCTTTTAAAAGGAATTTTCAAACCAAATTTGATATCAGGGGTGGGTAAGGGAATTAAGGTTGTTACTATATTCTGATGATTAAACTCCTCAAGCTGCAAAACCACCCACAACCTCATAACTCATCTCCTTTGCTAAAGTTGACCTCATCATCATTTCTCACTTAGGTTTTCCACTAAACCTCAATCTTCAGACCAGTGTCTCCCATCACCATGTCAAAGACTGAAAACAGCAGTGGTAGTGGAGGAGGTCAAAGGCCTTCAAAGACAAAGCATAAGGGAGGGGAATTTAATAGGTTGGAACCCCAAAATACAATGGCTATCACATCTTCTCCTAAGATCTTCTAATGCTTTCAAAACACAAGGTTTTTTCAGTTTTGTGAGCAAGTGAAGAGCAATCCTGAGCTTACAAGGCTCCTCATCCTCAATTTACAAAACAAGCATGCTGACCTTGCAGGGTGAAATTTGAGATTTCAGCAAGGTCCATATCTGAAGCCACTAGTATCCCTTCAGTGGGTGACAAATGGTTCAAGAATGGTAAGCTAGAAATAGATTTATTTTTTCCATTTTTCAAAAGGAGGTATAGAGAAGGAAGTATCAAAATTTTCCTTTTCTCACATGTCAAGCATAGGTATGCACCCTTGATGTTGGCTATCATGAAATACTTCACCTGTGAGGGGAGATACTCCAGGGCCTATACCTATCATCTTAGACTCCTTATTCATTTCACAAGGGTTAAGGCACTTTAACTGCCCTACTATCTCTACAGGAGTGTTATGAAAATGTGTTATGTTGTCCAAAGGAGGAGTTACCCCCAACAAATGTATAGCTTGTTCCACCATTCCTTGATCAAGATGGTGGTTGTACATCAGCTAGATCAGCAGGGTGTACCTTGGGATGTTTTCATAAACAATGAGTTCCTCTCAAACCCACAACATCCTCATCAAACAAATTTGCCTTCCTCATCTGCAAAAGTGCCCTCACCACATGCACACATCCCTTCCTCTCCTTCTCTTGATGCATCAGGTGAAGCAGGGAGTGGAACTCAAGGATCACATATAGATCAGGGTGAGGGTGAAGAAGTAGATGAGGCAAACACAGAAAGGTATGAAGAAAAGGTAGAGGATATGGGAAGTGATGGAGGAAAAAATGATGAAACACAAAGCAATGAGCATAATGAACAAACAGATCATAGTGGAGATGATGGAGACAGTAGGAAAGAGCAGCAAGATGAAGAATGCAGTCAAAAAAGTGCACAAGACAGCCAAGGAAATATTCATGATAGTCATGACAGCTGTCATGACTGTCATGATACTAATCAACTTCTAGATAACCAAGAAACTCAAAATTGTAGTACAGGAAATGACTAAGGAGAGAACCTCAGTAAAGAACAAAGCCAAGATGAGGCTGATGGCAGTGATGAGGGTAAAAGCGATGATGAAAACATGGTCAAAACTACCATCGCCACCCCTCACATATGCACGTACTACAGAGGACAAAGAGATGTGTTTACTACCTCAAAAAGGAAAAGGGCCATCTCTCCTCAAGCTATCAAAACAATGGAAAAGGGAAAGGAAAAGGTGGGAAATATTGAGAAGTAGGTAAAAGTGAGGAGGAGTAAAAGTATAAAGAAAACTACTCAAGGGCCTGAGTTCATTGAATCAGACAGTGATAATGAGGATGAGGAGATGACCACTAAAATGCTACTTCTCGATAAAGATGCACAAATCAAGGAGTGGGAGAAGGATTGTGAAAGAGCACAGTGCATCTTTCAGCACTACAAGAATGATCATAAGTACTTCAAGAAGATCAAGGGAGGCCTTTCTCTCCAAAAGAAGATGACAAAGCATTACACAAAGAAGAGAAGGCTTGCTTGTGCCAAACTAAAGGAGGCCCTCCTTGAGGTAAAAAACCTAAAAGAGGAAAATGAGTATAACAGCCTCAGAATTTTGGCTGAGGCTTCTCAACAGTTTTCTGAAAACATTTAAGGGAAGTCTCCACCAATTTTCAAGGGATTTGGAGAAAATTTTGTTTTTTGAGAAATTTTGGCCTCATTTGTGTAGCGCCACTGGTGCTCCGAAAAAATATGGAGCATATTTAGGAGGAAAGCTTGAAATTTTTGGATTTTTCATTACCTATACATCATCCACACAAAATTTTAAAATATTTGGAGCAGTTTTTACCCCTCAAAATGTCAAAAAATACCTCAAAAATCACCTTTCTGCCCCTGTTTTAGGCCTGGCACTGCGCAAATGAAAGTCTGAGGATTTTGTCATTCTTGACATGGTTACAGGAGCTGGATAAAAAACCCACAAGAATTTTTGGAAATTATACTCCTCAGGCTTTCCAACGATCCATCACGGAACCAAATCCAACATCGAGAAGTGGTCAAAAACTTGGTTGCAAAACAGTCTATTTTCTGCAGAAGTAGTGCTCCGCAAATAGACTGTCTTTTTTCCAAAAAGTCAACAAAAGGAACAAATTTCTGGCAAAACATTTTTTTAATATTTCCTTGGGAAAAACACTTCGAATTTGATTCAGGATTTATGTTATGATATTTTTCATTTATTGTCTTATCTATTATGTGTCTTAGGCCTTGCATGGTCATTAAGCACATAAATGACATTTATGACAGAATTAGGGTTTCTAGAAGCCTCTTATGGTTTCCACCTTCTCACCTGCTCCATAAATAGAGCATGAGGCTCTTATGTATTGGGTTGGAATTTGATGACTGATTTTTAAGTAATACATAGTCCCTTGGAGGTTGAAAACAATTTGATGTCTTGGAGCATATGAATCCCCTGATTTGTTTGTTCATGGAGGAGGATTGGGTGCAGGATCGATCAGCCTAGTTGATGGTGAAGTGTTTCTTTTGTTCATTTTTTCTAGTTTATCATTGTGTTTCCATCTTTCTATGTCACAGTAGGACAACTAATTTAGACTAAGAAATGTTTCTGATGGCACCTTAACTCTGTTTGTTCTTCACTACCTTAATGTTTTCTTCTATTAGGAAATGTTAGAGGATCCTTCTTTACTCTATAAGATCTCCTAATTTTTTTTATTTCATAAATGGTTTAATACAGTAGGTATCAAGCATGATTCATGGTTATCTCTGCTTACTTGTTGCCACTAAATCACTGTTCTTGAAATCTCTCTTTAAAGCATCATTACTTAGGTTTGTCAAAGAGGTTTTGTTTCAAATCATACTCTTTGCACTTGCTTGGTTAATTGTTTTAAAGATATCCATAGCTATAATCTTAGATTTTCAGGATTTCCCTCCTTTGTGATTGTAGTTATTTGTGACCATAAATGTTTTCTAATTCTGAAGGTGAATTTAATAAAGTTAAATAATCTCTTATGCTTTATATGCTTCACTGGAATGTTTATCTTGGATATTGATCAGTTTAAGTATTGTTCATTGAGTGTACTGGTTTTCCCTACCTAATGAGTTATAGCTTTTACTTATCTGTTTTTAAAGATCTCCTTGTTTAAGTATATGATAGAGGATTATTTATTGCTCTTTTTCAAACTTTGTTTCTCAAAATTAATGTCCATCTCATGATCCTTCAAACCCCAAAGTTCCACCAACCAAGCTAGATTTTCCCTACAATACTCCCTACTCCATTAATGAACCTATCATGACCTTGTTAGACTTTGTTTCCCAATGAATTGAATTTTTCCTTGTTTCTATCTAGTTTATCTAATCATCATACCCAACCAAAAAATAATCAACAAACCCAATATTTCATAACTAGCCTAAATTCAACCCTAATTAGCAAACAAGTTCACATATTTGCACCTAATAGAGAGATCCCTCTCTGAATCTAGGAAGGTTAGGTCCTTGGATTCCAAAGCTTGATTTGATGTTACCCTTGTCGATTTGTATCTTAATCAATCTAGAAAATTACGGGGAGCTAACATAATGGCGATCACGGTGGGACTTATGAGTATATAGTTTCCTGAACACCTCTTAAGACACTTTAGACCCTAATTTTGACTTAGAAAATCTAGTGAATTTTCCACCTCATCGCCACACTAACATAATGGCAATCACGGTGGGACCCTATAAGTAAATTACATCTTATACATCCTTAAGACCTCAGAAAACCCATAAAAATCATCATATTTGTATTCAGTTTCTGATGGCGGAAAACAAGCTGCCTTAAAATATTTGAAATCATCCACATGATGACTCCATAACTCTCAATAGACCTAAAGACTCCACTGGAGGAAGAACCTGAAACATGACCAGTCACCTTAGAAAGAAAGAGCACTCAGGCCTAAGTTGGATTCAAGAAATTATTGTTTTTATCTATAACTATGTTCTATCCTACTTTAAGCCTGATCAAGAATAAAAATATGAGATCTACATTTATCATTGGAAAGATATCAAGCCTCAAAATGTTAAGCTTCAAAATGAGCAGACTCATACACCTGTGCTTACCCCAGATTCACCTGTGGAATACCTAGTGAGACATGAGCCTCATGCCACCTTTCCTGCTCTTGCTGAAACCTCAAACAACCATAAATATATTTTTACACTACCTATACCCACAAAGGTCCTAGAAAGATACAAGCCTCTGATTTTACCTCCTATCTTCCAAGCCCTCCCTCCAAATCATGCAAATAAACTACCCAGAATTGATGGAGAAAGCTCAAAAGTCACCATTGAGGAACACATTCAAAATCTTGAGAATTTACTTGACCTTTTTTAAATAGAAAAAGATGATGTTCATATTAAAATGTTTTCCTTATCATTACAACGAAAAATTAAGAGTTGGTTTAAGGACCTTCCAGCTACAAGAATTATCAATTTTCATCAATTCACTCAAGTCTTCCTAGATAGGTGGGTGATCATGGGAAATGAAGTTCTCATCATAGAGGAATACAAGAATTTAAAAAGACAACCAGGGGAGACAGTTCAAGACTTTTCAGCCAGGTTCAATAGGGTATACAATGCAATACCTACTAAGATAAATCCACCTTCAGGGTGGGCTCTCTTGCATTACCAAATTACTTTTGACCTAGAGATGGAATTCTAGATAAGAGAAAAATACCCTTCAAACCTGGAAGAAATGCAGAATATGGCAATTACTGTGGAATTCAACATACTAAAAAGAGAGGTAAAGTTATAAGAAATAAGGAAGGACAAAGCAGCTCAATAGAAATTGATTTCTTAAGAGGTAAAGCTAGAGATGTTGACAAATACAATCAGTAAAATGATGCATATAATTGGTAGGAAAGATGAATATTAAAAGGTTGAGGTTGTTGCTGACTATTTAGAGCAGCTGGTACCATTTTCTTCGGAGGAACCAAATCAGTCATTTCAATGCAAAGATAGCTATCAAAACATATCGGCTGACCAAGGTTGCAAATAAGAAGATGCAAAAAGTTGTCAAGTAAGTACTATATGCCTTCCTACAACTTGTGCTTCACTATTAAGAGATTATTACAAGGAAATTGAAAATAGAAACAAGGTAGAATGCTCTAATGAATAAGTAAGGAAATGGATAAAACAAACCTTTTTTCAAATCCAGAAGTTCTCCCCTAAAATCATCTTGGTATGACTGTTTGGATTAAAAAACCAGAAATGGAAGATGAGGCAGCACCTCTTGAGTCCCTACCCTTGTGCTTCGAGTCATTTCAAATGGCTAAAAGAGAAGATATTGGCCATGAATACTCTCCTTTTCATATGATGGAACAATATGTTGATCAAGTGTTCATAATGGATGGCATTTCTTCTATGAATAAGTTGCCCAAATATGATCAATATGATGATGATTATGTTCTCCAGACTCAAGATAACACTATAGAACAATTAGTGATTATTTTGTGGGACAAAGACAGTCATTTTCAACAGCTCAAATACAATGATCAACAAATACCACTCAGCTATGATAGTGAAGAAAAAAGTGCAGAAAGTTTGGGATAAAGGGAATCGTATTTACCTCTTTTTTGTACTTCCTTTCAGTTCATCAAAGACAAAATTAATGCAATCAGAAGTTAGCAATATTTGGGTATTGATTTCAACGAGAAAGAACACATTCAGCCCTATGTCGAGCCTTCACAAGAGAAAGAGAACAACTATGGCTCTTTTCAACCAGGTTTACTAAAGTACAACATGGCAATATATGATGAGTCTAACAGTGAAAATGATCATGAGGAAGAGGAGTTTCTTTCCCAAACAAGTCCCAAGCTTAGCCAAGTGGAGGAAAGAGCAGTCCTGGATCAAGCCTATTTTCCAAAGTCTCACATTCAGGTATTGTTTCAAGATCCATTTGTTGATTTATTAGAAGCATCTAAAAGAAGAACATGTTATGTCAAGAGCAGTTTGTTGCGAACTGTAAGAAAAATTTTAAGCACTATTATTCAAACACAAGTGAGGTGGGAGTGGCCTTTTAATTTTGTCAGCACCCTCAATGAGCTAAACCAATATCCCTCATGGAATCATCTGCTTGATTGGATGTATTGGAAAAGAGAGTTCGCCAGCTGAATGTATATCATTTATAGGTTAGATTAGGATAGATAGGAAAAAAAAAACTCAGCACTATGAGCATCTTTCTACCTTAGTTTTAGATTGTTTTGACCAAGAAGAGAGAAAAAAGTAAAAAACAAAAAAAAAATGAAAAAGAGGGCAGATGAAAAGAAGAGGTATAGCCCCATACCCCAAAAAAGAGTACTACTGAAAGTGTGCAAGATTAAATTCCACTACTTATTTCAAAAATTCTTGTTCAGTCATCTAGCTTAATCATGGATGAACATGTTTTAAATTGATTGTTGATAAGTTAGTGGAAAAATAGTAGGTCAAAATTTTCAAACTTGAATTGTTAAAATATAGATTGGGGAAGAAAGATATTGGTTCCACATGCTTAAAACAGAACCAAAGAGGAAAACAAGGATGAATAGCAAACAATATATCATAGCCCTGATTTTTCTAAGCCTTGTTTTGTACAAAAATAACATTTGTGTGCAGCTTGTTTTTTATGCCACAAACCCATGGTAAGTCAAATTTTCTAATCCTGATTTAGCCATGTTTTTAATTTCACGTTTATAGCTTAGTGAATAAATCTTGTCAAACTGGTTAACCTTGACAGTTGAATAGCATAGGTAGAGAATCAAAGGATTTCATCAGCATAAAATGAGCTCCAGGAAGAGATAAAGTAGAATTAGATAGTTTATTTTGCTTTCAAAAAACAAGAATATGTCAAGGTTGCTAGTTCAAATGCGCTTAAAAGAAGAAAAAATGTTAGGAAAGTAGGTTGGGTAGGTAGAGATGGATTCGTTCTAACCATGTCTTCAGAACACTGAGACCATAACTTCAAAACAAACATCAGAAAATGAAAGAGGAAAAACCTGCTCAATGGATGAGGTACTAGTCTCCATAAAGCCAAAAATCTAACGTTTTGGACACCTCCTGAAAAGGAGCTACCCTCCCCAAGTGGAGCCACTGTTATTCATCAGTAATTTTTTGCCTTGATGATGACTAAATGACTCTCCCAAGATTTCTAGAAACAAGGTTCATAAAAATTGTGAGTTCTATAAATCTCACTGCCTTCATTATCCTCAAGATATTTTTTCACTATCTCATCACTCCATAATGTCTAGCTTTGCTTACCAGTCCCAGAAAACCCATTAGATGCTTGTATCACCCATTCTGTGCATATGTATTCACCTTTGGCCCAAATCTTCTGTTTTTTTTTTCCTAAAAATTCCCCACTACCACCTAAGCCTACCAATCGAACAACTTTGTTATGCCTCCCATGATACTCTCAAACACTGATGGTCTCAAATTGTCTCTGTAGACCCTTTGGATAGTCAAGTATGTTGGATTTTGGATCTTCAATACACTAAGCTTATCATAGATCCTATCTTACACTTGGTGATCCATAATTCTATGTCTTAGTCCAAAACCCAGGTCCAATAAAGCCTCCATTAGGTCACCTAAGGTCTCACTAAGTCATAGGATGGATTTGGTGCCCTATAAACTATGTATTCCTGTATGAAGATATTGTGTTCAAAGAGGAATAAAGTGAAGAAATTTGATCCAAGACTGATCAACATCCATCCAAGAAAAGCTTCCTTGGCTTAGAGCACACATACTGTAAGGGAAAATTGCCCTTGTTCACATTTTTGCAAGAAATGACCAAAGTTTCCATCAGTAATAAGAAGAGGTAAGGTAACAGGATGTAATCATCACCAGGATACATCCACAAACAAGAAAAAGTTAGTAGTCCTGTGTTTAAAAGAGAATCATTATTTTTATTGTTGCTTAACAAAACAATGGTGACAAGCAAGAGACCATCATAAAGGCTACAAGGACAGAAGCCACCTCAAATCCATCAAGTGCACATTGAAGATTTTTTACAAATGATAAATAAATTTTGGGAGGCTATAGAGAACTTAGAAGACAACACTCCTTGTTTTTCTCTAACAGCCCAAAAACCTAAGAGTTTGGACAGATTGGCAAGACAGTTCAATTTAAGATGACAAGGCCTCCTTCTTAAAAGTAGAGGGCATGCAAATAGTATCAACTTAAGAGGCTAATGTTTTCAAGTACAGTCAAAGGAACTATAGAAATGATCAAAGGGAAAGACAAGCATGGAGTTAAAAAATAAAAGAGAGAAAACAAGGTGAATCATTATGTCACTGTTCAGAAAATAATATTTCAACTTCAAAAGGTCACTAAGGGATCAAGGGGAAATGAAATATAGGCATTTGCAGAAAATAAGAAATGGCTAAGAAAAACCATGACATGGTATGATTTGCTTTAAACTCTATGACAAAAGAGGGAAAAGACAACATTTTCAGTTTGTCAAAGTGCATGCTAAAGATATCTTGTGAAATTTCCCAACTTTCAAGGAAAAAGGGGTGAAAAGGACATCATCAAATGAACACCACAAGAGGAGAAAAAGTGCCTTGAGGAAGTTTTCAAAACCCTCCAAAGGACAAAAAGTTATGAAACAAATGAAAAAAATACCAAGACATAGTAAAAGTGGGTTTGTTGGTTTGATTTATATTTTTCAAAGTCCATAAAGGTTTTTGAATTCAGTTTTTAGCTCATTCCCACACTTGGCAAGAAAGGAAGAAGCTTCGCAGAAGAAATTCAAGGTTTTTGGGCCATTTCTGGGCAAACTGTTCAGGCATTGCGCAAAACTTGGGCGTTGTGCAAAAAATGAGTCAGCGCTATGCAAAACCCTGCCCCTCCCATTCAGTTTTACACGGTTCTACGGAAAACAAACTTCGGTGCCACACAAACGAAGGCCCAACTCGCCCTGAAGATGGAAAACCCTGCCTCTTGCCTGACACTTCAAAATTTTCTTCGGGCGCTTCACAAACAGGCCACCTAGCTTGCCCGGCTGATGTGCAGGGGCTGCCTATTCCTCCAGGCTCTGCACAAACAGATTTCCTGACCCGCCCATAAGGCATGTAGACTGATCGGCGCTGCACTAACTGTTGTTCCAACTCACGGGCGTTGCGCAAACCGCCTGAGCTGACAGCTCAGGCAGAGGCGCTGCGCAAAATTCGAGAAGGTGCAGAAAGTGCAGCAAAGACCCCTGATGCCTAAATTCATCCTTTGAGGTGCTTCCAAGATTGAAGAAAGTTGAAGAAAGTGGTAAGTAGTATTTTCTCTTTATCCCCCAAGCAAATTTGCAAAAAATCTTGGTTTTTCTTTGTTTATGAGGTAAAAACCCTAGGAGGGTGAAACCCTAGGTCAAAGTCATAAAGGAACCTTGCTCTTTTAAAAGGAATTTTCAAACCAAATTTGATAGTAGGGGTGGGTAAGGGAATTAAGGCTGTTACTATATTCTCATGATTAAACTCCTCAAATTGCAAAACCACCCACAACCTCAAAATTCATCTCCTTAGCTAAGGTTGACCTCATCATCATTTCTCACTTCTTTTTTCCACTAAACCTCAATTTTCAGACCAGTGTCTCCCATCACCATGTCAGATATTGAAAACAACAGTGGTAGTGGAGGAGGTCAAAGGCCTTCAAAGACAAAGCACAAGGGAGGGAAATTTAATAGGTTGGAACCCCAAAATATAGTGGCTATCACATCTTCTCCTAGGATCTTGTCATGCTTTCAAAACACAAGGTGTTTTTAGTTTTGTGAGAAGGTCAAGCAGGTGAAGAGAAATCCTGAGCTTACAAGGCTCGTCATCCTCAATTTACAAAAAAAACATGTTGACCTTGTAGGGGTGAAATTTTAGATTTAAGCAATGTCCATATCTGAAGCCATTGGTATCCCTTCAGTGGGTGAGAAATGGTTCAAGAATGGTAAGCTAGAAATAGATTTATTTTTGACATTTATCAAAAGGAGGTATAGACAAGGCAATATCACAGTTTTCCCTTTATCACATCTCAAACACAGGTATGCACCCTTGATGTTGGCTATCATGAAATACTTCACCTATGAGGGGAGATACTCTAGGGTCAATACCTATCATCTTAGACTCCTTATGAATTTCACAGGGGTTAAGGCACTTGACCTACCCTACTATCTCTACTGGAGTGTTATGAAAATGTGTTCTGTTGTCCAAATGAGGAGTTACCCCAAAAATATGTATAGCTTGTTCCACCATTCCTTGATCAAGATGGTGGTTGTACATCAGCTAGAGCAGCAGGGTGTACCTTGGGATGTTTTCATAAAAAATTAATTCTTCTCAAACCCACAGCATCCTCATCAAACAAATATGCCTTCCTCATCTACACAAGTGCCCTCACCACAAGCACACATCCCTTCCTCTCCTTCTCCTGATCCATCAAGTGAAGTAGGGAGTGGAACTCAAATATCACATAGAGATCAGGTGACGTGAAGAAGTAGATGTGGCAAACGCATAAAGGTATGAAGAAGAGGCAGAGGATATTGGAAGTGATGGAGGAAAAAATGATGAAACACAAAGCAGTGAGCATAATGAACAAACAGATCACAGTGGAGATGATGGAGACAATAGGGAAGAGCAGCAAGATGAGGAATTCAGTTGGAAAAGTGAAAAAAATAGCCAAGGAAATATTCATGACATTCATGATAGCTATCATGACTGCCATGAAACTAATCAACTTCTAGATAACCAAGAAACTCAAAATGATAGTACAGGAAATGACCAAGGAGAGAACCTCAGTAAAGAAAAAATCCAAGATGAGGCTGATGGTAGTGATGAGGGTCAAAGAAATGATGAAAACATGGTCAAAACTACCATCACCACCCCTCACATATGCACATCCTACAGAGGAAAAATATATGTGTTTACTGCCTCAAAAAGGCAAAGGGCCATCTCTCCTTAAGCTATCAAAACAGTGGACAAGGGCAAGGAAAAGGTGGAAAATATTGAGCAGCAGGTAAAGTTGAGGAGTAAAAGGATAAAGAAAACTACTCAAGGGTCTAAGTTCATTGACTTAGAAAGTGATAATGAGGATGAGAAGATGACCACTAAAATGCTACTCCTAGAAAAAGATGCACAAATCAAGAAGTGGGAGAAGGATTTTGAAAGAGAACAACACATCATTTAGTACTACAAGAATGAGCATAAGTACTTCAAGAAGATCAAGAGAGGCCTTGTTCTACAAAAGAAGATGACCAAGCATTACACAAAGAAGAGTAGGCTTTCTTGTGCCAAACTCAAGGAGGCCCTCCTTGAGGTAAAAAACCTAAAAGAGGCAAATTAGCATAAAAAACGTGGAATTTTGGCTGAGGCTTCTTAGCAATTGTCTGGAAACATGTAAGGGAAGTCTCCACCAATTTTCAAGGGATTTGGAGAAAATTTTGGCCTCATTTGCGCAGTGCCACTGCCGCTCTGCAAATATTTGGAGCATATTTAGGGGGAAAGCTTGACATTTTTGGATTTTTCATGACCTTCACAACATCCACACAAAATTTTAGAAGATTTGGAGTAGTTTTTACCCCTCAAAAGGTCAAAAAACACCTCAAAAATCACCTTTCTGCCCCTGTTTCACGCTTGGCGCTGTGCAAATGATAGTTTGAGGATTTTAGCATTTTTGACAGGGTTACATGAGCTAGATCATAAAAACACAAGAATTTTTGGAAATTAGACTCATCAAGTTTTCCAACGAGACATCACGGAGCCAAATCCGACATTGGGAAGTGGTCCAAAACTTGGTTGCAAAACAACCTATTTTTTTGCAAAAGTAGCGCTCTGCAAACAAACTTTCTTTTTGCCAAAAAGTAAAAAAAAGACACAAATTTATGGAAAAATAGTTTTTTAATATTTCGTTGGGAAAAAAACTTCAGATTTGATTGAGGATTTATGTTATGATATTTTTCATTTATTAGCTTATCTATTATGTGTCTTGGGCCTTGCATGGTCATTAAGCACATAAATGACATTTATGACATAATCGGAGTTTCTAGAAGCCTCTTATGGTTTCCACATCCTCACTTTCTCCATAAATAGAGCATGAGGCTATTATGTATTGGGTTGGCATTTGATGACTGATTTTGAAGTAATACATAGTCCCTTGGAGGTTGAAAACAATTTGGTGTCTTCGAGCTTATGAATGCCCTAATTTGTTTGTTGATGGAGGAGGATTGGTTGTAGGATGCATGAGCCTGGTTGATGGTGAAGTGTTTCTTTTGTTCATGTTTTCTAGTTTATCATTGTGTTTCCATCTTTCTATGTCACAGTAGGACAAATAATTTAGACTAAGAAATGTTTCTGATGGCACCTTAACTCTGTTCGTTCTTCACTGCCTTAATGTTTTCTTCTATTAGGAAATGTTAGAGGATCCTTCTTTACTCTCTAAGATCTCCTAATTTTTTTTATTTCCTGAATGGTTTAATACGGTAGGTATCAAGAATGATTCATGGTTAGCTCTGCTTACTTGTTGCCACTAAAGCATTGTTCTTGAAATCTCTCTTTAAAGCATCATTACTTAGGTTTGTCAAAGAAGTTTTGTTTCAAATCATACTCTTTGCACTTGCTTGGTTAATTGTTTTAAAGATCTCCATAGCTATAATATTATATTTTCAGGAGTTCCCTCCTCTCTGATTGTAGTTATTTGTGACGTTAAATTTTTTCTAATTTTGAAGGTGAATTTACTAAAGTTAGATAAGCTCTTATGATTTATATGTTTCATTGGAATGTTTATCTTGGATATTGAAAAGTCTAAGTATTGTTCATTGAGCTTAATGGTTTGCCCTACCTCATGAGTTATAGCTTTTACTTATCTGTGTTTAAAGATCTCCTTGTTTAAGTATATGATAGACAATTCTTTACTTCTCTTTGTCAAACTTTTTTTCTCAAAATTAATGTCCATCTCATGATCCTTCAAACCCCAAAGATCCACCAACCAAGCTAGATTTTCCCTACAATAATCCCTAATCCATTAATGAACCTATCATGACCTTTTTAGACTCCATTGCCCAATGAATTGAAGTTTTCCTTGTTTCTATCTAGTTTATCTAGTCATCATATCCAACCAAAAAACAATCAACAAACCCAATATTTCATAACTACCCTAAAGTCAACCCTAATCAGCAAACAAGTTCACATATTTGCACCTAATAGAGAGATCCCACTCTGAATCCAGGAAGGCTAGGTCCTTGGATTCCAAAGCTTGGTTTGATGTTACTCCTGTACATTTTTATCTCAATCAATCTAGTAAATTAAGGGGAGCTAACAAGTCAAAAAGCTAGAATTCTTTTTTCGTTTCACGAATGTCCTCCTCATCATGAATGACTGCCTCAATCACCTTTTCTTTGCCTTTGTCCATCTGCTTTTTTGTTGTAAAAGGCATGTCCCCTTCCATTATTTTTGGAGAAAACACATGCATGTGGCCTCTCTAGTAGGTTTTTGGCAATGCCTCAACCTCAACCATACTAGCCCACTTAGGCTCACTGTCCTCAATCATGCTAGGTGATCCAATGTCATGATGAGATAGAGATCAAGGAGGTGAAGGGAATTGATGTGATGATGATGAATTTGTTATGGAATGAGATGGATGGATGGAAGTTGATGGCTGGGATGATGAAGGGACGCTTTTTTCATGCTGAGTATATGGCTCTATGAAAATATCATTGGCTATAAAAGTACTCCATGCAATGTTTAGTTGATTGAGATGGTAGAGGAATATGATTTTAATGAGGGAATGATTAAATAAAATTCTAACTTGATGTTCATACTCCTTTTTATGGGCAATGTATGCCATATTATCTATGCTTTGGAAAAGGTAGTAGGGTATGTTAAGCATCCTTACCCTAGTGAAATGCATTAAGAGACATATCTGATAGGAATTAAGCCTTGAAAATCTACGTTCACGTGAAGTATTTCATGATTATTTTCATCATTGGTGTATAACTATCCAAAGGGTGAGAAAAAGGAAAAAACCTCTTTGTCACATTCTTGTGTCTTGGTTTTAAGAAAAAGTCAAAGTCTTGTTTCTCCAAATTACCTTTCTTTAACCACTTCTCCCCAACATTTGCAATCCCGGTAGCAGCTAAAATAATGGAATTTGATATTGTAAAAGTTACTCCAACTAAAGTAACTTCATTTTCGTGGAGTCCTGATATGAAAATTATAGTTAGCATGGGATGGTGTTTGACCCTCTAAATTTTCTCACATATCTCATAACAACCAACATGTTTGAAGCATGTCACAGTCAATGGAGAAGCCAAAAATTCCCAAATGCTAGTAGGTTCAATTCTATGTACTCTTCCAACTTTTTGTGGCCTCCTCTCCTATGTTTCCTCTCCCTCAGTGTATGATGTGTTTTCTTCCTCTTCTGCCTTTGTTTTTTATCAAAACCCTAGGTAAGTGGATGGTGTGAAATATGTTTTAGGAATGGGGAATATGAAAGGGAAAATGAAGGGGATGGTGCTAGGGATGTATGAAATGGGGTATGGGATTAGGGAGTAGTAGTATGATGTGAATTAGGATGGGGATTTGGGGATGGGAGCCTAGGTAGATGTAAGACCTAAGGCTTAGGGTTTTGGCAAAAAGGTTTAGGGAAAGGGTATTTTGTAAAACATGGGTTTGGGAATGAGTATTTGTAATTGTGGGAAGGGTATAAAGGTGTAAGGGAGTGCAATTTTGGGAATTTTCAAAAATAAAATGAGATACTAGGGCTTAAAACAAGTTTCAAACACCAATTTGTAACTTAAACTTCAAAACACTCAACACATTAAATTGATGAATAGGGTATTCAATGGCATTAGTTTCTTACTCATTTGTTGGAGGTTGATAAGTAACTTGATGAAGCTTTGGAAATGATTTATTGCCACTTGAATGCATTTTCACCCTAGCATTTGCACCCTTCCTAAAGTATTTTCACCTTGTCTTAAGCGTTTGCGCCCTGTCTTAAGCATTTGCACCCTCGCTTAAGGGTTTGCACCCTCTCTTCAACGTTTTTTCCGTCTACTCAAGTTTTCCCAATTTCTCCCAGAAACTTGAAATTTTGGTCTCTTAGAGTGCTTGTTTGGTGTTTGGATGAGACAAATGAATTTGAAATGATGTTAAGGAGTCATAAATACTTAATTGAATTTGAATTTGGATTGAAAAACCCACTTTTTTAATGTTTCATTTCACCTTTTTGAAAACATTGTTGGTTACCCTTTTATTTTGATTTTTATTCTTTGCAGGATGATGTTGCTGGAATTTGGCACTTTTCACTTTCAGTTTTTCATGTGAAGTTTGAGTTGGAAGCTTGGGACAAAACTTATTACATATTATGAGCATAAAATTACATTAAAAATTAAAAATAAATTACATCTCTGTTTTAAATAAAATTACATTTTAGTATGAAAATCATACTCTCAAAACCAAGATAAAAAATTTAAAAATGATATTTACATGTTGATAAATCCTGTACATATGTTTGATAAAGTATTATTTGAATCACTCTCACACCTTTGCTGACCTTATTGAGATGAAATATTATTTTATTGACCTTGAAAAATGAAACCTAGTTGACCTAATGGGACCTTGGATGACCAGACTCCATGGTTTAATTTGAAGGACATAACGACACAATGAAATGAGCTCTTAAGTTTATTTTATGCTCAACAAGACATGAAGGTGGGTTAGCAAATGTGAAATTTTGAGGGAGAGTGTAATATCCCAAGAGGGAGAATGCAATAATACTTAAACACAATATAAGAATTGCTACTAAGTAAAAAATAAATCTCAAGACAACATCGGAATTTACAGAGAAGCTGACCCATTTTATTATGTGGATATGAATCAATTACACAATGTATATAAAATGAGTAGACCTAGTCCAAGAGAAGGCCTAGAATCACCCTACAATGGTGCTGCAACTAGCATTGTGTAACTGGTGAGCTTACATAAGAAATATTGCGTTGTCCCTGATGCTGTTGATATACATGTAAATGCTGAAAAGGAAAATGAAGATCTAGGGAGCTTATGAGCTTTGATGATTCCAAGATTCAAGATCTGGAAAATGTGATGGGTTCCCAAGATAACCTAGAAAGGATTTTCTAGATCTACAACTTTGGAAAATCACCCTTCTAGGGTTTGATCCTTAATGTGTTGGGATTATAGATTTGAAGCTAGATCTGACCTATAGATGGCTAAAATATGTCACAGGATCAGATCTAAGCTTGAAGGGTTTCTCCCTTCTCCAGATCTACAAGCTAGAGGCTATAGATCTAGCTTCTCAATCCTCCAATGATGATTACAGCTGCTGCAACACAACTGCTCATAAAATTTGCACTGTAAGGGAAATAGAGGCTCTATTCCTACTAAAATATGATGCAATAGACTCCAGGCTGATGGAAATACTGATGGCAAGATGAGGGGATGATCCCTCATAGGATTACTAGCTGAAATGCTAGCAACTTCCTTCCTCTTTTGGATCTGCAATAATGGACAACGTAATTCTGGATGGAACTACTGCTGCTAGGAGGTAAATAAATTTTGGCCTGATGCCAGATCTAATATGAAGCTCTGGGAATGTTGATTTTCAAACCCAAGGTGATAGGAATAAACCTTCCTAGTTCTCCAGCTGAAATACAGAAGACAACATCCACCTTCCAAAATGATCTTCAGAAATGTACAATTTCTAAATATGGATGTTCTGCAGAAAGTAGGAAAAGATATATGGCACCAATGCCTGATGTAGAATGAGGTAAAATACTTTTTCAAGAGATACTCAATGAAATAGGTGGGATTCCTGACCAGGAACAACTTGTGCTAAACAACACTTTAAATCTTTCTAAACAACCTAAGAAAACAATCGAATGTCACATGACAATTACAGATCTAAACAGACCTCAAAATCAATAATCAATAGCCTACCTTCATTATTGTGTTCATCTCCTTTATATAGTTTATGAGTCTTCCCATGCCTTGGCCCTCATCTAAAATGCGCTGTACATGTGGACAAGATCCTACATGTTTGACTGTGTTGTGTATCCAAGTCATCCATCATGTCTAGGTGCAATGTACACCCTCTCCATCATGTGAGCACTAATTTCACAACTTCCTCCATCATCTCATCATGGATGCTCCATGATCTTCTATTTGACCCCTTCAAGATCTTATTCGACTGTATCAACCTCCATGATCTATCTTACTAATGAGACATGATCTCCAATTCCATTCACATTAATAGTTTCTCAACTACCTCATTATGTAGATCTAGGCTTAATTAATCCACATTCAAACACAAAAAGTGGATTTTTCATATTTAGTATTATGGGTCCCTCCACCCTTTTATTTAATTAATTCATTAAGAAAGTTAATAACTCCAATACTCCAAATATCAGGTGAATAATTGGGAATATTACAGTCCTCCCCGGCAAAATTTTGCTTGACCTCAAGCAACTACAAAAGTGGATGCTACAACAAACATCCTCCCTCCAAATGTCATCCTCATGTGGAAGGTCTTCCCATCTGTCACAATGTGTCATGCATGTCCAGCTCCAAAATTGCCTCTCTAGAATGTCTAGAATGGCCTCCAGCTGAAAATTTAGATACCCATCCTCATCAATGAATCTCCAAGTGGAAACCATATCATGACCAAAGTTCTCCTCTATACATGAGATACATGATATCAAGTGTTTCATTCCCAAAGTGGAAAGTTCCAACTCATGAAATATCTCTCCAACCCGTGATACATAGAGTAGATTACATATATCAAGGCCCTCTTCATTATCCATTTTGGCCATGTAGGAATCAAACATCACATCATCATAGTGAAAAACAAGAAGTAGAGACATGTGGGAAAACATAAACAATGTCAAATCATATTCTCCTAATAACAACCAATGCAGTAAAGCCTCCTACTGCCATGCTAGATCATCATGAAAACAAGTAAGAGAGCCATACTCTTTGAAAAGAGGCCATCACAACAATGCTTCTTGTTTCCATGCCAAATCATCAATGAGAATCTGAGAGCCATATTCTCTCAAAAGAAGCCAACACAACAATGCCTCTTGCTGCCATACCACATCATCATTGTACCAAATGTAGTGGCCATATTCTCTCAAGAGAAGCCACATCAATAAGGCATCTTGCTACACCATCACATCATCATCATACCATGTACAATGACCATAATCTCCCAATAGAAGCCAATGTTGTAAGGCCTCCTATTTCCATCCTCCAATAGTGTCATGCAATGTATCGAAATAATTCAGCCCATACTCTCCCAATAGTAACCATAGCAACAAGGATTCTTGTCGCCTCCTTGCATTATCATGATGCAAGTCATGGAGCAACAATAAAGTAATTGACATGTGAAATTTCTCATTAACATAATACAAACAAGCTCCCTTATGCCACATCATGTGAGAGGTATGATTTCTCCCAACCCCAAGTACACAAATGAACATGAGATACATCCCAAATCGAAATACATGTAAATACATGAGACATATCCAAAACAAGAGTAAATACAAGGACATAATATATAACATGTGATTTCCAAACTCTCTTCTCAACAGCCAAAGTAACCATGCCTTTTTCTTATGCATTTTATAATTGAATCATAAGGCATGAGACAAGAAAATATGAACCTTTGGGTAGTAACCATACTCACCCAAGGGAAACCAGTGCAGCCATGCTTCTTGTTGGCCTATGTCATAGATCTGAAAGTGGTTGGGCAAACCCTTGCTCCATACTATCATCCATTCATCCCAATGTGGATGATGGACCTCATTCTCCAAATATTTGGCATCCTCCCTTTATAAGACACCAACATCCTCAAACTGATGAAGAACTTTGCACTCCATGAAATGTTCAAGTGCACCTCCAATGAGATATCTTGATGAGACCTTCTCCTCATCCATGGCCTTACAAAACCAATGAGGTTCTGGATCTGCTGCAGGTATAAGTCTCTCTTTGAGCTGTGAGATGCTCATTGAGAAAGTGTCATCAAGAAAGGAGAAAATATTTCTCACCTCAAGATTTCTACCATTCATCACCTTATCCTCCATTGCTTCATGAGTGAAGCTACCTACAAAATTCTCCAAGAATAATGGAGCCTCTTCATTATCACTGCTACTAAGTGACAGCACTGTAGATCTCCAAGGTAATACATATGTTGTCTCAAAGCAAGGTACAATACTGATCTCATAACCAGTCATTGTACATATGATCATGCTTATCCCATTTTTTGAACACACTTCAACTCGAAGGGTTGAATGTAGTCCATCCAGGACAAACTAGGATAGATTTTCATCTCCTTCTTGATTAGATAAAGGGTCCTCTGTGCTGTGATAGTTTTTTCTTCAAACAAACATTTTGTTCTATCCCTTGGTTATGCATTGGCCCTGATGGTATGTCCCCATAAGTTTCAATAAGATCTACTGAAAAAATAGGTGATGAATGTGTATGCATACCTTGGATCAACTGATGTGTGGGAACCTATTGACAGAACACAAGAGCTCCTCCAACTGGGACAATGGTGTCTCCAACTATTTGTAAGAGAGATGGATGCTCTTCTATTAATGTACCAGCGCTGGAATCTTCCTCCTCTTACTCATGCATCTCCTGAATCATGCATGGGACTATATGAGTCAAGATCTCAAGACAATATTGTAAGGTTTCAAGTGTCTCTTCTCTAGTTGAAAGTACTTCTACAGCTGGTGGTGAATCTAGTGACCTCTTGTATAGAGTGACAAGAATGACATCCTTCTTTGTTTCCTTAGGAAATGGCTCTTTGTGGCATATCTCTACCTTATTCACATCAAACTTCTTCCTCAACTTGTGAAATAAATCTGAATATTTTGTCACCTTTGCATGCTCCATGTGACTAAACCCCCAAACATTGGCTTCACCTAAAATATGAAGTGTTGCAATTTGGACAGCCTCTTTTTCAACCATAGGATGTAGCATGAAAAATGAATCTAACTCTTTCCTCCAAGCCTTAACATTGCTTTAGGAAGACCCATAAAATGTAGGCAAATAGAATCTATTGTTCCTCTTCCTTCTATTGCTGCTATAGGATATTATTTCCTCTTTGAGTTCAAAGAATTCTTGGAGAGTTAGACTCTCTTTGAATGATCTAGACTGTTCCTTGTACTCTTAAAGATACAAAATGAGAGTCTCATGAGTCTCAGGTTCTCTTCTTTCTTCATTTCTATACCTCTCACCTCCTTCAAAGAAAGTGCACATAGTATATCTATGAGGAGATCTACGATTCTCTGGTTTTCTTTTGTGTTGATAGGAAGTGCTTGGGCCTTCCTCTTCAAATATTCTTCTTGGATCCTTCCTTTTCCTTTCTCTCTTCATTTGATAGACCTCATTGGTGAGATATTTCTTGGATATAAAGAGAGGAATGGAAAAAATATCATCCTTCATGATAGATCTCATCTATTTGCTTCTTCTTTTGATGCAAAATATGAAATGTCCATAAGCTGAGCCAAAGATCATGCTGTGATACCACTATAATATCCCAAGAGGGAGAATGTAGTAATACTTAAACACAATATAGGAACTTCTACTAAGTAACATCAAAATTTACAAAGAATCCGAGCCATTTTATTATGTGGAGATTAATCAGTTACACAATGTATAGAAAATGAGTAGATCTAGCCCAAAAGAAGGCCTAGAATCATGCTACAATGGTGTTACAACTAGGACTACGTAACTGGTGAGCTTACAGAAGAAATAATATGATTTCCCTGATACTACTGATATACATGTAAATGATGCATAGGAAAATGCATATCTAGGGAGCTTATGAGCTCCGACGATGCCAAGATTCAAGATCTGGACAATGTGATGGGTTCCCAAGATAACCCAGAAAAGGTTTTCTAGATCTACAACTTTGGAAAATCACCCTCCTAGGGTTTGATCCTTAATCTACTGGGATTACAGATCTAAGCTAGATATGACATATAGATGGTTGAAATATGTCACAAGATCAAATCTAAGCTTGAAGGGCTAATCCCTTCTCTAGATCTACAAGCTAGAAGCTCTATATCTAGCTTCTCAATCCTCCAATGATGATCACAAATGCTGCAACACAAATTTTCATAAAAAATGTGTTGTAATGGAAAGAAAGGATCTATTCCTGCTGAAATGTGATGCAATAGACTTCAAGCTGATGGAAATAATTATGGCAAGGTGAGGGGATGATCCCTCACATGATTACTAGCTGAAATGCTAGCAACTTCCTTCCTCCTTTGGATCTGCAATAATAGAAAAATTAATTCTGGATGGAACTAATGCTGCTTGGAGGTTAATAATTTTGGCTTCATGCTGGATCTGATATGAAGCTCTGGGAAATTTGATCTTCAAGCCCAAGGTGATAGGAATAAACCTTCACCAATTCTCCAGCTGAAATACTGAAGAAAACCTCCACCTTCCAAACTGATCTTCAGAAATGTACAATTTCTAAATATGGATGTTTTGCAGAAAGTAGGAAAAGATATATGGCACCAATGCCTGATGTAGAATGAAGTACAATAATATTTCAAGAGCTACTCAATGAAAGAGGTGGGATTCCTGACCAGGAACACCCTATGCTAAAAAACACTTGTAATCTTTGATAAACAGCCCAAGAAAGTAATGGAATGTCACATGACAATTCCAGATCTAAACAGACCTCAAAATCAATAATCAATAGCCTGCCTTCGTTGTTGTCTTCATATCCTTTTTATAGTTTATGAGCCTTCCCATGCCTTGGTCCTTGTCTAAACTATGTTTTGCATGTGGACAAAGTCCTCCATGTTTGACTATGCTATCTATCCAAGTCATCCATCATGTCTAGGTGCAATGTACACCCTCTCCATCATGTGTGCATTAATTGCACAACTTCCTTCATCATATCATCATGAATGCTCCATGATCTTCTGTTTGACCCCTTCTAGATCTTAGTTGATTGTATCAATATCCATAATCTATCTCATTAATAAGACATGATATCCAATTCCATTCACATTAGTAGTTTCTCAACTACCTCATTATGTAGATCTAGGTTTAATTAATCCACATTCACACACAAAATGTGGATATTTATTCATATTGAGGATTATGGGTCACTCCACCCTTTTATTTAATTAATTCATGAAGAAAATTAAGAACTCTAATATTCCAAATATTAGGTGAAATTTTGGGAATATTACAGAGAGTGATGTTTTCATGACTAGGGCTACCATCAGTGAATCAATTTTTTGCTTGACCTAATGGGACGATAAAAAAATTCTGAGTGGGAACCCTAAAATGAATAAAAAAAGAGTGATTTTGATCATTGATGGAAGAATACAGATTCTAACACTAACATCGGCCTTATTGGTGATGGAAACTCCTTGGAGTTGTCAAGAACACCATAGACCAAGTGCCTAACGATTGGGCCAATACAGTAACAAAAACTCAAACTGAAATGCATGACTAAATACTGACTAAAAATAAAAAACTTACTAAACTTATTGATGACAACATATCACTGAGACTTGAGGGCTTCAAATCCCAATGACAACCACTTTCCTGTTCAAGACATATGTACAATCATGTTAAGTGATCCTTCTAGTGTGACCAATGCAACAGATGGCTACTTACTAAAATTATTCTCTCATTTTCCTCGAGCAGGAAGAAAAAACAAAAACTAGGCCACTCCAAGTGTCTACTGAACATGTGCTTCTGGTCCATGAAAAAAAGAAAATAATTATTTCCAAATAACTGTAGAAAATCAGTAAAATTATCTTCAAAAATATGAAATGTTACCATGTCTTGAGATTCAGCAAAAACACAAGCGCACTCTTCATTTTGAACTAAAAGAACACTTGGTTGTTGATCCATATGAGAGCATAGGGAAGTATGACTTTCTGTTATCTGTGTGTTGGCTACAAATTCCTGAAGCATGGGAAAATTTGACTCTATCACTTGCATGATGTCTCTCTTAGGCTCATTCTCCTCAAATTAATATTTTAAATCATCTTTGAACAAAAAACATTCTTCAATATTGTTACACATGACAGCCCTATCTTCTTCATGAAAGTAAACAATATCTCTTAGTTGATCTCCTTGTAGAAAATCATCATCACAAATTGGTTTACTCACAAAAAATTCTTGTATGGCTTCATCAGTCTCATGAATATCATCATTCAGAACCTTAATTTCGTTTTCAATAATGGAAGATGCTTCACTCACACATTCTTGACTATTTGAACACTGTAAGAGCTACAAATCTACATTTCCTTGGGCTGTAACATGATTTTTCACTAATTGATCTATTTCATCTTCAGACAAAGGAGAAAATTGAGTTTTAAAACAATTTACATTGATTTGGTGGTTTTCATTTTCAGTATCGATAATTGGTACTTATCTTTCTTGGTCCCAGTCTATCTCATCAAAGGAGGGAGCTACTGATTCCTTTTGGTGATGAAAAAGGTTCTCATGCAAAGGCTCAAGGATCTCTTCATCCAAGGAGGAAAATTTTGATTCTTGTTGGGAAGAAAATTTGTGAAGGGATTATATGATCTCATCATCTAGACACTCTTCATCCGCATACAAATTTTCAAGAAACTTAATGAAATTATCAGAGATCTCACAACAACGATCAATCATTGACAAGGAATAATTGGAGGTTTGATAATGTTGAAATAAAACTAAATTAAAGTCCTTTAGAGAATATAAACTAGAAAATGGTATACTTTCATACAATGACCTCACTTTTTCCTCCAAGGTAGCCATAAACATCTTCATTAGACAATCTTCAGGAAACTCAATCTTTAGTCTATGAATATGCAATTGAAATTTGACCAAATGCAAACTAGCATCTTCACCGTCTTGACCCTTAAACTTTGACAGTCTTGATTGCCAATATATACAAGGAATACGGTTCGAAAAACCAGGAATATGAGCTCGATTCATAGGAGCATACCTTCGAGCAATCAAATCCATTTTGATAAGAGTGAGTTCACCAAGAATATCTTCAAACTATAGGTTCAAGAAAATTGGAGTCATCATGAAAATTCTGAACCTTCAGATTCTTCGACACTGGAGTAGCTAGGTGAATGGTGCAGCCTCCATTTTCATCTGACCATTTTCCACCATCAACAATCAGATCTAAAATTTGTCATTATTTCCCAGGGAAGATCTGATCTTTCTTTCACTGGCAACCACACCAGAATTTTATCACTCCGCCAGATTCCCAAGGCCAAAGAAGGAATCCCAATAGAGGTAACCATAGACAAAACTTTTAACTTGGTAGCTAACCCTACCAATTCATAGAGGGCTCTCTCCTCAAGGTCACAACAAGGAGGGCTGGATGAATTAGGGTTTTTAGGCTATATATGAGTGCAGGGGTTGTTTTTTATTTGATTTGGTTGGGTTTCACTAAATGAAAATATTATGTCAAGGGAGCTAAGTCAGGGAAAATGAGATAGGGTTTTAGGGATTAATGGGGAAAGGTTGGCATAAGGCTTATCACTTTAAAAATGTATAATATCCCAAAATGGGGAAGAAACAATATATGAACACAATAGTGGGAAGAAAAGTGAATTAATCAACACACCATGATATGAGACAAATGTACAACCATCTTATTAAACATATCAACAAATAATAGGCACAATATCTTGAGGATCTAATCACTCAAGCAATACGAAACAAACATTATCTAAGAAAATATGTCAATACATGTAAAAACACTACCATATAAGTGCAATGAGCCATGAAAGTGCAGTTTTAGGGCATAAAATACTATATAAATAAACATAAATGTAGATATGTTGTTGTATATCTCAAATAATGCTAGGAGTGAAGATCTAGCCTCCTAAACACCTTTCCAAGAGAACCCGAGAAGGATTTCTGGAAATACACAAAGTATGAATGGTGGATCTAAAGCCCTAGGGTTGAAGATTCACTAAAATTGAAGCACATAGAAGGAGGTCCCTAAATATGATGTAGATCTAAAAGAACTCCTCCAAAAAGTCTCTCTTAATGAAGGGTTGATCCCTTCAACAGAAAGCAAACCACTGCTGCTGAGGAGACTGTTGTTGTTGGAAACTACTACTTTTGAGGCCAAGAACCATGTGTGGAAGGTTTTTATCATGCTCAAAATGATCCAAGATTTTAACCAGGGATTCTACTCAAAAAACCCAAAAAAACCTAGAAATGGTTTAGCCAGATTTTAAATTTGGATTTTTGACCATTTTTGGGTTGCCCACTGCAACAACTCACTAAAATAACGCAATTCCCAATTGAAAATGCATTGTAAATGATGGGGATATGTTTTTATGATGAAAAATATCTGAAATATTCCCAGGAACCCTCCTTGCTGATCTCCCAAGAGAAGGAATCCTTCCTCCTATGGAAAACTAACTTAGAAACTGGGTTTCTCAACCCTTCACTACAACACCCTGCAACACAACAAAAATATGAACATAAACTACATTGTAGCTGAAGAATGAAGCTTGGAAAGAATGCCAAAATTTGGAAATGATATTACAAGACTCCTCCAAGAGTTCCTCAATGGAAGAGGTGGGATTCCCAATCAGGAACACCTGGTGCTAAACAACACAACAATCTCAACTAAATAGCTGAAGAATAAAAATACCCATGCAGACCACAAAATCAATAATCCATAACATAATATCATATGGCTGCCATCCTCTTCCTTATAAACAATTTGAAACTTCTCACCCTTGGTCCCACTCATTAGGGTTTTCACCATCATGCAATCAATCTCCCTCTAAAACTGTGTTCTTAACTTGGTCAAACTTGACCTTGTCCACATGCATTAGCCCATGTTCACACATGAGGGTGCTTTATCCAGCCATGAAGATGATCCCTTTTCACGTTTAAGAGGGATTTTATTCCTACAAAAGAGGTCTATGGTTATTCCTACCCATTTATTCATCTAAGTAAATGATAAGAGAAAAATTAATATTCCAATTAGCTACATGCTAATTTAGGAATATTACAGTCCTCCCCTCCCAAATGTTGATGGTCCTCAAGAAAATGTAAGGATAGAACTGAAGAGCCTCATCTCCTCCTCCTGTAGAATCTGTATATGATAAACTCCTCCCATGTACAAGATGATGTATCATCAATACATCTCCAAGTTGCCCCTCCCAAGTATGCAAGCTAGCTTTTGGTGAGTATCTCAAACAACTATCATCATGTAGAAGTAAAACATCAATGGAGGAAATAATGTTCTATCTAGTGGCCTTCTTAAGGCATGAGATATGATATGTATTGGGGTCTATCATCCCCATGTGAATCTCCCATCCCCAAGCTATCATCCACACAAAATGAGCCACCCTCCAGAATGGTAACTCATGAAGAATCTCCTCCACCTTTGGCTCTTGCAATGTAGGTGGGATGAATAAATGATCATGGTAGAAAAAATGGCCTACCCCTCATTGTATTTCTCTCCACCCATGATAAGTGTAGAGCATATTTTTGGCTCGAGGGGTCCTGACCCAGGTTCAGTGTGCAAGTTTTTCCAACAAACCCCTATACTACTGGCCCTTTCGGGAGTGACCTACTTTCACAAGTCAAAGTCTCACCCAAAGTAGTATGGGTGGGTGCTGGAACCAAGTTTCTGCACCATAAGAAAGGATAGGTAAGGCAAGTAGAGCTGTGTTTGGTCATACGATACTCAGATTATTTAATGCTGCACACAGTCTAGAGGGTTTCTATTACCATCCATGTGCACTAGATCTATGATTATATTTGTTGTTATAACAGTAATTCGGCAACACATAAATAGAACAGAATAGATCAAAGTATAGAAACACACTTACACAGCACTTTGCAGCTTAAACATAGAAATACACAGCACAAAAATTACCAATGATTCATACACAAATTACTCACAGATTCAGTATTCCTTCAATCCTTCTCATTCATTCATTCGTGCATCAATTATCCCTTACAATTCCCTTCCCAGCTTGCACACACAACAGTAGGGTCCGCACACAGCTGGACTAGGATCTCCGCGCACATAGCTAGCAGGAGTTTGTTCCCCAAAACCCAAATAGATCTCTTAAGCCATAATTCGCATCAATATCTCATCATTCTTATTATTTACAATACAAAATTCTTCTCTATTTATAACAATATATCCTAAACTTTCCTATGGTCCGTAACCCATGGTTTTCAGACCCCTAGTTTACCCTTTTACCCTTTACAATGCTTTCAGAGCTTTGACCCACCCCAAAACCCCTTCGCTAGATTAAATTTAACTAAAGTATATCACAAATATCAAAATGGACCAGTCTCCATAGCTTGTTGGGAGACCCCGTTCCAATAGTCCCCCAACACAATCTTGTGACTCATCTCGAGTCACTGTGGTGGTGCACCTTCGGCTTGCACATGCAAGGTATCAAGAGCACTGAGGAGTGGAGGGAGTACCTCCTGACTTTGAGCCGCAAGTCACTGTGCAATGCTGACAAGCGCTAGTGAAGTAGGGCCATATAGGAGCGCGAAGACTTGCTCTAACAGATGGTGGAGGCGTGCAATGGCAGTCTGAACATCCTGAGCTATCTGGAGGGTGGTGGCACCCCATGGTTTCAAACGGTCTCTGATGATATGCAAGGCATGGCAATGGTCTATCACTATGCTCATCATGGTGTGATGTTGAACGGGGCCTCTGACTTGTTCGAGGGCAGCTTCCGCCTGCTAGAGGTCTTCCCGAGCCTGCTGAAGTAGAGGATGGTTTTGAATTGTTAGCTAGAGTTATGTAGCTATGTCGAAAAATTGTGCACCCTGCGTAAGCTGCTCTTGCATAACCTTAGTTTCTTTTGTGACCCATGCAACCTACTAGGTCCGCGTGTATGGAGACATTTCAAATTGTTGTCGTGTGTCCTGGTCACGGTGACGAACCTCTCGCATTACTCTGGAGCTTAATTCTTAGAGTGTCGTGCGTGATAGCAACACCAAATATAATTGGACATCCCTAGTGGTTGGATCATGAGGGGGAATCAGGGCAGTGCCTGGGAGCGAACATACATTGCTTCTACTAGGCGATACTCGAGGTTCGAAAAGCAGTCGTAGCATTTCCCTTTACCGCAACATTCCTTCTTGGCGTAAGACTAGCGGTGACCTAACTATAACACTTCAGGAGGAAGAGCGGGATACTAGTGCACCATCTCCTGTGCTTGAAGGCGTGGCCTTATCTTGGGTGCGAAGGTAACCAATTCTCTCTTTAGAAGGCAAGCGCTCACATCTCTGACTACTCTCAGCATGCTTAGCAGGGTCCATCTCAGTCACAAGACAACGTTCATGCCAGAGAATGTTGCTGATCGCAAAAACCCAATAGGCCGATAACAGGAGCACATTGTAGAAGAAATAAATAGCCTACTGTGGATTTATTCGACCAGCCGTATGTCGCTCGAAGCTATTCAATGGAGGAGTAGTTCGTACAGGAAACTTACCATCTGTAGTTTGCATTAAACTGATCCGAATTGGCTGCATTGATGATCTGCCACCTCCTTTGCGTAAGTGCGAGGGTCCTTTATCATCCAAATGGGGTGTAACTCTGGTCATTATTCAGATCTGATGTCTGTTCCACGGAATGTCAGATTGTGAGTGAAATTTGTGTGTCATTCGCATGCTCTGAATTAAGGTGGATGCGAAGTTCTCTTTAATAGGGCTCTGGTACTGCGTCTGCAAGTTGGCCACCATGCTCTTCGGACCGTGCACTGTGTCCTTGGGCGAGATGTCCTGGTTCGGTAGAGCCGCTATTGGGGCTCTTGTGTTTTTGAAAGTTTGGAAATACCAAAAGACAAGACAACATCAAACCACTTTAGGATCTTAGGATCTAGCCCTCCTGGATCGAGAGAGGGATCTCTCTATAAAGGGCAAAGAAATATATATCTTTGAAGTTCAATTTAAGGTATTAGGCTAGTTCTAGGGCACAAGGGTTATTTTTTTTGTTTGTTTGGTTGGAAAACATGAAAGAAGGGTTCAATACAAGGTAAAGGAGTGAATGAAGAAGGATTTTGGAAATGGGGAGATAATTCAAAGAAAACACAAGTCCATTGGGCAATGGGGTCATAAAAGGGTTTACTTGCAATTCAATATCCAAGGCTTTCAAATGGGCTAGTCATCTAAATCAGAGGATCTCTTAAGATGATAGTATGGGATGAAACAGTGGGAAATGAAGGTGAATGACAAGGAAACCTTCGAAGGTGACCACTTAGGAGCAAATCTAGGGACAGGACGTGCCTTAACCATATATGATCAAACTCCTAATGAGTTTAAATCTTCATATAATAGGAAACACTCAAGATTGACACAAAGTGAAGCCTAAGATCAGAGAAAGACTTTTAACGTTATCTTCTTTAACATTCACTTAAGGGATCTTAGAAAGGAAAACTGTTGGAAAAGGACCCTAGTGAGACAAAACTAACTCTAAATATCCTAGTTTCCCAATTCTTTCAGTTAAAACCAGACAATAACATCTAAAAATAGATTCTAAATTCATGCATCTGCAAGCATGGGTAAAACAACCTACTATACTGATTAAATTATCTTGAATTTGTTCTTAGATTACATAATTAGCAGAAAACATCGAAGATAAGAAGAGCAAGTTGGTCATCATTTAAATTGATAGTGTCACTATTTTCTCCTAAGTTTAAATCTTTCAAAATTTGACCTTTATATACATCCTGAGTAGCTAACTCAGTAAGGGACAGAAATTTTGATTTTGGCTATCTCACATTCCAAATTGAAAGGAGACTGACTTGTTGAAAGGTTCAATTCTATTTTGTTGGCCACTATTTTATTGGTATAATCAACTTGCTGATTCTCATTGTGTACAATGTTTGAAGCTATTTTATTAGGAACATTAGCTGCAATTCTAGTGTTGCTAGTTTCTCTACTTGGTTTGTTAGTAGTTTGGATGTATTTTTCTTTTTTTTTGCCAAAAATCTTAGCTGCTGATTTGTTACTTTCAGCAGTCACTTTAGGAGTCTTTTCAAGTCTTTTATTAATGGTGATTTCAGAGGATTTTGTTTTGGGAGTGTTTGTGTTATTCTTGATTCTGAGATCATATTGTTCTCGGACCTGCATGATGGTATTTTCGAATCCCAATCTATAATCTTCATATTCTAACCCTTGCTCATCCCAATGTGAGTATGAGGTCTGATTATCTTCTGTAGAAAAGGCGTGATCCTGGTTATATACTTCCACCATGTTTATGGTAGTTCCCTCTGATTCTTCTATTATTCCCTCATCCTCATCAAGGAAATTCTCTTGGAATGGAGGTATGACTTGTTGATTAGAGTCCCTTTGTCTATTTGGGGGGTTGTTTCTCCTAAAATTTTGGTTCTGGTTTTCATTTTGGTTTTTGTTCTGATTGTTGACTTGGAAAACCATTTTCTCCATCATTCTTTCCATCCTCTCCATGTTTTTGGCTAGACTATCATATTTGGAATCAGATGAAGAAGCTATGTTGTCATCCCTATAGGTTACCTTCTTTTCAGCCCTCATTCTAGCTCTTTTTTCAATTAGGTTTTCTTCTACACTCACTGCTCCTTTCTGCATATCTTATAATGTGTTATAATCTCTCTCCCTAAGCTGATAGGCCATGTCAGCATCAAAACCTTTAGGGTATTTCACTAAGGCGATTCCTTGGGGAGGTTTCATATGAGGGGGAAGAGCATTGTAGACACTATTAAACCTAGTAGAATAGTCATGGACACTTTCTCCTTGATTTATTTTGAGGTTTTTATATTATGCTAGTATTTGGAGAGGGTTTCTTTTGACTTCCCATTTGTTTATATAAGTTTGATGTAAAGAGGGAAGGTCATGGATGCTATTGGGAGGTAAGCCTTTAAACCACTTCTTTACCTCTCCTCCTAAACTTTGAGAAAAGATTCTCATTTTAATTGTCTCATCCTCTATTTACATATAGTCAAAGGCATCTTCCATCCTATCTACATGGTGTTGAGCTGTAGTAGATTATTTCCCGGTGAAATGAGGAATTTTAGACTGATAGTCATTGGGTAAAGGAGCTAAAGGCTGTGGTAACACCAAGGGAGCATACCACACTGCCATGATGGTGTTTTGTGGAGGCAAAGGATTAGCTTGAGCAGCAGGTATATGAATGATAGAAATGCTAGGACCAGCAGAAAACTGTTGAGCAGATTTAGGGTGAGAGAGACCCAAGTTATGAATGAAATGCATATCAGGAGGTGTAGAGGGAGGGGTTTCTCTATCCCTAATGTGTTTACCACTATGTGGTGGTGAACATGGAGGCTCTAAGTTAGTTTGATCTATAGCACTAAATGACTGTGTTCTTGGTAGATCACTTGGTAAATCTAAGTCAATTTGAGTGTCTAATAGAGCTGCAAAGTTTTCAGGTGCTGAATTATCTCTATTAGTGTGTCTGGAAATAGTTGATTCTTTAGATGTGAGAGACTTCCTAAGAATACTCTCTAGATTATCAATTATTTCAGGTGGGTTTGGATTAGGATAAGCTCTAGTGTGGATTGTTCTTGAATCTAGGATGTTAGGCCGTCAAGACTCAACAAAGAAAGTAAGCCAGATATGACAGTCTTTGAATGGCGAACCTATCTTCAAAAAAATAAGCTTATTCCTATGTGTTTCTTGAATATGGATGATGTTGTAATGCAAACTGGTCTCCCAGTGGAGTCTTGTGAAAACAAATATAATCAGCAGGCCTACCAATCACCAGTGAAGTCTTTTGGTCATTTAGGAACTGTGGAGTCACCGGTGGAAGGTTTAAAATGTCTTGAAGGAGATTTACTGTCCACCATAGTGATTTACTTCCAAAATTAGGCTAATATGGTCTTATCCCCAGTGGAGTCACCATTATGTTGGGGTTCCTATGTTTTGGCAAGTTTGGAAATACCAAAAGATAAGACAACATCAAACTACTTTGGGATCTCAAGATCTAGCCCTCCTGGATCTAGAGAGGGATATCTCTATAAAGGGCAAAGAAATATATATCTTTGAAGTTAAATTTAAGGTATTAGGCTAGTTATAGGGCATAAGGGTTGTTGTTTTTGTTTTTTTGGTTGGAAAACATGAAAGAAGGGTTCAATACAAGGTAAAGGAGTGAATGAAGAATGATTTTGGCAATGGGGAGATAATTCAAAGAAAACACAAGTCCAGTGGGCAATGGGGTCATAAAAGGGTTTAATTGCAATTCAATATCCAAGGCATTCAAATGGGCTAGTCATCTAAATCATAGGATCTCTTAAGATGATAGTATGGGATGAAACAATGGGAAATGAAGGTGAATGACAAGGAAACCTTCCAAGGTGACAAATCAGGAGAAAATATAGGGACAGGACATGCCTTAACCATCTATGATCAAACTCCTAATGAGGTTAACTCTTTAAATAATAGAAAACACTCAATATTGACACAAAGTGAAGCCTAAGATCAGAGAAATAATTTTAACCTTCTCTTATTTGACATTCACTTAAGGGATCTTAGAAAGGAAAAATGTTGGAAAAGGACCCTAGTGAGATAGAACTAACTCTAATTCTCCTATTTTCCCAATTCTTTCTATTAAAACCAGACAAGAACATCTAAAAATAGACTCTAAATTCATACATCAGCAAGCATGGGTAAAACCAACTACTATTCTGGTTAAATTATCTTGAATTTGTTCTTAGATTACACAATTAGCAGAAAACATCAAAGATAAGAAGAGAAGGTAGCATTAGGGTACTTTACAGCAGTATATCCTAAACTAGATTACTGATTCTTATCAGAGAAATGAAATATGATCGCATAACAGAGGGAAAACAGTAATAGATAGAACACATCACCACTGATTTAGATCAGGATCCAATGAACATGCTTTTCATATTAAAGAGCAACACCAGTCACATACATCATTGTCCAACAACTTGAAATCAACTAGAAATCATCTCCCAGCCTATTTTACAACTAATACACGTGGAACTCTATCTCAATGAAATAGCTTACAATCCACTGTTAACAAACATTTACAATGTGTTTCTGATGAGTTCTTATAGCTGAAAGAGTGACAGTAGAGGTAGATAGAAATTTAAATGAATCATTAAAATAGAGGGAGAAGTGTTTTTGCAGCCCATTCTGTCTTAATATCCCTGTATTGATTTTTAGGACTCTTTGGATGAACTAGGGGTCTTCGACAGGCTGATAATTACTTTAGAGGTATTTTTCTGAGGTACTTTCTAGCTATTTGTACTCTGTTTGTACTCTGGGACAAGTAAGGAAGATAAATTACTTTCAGGCCTTCCATACTTTGTAACTAATGCTCTGGAAATATTAGGACTTATGTCAGGGTGATGATCTTCCCAGGAACTTGACGGAGAATAAAAAACACTATGGGAACTTGTCCTTTCTTGAAAAAGAACATTTTGTTGATGCAAAACACTGATATGGTTTGTTTCATGTGCTTTAGCCCTTATTAGGCCTTCTGGATCATTTTTAAGGTCTCCAATCTGTATCTTCATCTTCTAAACACAGGATAATAGCATTAATATTCAATAGTAGGCATTTAATCCCTTTAATTTGTCACTGATACACTTTGCCGCTTATTTTTTGATCTGTCCATGAATATGTAGGTTTTAATGGTGCTAGAGAGTTTTAAATAGGCTTTAACACTGATCCTTTTGATAAAACATGCTTAAAACCTTCTCAGGTGTCTTCACTGTGCTCTTTGGCTCTGAAGAATGGCGTTTTGTGCCCTGTATTTCCCTGTCTATGACTGTGAGACAGAGAATTATTTTCACCATCTGTAACCTGCAAAAACAAAATAAAATAGCTATAAAATCCTAAGGGAATGGGAGAGTATGTTGTGAAGGCTCGAGAGAATGGTGGTGCGATGAAGGAAATAATGGATGCAGTGAAGAAAAGGCATAAAAATCATGGCGGAATGTGAAAAATGGGTCTGATGAAGGTCTGGAACGTCGGAAATTCTGGATCGCCAGATCAGATCTAACAGGGGAAATCTACGGTCTAGATTAATCAATGAAGCTGTTTGGAGGGTGGACGAAGAAATAGGTGAATGGGGGTGAAATTATATCATGGTTGTCCAATCAAAGAAATCAATGGCAGAGATCGTTTTATGCAGTCACTATGAGGGTTCAGGTGAAAAATAAATGAATGAGGATGCGATGCAATGTGAGCCATTAGATCGGATTAACCAACGACCATGATCAAAGGGAAATTATGCTGTGGAAGGCAGTAAGTGGAAAACTGGCAGTGGTTTTCACTCGGGGTCGAAGGTGGTAAGTGGCTTTCGCTTTTGGAACGCGATCCTATCAGGGATCGACACATGGAATCACAAAATTGCTTATATCGCGCGATTTCAAAACTTTAACGCTCAGACGAAAAAATTACGCGATACGCTTCTCAGCCGTTGGATGGGAGGGCGGAAGATCTGATGGTGCAGGTTTAGCGTGATAAAGGTAAGATGCATGGGCGGAAAATGGCCATCGGGTTTCTTGTTGACCGTTAGATCTGAAGGGATGGATGGTTAAGATTGCATTGGAAATATTATTTGGGATCTGGTGGACAGTTAGGAAAAGAGCGATGCGATTAGATCCTGGCCATTGGATCTGTAGAATGGAAGGCCAAGATTAAATCAGCGGGTGCAGGTGATGAACTCATGAGTGAAGTGAGATTAGATCCTGGCCATTGGTTCTTGTGGATTCAATGGTCCAGATATAATCGGCGAATCGACATCGGAGGGGGCAATGGAAAAAAGAAAAGGGAACCTGTGTTTGTCGATCGTGCAATGGAGCATAGGCCATTGGAACTGCGGATAATCAATGGTCCATATTTAGTCAGAAGTCACACAGGTGGTGGGCAGCCAAATGGATGAGCACGATGCGATTTATTGCAGGCTGTCGGATCTGATAAGATCGACAGTGGAGATTGAATCTAAGGTCGAGCGGAGAAAAAACCCATCGCATCAGAAAATAGGAAGAAACAAAGGGAACAAAGTAACAAAAAGCTCCGATTGTGATTAGTGCCTGAGGGCTAATGCTTGGTTCTGGGCGCCGGGTTATATGAAGGAAGGAGCTAAGCCATATAAGCCCTCAGGGGCTTAAGCTTGCTATATTGTAAAAAAGGGGATTTTAGGCCAAAACTAGTGCTTTTAAGGCCAAATGGAGGGTTTCGGTAGGCAGAAAAGGGAATTTTTAAACTAGATAAAGGGAGCTATAAGGTTTAAAAAAGGAATTTTGATGAGACGGAGGGTTAATGAAGAAATTTTGGAGGACTTTTGAAAGGGGAAAAAAGCAGTGAAAATTGGGATTTGAGAGGATGAAAAAGGGCAAATGGAGGCCTCTTTGAGAGCATTTTCTTTACAAAATAGTGAGGCTTTCCAGTGGAAACAATAGTGAATATTTTTCAAAGGGAATAGGACACACAAAGGCTTCAAGGATGATATATTTTCAAGGAAAATATCTCTCTTGAAGGCTTATAAATGAAATTAGCCACTTGTTTGTTATGTCAAAAATTTATAGGTGGCTAACAGCCGCGTCAACCGTCTCTATGCCATCTGTTACTTGAAGTGAGCATGTGGTTGCAGGTGGGTTCATACTCGCCTGCACACTTAGGGCAGTGGTAACCAGAGGGGTCTACTTCGGTAAGACCCGATCGTACCTTTGAGTGTTGTATGTTAGCAAGTATCTTCGCGGGACTCATCCAGAAACTGGGATCTCTAATTGCATGATTACCTTATTCCAATATTTCTCCTAAGTGACAAATACAAGCCCTTGTGAAGGTACTCTACAAAGTGTTAGTGGAATTATTCCTGTCCTGCTCTCTATGGAGACCTTAGGTTCATCAATTTCTTTACACTCTCCTGCGTCACCCTGGTGAGGGAGGGCTCTTTTCGCAGTGGAAATGCGACGGAAATTCCGGGTGGGCTGAATATATCGCAACGCCGAGACTTCGTACAGCCATCCTTGCCAATTCTCCAGTTCTTCTTCAGAGTCAGAAAAAAATTCACTGTCCTTTTCCAAACAGAGCGTTCCCTCGTCCGTGGGGTTCACCCGATCTTCATCTCGTGTAGTCAATTTATAAATATTATCTATTTCCTCCTTTTCGTAGGCCGGTTCGGTATACCGTGTACCTTCTGTTGGATCGAGTGGCACTATGAGGCATGTTCTTTTGTTTTCAAACACCATGTCGTGCTTCTTAAGATTGATGACACCCCCCATGTCTATGGCTGAGTCTAATCCGAGGAGCATAGGGTAACGATCTGCATCTTCCACAATTTATGTTACTTCAAAGTCAACTAGGGCCTTTACCCCTGCGATGTCAACCATGAATCCTGGCAACCACCCTAGAGGAATGATTTTTTGTTGATTTTCCATGTGCAGCTGGATGGTGGACCATTCCAACTTAGGCTCTCCCATTCATTGCCATGTCTGTTTTGGAAATAAATTTGCATCTGATCCAAGATCCAAGATGACCTGATCCATTTCGTACTCCCCAATCTATGCAGTCAGCCACATTTCTCTTCCAGTGTGTTTCTTATAGCTGTACATTTTATGTACATACTTGGTCCCGGTGATGGAATCGGATCAAGTTGCGTAGGTATTTAGTAGTGCCTAGATATTTCCTATGGCCTACGAGTTTCATAGCAACTTCAGACATGCCTTCAAAAAGAGTTCCACTCCCTCTTCTATCTGGGGACCTGTTAATGGTACCTATTCCTTCACTTTGTCTCGAGGGCCAAACTCTTCATTTACTACCTGGGTGACCATCCCGCTGCATGTCATGACTTTTACACTTGGATTCGTATTCTTTAGTTCGATTTTAACTCGTTGTACGTTATACGTAGGGGTGGGCTACTTCTCCTGCATATTTTCTATTAAAATTAGGCAATCCTCCACCACATGGTCCAACTACCTACAATACTTGCATGAAGGTTTGGTGGGATTGGGGCATTCCCTGGAAAAGTGTCCTATTTCCCCACAATTATAACAGATTAGCTGCCCACGTCCTCGTCCTGCACTTCATCCTCGACCTCCTCTCCCTCTGGACGACGATCCTCCAAAGTGCGCAGAAAGCCTTGGTGACACAGGGTCTTATTTTACCCTATATAAGTTCCCACGATCCATCATTAAGTCATAAGTACGACAGTGCTACTCATCATGCCCCACTGACCAGCAGAATCTACACCATTGTTGCTTTAGTTCTGGGACATAAAAACCTAGCTGAGGGCAATGATTCATATCATGCAGTCCTGCTACCCGGCAGTCATCAAACCATAGCACAGATCTGCTTGATCTTGGTCGTGATAGAGAAGGTTCCCTACCGATCCTTGGGCGCACGAGACTAGGTTCTCCTACCTACAGGTAATTCATGAGTAGCGAGCATTGATATTTTGTATGGCCGGACACCCGACATCGTATGCACCACAAATTTGTGCAACTGTCCCTTCCTCGCTCCTTTCGCAAGTTTTGTATCTCCATATGCATAGACCCGAGCTATTCCTGAATCTATTGTACTCCTGCTATTGTATCTTCTTGGGGTGCAGCTTCTAATTTCATAGTGATTTCCACCGCTTTCTCCTATGACTCGAAGGTTTGATGACTCATGGGAGTGTGCAGGTGAGGTAACAACATAGCGATGAACCATTCAGTATGTTGTTTATCATCATACTCAAATCATCCTTCCCTGATTGCATTTTTTAGTCGCTGATCAGCCTCATATACTAACTCAGACGCACCTTGTTTGAAATCCTTCACTTCTGCTACTAGTTGGGAATAAGATTTCGGTTTCTGGAACTGCTTCTTCAAAGCGTCTTTGTTGTCTTGAATGGATGCACTTCCATTCTGAGCAATGTACCAGATATACCAGTCCAAGGCCCGGTCCTTGAATGCTAGCGATAGTGATGCCCTTTTTACCATATCACTTGCCACATTTTGCGCAGTCCAGATGGAATCTGCAACGAACCAAAACTGGTCCATATCCTCATCCCTTACCCCCTTAAAGGTAGGTAGTTTTAGGTGTGCACCCATATCATTGTCTAGGGAAGGTGGTGGTATAGGTGAATTCTTACCTTTATGTGGCCTAAGTGGCGAGATGGTTGGTTCTTGTAACGGATTATAGGTGGATCTCCCCTCATCAAGGTTGGTCCAATAGTATTTACTGTTACGCGTCGCACTCTCGTCTAGGTCTGAGATCACTCGGTATGAATACATAGAATGCTCTTTTCACATAGTAATATCTTGATTAATAATGGTAACGTCCTTAGGAATTTTTCCTGGAACCATTTAAAGAATCGTCGCTCAGCTTCAGAATATGAGAGAAATTGGTCAATGGCGAATTTTGTCACAAATCCTCCAAGCACACTATCCACCCAATGATCTACCGTGCGCGTGATAGTATTATCAGTCTTTTTGAGTTGCTGAATCAGCTCCAGGGTCCACCGAGTGACTCGTTCATCCTTCCAGCACTTCTTGAACTCGACTAGTCTGGCCAGCCACTCCTAAAGCTTGATCACGAATGTTACAAAGAATATTTCGTAGCTTTCTGTCAGAGTGTACTTATTTTTCCACTTTTCTGCCATTAGCCTCTCACTGCAGTTTTCTTTAATAGAAAATTCCTAGATCTTTATTTAAAACCAGTCTTCGATCTCTTTTCTTTCAGGTTTCCAGTATTCTCTTGTCATTACCTAATCCCTTTCTCAGAATTCTTTAGGTCCCAGCAATGGAACCATTTGTTGGCTCGAGGGGTCCTGACCCAGGTTCGGTGTTTAAGGTTTACCAAAAAACCCCTATACTACTGGCCCTTTCGGCAGTGACCTGCTTTCACAGGTCAAAATTTCACCCTAAGTAGTATGGGTGGGTGCTGGAACAAGGTTTCCGCACCCTAAGAAAGGATAGGTAAGGCAAGCAGAGCTGTGTTTGGTCCTGTGATACTCATATCGCTTAATGCTGCACACAGTTAAGAGGGTTTATATTCGCATCCATGTGCACTAGATCTATGATTATATTCGTTTTTATAACAATAATTCGGTAATTCATAAACAGAATAGAACAGATAAAATTATAGAAACACACTTACACAACACTTCACAGCTTAAACACAGAAATACACAACACAACAACTACCAATGATTCATACACAAATTACTCACAGATTCAGTATTCCGTCAATCCTTCTCATTCATTCATTCATGCATCAATTATCCCTTACAATTCCCTTCCCAACCTGCACACACAGCACCAGGGTCCGCACACAGCTAGACTAGGATCTCCACACACACAGCCAGCAAGATTTTGTTCCTCAAAAACCAAACAGATCGCTTAAGCCACAATTCGCATCAATATCTCATCATTCTTATTCTTTACAATACAAAATTCTTCTCTATTTATAACAATATATCCTAAACTTTCCTATGGTCTGCAACCCATGGTTTTTGGACCCATATTTTACCCTTTTACCCTTTACAATTCTTTCGGAGCTTTGACCCACCCCAAAACCCCTCTGCTAGATTAAATTTAACTAAAATATATCACAAATATCAAAATGGACCAGTCTTCACAGCTTTTTGGGAGACCTTGTTCCAACACATCTTCTGATCTTGGGCTACAATAAGGTTTCCCTCAAGTGGCAAGAAGAAGATTGGATCTTCAAAGATCCTCTCTCTAAAGTCATGGATCATGCTGGCCCAATCATTCCATACAAAATGAATGGAACATCATCACCATATGGCATCCAAATCAGAAAAATACTGAAGGTTATGTGCAAGTTTAGATGATACCAATGGTTTCTCAAGTGGATATAGCGTAGTCTTTCCAACTTTTGTTTTAGAACATCATGTGGCAAGTTGTCCTCCAATAAGTTACTAGTTGTGCATGTTTTCTCATCTACTATGTGGTAGTAAGCAACATTATATATTAGCTGAGCATAATAAAAATAAAAGCATACTTTCCCAAAGTCATGTAGATAAGGGTTATCATCATAATTATAGGTCTTTGAATGACTATGTAACCCATAAATAATCTTACCCTCTTGTGGAGCAATGCATTGTTCATAGATGGTGAGAAGATGCAAATACTCAATGAAATAATCAGTAAGTATAGAAATGTAGTTCTTACCATGCATAATGAGTAGGTTGAAAGTGAGGTCCATGGATGAGTCCTCCCATGAGAATATCCTCATAAAAGTCTGAAAAATGAAGGGATACATACTCCCCTTGGAACACTCCATCAATAGAAACATACTCCCAAGTGACATCATTTTTGGCCTTAGTGATAAGGCTCTTGTCACCCCATGACTTCTTCCTTTGACATTCCACATTCCAAATATATCCACCATCATGCTGCTATTTGGAGTAATCTTCTCCTTATCCTCCAATTCTAAAAGGTAGCCTCTTTGCACTTTGAATGTACCATCCCTTTCTCTGGAAATATCATGACAAGTATATGAAAAATTCTGCCCATACTCTCCCAAGAGTAACCATAGCAAAAATGACTCTTGCTACCCCCTCACACCTCCATCATGAAAATAATGAAGTGAAAATATGTTGATTGTCATGAAAGAGATCATATCAACATAATGCACCCAAAATATTTGTTGCCATATGATGCAAGTGTCCTGCCAAGTTTCCTCCAGCATCATACCCTTTGGAGAAGGATATATCTCATGATGGCCAAACTCTTTCAAGAGTAGCCAACGTAGCCATGACTCCTGCTTCCCGGTGTCATAAATATGCAATTGGCTCACAAACCTCTTGCTCTCCATCCAATCCCATTCATCCATATGTGGATGCCTCCTACCATATTCCACCTTGGTACCCCTCCAATGAAGACTACCATCCCCACAAATCAGATTTCCACGTTTGCATTTCATGGGATGATCTCATAGAGAAGATCTCATACCAATGACCATATTGAATCCATAAGGATCCAAGTATGTTGAAGGCAAAACCTCCTCATAGGGCTACACAATGCTCATCCCAATAGATCCATCACAATGATGAAAGACAAAGTGTCTCTCTTTGATCATCTACTCATCCAATGTCATACAAGTGTGATGTTCATTAGAATTCTCTAATGATGGTTGGGCCCCAAATTCCTTACTATTGCCTAATGACAACGTTTTCAATCTCCTCCTCAAAGGTGGATTTTTTGTCTCCTGCTCACTTTCATTGTTGAACATAATGTTCTACATTGGATTGTTTAGGAAAAATCTCATCCTATCCTCCACAAGTCCACACCCCAACCCCAAATGTTGTGTGTAGCTCACTAATGAATCATTAGGATGATTTTTTATCGCTCCCTTGAACAGCTCAAGGTTGCACAGCGCAATTGAAGTCTTCTACTCCCAATCAGCACTATGTTTTGATCCATAATCACGCAAAAATAGATTTCCACAACCCCTCATAAGATTTTCTGAAATAAAAAAAAGTGGAAATTCATGCATACCTTGGTGAAGCTTGATAACATCTTGTATGGCTACAAGGGTTCCTCCTTCCAATGTGTTGGCTTGTCCAACTATTGAGGATGATGGATGCTCTTCCATAGTTGTACTAGCGTTGGTACAAATCTCCTCAAGTGGCGGTGACGGCTCCTCCCCTTATGATTTCTTCTTATCAAATATTTTGATTACCCTTTGAGTGAAATCTGCAAAATTAGACACTCTTGCATGATTCACATGGCTGAACCACCAAATGTTTGCCTTGCCCTCAAGGTGTAGCGCTGACATCTCAACAACCTCTCTTTCTACCACTGGATGTAGTAGGAAGAATTCATCTAGATTCATCACCCAAGCCTTTGCTATACGTGTATATGATCCATCAAAAGTAGACAATAGAAATCTATTTCCCCTCATCCTCCTATTGTTGTAGGGCCTCCTTTCTTCTTCTAGCCGAATAAACTGGGGAAGAGTTAGAATCTCTTCGAAAGCCTTAGGTTGAGACTTGTATCCTGCAAGGTATCCACTTAGGATCTCATGTTCCAAGTTCCATCCATCTCCATGGCTTTTTTCTTCTTCCTCAAAAGGAAAGGGTAAGGTGTAATGCTTTGGAGCTTTCTGTAACATTGGTTCTTTCCTTAGAGAATAGGAAGTAAATGGCCCTTCCTCTCCTTGAAACCCTCTAGAAGTTTCACTGCTTCTCTTCTCTTTTTTCTATTTAACCTCCTTTGAGAGGTTCTTCATAGATCTGAAAAATGATGAGACAAAGCTCATTCCCTCCATCATTTTGATATTTCCTTCTTCTTGTAGCATCTTGGCTTTAAGTTCACATGTTGAGCCAAAGATCATGCTCTGATACCACTGTAGTATCCCGAAATGGGGAAGCAAAAATATATGAACAAAATAGTGGGAAGAACAGTGAATTAATGAACACACCATGATATGAGACAAATGTACAACCATCTTATTAAACATATCAGCAAATAATAGGCACAAGATCTTGAGGATCTAATCACTCAAGCAATAGGAAATAGATCTCCTCTAAGAAAATATGTCAATACATGTAAAAACACTGCCATACAAGTGCCATGAGCCATGAAAGCACAATTTTAGGGCATAAAATACTGTATAAATAAAAATCAATGTAGAGATGATGTTGTATAGCTAAAATAATGCTAGGAGTGAGGATCTAGCCTCGTAAACACCTTTCCAAGAGAACCCGGGAAGGATTTCTGGAAATACAAAAAGTATGAATGGTGGATCTAAAGCCCTAGGGATGAAGATTCACTGCAACTGAAGAACATAGAAGGAGGTGGCTAAATCTGATGTAGATCTAAAATAAATTCTCTAAAAAGTATCTCTCAATGAAGGGCTGATCCTTTCAACAGAAAGCAAACCACTGCTGCTGAGGAAACTGCTGCTATTGGAAACTACTACTTCTGAGTCAAATAACCATGTACAGAAGGATGTTATCATGATTCGAATGATTCAGGATTTTAATCACAGATTCTACTCAAAAAACCAAAAAAAAACCTAGAAATGGTTTAGCCAGATTTTAAATTTGGATTTTCGACCATTTTTGGGTTGCCCACTACAACAGCTCACTACAATATCACAATTCCCAGCTGAAATTGCATTGTGAATGATGGGGATAGGTTGGCCTGATGCCAAATATCTGAAATATGCCCAGGAAACCTCCTTGCTGATCTCCCAAGAGAAGGATTCCTTCCTCATATGGAAAACTAACTTAGAAAGTGAGTTTCTCAACCCTCCACTACAACACCCTGCAACACAACACAAATCTGAACAGAAACTGCATTGTAGCTAAAGACTGAAGCTTGGATAGAATTTCGGAATGTGGAAATTATAGTACAAGACTCCTCCAAGAGCTCCTCAATGGAATAGGTGGGATTCCTGATCAGAAACACCCAGTGCTAAACAGCACAACAATCTCAACTAAACCGCTGAATAATGCAAATAGTCATGCAGACCACAAAATCAATAATCCATAACATAAGCTCCTATGGCTTCCATCCTCTTCCTTATAAATAATTTCAGCCTTCTTACCCTTAGTCCCACTCATTAGGGTTTCCACCATCATGCAATCAATCTCCCTCCAAAACTGCGTTGTTGACTTGGTCAAACTTGACCTTGTCCACATGCATTAGCCCCTGTTCACACATGAGGGTGCTTCATCCAGCTATTAATATGATCCATTTTCACATTTAAGAGGGATTTTATTCCTACAAAAGAGGTTTATGGGTCTCCCTACCCATTTATTCATCTAACTAAATGATAAGAGAAAAATTAATATTTCAATTAGCTGCATGCTAATTTAGGAATATTACAAGATGATTTTGATGAGATGGTTTTGAGACTAATGAGAAGCTAGGAAGATCATGGGATATTTATTCTACCTAAACAGAGAAAAATGGGAAAATTATTATCACTTTCCCAAAAGAGAGCATGAGCAGGCATGTGTTCTGCCTATCAACTTGAAAGAGATCATAAAATAGAGATGTAATGAACATGAATACAACACATTATAACATATGAAACAAAAGGAAAAAAAAACGATAAAAATAATACCCCATGTATCCCAAAAAATAGCTACAACTCTTCTTTATTAATTGGCCAAAACTGAGTACAATAGTTCCTTAATCAGTAATCTAACATCCAAATTGATTCCAACCCTTGCTAAGGGTGAATAAAGGAACTAAATAGGATGAATAAAGGAACTAAATAGGCGTTAGAAAATAATTCACTCATCCTTATGGGTCAAATCCATGAGGTAAGGAAGAGATACACAAAGTACTAAACTGAAAGCTGAAGTATAGGATGGTCAAAGTGACTCATTCCTGATTACATTAAAAATGATTCATTTTGACTCAATTGTAACTTTTACCCAATGAATCTACCCCTAGGTAGATAATCCATAGTATTATTACATTTACCATCATTAATTACACAGGTAGAAACATGATTTTCTGATGTAGAGTCAAAATTTCAGAGAAATTTCAAAAATATCAGCAAAATCGTCATTTTCTCCCTCATTGTGTCATTTGCGCCCTTGCAGTGTCATTTGTGTCCTCCCTGTTCAAGTCCACTTTTGACTAAATTTTAGGGGTCAAAATCAGGCCCAATATGGCTTTTTGGAAAGCCCTTCAAGTCCTCTTTCTGAATATTCCTCCACTTTTCAAAATGAATTTGATTTGACCCGTCTAAATTTCATCCTCCCAAGACTAGTATTTGCATAGTGCCTAGGTCAAAATAGTGGTAGAAATGTGATTTTTAGGTAGTTCTTTTGCCTTTTGACTTGAAAAATTTGAAAACCAATGCTAGAAACATGATTTTCTAGAATGAATTTGTCTTTAGGAAACCAATGGTAGTCTTTTCCCCTCAAAAAGTGCCCCAAAAATTTGCATAGTGCCTAAGGCACTGCACAAATGACAAAATTTCTGCTAAATGCATGTTAAGAAAAACTCCAAAAATCCCAGGTTTTTCAAAAAAGTTTCAAAATGCCTAAAAATTGGTAGAATGTTTGATGATGATGCGACTAGGCTTGGAGGGAAGCCTCTGCAAGTATGTCCAATTTCTTATTTTCTTCCATGTTCAAATATTCAATTTTTGCATTGGCTCTTTTGAGCTTGGCCATTACAATTTTCTCCTTTAGAGCATGGTGTTTGAATTTCATTCTCAATAGGTCATTGTCTTTGTTAGAATTTTCTAGAAGCTTCTCCAAGTGTTGATTGACTCTATCAAGCCATGGCTCCGTATTTTCATTAATCATTATGTCAAGTTGCTCATTTAGGGTTAGTTGATTAGCAAGCTCAGCCTCCCTTTTTCTTTCTAGGGCTAGAGCTCTTTTCAGCCCTCTAGTTCTAGGTCTCTTTCTTAGTGCTTGTTCCTCTTTTTCATCAAGCTAGCCATACTTTTCAAGTGTTTAATCTAGCATTACTTTAGATTTTTCTTCCTCCCTTTGAGAAGTGATATACTTGACCTCATCAATGACTTATTTAGTCTTCAATTACTCATTCTCCTACTCAAGGAATTTTATGACATATATGGCTCTGCTAAGATTAGTTTGGAGATCCTTAATATTGACATCTTTTCCTTTGATGGATTCATCAGATATTTTGTCATTTTCTTCCTCATCTAGGTCAACAAGCTAAAATTCTTGTTCTGTCTCATGAATGTCCTCATAATCATGAATGACTGCCTTAATCACCTTTTCTTTGCCTTTGTCTACCTGCTTTGTTGTTGTAGAAGGCATGGCCCCTTCCACTATGTGTGGAGAAAACACATGCATGTGGCCTCTGGTAGGTTTTTTGGAATGGCTCAACCTCAACCATACTAGCCCACTTAGGCACATTGTCCTCAATGATACTAAGTGATCCAAAGTCATGATGAGATGGAGATGAAGGATGTGAAGGGGACTTATGTGATGATGATGAATGTGCTATGGGCTAAGATGGAGGGATGGAAGTGGATGGTTGGGATGATGAAGGGACATTTTGTGCATGCTGAGTAGATGGCTCTATGAAAATATCATTGGCTATGAAAGTACTCCATGCAATGTATAGTTAACTGAGATGGTAGAGGACTATCATTTTAATGAGGGAATGATGAGATAAAATTCTCATTTGATGTTCATACTCCTTTTTCTGGGAAATATATGCCATCTTATCCATGCTCCAGAAAAGTTAGTAGGGTATGTTAAGCATCCTTACCCTAGTGAAATTCATTAAGAGTCATATGTGATAAGAATAATGCCTTGAAAATCTACCTTCACATGAAAATTATTTCATGATTATCTTCATCATTGGTGTATATCTTTCCAAAAGGTGAGGAAAAGGAAAAAAACTCTTTGTCACATTCTTGTGTCTTGTTTTTAAGAAAAAGTCAAAGTCTTGTTTCTCATAATTACCTTTCTTGAAGCACTTCTTCCCAACATTTGGGATCCCAGTAGCAGCTGAAATAATGGTAGTTGATATAGTAAAAGTGAATCCAGATAAAGTCACTTGGTTTTCATGGAGTCCTGATATGAAAAGTCTAGGTAGCATGGGATGGTGTTTGACCCTCTAAATTTTCTCATAGAACTCGTAACAACCAACATGTTTGAAGCATGTCATAGTCAATGGAGAAGCCAAGAATTCCCTAGTGCTGGTAGGTTCAAGTCTAAGTACTCTTCCACCTTTGTGTGGCCTCCTCTCCTCTGTTTCCTCTCCCTCACTGTATGATGTGTTTTCTTCCTCTTCTTCCATGGTGTTTTTATCAAAACCCTAGGGAAGTGGATGGTGTGAAATATGTTTTAGGAATTGGGAATAGGAAATGGAAAATGAAGGGCATCGTGTAAGGGATGTATGAAATGGGGGATGGGATTAATGAGTAGTAGTATGATGGGATTTAGGATGGGGATATGTGGATTGGGAGCGTAGGTAGATGTAAGACCTAGGGCCTTCAATTTTGGAATAAAAGGTTTAGGGAAATGGGATTTTGTAAAACAGGGGTTTGGGAATGAGTATTTTTAATTATGGGAAGGGTATAAAGGTGTAAGGGAGTGTGATTTTGGGAATTTTAAAAATTTCAATGGGATATTAGGGTTTCAAACAATTTTCAAACGCCAATTTGTAACTTAAACTTCAAAACACTCAAAACATTAAATTGATGAAGAGGGTATTCAATGGCATTAGTTTCTTACTCATTTGTTGGAGGTTGATGAGTAACTTGATGAAGCTTTGGAGATGATGTTTTTCCACTTGAACATGTTTCTAGGGCTTCCTGGTCATTTGCGCAACACCTATAGCATTTTCACCCTTCCTGAAGTATTTGTGCCCTGTATTAAGCTTTTTTTCTCTGTCTTAAGCATTTGCGCCCTCGCTTAAGGATTTGCGCCCTCTCTTTAGTGTTTGCATCCTCTTCTCAGTTTTTTCCCAATTTCACCCAAAAAATCAAAATTTTGGTCTCTTAGAATGCTTGCTGGGTGTTTGGAGGAGACAAATAAATTTGAAATGATGTCAAGGAGTCATAAATACTTAAGTGAATTTGAATTTGGATTGAAAATCCCACTTTTCTAATGTTTCATTTCACTTTTTTGAAAACATTGTTGAATACCCTTTTCTTTTTGTTTTTCTTCTTTGCAGGATAAGGTTGCTGGAGTTTGGCACTTTTCACTTTCATTTTGGCATGTGAAGTTTGAGTTGGTAGCTTGGGACAGAACTTGTTACATATTATGATCAGAAAATTACAATAAAAAATAAAAATAAATTACATATGTGTTTTGAATAAAACTATATTTTAGTATGAAAATGATACTCTAAAACAAAAATTACAAATCTAAAAATGATATTTACATGCTGATAAATCCTCTTCAGATGTTTGAGAAATTATTATTTGAATCACTCTCACAACTTTGTTGAACTTATTGAGATGAAAAACTATGTTATTGACCTTGAGAAATAAAACCTTGTTAACCTAATGGGACCTTGGATGACCTAACTCCATGGTTGAATTTGACTGACATAATGATATAGTAAAATAAGCTTTTAAGCTTATTTTATGCTCAACAAGACATGAAGGTGAGTCAACAAATGTGGAATTTTGAGGGAGAGTGAGGTTTTTATGACTAGGGCTACCATCAGTGAATCAATTTTTTGCATGACCTAATGGAATGATACAAAATTTCTAAGTGGGACCCCTAAAATGAATAAAAAGGAGTCATTTTGATCACTAATGGAAGAATACAAATTCTGACACTAACAACCCTAACATACTAGACAAGAACGTCGTTCTTGGGTATTCCCCTCTTGTTCGTTGGGTGACGTGATCGGGTACCAGTAGCATAGCGCTTCTAGGTCTCGAAATGTGTCGACTGCATGGTTGCGTGTTTTACATAACACACATGTTGGTCTTCTCTGTGGAGGGCAAGTGGGTGTGACTAAGGGTTCCCTGATCGGCCACTTTTCAGCTGATTGGAAGAGGATGGATATGCTTTTCATGTCCTCCTGTGTTGTCAAGTTATCCATGGATTCTGTATCAGAGTAATCTTCTAGGAAGAGGCGTACTACGATTGTGTGTAAACTAATTAATGTTCCACAAAATCTCTGGATATAGTGACAATGGAGTAATGGGTGATTGCCACCACATACCTGACAAGAATTTTGGATGGCTAGAAGTTTAGTGTGGTATACTACATGCACTGGATACCATCATTGAAATAAATCTAGGGCTTCACTTTTGGTGATGAAATGATCTTATTCATCACAGAGTGCACGATGCTTAATAGGAGGAGGGGGGATGAAGGACAATATTTTTGGTGACTGTCATGCCTCCCACAGTTATAAAATGATGCAAGCTTCTTCCCCATTTGAATAGATGGAGGGATCCTCTTGATATGATTGTTCGATGGCATGTAAGGCATCCTTGTATCACGAAATTTCTAGGCAATTATGGGTGTAATGCCCATAATGGCCACAAATAGCACATGCATGGTTGGTACGCAATGCCTTACCTTGATTTTTGGTGGCTGGTTCCCTTTTATGAGGACTTGTTGTCACGATCTTTACCTCGGAGCTAAGGAGTGGTTTTACTTCGTCCAGCTCCAGGAAGATATGGGTAGGGTGGCCTACTATGTCGCATATGGGACAAGGTTTTAATTACCGTTGTGTGGTGGGAGTTTCTACATTTTTCCCCATTTTACTGGTTTTCTTGGTCATAACCATTGGCTTTGCGACGAGAGTTATTTTAGTTGGTATGGTGGTGATAGTCTCCTTAATGGGAAAGGCCTCCTCAGGAGTGAGGGGGATTAACACTGTAGAGGTAACGCCTGTGACTCTGGTCATGTTAGGTGGGACCAAGTACCAAACTGTTATTGCAAAAGATATGTTTGGCAGCACTACTTTTGCCATGACTTGTTGTGATACAAAACTAGGTGGAGGGTATAGGAAAGAAGTTTGGGAGACGGCGTAAGATAGAGAGGCTGCCATGGCAAAGGCCTCGGTGTCATTACTGCTCGTCTTTGTCTCCTAGCTAGCTTCGGTTCCTGATGTATACATCATGCACATTGGAACCTTTGTGATATTAGCTGATGATTTTGGTATGAAAGGGGGATCTCCTAGGAATGATCTATGGATGGTTGATGGTTAGAATTGGCTAGGGCCATATTCTTGGTACCGTTTAAGAATCTTAGTAGATGTGTCTACATAGGGTAGAACTACATCGATGTTTTTTAGGGGTCGCTTATCATGATATGACAATTGGTCGACAATAATGATGCGATCCTCGTGGGGAACATCATGGTTTGGAAGATGGAGGATGCTATGGCAGACATGGAATACATATAACTCCACCCATGGAGTATATTGTAGTCCTGTTGTGCATCCAAGATCTCAACGTATATAAGGATTGTATTTCTGGCCAAGAAGACAGGGACATTTTGGTAGAGACCGACAGGAGCTAATGGGCATTTTTCGTATGCTCTAAGTGTGATGTCTGATGGTTTTAGTTCGGGAGACCCTAACTTCTGCCAATTTTTTTTTGGCATGATGCATGTGGATGTGCCCTTGTCAATGATACAATGATGGATAGTGATTTTTTGGACTGAAATTGGTATCTGGAAGGCGACCAATGAAGGAAGCCTAGGGGTGCCTTTATCTAAATCAAAAGTCGTTAGGCGCGAGTTGGTAGGCTCGATGCCATATAATGCGGAAAGTAAGTCTTTCCTTTTCTTTGGGCATGATTGCAATACTTCCAAAGCTAACATGGTAGCAAGATATTGGGCTAAATCATCCACAATTATATAACTGTGGGCCGCTTTGGAGTTGTTTCCTGCTTTCTTAGTTGGTCCCTTAGCCATATTTGGCAAACGTTCAACAGGAATATTCGATATATTAAATGGTGTTGTTGGTGCACTCATGCTTGCCCCTGAAGAACTGGTGTCTAGTGGGGTATCATAATTACGATTCCATTTCTGAAAAAAAAATGCGCTAGTCATGTATAATTAGTGGTTGTTTTCTCCGGAGTCATCGGGAGTTATTTGTTGTTGTTGGGTGCTAACTATCCCTTTGTGGGGAAAGGGCTCCTGCATGGCATTTTTCCACTGTGAGGGTCTCCCTTGTCCTCGGTTACCCTAAATCTTATTCAGCTCAGGGAGATTGGGATAATGATGAGTGTAATGGCCTTACTCACCACAGATTGTGCAAGAGTGGTTGGTCCAAATATTCGCCCTCTTGTTCTTCCCTTGGGAGTTATTTGGCTCATGATTTTGATTTTGGTTACATTTTCCCCTAACCTGAGATTGCGAAGGGAGTTGTTGATTTTTTCCCCCATGTCCAAGATTTCCCTTTTGTTTGTTTTTTATTTTTTTCCTTTCTGCATTAGGAGGATAGATAGGATTATCCCGATTATATGACTGACATGGTTGTGCTTGGGAAGGTTGCACAAAGTTTACCAGTGAATTGTTTTGCATTGGTGGGTTTTGTGCTGGGGATTGGGAATATTTAGTTCTATGTCCTTGGTTTGAGAATTACTGTTGTGGGGGAGCTCTTTCGTCAGCATTTCTAGCTACGTACTAGGTCCCCTGGTCAAGAGGGTATGGTCCTTCTTGCTGATGGTGGTACGACTGCGCCCTATTGGTGATGTTTTAAAAAGGTGCATGAAGACTCTCGTGGTAGCCTGGTTGCAAAATGTTCTAGTTAGCATCATATGCGTAACTGGGGTATGGAATACTGCTGCCTAGGTGATTTTGGTTCAGTGACCCAATCAATCTGTCTACAGTGTTTGACATGCCTAGAAATTATTTATAAGTTTGCAAGCATGAGGCGTTAGGCAGGATGTTATAAATGTATCCTGATTTCATATAAATTAACTTGATCTACTGGGATTAGTTGTTGGCATCCTCTTCGGATGTAGTTTTTTGAGTTGCTACATCCTTTTAAATCTCTGCAGTGAGAGTTTTCAGGAAGAGGTCTAGTAGAACTCGATCGTCGAGTTTGGCCGTACAAAAACTGCGACGTCGCCGCCATTCATGGAGATGGTCCGAGATATGGATGGCTGGTGTATTTCTAAAATGTGTTAATAATTCCATCCTAGAATCATGGTGGATGGGTAACTGAAAATATGTGAGGAACACGATAGAGAGGGCGCTAAAGGTTCCATGCATAGCAGAAGGTTGCTCCACATACAATTTCGCAGTTGGTGTAGTTAGGGTGCACTGAAATAGTCTCAGCCAAATAATATCATCAATGATGTTGTTCGAAAAACACCACAAGTGCAAACTTATTATATGATTTCTAGAGTCCTCCACTTGCTTCCCTTCAAATTTTGGAATGTCCGAAGGGAGATTTTTGGCCATGGGGGGGCATGTAGGGTTGTGTGAAATAGGGTCATTTGTTAACTTGGTTATATCAGGTAAGTTCAACGATGCTAAGAATGATAACTATGGGTTGAGTGCCATTTCAGACTGTGAAAACACAGGGTTCTGGTTAAGTATGGGTGTTAACACTGGAAAATCATAAATAGAAGGTGACATTATTTAATGTCAAGTAGAAGGGTTTATAAGGCTAGAAGACATTACAGAATCTGGAAAATATTTAAAAATATCTAAGGCCTAAGGAAAATCAAATTTGAACAAGTCATAAATGCTCTTTACGTGCATAATCCTTCGTGAAGGGCACCTTCGCGTGCCTTTTTTCGTGATATGCGTGTAATCCTGGGAGTGGTGAAATGTCACTATCTGGGACCACACAAAGAAAATGAAAAGTGATTCCTCACTTGAAGCCGCCTAAGGAAAGCCACCAATGCCTCCTTAGACACCAAGTGAGCACACAATGGAATATTTGGAGCACACAAAGGAATCATACCCCTCTCTTAGGTCACCATCCACAATGTAGCAATAGAGGGAAGGGAGGATTTCAAATATCCTATATAAGGCCACCATGAGATGAAGAATTTGTGAACACATTGTTATGCTGGCCAGAATTGCCCAAGAAATACTAGCAGTGTGTGATCCGGAGCTGAAGATAGAGGGGACTCAATTGTTGGCCATCCAACAAGTTCAGTCCAACACAGTAGAGAGAGAGGGAGATTGCACCGAGGCAAGCTTGGGATTAAAAAACCCTTGCATCGGGACTTAGAACCTGTTAGAGTCGGTCTCTTCATCCCTCCGTCAGAGATCAAAATCTCTTTTTTTGCATTTCATTTTAGGTGTCTCATTCAGTTCATTCATCTGCATTCCATTAGGAGAATCGATCTTCTAACGGAAGGGTATTTTCATGCATATCCCTCATGTCGTGTACCTGCTGGTCCGTGTATGTTCATCAAAATCAAATTTAAAGTCATTTACAGTCATGTTTGGTCTCTTGGTCAGCAAAGAGTCATTTTAGTCATTAGGTCTAAGATTTCATCTTTAGAATGTCTAATAATGTTAGCAGGCACATGAGGGAGGTTCAAAATAAGTTTTCATTGTAAAAATTTCATCGTCATATTTCTTGATAATGATTTTTCTTCAAAACTCTATTTTGAAGTAAAATCCTCAATTTCGTCTTTTGTAATAAATGCTATGTAATTTTCAAAGTTTTTCAGTTGTGAAGTTCTTCAGGCGCAGTCCTGGCCACCTTTGCCAAATCCCGTGCCTGCTATCCCTGCAAAAAATAGACAAGAGATTCATCATCAGTTCAAAAATCAAAGAAAAGAAGCAATACAAAGTTTATATGAAAGTGCCAAAATTCAAACATTAGAAAGTGGGTTTTCTAAATCAAAAATCAAATTTTATGGCCATATAAGATATTTTTGTTGTTCAAACAATTCATTTGCACACTAAGTCAAGAGTGAAGCCAAGTCAAATTGTGGAAGAGCAAAAATAGTGGTTTGAAGCAGAGACTCTGGGTGAGTTACCTACGCAGCGCGTTGGGAGGTGGTCACGATGCACAAGCAAGTCGCGGCGCATACAAACTTTTTTCACTATGCAAATCACAATGTTCGTAGCGCACATAGAGAGTGCAACGCACTGGGTTGTGCGCGTGGCGCACAGGGCCAACAACGAAAATTTTCATCATTTCTCCACAAAAATTCAAATCAACTCAGTTTTTCTCACTCCAATTAAGTTTATGAAATTGCCATTAACATGTTTGGTGCTGATTGAAGTGGATTATGAGAGTTTGTGATGTCAAAATTCAAACCCTATATTCTTGTTAAAACTGCTCCTTAGTGTTTTGAATTTGAATTTTTAAAATTTGATTTTGGTGCCAAAATAATCCAACTCCATTCCCCACCTATGGTTCCTTTCCCATCACTGTAATCCTATCATCATTGTCAATCTCCTATTCCCTTATATTCCAAAACCACTCATATCACTTATTCTCATTTATCTCTATCCCTCAATCCTTTCATTCCCTATCATTATTCCTTTCCCTATATCATTTGCAAAAATTCCTAAATCCCAAATTCCCAAACACAATCAAGTGGTTGTCCTTACACTTTAAATTCACTTGACAAAACTCCATCATTCTCACTGCCCTATTTCCCACAGTCCCTCATTCGAATTTGACACATTTGGAAATCAAGACAAAGACACCAAATTCTTATTTTCATCTCATACAAATCAGCCTATACTTGACATAGACTTTCAACACCATGGAGACAGACACTTATACATCATATGACAGAGATAGTGATTCTACCACTAAGCTACATGCATCGAGAAGGCCTCGTAAAGGGGGCAAACATGTGAGAGAAGAGCCCACCTCATTGAATCAGTTGCAGGCCTGCCCACTTGCCATGGCATGTTTTCGAGAGCAGTCATGCTATCATTATTGTGAGATGATTGCTAGGATTCAACATCATCAGGAGTTGGCTCGGTTTTTTTTTTTACATTTGCATGACGGTCAGGTAACTCTTGCTGGTGTGAATTTCACCTTGACACCGGAAACCATTTCTCAAGCAACAACAATACCGAATGTGGGTGAACAGTGGAACAAAAGACAGTAGGTGAACAGAGTGCATTATGAACCATACATCAGGCCTAGCTATGTGAGACAACTCAACTAGGTATTCCCATTCCGGTTTCTGAAGGAATCCTATGCACCTTTGATGAAACTCATTATTAGATACTTCAGTTGTGAGGGCCGGTTCTCATGCCTCTATGCCTACCACATCAGGTTATTGATGCATTTCACTAGAGTGAGGATGATGAACATACCGTATTTTGTGTGCCGAAACATCGAGCAAATGACCACTCTTATGCAGAAGAAGACTCCCGAGCAGCAGTACAATAGTATTTATCACTATGCACTCATCAAGATCATTGTTGTACATCAGCTTGGATTGCAGGGTATTGCATGGGAGGATTTCATTTCCCATGACTTTTTCACAGCTCCTCAGGTTTCTCCGGAGGTTTTCCATGATGCAGTTGAGCCTTCAAATCAGCCTGAAGGTCCCGAGATAGAGCCTATCAGTGTGCCAGTGTTTGTTACTTATCAGAGAGGCACGAGAGGATTATTTGCAGTAGCCCGATGAGTACTATCTCCACCCAGGGTGGAAGGGGTCTCGTTGCCATCATCAACAGCACAGGTACAGGTACAGGATAGAGGTAAGAGGCCGATGTAGGATGAGGGCCCTTCAGGAGAACAGGATACTGATTTCATATTGATTGATGAGGATTTGAGCTCTCCAAGCTCAAAGTTGAGAGAGATCATTCAGGAGAAGAAGGTTGAGATTGACACATTGACCGAAAAATTGCAAAGATCTCAATATATCATAAAATATCTGGAGTAGCGCAACAAATAGTTTTAGGATCAGCATACAATCATGGTGCTACAAAACATTCGTGAGAATCGGCAAGCTGCCCGAAGAAGCCCAACAGAGATGACACCCATTGAGCGGGAGATTGAGTCTGATAGAGAGACTTGGCTTGAGAGGGTGAACATTCATCTTGAGAAGCTGTTGGAAAAGGAAAACAAGGAAAAGAACATGCTCAGACACATGAAGAACCATTATTGGGCGCGACATCATGTTTGCAAAGCGAGGATCAAGATCCTGAGGGCAAGGCTAAGGAGGGCACTAAAGTGTCGCAAAAGGCATGATAGACTCCAAATCTTGGCTGAAGCTTCTTTGGCCCAGCATAGAACTTGATGAGGGACCTTCAGACCAAATTTCAATAAATTTTGGAAAAAATTTATCAATTTTGAATTTTGGGCCTAAAAACAGATTTTCTTGCCTGACGCGTAGCGCCACTTGGCGCGTGCTTATAATTGGCAGCTCTTCAAGGGGAAAAATTTGCATTTCTGGATTTTTTTATTAAAATTTATGCATGCTCATGGATTGCCTAAGGATTTCATCAAGTTTTGGGTTTGCTAAAGGGTCAAAAACACCCTAAAAATGGCCTTTCTGCCACTTTTTGCACACACAGGAAGCAGTGTTGGGAGATTGAACTTTTGGAGGGGAAACTGGAAAAAAAATCCAGAAATATTACTTGGGTTGGAAAGTAGACAGGTAGGGATTTCCAACGAGCTATCCTGAGCTCAATTTGGACTTCGGGAAGGCCTTCAAAATCAGCTCCAAACTTTTTCTACGCATAGAGATTTTAGGCGCGACGCATAGGGAAAGTTGGCCTATTTTTCACTCAGCAGCTCAGAATTTCGCCTAGTTTTGGCCAATTAGACTTTTTCATGTAACTCTTGATGTAACTTGATGTAATTTCATGACCATGATGTAAATTTGGCACATTTTTATTCATTCTAGTAGATTCATTCACCAAAAGATGAAATGTAAGTGAATGAATCAGTTTCCTACCATATAGAGGCAAGTTGTTTCATTGCCTATTTTTCAGTTCCTAGTTTAGATGGTTGAAACAGCTCCTAGAATGGTGATCTAGACCCCTAGAGGCATGGGAATGAGTTAGTCTTGTCTATATTATTTAATTCATCAGTCATTTTTAGGCTGGGACACTTGGGATTGCTTGGCACTTCATTGTACACTTCATCTCTGCACTTTTGGAAAAGGAATAGACCATGGTTTGCAACACTCTTTGGGATCCAGTTGGCTCTGTGTTTTGATGGTGTTTTTCTCTATGTAATTATAATTTCACTGATGTTTATGTGTACCATTTTCCTTCTTCTTTCTTCTTAAATTGAACAAACAAGTTATAAAGGTGGAATTCATTAGCTTGCTTTGCTCTGCCTTCAGTTTTGTTTAATTTTCCATGTTTTCATCTGTTTGAAGAGGATTCTTGAAAGCCTCTTGACCTCTTCAACTCCTAACCGGTATGAACCATCCATTCATTCAATCTAAAGCATCAAAATGATTTCCTTCCTTGCCCCAATCAAAACTCTGCAAAAACTAGGCCTCATCCCCGGATCCAAAACTACCTTTCCCTTTGTTTCCAACAAAACCCCCAAAATCAAATCAAACTCCTTTACTTATATACCTAGCCTAAAATTAGTCTTTATTTCAAGTCATCTCAAGCCCCTTCGATTATTTTTGCTGAGATTAACCAGGACAGAGCTTTCTCCTGTTCTGGTAGGGCTGGCTACCAGACTGAGCATGGTTTGATGTTACCCTGAACTCTGCCTTTTTCAGCCTGAGGTAGATTTAGGCAATAACATAGTGCCGACCATACTGGGGAAGAAAATGGTTTGCTTTTTGGTGTTATTTTTTTTATAAGCTATAGACAGAGCCTGAAGTTATGCCAGGTAGCCTTCGAAATGCTCTTGCTTTGCATTAGCGAAAGTAGATAAATGTTGCTTCAGTCAATCTCTGGTCTAGCTTATAAACGTGACACTTGACTTGTAAATTTCCCTAGTATATCAGATCGTTCTGGACTTTGGGTGATGAGTCTAGAATTTGATAGGCTGAAAAAGTTGGTTTTGTCCCTTTGATTTTGAAATTAATTCAACACACTAGCTTCCAAAAGACACACTAGAGCAAACCTAGATCTCGATCCACCTTCAGTGTATGAGAATCCCAATCTAATTTCAAGAATTCTTCGTCGAGAAAGTCCAATGATTCCTCTATTTAAATCCCATTCATGTCCCGATGTTTTTGAATACCTTGAAGATCTTGAATTTGATGAACAATTTGAGTTGTCGTTGTTTGAGACAAAGTCTGAAAGTGCTATTGGTTCTACTGTCATAAATCCAGAGTTTATCAAGTATCTTGAAATTGAATAGGCTAATAGATCCATTAACAGTTACATCTTGAATATTCAAAACTCCATTGTGGCAACAAATATTCTTGAATTCATAGATTCTGCATCTGAAACTCTTGGGCCATCAGCAGTTACATCTGGTTCACAAGTTCCTACTGAGCCTCCGTTCATTCCTACCATTCCCGTACAACCATCTATCCCTGATCAAAAATCTATAGTAGTATCGCCTCCATCCACACCACATACACCTCATACATCTACTGCTCCTACTCCAACTGTTTCGCCAAGATCGGTTATAAATCCACCCAGAGCAATGGCTGCCAGATTCGCACCCCTTGTCTTGCCTCAGAACTTGGATGCTATGCCTGCTGATTATCAAAGTAAAATCCCATTGTTTGATGGCACTCCTCAAAGTGTCACTGCTCAGAAACATATTGATAGAATGGCAGACTTCTTCGATCTTCATGAAGTTGATGCAGAAAATGTCACCATGAGATTGTTTGTGCAAAATTTTGGAGGTGAAGTGAGAAAATGGTTCAGAGCTTTCAGCCTAGAAGTATTGCTACATTGGCTGAGCTGCAGAGACAATTTTTAGATCGGTGGGAAGTAAAGAAAGATCCTCTTCAGATCACTTCTGAATATACCAAGATCAACCACAACATAGGTGAGTCAGTCCAAGACTATTGTATTAGATTTAATGCGGTTTAAAATGTAATTCCTGATGATTTAAGGCCATCTAGGAAGTCAGCTTTGCTTAAGTTTCCATATGGTTTTGATCCGGACATGGCCTATCAATTGAGAGAAAGATATCTGGCCACTTTGGAGGAGATGCAGAAAATTGCAGTAAATGTTGAAGCTAATTTGCATGACAAGAGAGCTAGATTGAGAGCTGAAAAGAAAGTCGCAATAAAGGAAGAAGCTTCTACTTCAGATCAAGTACTTCACAAGGTGGAAAATATGATTGAAATATTAACACTTGATAAGCATAAACTGCAGATCAGAAATCCTAATTTCCGTGGACAGTAACAACCACAGTTCAAGATCAAACAACGAGAGTAGCGAGCACAAGAAACGCCAGCATAACAGCAGGTAAAAAATCATTTACAGCAGAACTTTGTTGGTCCAGAATCAGATGATGAAGACAATGTAATAGGGGAAGAAAATCACTTCTTTACACCTGATGATATGCCAACCTTTATCATAGAAGATGAGGAGTATGCAAAAAACTCAGTTGTACAAAAGGATGAGGATTTTATCTTGGAAAATGATGCAGCTCTTGAAGAAGAGTCAGATGAGTATTAGAGAAGTTATATGAATGCTTTGTTTGCCCAACAACGTCAATATTCACTTAGAAATAGATATGTTCCTATCAACCCAATCCAAAATAGAAAGGAAGCTGCAGCACCAAAGAATGATGTACCCATTGCACAGAAGAAGGGAAAAGATGTAGCTGATCCTACTACTAGTAAGTCTCCATCAGCAAATGAAAGATCTAATCAGCCAATTGTATTGAGGGAGAAAGCTGAAAAGAAGGATGCTCCATCCAAAGAGGTAGAAAAAGCTTCAGTCTTTAACTTCGAGAGTGAGATTTCTAAGTTAAAAGTTTCCATTCCTTTGACTGAGTTGATGAGAAATAGCAGCTACAAGGGTCAGGTATCTAAAATTTTGAATTTCGATCCAATGTCTAATATGGTGAATGTGGAAGATGATCAACCTGAGTTTATATTTGGTCCAAAATTGGATGGTGAGTCTCCCGATAGTGATGTACCTCCTTTTTATATCAGCCTTAGATTTCATGATTTTGTGTTACATAATGCCATGTTTGATTCCGGAGCGTCTCATAATCTCATGCCGAGAGAAATCATGGAGAAATTGGGATTGAACATCACTAGGAAGTATCATGATCTTTATTATTTTGATTCTAGCAAAGTAAGATTCATTGGGCTCATCAAAGATTTGGTGGTTAGTTTAGATCAGATTCCAACTAAGAATGTTTTGATGGATGTGGTTGTGGCGGATATTCCTCCTAGATTTGGCATGCTTCTTTCCAGATCTTGGGGAGCGAAGTTGAAGGGAACATTACAGCTTGATTTCTCCTATGCTACCATTCCTGTGTTTGGTCAGATGAGAAGATTGTATCGGGAGCAAAAAATGAAGTATATGATCACCAGTAAGGAGAAACCGGTAAATCATCTGATAAATTATGTACATACAGATTTAGAATATTTTGCTTTGTATTCATATAGTTTCAATGATGTAGATAGTCAGTTAGTTGAAGCAGAGGACATTCCAGAGATCACAGAAAATTTCAGAGAAGTTTTGAAGAAAGAAAGGCAAGAAATTGAGAGTTCCGCTGAGCAATCAGCCTTCCAATAGCAGTAGAAAGTTGATGGACAGCAAGCAGAAATAACAGAGCAAACACAATTTCAGCACTTGGAAGAAGATGAAGATGGTTTATGGACTATGGATTTTGATGGTGCAGTTGGGAGTGATGGTGCTGAAATTGGTCTTTGGGTACGCAACCCTTTTTCCACCCTAAATAAGGTACCAAATAATGTAAGGGTCTGCTCTTATAAATTAGCTTTTGATTGTTTGAATAATGAGGCAGAATATGAAGCTTTGATTGCTAGTCTGAAAATCCTTAGAAAGTTGAATGCTAAGAGGATTGTGGTATATGGTGACTCCAAGTTGGTAATTAAGCAAGTGAAGGGTGAATTCCAAGCTAAGCATCCTCAAATGCGGACTTATCCAAATGCAGTTCTTGATATCTTGAAATTGTTTTCAGACTATACTTTGACTTGTATCCCTCGTATTCAGAATGGTATTGCAGATGCACTTGCTAAGGCAACAAGTAATTTGAAGATCCTGATGAACTGAAGTAACAAGTTTGAAATTCATGTGAAACATCGTCCAACTGTTCCGGACAATCAAAGGTATTGGCAAGTATTCCAAGATGATGATGAGATTGATGAATTTCTGCAAAACGAAGGCAAATTCAAAGAGACTTGAATTGACATGGAGCATGAAGATGATGAAGCTGATGTGAAAATAAATTAGATGGAATTATTGCAGCTGAAAGATAATGTCATTCCTAAAGGTTTGATACCTTTAGAAGAGCTTTTTGATCAAGATGATGTAGCTAGAAAACCAACCTTGTGGCCAACCGAAAAGGGAGTTGAAGACGTGAACATTGGATCAGCTGAAAATCCAAAGATGGTGAAATTTTCCAAAGCATTGCCACCGAAGGTAAAAGCGAAATATGTTAGTTTATTGTCTTCTTTTGCTGAAGTATTTGCTTGGGACTATTCAGATTTGAAGACGTATGATACCAACATAATTTAGCACACCATTCCTATCAAGCCAAATCAAAAGCCCTTCAGGCAGAAGTTGAGAAGGATAAATCCGAAGTTGCTGCCCTTAATTGAGAAGGAGGTGAATCGATTATACAAGGCTGGTATCATTGTTCCTATAATATTTTCAAATTGGATTTCCAATTTGGTGCTCGTACGCAAGAAGACAAGTGATATTCGTTTGTGCACTGATTTTAGGAATTTGAATAAGGTTTCTTTGAAAGACAACTATCCATTGCCCAAAATGGATCACATACTTCAGCGAGTAGTTGGAGCATCTCGTATGTCACTACTCAATGGTTATTTCGGGTATAACCAAATTCTGGTCCATGAGGATGATAGAGACAAAACAACGTTCACCACTCCGTGGGGAACTTTCCATTATGCTAAAATGCCTTTCGGTTTGAAGAATGCTGGTGCGACATTTCAGCGCGCAATGGATATGGCATTTGCAAATGAGAAATATGTTCTCCTAGTTGTGTATCTTGATGATTTGATAGTCTTTTCCAATTCTGATGAAGAGCACCTTTACCATCTGAAGATTGTTTTTCAGCGATGTAGAAAGTATGGTGTGTCACTCAATCTGAAAAAGAGTTTGTTTGCCATGGATGAGGGAAAACATCTTGGTCATATTATCTCAAAATATGGCATCTGTATTGACCTAGCATGAGTTGAAGCTATTCAGCAAATTGATCTTCCCCGGAATAAGAAGGATATTTAGTCCTTCAATGGTAAGATGAATTTTTTACGCCGCTTTGTGCCTAATCTTGCTAAACATCTAAGATAGATTACAAACATGCTTAAGAAAGATCGTGTAGTGAAGTGGACTGAGGAGGCGGTAAAGTCTTTCAATTTAGTGAAGTTGGTTCTTTCTTCAGCTCTGGTTTTGATTAGCCCAGATTATACTCAGGATTTTATTTTGTTTTCATTTACTTCGGAGCATACTATGGTAGCGATATTAATGCAGAAAAAAGATGGGCATGAAAAACCAATTGCTTTTTTCAGCCGTACTATAAGAGATGTAGCCTTGAAATATAACATCATTGAAAAGCAAGCTCTTGCTCTTGTGAAAGCGTTGAAATATTTTCGGGTATATATTCTACATTCTCATATTCTTGATTATGTTCCTAATGCTGTTGTTAAGGATGTTTTAGCTCAAACAGATCTGGAAGGGAGACGGGGCAATTGGATTGCTGCCTTGTTGGAGTATGATGTGGAGATAAAGCCTACAAAGCTTATCAAAGGACAAGGGCTGGCTAAGCTAATGGCTGAATCGAATTTGCATGCCTTTGACATCAATCTCATTGCTGCTATGTTCGAGGAGAATGAAGAAATTTCATCAGTTTAGGTATCAGAAATCTTTGTGCTTTCTCCTTGGTATTCAGATATTGTATATGTGCTCCAAAACTTGTCACCACCACCCAACATGGCTAGGAACAAAAGTAGAACTTTGAAATTGAAGGCTGCTAAGATTTTTGTTTTGAATAACTCACTCTATTGGAAAGATCCCAGTGGTGTTTTGCTGAATTGTTTGGTGGAAGAAGAAGGAAAGAAGGTTATGGAGGATTTTCATAAGGGAGATTGCGGGGGTCACCTTTTTTGGAAAAAAACAGCTAACAAGATTTTGAGAGCGAGATATTATTGGCCGACAATTTTTTCTGATGTGTATAAGACTGTCAAAAGCTGTCATGAATGTCAAATTTTTGAAGGAAGGCAGATATTTCAACCTTTGCTGCTTAAGCCCATTGAGTTAAGTGCTCCTTTTCAGCAATGGGGTTTGGATTTCATTGGTGAGATCCATCCCGCTTCTTCAACTCAACACAAGTGGATCCTCACAGCGACAGATTATTTCACAAAATGGATTGAGGCAATTCCCACCAGGCAAGCTACGGATTCGGTAATAATTTCTTTCCTTGAGAATAACATTTTGTCTCGTTTTGGTTGCCCAAATAAGTTAATCACTAATAACGTAGCAGCTTTCAAATAAAAAAGGATGATTGATTTTTGTGACAAGTATCATATCATTTTGGGACACTCAACCGCTTATCATCTGCAAGGCAATGAATTGGCGGAGTCTTCCAACAAAACTTTGGTCAACATCATTAAAAAGTTGCTGGAAATAAACAAGAAAAGTTGGCATAAGAAGTTGGTCAATGCACTTTGGCCAAATCGAGTGAGTACGAAGAAATCCATTGGTATGTCCCCTTTTGAGTTAGTTTATGGAGTTGATACAATATTTCCTACCTCTCTCGCAGTTCCAGTGGTCAAACTTCTACAAGAAACTAGTAGTGAAGATGATCATATGCAAAGAAGAATAAATCAAATGACTCATTTGCAGCAGATGAGAGAAGAAGTTTTCCAAAACACATTCAAGCTGCAGGAGAGAATTAAGAAAATCTATGACAGAAAAGCAAAGGCGGACAAATTTCAATTGGAAGAAGTGCTGAAATGGGATGCAAGAAATGAGGAAAAGGGTAAGCACGATAATTTCAAAAATATTTGGAAAGGACCCTTTAAAATTGCTGCATATCGGGGTTAGAATGCTTTTCTTCTGAAAGAGATGAATGGGGAAGATTTTCTAGGAGGGCCGGTCAATGGTCGGCTGCTCAAGCGGTATCATTTCTGAGATGTTTTCTATTGTTTACATTATCATTGTACATACCATTTATTTCAGTTTCATTGCAAGTGTGTGATGTGATCTTTTCTTCAGTTTGGGGCCTGAAGTGAAGGCTATAATATTGAAAATTGATTTAAGCTTTGGTTTGAGTTTGTCGAGTCACATTTTTTAGTCATTTTAGTTTCAAAATTGAGTCAGTTTGCATCAAATTTTCAGTCAATAAATGAGTCAAGAGTCTTGTGTTGATTTTTCAAAGTTATGGACTCCATAGCCCAATGGACAAAGGCACTGCCTACTCTCCCAGAAATCTGTAGTTCTTGGCACCTCCTAGGAGCTACCATCCCCATTGGAGCCAATGTTAGAGCCGGTCTCTTCATCCCTCCGTCAGAGATCAAAATCTCTTTTGTTGCATTTCATTTTAGGTGTCTCATTTAGTTCAGTCATCTGCATTCCATTAGGAGCATCGATCTTCTGACGGAAGGGTCTTGTCACGCACATCCCTCATGTCGTGTACCTGCTGGTCCGTGTCTGTTCATCAAAATCAATTTTAGAGTCATTTACAGTCATGTTTGGTCTCTTGGTCAGCAAAGAGTCATTTTAGTCATTAGGCCTAATATTTCGTCTTCAGAATGTCTAATAATGTCAGCAGGCACATGAGGGAGATTCGAAATAAGTTTTCATTGTAAAAATTTCATCGTCATATTGCTTGATAATGATTTTTCTTCAAAACTCTGTTTTGAAGTAAAATCATCAATTTCATCTAATAAATGCTATGTAATTTTCAAAGTTTTTCATTTGTGAAGTGTTTGACGGATAAATCGTTCTTGCGGACAAGACCGATCTCCCTAGTGTCAGAAGACAATCTAGCAACAAACGAACAACTAAGTTTGTCTTTCTCTAAATATATTCGTTTTACAAATAAATGCTATGACGATGTCGATCCTACCTTAGATCCAAATGCTTATTTGTGGTCGTAGTGCTTCCGTTGCATCAATAATACTTCATCGCAACAAGAGCTCTTTTGTCGCAAGAAAGTATCATCTTTCGTTGATCTGCAATCACAAACAAGAAAATATCAATAGCACCTGTATAACAAATAATTATAAAACATACCTATCATAGTGATCAAGGAATCTATGAAATAAACGATCAAACGACAGCTTATTGAAATAAACAATCGAATGACAATTTATTGATAAAAACAAAACTTGATTGTATTAATCTTAAAATATACAGAAGAACCTTACAACCTTAGCCTTGATGTTCGAAAGGCCTTCCCGGGGTCTGAAGCAGGAGTCTCCTCTACTTTGATAAGTCTTGCACTCTTCCTCCAGGAGCACAAAGAGGTATGTGACGTTTCCTCTCAAAAGCTCAGCAGAAAGAAGTCTAAAACTCAATAGCACTTCAATTCAATCACATATAAAGCTTGAATTCCAATTCTCAATCTCCAAAAACTTGCTAAAAAATCTTCTTGTTAACCCTTTGAGGCTACTCAATGCCTCCTTTTATAGAGCAGATGAAGAGGTTAGGATTCCACTTTTTAAAGGGATAGAATCCTCCTTCAAAGGGATAGGCTCCTCACATCAAGGGATCAGTTCCTTAAGGTGTGGGATCCATGCACCTTACTAAAGCGTACTCATCCCCAAAAAATCTCATCCAGAGCCTTCTAGAATTGACCAAAATTCAACTTTTTCAGTTTTCTTTCGCGCTTTTTTTACTTTACAGGGGTACCGCAGGCATTGCACTGGAAAAATGCATTCTAGAATGAAGTTTCTCTTCACATTACCTGCGTACCCTAGCTAAAAATGCAGGCATGCTTCATGTTACCTGCGTACCCAAGGCTTTTTTGAGTTTTAAGGGTTTTTCCTCCAGTTTTAGGGCTTGGAATGAGGAACAAAGGTTGTAAGACTTGCAGAGGAGGTAAGTATGAGTGTCAATGAGCTCATACAGTCAGCAAAATGTCAGGGTGGCATTTTTTAGTGTAATAGATTTCCCCCTAAAGTGCGAAGTCTGGAATAGATGAAGATGAAGTCTGTCATATATGAAGAGTGAAGTACTTTATCATTTCAAGGATCATCCTGTGGACACCCCAGTCGGAACCTATAAAAACATTCAATGCAATATATATATATATATATATGTAATCATATCATCGCTGAGGTAGGCATTCCCATACTCAGATCAAAACTAACTAGAAACTAATCTAAACTGTTCTGATACAGGAACGATTTTAATATTACATCAATAGCGTAGACACAGCATGGGCGCAACCATATGTAATGAATAGTATATTTTATAATAATAAAACTCCTCGCAGCCTGGATGGTGGAAACTAGATCCAGGGTCTTGATTTCCGCCTCCCAAACTAGTACGATTCTATCCATGCGATTAAATGTATTGAACTCGAACATGGTAGAAACCACTTGATTACCAGTCAATGATGTGAACTGTTAACAAGTGTGAGAGAAACCACCAGTAATGTCAATGGCTCTCAAAGTACTCAGTGCAATCCATGAAATGTGAATGAATGAGCTGAAGTCGAACATGTCACGGAATCATTCGATCGAAGGTCAATGATGTAACCTATTGTCGAAGGTGAGAAACCTGCCATTGAAGCATGCAGATTTCAAGGTACTGACGATTTCTGGATCAACTTCCTAGATAATGAGCTTTCGTCAATAGAAAGTGATCTGTCGTAGGCAAGCCCACAACAAGAAATCATAGATCAAGTTTTGAAAAAATATTGGCAAGGACTGACTCAGGGATGGTCAAAATGGATGACAGATATTTTGCAGATGAATGGTTTATTTGAACTGTCCTCTTGAACACATAACGACACTCGTATGGCTTGGTGACAATTGACCCAAAGCTAATACCCGTAAACCGGCTGAAGACTAACATGGTTTGATTAACTCGTTAGCAAATGATTTCCCAACCCGCATGAACAAAAAGTGTCAGGTTCAAGAGTGGTTAACTCGGGGTTTTCCAATAATCAAGATGAAACAAATGTGTTCGTTTTTCATCTCTTTTTATCCCACCATTTCCCCCACCATTTCTGGCAAGTACCTCTTTATTTTTGACAAGCTTGAGGAGGATAACATTTGTTTGTTTATAAGCTCATCCTTCGGATGAGTCCAACTTAGTTTAAGATTCGAACCCTAAGAAGGAGTGGTTCGTTCCTGCTTAAAAATTGAATAGGTCCTTTACTGTTAAATTTTAACGAGTCCAGTATAGGAGAAACTTGGTGTTTTTCAATTTTAGGGAGTCAGAAGAAAAAACTTAAGAAAACTCCATGGGTGTAATTTTTCGTAAATTTAGTCTCTCGTGCCCGAAAAAGGATAAAATAATGTGGGAGAGAACTCTATTGACCGTAATTAGTCAACGTATACCTTTTTCGTAAATAGTCCATTTCAGTCCGTAAAAGAGGTAAACTTATACTGAAGGGACGATCATTCATTTACTTTAACGAGTTCGAATAATCAAGTGCTCGGCAATCTTTTCATGTTTAGAGAGTCTGAAAAGGGCTTAAAAGAGGACTCCCAGGTTTCGCTTTTTCGGTAAGTTTTAACGAGTTCAAAAAAGGGATAAAAATGTACTCATGGTTTTCACTTTTTCGTAAGTTTTAACGAGTTCGGAAAAGGGATAAAAATATACTCATGTGGTCGACTTTCACTTTAATTAACGAGCAGGAAAAGATGGAAAGAACTCGGCATTTTCATGTGTTTTACGAGAATGAAAGATAGCAAAATAATCTCGGGATTTTCATGATTTTAACGAGTCTTGAAAATAACCGAAATTGACTCAAGATAGGTTTCATTTTTCCAAAAGCTTGAAACAGAGAAAAACTATGCTTCAAAGTGGTTTCATTTTTACACAAGCTTGAAACAAAGAGAAAAATGTGCTTGATGCCTCCTAAGCGTAACTGCTAGAGCGCATGCCCCCCCAGTTTCATTTCATTCAACTAAGTACACTACTAGTAATTAATAGCTGGATGGAATGAAGGTTCATTTACGAGATCATATGAAAGACCCGACCTAAAACTGCAAGAAAATTACGCAAAAACTAACCTAAATATATGACTTAACATTTACGAGATCTAGTCAAAGACTCGACTCAATTAGGGGAGGATTTGTTTCATTTTTTAACGAGCTTGACACATGAAAAGAACTATGCTCATGGAAACGTGTTTCATTTTTTTAACGAGGTTGACACAGGAAAAGAACTGTCCTCATACCTGATTCATTTTTTAATGAGGTTGACTCAGTAATAGGAACTTTCCTCTTACCTTATTCATTTTTTTACGAGGTTGACACAGAAAAAGAACTATCCTCATATCTACTCTCTACAATATCCCTATATAACCTACTGATTCATTTTTTAATGAGGTTGACACAGGAAAAGAACTGTCCTCATTCCTGATTCATTTTTTAACGAGGTTGAATTAGTAAAAGGAACTATCCTCTGACCAACTGATTCATTTTTTAATGAGGTTGACACAGGAAAAGAACTTTCCTCATACATGATTCATTTTTTAACGAGGTTGACTCAGTAATAGGAACCATCCTCAGCACTCACTGATTCATTTTTTAATGAGGTTGACACAGTAAAAGGAACTTTCCTCAGTAAATGTTTCATTTTTTAACGAGGTTGACATAGTAAACGAACTATCCTCGGACGCACTGATTCATTTTTTAACGAGGTTGACACAATAAAAGGAACTCTCCTCATACTCACTGGTTAAGTTTTTAACGAGGTTGACACAGTAAAAGGAACTCTCCTCACACCCATTGATCATGGCTTCCAACTGGAAGAAACACATGTCAATGGACAAACCTTGATCATGGCTTCCAAGAGATCTTCATCAGATGGAAGAATAGTTCTCTGGAAGGAATACATGTCAAGGGACTCAAAAGGGAGAAGAACATCATGTTCAAATAATCCCATAGATTTTTCCACGTCAATTACCGGATCTAAGTCGAAGGAAGATGAGCAAACAGTGAGAGGCTCGCTTTCATCAGTAACTGAAAACATGGGACTAGTTGCCACATAATTAACCCGTGGTGGGGTGGATACCACTTTAGAATCAGGAACATTCAGGGATGTCAGATTATTGGTAGTCGAAACAAGACTAGGGAATAAAAGCTGGTATATAGTCACAATATTGCCATTGTGAGGGAAAGACATCACGCGAAAGAGTGTCGATACGACAGCTTTCATTGCATAGACATAGTCTCGCCCAAGGAGTAAATTGAAATCCAAGGGACCTCGAACTACCATAAGATCAATACAGACAGTTTTACCTTCCAAAGTAATAGAAAAATTAGGAAGGATCCCTAAAGGTTCACTAATGGTTCTGTTAAAAGCTTTCAGATTCTGCGTAATAGGCACAAGCTAAGGAGAACCCAAAGCTTTCCAAGCAGTTGAGGATAAAATACTAACAGAAGCACCTTCATCTACATGTGTGCGGTGAATGTCCCTACTACCAACCTTCACAATGATTTGGAAAGGTATGGAGGAAGGAAGACGAGGTTCTCTCAGTCTATCCCAATCAAAGGAAAAGACCTCAGTACTTGGAGGGGGTTCTGTAGAAACAGGTGAAATGCCCCACGGCGTAGAAGAATCTGATGTAACACGAAGAACATGAGCGGTATGAAGTTCACTCTCTACAGGGAGAATGGGATCGACCGAATGTGAAATCGAATCGACCACTTGATCAACTAATGGATCATCAACCTGAGTGATATGAGTTTCACTCTCCAATGGAAGAGTGGGATCGACCGTACTTGAAACTAGATCAATCACTCTGTCAGATGACGGTAGGTTGGGAGAAAGTTTACGGTAACCAGTTGGAAGTTCTTGCTATGGAACAGTAAGGTTTTCCAACAATTTTGAGGCTTCATCCATGTGAGGGCAAATGTGAGTTTGATGACTCCCTTTGCATAACTTACAAGGAAACCTAACTTTACACTTTTTCCCAGGAACCTGACTATCACTGGTTGATGGATCAACGGAAAGTTGATGAAATTTTTCTGACCATACTTCCAAGACCTTAGGAATACCAGGACAATTGATAAGGAAGTGGTCACCCTTACAAAGCCTGCAAGGGTATTTGGGTTTACGATGCATGTTGGAGGTTTCCTCAACACAACTAACACTTACAACCATGGTTGGTTGGTTGACTTCTTCCTTATCTTGCTTCTTCTTCTTCCCTTTCTTCTTCTTCTTAGCCACCTAGTTACTAGTGTCAAGGCTTTTACCAAGCGAAGAGGAATAAATGGAGGAAGAAATATTAGGCGAAGAAGGTAAAGGGTCAACAGAAGGTTGGTGATGTTGAGATGGTGAACTTTGTTGAGGTGAAGCATCCGGTTGAGGTGGAACAATTGGAGTATTCGGGGCCAACGAAGTTGAAAATAACCATATCAGTAAACCTATTGTAAATCCAAGTAATGACAATGTAGCCATATAAGGAGGACCAACATTTCCAAAGCAAGGAAAAGTACTAGGATTCTCGTTAAGAGGGGTTCCTTGGTTGGTAAATTCCGGAACAGTTGCCATTATATTCAACTTTAGTGAATTTTATTAACAATTTAAAACTAAAATTAACAATTCACAATTCACACTTAACAATTAAAATTCACAATTCACACCTATGGTCTCTAAAGTAAAAACAAACAAATTAACACGTGCTATCAAATCTAGGAGTCAAACCACACACAAACAGTAACTTCTCGTACTAAAAACACTAGTTGTTGATGAAATCCAACATCGTATAATTTAATAAAGAAAGGGCGGTTGGAACAGTTACCCCGACAACCTGCTTAATGAAACAGACTGGAAAAAGTTTCTTCACTAAACCATCTCGTGTGAAGAGAACCCCCCAGAGAGTCCAAGTGAGTCTAGTCGACGTCTGCTCCAAGTACAGTGGGATCTTCCCTCCACTGTCACCTTAGGAAAGAATCCTATAGATTATGGCCACTAAGGTTACCAATAGAAACAAATATACCTGGGGGAACAGTCTACGATCCAACACACATGCAAGGGCAGAGTAACAAAGCTCAATCCCCTTGAAGGCTCCTTGACATAATCCAAGGTTTACCAACAAGTGACCCCAGGTTCCTTGACAATGGTCAATCCGAGGTTTACCGTTTTTAATACGTGTATATCTGCTATCGTTCCCAATGAGGAAGGATTGATTACCTCACTGGTTCAGATATGATCTCGTGCTTGACTCCTTTAGGAAGAGCTTCCCAAAGCATACATGCAACAATTGGAATTCTTCCTACCGCAAGATTTGTCTACTTGTTTGTTTTACTGTCTTGGAGAGTTAACTAAAACCTATTCCAAGACAATAGCCTAATCTATATTGGTGGAAAGAGCCCTAAAAATGTAAAAATTACTAGATGAATTTTAATTAAGCGCTGTGTTATTTAGGCTGTTATTACTCAAAAGGGTAAATGGATATGAAACCAATGGTGTTATGACCCGACCCAAAACTGAATGCAATCGAATATGATAATGTAATATTTTCAATTCGATGAATCCTAACTAAAGTAAGGAGAGAGTTTCCATTTTCTTCCAACAATGCAAAGATTGATAAATAAGAGAAAATATAAAAAATTCTCTAATGCACTAATTTTATCAAGAAAAACTAATGCAAATCAATCCCAAAACATTTTTTTTTATTTTTGTGTTTTTAAAACAAGCATAAAAACCTCTAAATTTAAATCAAAGAAAATTGATCTAAATCTATGATTGATTTTTCAGAATGTAAACTATGCAATTTTAATCTATGCACAATTCACATGAAAAGTATGCAAATGTAATCTATGCACATTTTTCATTCATATTCTGAAAATGAGAATTCTAATTATGCAAATGTGATCTATGCAAGAGAATTCTCAAACACAAGATGATTATAATGTAATCTAAGAACCAATCAAGTGCAAGTCAAGAAAATCGGGTGAGAGTTCCAAAGATCGAATAACACTCAAAGGCGATTAACACTCATACAAGATGTAAAATTTTGAAAATACTGAGACAAACCTCCAAGTAATGACCAAAGGAAATCAAATTAAGAATTTCTCAAAAAAGAGACTCAAAACACCCAATTAACGGAGATTGATGAGATGAAGAATTTGCTGAAAGAAACTCATAAAAAAGATTTTTTTGACAGAAAAACACAGATCTGGGTAGATGCTAAGAATCCTAAATCAAATATAAACTAAACTAAAATAAGAAATCTAGAGTTTTTCCAAAATTTAACAGGGTCCACAGGCTCCCAGAATTAATAGGTGCGATACCGCACTGTTTACTAAAGAAAACATGCGAAACTGTCGACACTGTCCAAAGAAGGAAAAGTGCGGTCCCTAGAAAAGTTCAAGAAAAACATAAAAGATTTCAAAATTAAAAAAAAACAGAGAAAACCTAAGCTACCCAGGCAGATATCAATCAATCAAAAACCAGGAAAAATTTTTCCTCAAATCAAAATAAAAGAGAACCAAAAACAACAAGTTTCTATCCCCAGTGGAGTCGCCAATTTGTTGGACGGATAAATCGTTCTTGCGGACAAGACCAATCTCCCTAGTGTCAGAAGACAATCTAGCAACAAACGAAAAACTAAGTTTGTCTTTCTCTAAATATATTCGTTTTACAAATAAATGTTATGAAGGTGTCAATCCTACCTTAGATCCAAATGCTTATTTGTGGTCGTAGTGCTTTCGTCGCATCAATAATCCTTCGTCGCAACAAGAGCTCTTTTGTCGCAAGAAAGCATCATCTTTCGTTAATCTACACAACATGAAGTTCTTTAGACGTAGCCTTGGTCACCTTTTCCAAATCCCATGATTGCTATCCCTGCAAAAAATAGACAAGAGATTCATCATCAGTTCAAAAATCAAAGAAAACAAGCAATACAGAGTTTATATGAAAGTGCCAAAATTCAAACATTAGAAAGTGGGTTTTCTAAATCAAAAATCAAAGTCTATGGCCATATAAGATATTTTTGGTGTTCAAACAATTCATTTGCACGCTAAGTCAAGAGTGAAGCCAAGTCAAATTGTGGAAGAGCGAAAACAGTGGTTTGAAGCAAAGACTGTGGGTGAGTTACCTGCGTGGCGCGTTGGGAGGTGGTCGCGGCGCACAAGCAAGTCAGGGCGCATACAAACTTTTTTCACCGTGAAAATCACAACGGTCGTGGCGCACATAGAGAGCGCGGTGCATTGGGTTGTGTGTGCGGCGCCTAGGGCCGACAATGAAAATTTTCATCATTTCTCCACAAAAATTCAAATCAACTCAGTTTTCCTCACTCCAAGTAAGTTTATGAAATTGCCATTAACATGTTTGGTGCTGATTGAAGTGGATTATGAGAGTTTGTGATGTCAAAATTCAAACCATATCTTCTTGTTAAAACTACTCCTTAGGGTTTTGAATTTGACGTTTTAAAATTTGATTTTGGTGCCAAAATAATCCAACGCCATTTCCCACCTATGGTTCCTTTCCCATCACTGTAATCCTATCATCATTGTCAATCCCCTATTCCCTTATATCCCAAAACCACTCATATCACTTATTCCCATTTAACTCTATCACTCAATCCTTTCATTCCCTATCATTATCCCTTTCCCCATATCATTTGCAAAAATTCCTAAATCCCAAATTCCCAAACACAGTCAAGTGGTTGTCCTTACACTTTAAATTCACTTGACAAAACTCTATCATTCTCACTGCCCTATTTCCCACAATCCCTCATTTGAATTTGACACATTTGGAAATCAAGAAAAAGACACCAAATTATTATTTTCATCTCATACATATCGGCATATACTTGAAATAGACTTTCAACACCATGGAGACAGACACTGATACATGATATGACAGAGATAGTGATTCTGCCACTGAGCTACATGCACCGAGAAGGCCTTGTAAAGGGGGAAAACATGTGAGAGAAGAGCCCACCTCATTGACTCAGTTGCAGGCATGTCCACTTGCCATGGCATTTTTTCAAGAGCAGTCATGCTATCAGTATTGTGAGATGATTTCTAGTATTTAGTATCATCAGGAGTTGGCTCGTTTTTTTGTTTTACATTTGCATGACGGTCAAGTAACTCTTGCTGGTGTGAATTTCACATTGACACTGAAAACCATTTCTCAAGCAACAAGAATACCGAATGTGGGTGAACAGTGGAACAAAATACAACAGGTGGACAAAGTGCATTATGAACCATACATCAGGCCTAGCTATATGAGACAGCTCAGCAGGGTATTCCCATTCCGGTTTCTGAAGGAATCCTATGCGCCTTTGATGAAACTCATTATCAGATACTTCAGTTGTGAGGGCTGGTTCTCATGCCTCTATGCCTACCACATCAGGTTATTGATGAATTTAACTAGATTGAGGATGATGAACATACCGTATTTCATGTGCCGGAACATTGAGCGATTGATCACTCTTGTGCAGAAGAAGACTCCTAAGCAACAATATAACAGTATTTATCACTATGCACTCATCAAGATCATTGTTGTACATCAGCTTGGATTACAGGGTATTGCATGGGAGGATTTCATTTCCCATGAATTTTTCACAGCTCCTTAGGTTCCTTCGGAGGTTTTCCATGATGCAGGTGAGCCTTCACATCAGCCTGAAGGTCTCGAGATAGAGCCTATCAGTGTGCCAGTGTTTGTTACTTATCAGAGAGGCATGAGAGGATTATTTGCAGCAGCTCGACGAGTACTATCTCCACCCGGGGTGGAATGGGTCTCGTTGTTGTCATCAGTAGCATAGGTACAGGTACAGGAGAAAGGTAAGAGATCAATGTAGGATGAGGGCCCTTCAGGAGGCCAGGATACTGATTTCATATTGAGCTCTCCAAAAGCTCAAAGTTGAGAGAGATCATTCAGGAGCAGAAGGCTAAGATCGACACATTGACCAACAAATTGAAAAGAGCTCAATGGATCATAAAATATCTAGAGTAGCACAACAAACATTTGGAGGATCAGCAGACAATCATGGAGCTACAAAACATCCGTGAGAATCGGCAAGCTGCCCGAAGAAGCCCAACAGAGATGACACCCATTGAGTGGGAGATTGAGGCTGATAGAGAGACTTGGCTTGAGAGGGTAAAAATTCATGTTGAGAAGCCATTGGCAAAGGAAAACAAGGAAAAGAACATGCTCAGACACACGAAGAACCATTATTGGGCGCGACATCATGTTTGCAAAGCGAGGATCAAGATCCTGAAGGCAAGGCTAAGGAGGGCACTAAAGCGTCGCAAAAGGCATGATAGACTCCAAATCTTGGCTGAAGCTTCTTTGGCCCAGCATAGCACTTGATGAGGGACCTTCAGCCCAAATTCCAAGAAATTTGGGAAAAAATTTGTCAATTTTGAATTTTGGGCCTAAAAACAGATTTTCCTGCTCGACGCGTAGCGCCACTTGGCACACGCTTATAATTGGCAGCTCTTCAGGGGGGGAATTTTTCATTTCTATATTTTTTATTAAAATTTATGCATGCTGATGGATTACCTAAGGATTTCATCAAGTTTTGGGTTTCCTAAAGGGTCAAAAACACCCTAAAAATGGCCTTTTTTCCACTTTTTGCCCACACATGAAGCAGTGTTGGAAGATTGAACTTTTGGAGGGTAACATGGCAACCCAATCCAAAAATTCCACCTAGGTTGGAAAGTAGACAGGAAGGGCTTTCCAACGAGCTATCCTGAGCTCAATTTTGACTTTGGGAAGGCCTTCACAATCAGCTCCAAACTTGTGCTACGCATAGAGATTTCAGGCGCGCCGCATAGGGAAGGTTGGCCTATTTTTCACTCAGCAACTCAGAATTTCGCCTAGTTTTAGCTATTTTTAGTTTTTCATGTAACTCTTGATGTACCTTGATGTAATTTCATGAACATGATTTAATTTTGGCACATTTTTACTCATTCTAGTAGATTCATTCACCAAAAGATGAAATGTAAGTGAATGAATCAGTTTCCTACCATATAGAGGCAAGTTGTTTCATTGCCTATTTTTCAGTTCCTAGTTTAGATATGGTTGAAACAGCTCCTAGAATGGTGAGCTCAACCCCTAGAGGCATGGGAATTATTTGGGCTTGTCTATATTATGTAATTCATCAGTCATTTTTAGGGTGGGACACTTGGGATTACTTGGCACTTCATTGTACATTTCATCTCTGCACTTTTGGCAAAGGAATAGACCAGGGTTTGCAGCACTCTTTGGGATCCAGTTGGCTCTGTGTTTTGATGGTGTTTTTCTCTATGTAATTGTAAGTTCACTGATGTTTATGTGTACCATTTTCCTTCTTCTTTCTTCTTAAATTGAACAAACAAGTTATAAAGGCAGAATTCATTAGCTTGCTTTGCTTTGCCTTCAATTTTTGTTTAATTTTCCATGTTTTCATCTGTTTGAAGAGGATTCTTGAAAGCCTCTTTCCCTCTTCAGCTCCTCACCGGTATGAACCATCCATTCATTCAATCTAAAGCATCAAAACAATTTCCTTCCTTGCCCCAATCAGAACTCTGCAAAAACTAGGCCTCATCCCCGGATCCAAAACTGCCTTTCCCTTTGTTTCCAACAAAACCCCCAAAATCAAATAAAACTCCTTTAATTATATACCTAGCTTAAAATTAGCCTTTATTTCAAGTCATCTCAAGCCCCTTTGATTATTTTTGCTGAGATTGACCCGGATAGATCCCTCTCCTGTTCTGGTAGGGCTAGCTACCAGACTGAGCGTGGTTTGATGTTACCCTGAACTCTGCCTTTTTCAGCCTGAGGTAGATTTCGGCAATAACAGAACCCATGTTCTAGGGGCCCTTTGGCAAGAGGGTAAAGTTTCACTCTTATTACTACTGGTGCTCAATAAGAGGGGCCTAGAGCCACCGTTTGTATGATTATTGTCGTTTGACTCATTTCAGAGCTCGTGTTTATTTGTTTTAGTTTTTAGTTTAGTTTTAGTTTATATATGCATGTTATTTCTCTATCTAATATGCTTATAATTCTAGCTTGTTCCACTAACCTGCTTGACTCCAATTCTTTTTCTACATGTTACCAATAACTTAAGTGGGTAGACCACACCCATTAAGTTGGTGTGATTTCATACATAAGTGCACAAAACACACTCCAACAGTATTGGCGACTCCACTAACGTTTATTACCAAGTTTATGTGGTTGTGCCTTTTTTTCAGAGGTCTCTGTCTGTGCTGTGGAGTGGAGTTGAATTTCCCTTTTTTTCTCTTGCAATCCCTAGTTCATCCCACATGATAGACTGAAGCATAACAATTCCAAAATTTTATTGTAGGAATTTGTGCACATTTTATCCCCACAGATGCATAGGGCACGCATTCATAGTTGATTTGCGTGCAGACATTGCACCTATTTCAGCCTTTTGCATGCAAAATATAGAATGAGAAATTTATCCCATGTTTCTATCTTTTCCTTCTTGTAAAGTGCTTGGCAGCCCCTAATACACCTGCCAACATTGGTTGTGGTACCCCACAGCTTGTTAAATCTCACTCTTAGCTTCTTTTTGTAGGCTTAGTGTTAGTTTTACTTCAAGTTAATTTTTTCAAAGTTCACACATAGTTTAAGTAGGGGGGGAGAATAACTTGCATTCTGAAAAAAAAAAATTAGTTTTTCAAATTTTGGTACTTACACACCTAGATAACTATCCAAAGTAAGTGCCCCAAGACCATGCATGCATAGCTAGTTTTCTTTTCTCTAGTGTAAATTTTTTTAGTTTAGTTCAATTTTTGCACTAGGAATTTCAGGACTAGGATTGAATTGTTTATAGAAGAGAAAGTAATTTATGCTACCTTTGCACCCTCTAGTGATCCTAGGTAAGAATATGAACACTCCTTATTCACAAATTGCCATCTCCCTATAGTTGGTTACATAGATTAACTAGGAAAAATAGAAAGCGGCCTATTATCTGCATATGTTTTTCTTTTGAGCAAGGAAAAATAAAACATAGTTTAAATATGGGACTTTGTAAAGGATTGTTGAATATCCACATGTTCAAACTATGTGATTTTCCACTTTATGCTCACACACATCCACTCACTAAGCGAAGCAAAGACACCTAAAACTAGCTTAACCAAATTCACAAAATTCTCCCCACAGGGGCCACAAAGGAATTTATAGCTTAAGTTAGGATCAAGGGGGTAGGCATCCAATAAGCTGCCCTGATCATAATTCATCTTGAAACATAGAATTTTTCTATTTAAAGAGCTTCAAATCCACCTATTATCCCATGGCGAAGAAAACCTGAGTGCGACAGAGACTCGTTTCAGAGGGGGTTAGGCTTAGGCGTAGTGCAGGCAAGTATCAGTCAGGGTTGCCTGACTTGGCTGATACTCGCTACTATTAGTTGACTTACCAAGAAGCCCAAGAATCAAAAGCTCATGTGGGACGGTGGTTATTAGTGGCCAAAAACTAGGGCATCCTTTCCATATAGGTGATGGTGCAGGCAAGCGCCATACCCTCTACCCTTACCTTGGTGGATTTTCTTCGGCTGACTGGGGGCGTCGCCAACTCTTATGGGACATTGTACCAGCACTCGCAAGATACATTCTCAAGTCCCAGTTACATTTGAGTGTGTGAGGACGAATAGGTATTCTAGTATTTTGAGTATCATACGCAAACAAACAAAAACTTCTTTTTTGATTTCTTGATCACATATATTAATTTAAAGGGAAATTTATTTTATTTTTCTCTTTGTTTTATGTATGTGAAAAGAATTTTTCTTTGATCATAGACTCTATCCTCTCAAATTTTTCCAAAACCAAACCTGGTCGACACTAGAATGGACCCAATGGGACCTCGTTGATCTAGTTGTCCTTTGGACCTCCCCCCATTATCGATATGGGTTCCAGGTATTTTTCCATTTAGGTTTCAAAGACGAAATGCTGCCACCATTATTGGTTAATCCTTTATTGGGGCATCCTTAGTTGGGAACCCTAGTCGGTTTCCCAACACCACACCACAGACCACTCCTCCCACAACCCCTAGAGGGCAGAGGAGTGCGTCCCATTCAGAAATCTAGCCAAATACACAACAGGATACGTTGCAAACTAACCCTCTTTCTAACCAAAACATTGTGTTTTCACACAGTGCAATGAGGTCAACCTCCCAGTCACCTTTCTTAGCTTCATTTAATCTACCTGATTTAACGAAGCTGATGAATGACCCCATCACACACAATCCTACATGGCCTCCCATTCCCATGAAGCTCCCTTTGGATATACCAAAGTTCGAATGAAAGCAAGAAGAAGACCCAGGTAATCATGTCATGACCTTGCACTTGTGGTGCTCATCGAATAGTATCATTGAGGACACCATTCAATTGAGACTATTTCAACACACTCTGAATGGAGTAGCCATGAAGTGGTACGTGGAGCAACCCTTAGCTTCACATGGAACCTTTAGTGCCCTCACCACCACGTTCCTAACATATTTTCAGTTACCCATTCACCATGATTCCTGAATGGAATTACTGAATCATTTTAGACAAACCCATGCCATCCATACCTCAGACCATCTCCATGAATGGAGGTGACGTTTTAGTTTATGTAAAGCTAAACTCGAAGATCGGGTTATCTTAGATTTTTTCTTGAAAACTCTTATGACATAGATTTAAAAGGGTGTGGTGGAATAGAAACCCACACCCGAAGAGGACACTATCAACAAATTCTAGCAACTTGAGCTAATTTATACGTAGTCAGGATACATTTATAACATCCTGCCTAACGCCCCGCACTTGCAGACTATCACTAGGGAGGACCTTATCCTCTGGCTCAGGGGAATTAGTACATAGAAAGAAGCATTGACTGAAGATCTCCCCTCCAAAATCCAGGTGCAACGCAGGGACCACGTTATGATTAGTTCCTAGCACAAGACGTGCCTATGCAGACCATTGCATAGGTGAAATTTGTGCATTTGTCCCAAAACCAACCAAACCAGTACAACCAGGAGAACTACCCTCCTAACATGGTGAAAAAAAAATCAAATAACAAGCCAAAATGGAAACCTGGATAGGGGGGAAACAATCAGCAACACCCATCACGATTTGAGGCTGAAGGAAATTCCAACCAGAATTAGAGCCAGGAGCCGAGCAATGCCCAATGGTAGAGCAAAAGGCCACCTCTTCGAACAAACCATTCTTTTTCGATATGTGGTGAGTACGACCACTATACTCACCACTATCCCAATCTCCCTAAGCTGAAGAAGCTACAGAGTAACCGAGGACAAGGAGGATCTTCCCAGCAACCAGCTGTGATGCAAGAACCTTTCACCCATCAAGGGACGGTAAGCACTGAACAGCAAAATACAGACGACTCCTAGAAAAGCAGCCATGAAATATACATGACTGGCAAAGAGATGTTTTTCCAAACATGGAATCGCAATTAAGACACCCCACTAGACACCAATACATCAGGGGCAAGTACCAGTGCACCGATTGCACCTTTTACCATTTCAAAGATGCCTATAGAACCATTTCCAAAAATGGTGAAGGGACCCAATAGGCGAGTAGGGAAATACTCCAAAGCGACCAGTAATTATAGTATCGTGGATGATTTAGCACAACCTCCTGCTGCTATGTCATCTTTGGAAGTATTGCAATCATGCCCAAAACAACGAAAAGCACTTCTTTCCACGTTAGGTGCTATCGACCCTGCCGATACACGCCTAATGGCTTTTGACTTAGACAAAGCCACCCCTAGGCTTCCATCTATGGTCGCCTTCCAGATACCAGTGTCGGTCCAAAATATCACAATTCCCTGATGTGTCATAGACGAGGGTGCATCCACATGCATCATGTACAAATTTTTTTTATCAAAATTTAGGTTATCCCAAACTAAAACCCTCAGTCATCATGATTCGAGCATACGATGGTCATCCATCAACCCCCGTCGGCCTCTACCAAGACATCCCAGTCTGCTTAGCCAAAAAGAAAGTCCACATAGACATAGAAGTCTTGGATGCTCACCTGGACTACAATATACTCCTTCGGCAAAGTTATATGTATGCCATGTCTACCATAGCCTCCTCCATCTTTCACATCATGATGTTCCCCCATGAGGACCACATCATTTCTGTAGACCAACTGACTCACAACAAGAAGCGACCCCTAAAAAACACTGATGTAATTCTACCTTATGTAGATACATCCTCAGATGCTTTCTCATGGTACCAAGAATATGGCCCCGGCCAATTCAAACCGTCGTCCGTTCTAGGGTCATTCCTAGGAGATCCTCCTATAACCACTGAGTCATCGCCCGATTTCACAAGGGCTTTGGTGTGCATGATGTCCACATAAAGCGCCGAAGCTAGTCATGACATAGACACAAGTAGTAATGGCATTGATTCATTAGCCACAATAGCCTCTCTTGCCTATGCCACCTCCCAAACCCATTTTCTCTACCCCCCAGCTGGTTTCATATCCCAGTAGGTTTTGAAAATGATGATATTACCCAACATATAATTGGAAATCCCTATTTGGTACCTCGTTCCTCCTACAGGAACAAGATCCACCCACATTATTTCCATAGGATTGAAGCCCCTCAATCGCGAGGAGGCCCCACTCATCTAGGAAATAGTCGAAACCACCCCTGAAAAGGAAATTCCCATTACAAAGCCAATGATTACAGCTAAGAAAACTGAGAAAAGAGGAAAGAAGATGGTGACCCCCGCCATTCAATAGGAATCACCAGTCACCATATGCGAGGTAATAGGTCACCCTACCCATATCTGTCTAGAGCTGGATGAATTAAAACCACTCCTTGGCTCTAAAACAGACATTGCAATGCCGTGTTACTGTAAAAAGGAACCTACCACCAAAGGTAAAGGCAAAGAACTACATACCAATCACACATGTGCTCTCTACAATAACAACAGGCACTATACCCATCATTTCCCATAGATCTCGCGATATAGGGATGCCTTACATGCCATTGAGTGATCCTATCAAGAGGATCCTCCCACCTAATTAGTCAGGGATGAACCTCGTATCATCCTGTATCTACAGGAATAATGACGATCACCGAAGAGACAACCATTTTTCCCTCCTCCCAGGGACAGGGGAACCTGGTTACCTCATCCTATTGAGTTATCACACACATTTATTACTGCAAACGGTTTGATTGAGTCTTTGACCCAATGTCACCTAGGTAGCAGTAATCTATATTTGGGGAGTTACCATGCGCATCGTCTACTGTAGACGGTTCGATATGGGTCTTTGACCCAAGGTCACATAGGGAGCAGTAATCTATATTCAAGGAGTTACCACGAGCATCATTTACTGTAGAGGGTTTGATACAAGTATTTGACCCAAGATTACCTAGGTAGCAATAGCACCCATTATTTTCAGAGAGTTACCAGGTAGGTATATTCTACATATGGCTTGATTGGGTCTTTGACCCAAGATCACCTAGGCAACAGTAACACCCATGATACTTAGAGAGTTACTAGGTAGGTAGATTCTGCAAATGACTTGATCTGGTCTTTGACCCAAGATCACCTAGGCAACAGTAACACCCATGACACTCAAAGAGTTATCAGATAGGTATATTATACAGATGGCTTGAGCGAGTCTTTGACCCAATATCACCTAGGAAACAATAACACCCATGATAGTCAGGGAGTTCCAAGGTAGGTAGATTATGTAGATGGCTTTATCGAGTCTTTGATGCAAGATCACCTAGGCACTAGTAGTACCATGCACATCAATTCTGTAGACAGTTTGATTGGGTCTTTTTCCCAAGATCACCTAGGCATAAGTAGTACCATGCACGTCGATTCTGCAGATGGTTTGATCGGGTCTTTGGACCAAGGACACCTAGGAAAAAATAATCAATACCCTGGATACTCATATGATTCTACTCAGAACGTATCACAACCTAGCTATCATGAAAGTCACCCCAACACTCATATACCAACTAGGAACAAGGGAACCGATATCCCCCATTGCCCATACATAATGGACCACTGGCACAACTTAATGCACTGGTTAATATAGTGCAACCCTTTCGAGGCTCATCAAGAACCATACAACTAGGAAAATTATGACAATCCTCCAAATGCTGCAAAAATAAGCCAAGTAACAAAGAAAAGGGAGATCTTGGATAGGGGGCAGTAACCGGCAATGCCCCCATGATCTGATTTTGGGGGCAACCCCAACTGAAATCAAAACTAGAAGCCAAGTAAAAACTCCCAAGGGAAAACAAGAGATTAGGAGGTCTATTCTACGAACTGTAAGTTGCACCATGAATAGCACTCCATGATGAATTGAGGCGATGCCACACAATCACACTCCCAAAAAATAAAATTTTCAGCGCCGACAGGTATGCCCTCTCTCATCTTCTTTTTTAAAGCTAATGACTCAATAATATTTGATAAAGAAGATGCTCTCACTTGAGGTATTTGTTTTTGAAGTAAAAGCTCGCAAACCATCCACAACGCTATCTACTGAAAGTTCCAGAGCAGGTATCATTCTACCCCCCAACATGATAGATTACTAGTAAAATTTGCATATCCTGACATCAGTTCTCCATTATAAATCAACCATACGTTCCACATATCCGACTGTGTTTATCTTCATGTTACCCTCCACATGATAAACATCCTTGTTGGTCGGTAGAGCCTCCCCTCCATGGCGCTCTTCACCCATAGTAGACCATATATCACAACAAAATTGATGCCATGGCCATACCATTTTAGTCTAAGAAGCACCTCATGGCCATCCATCCACCATGCATACAGGTCAATTTTTACCATACAAAATAAGACCCCCTTCCTGAACGACCAGGTTGTACAAGAAAATCAAAAGCGAACTACTGCACCTCACATTTGGCCCATCATACCTCCACCAACATAATCCCATCTGTGATACTTTTTCATCTGCTTCATCAACCCCACACATGAGACCAACCAATGGGACCCCCACCCCTAGCAAAATACCTTCCTCACAACATCAGTGAGAAAACACTTTCATGTTTTGGGGTACTCGTCTCTGTGTTTTGTACAAACCAAACCCCATTATTTTATTCTTTTGGTGAGTTTAAAAAGACCCTGAATGGTGCAATAAATCCTTCACCCTCCCATTCATCTTTTTCTACCATGGCAGTAGTCCCTGAACACCCCTGGTCATAGTATTACACCCCCACACACAAGCCACCATGAAATTCATAGCCAATTTATACCCACCCTGGAATTCCTACCGACTCCAGGGATTTCCCCATCAGAAATAACTATGACTGCCGCCAAACTACTTAGTATACTCTGACCTTCGGCCACTAAATCCCCATCATCAGTTTTCAGTCACCCCTCGCTCACATGCCTATGTTAAACCCATCACATCTAGGTCCTCGACACCTCATGTTGGCGACCCCTTGGCTGGTTGAGGCTTCCTTTTTGTCGACTTCGACACCGATTGTCTAGAAAGGAAGCGATACCTTGGATTACCCCTCTCCATAAAAGGGACATCCTTAGGTGGCACTATGGGAGACATAATTTCCCATATATGTCATCGATCCTATTTACATTTGACTACAACAAAATATTTCATGTTAATATGGTAAGGTACCTTACAACCATTGCACTTCCATAAAATTCGTCGAAGACCCGTGCCTCCATAAGTGTCTCTTTCAACAATTCTTACACGGGAAGGTCCCAGCCAACACCTATGCATATGATGTGAAGCTATATTCCATACCAAGTTTACACATATGGGTACCATATTCCACCTATTTTCAAAGAAAAAAATGCCCCTGAGGGTGTCAATAGTCGTCATCAGCGACCACCAGATCATTACCACGTCAGTGATACAAACATAACATATATCTGTCAAATTATATTTGTTTAACTAGCCACATAATCATAAGCATGGGACATGCCCACCTCGTTGAAAATTTGTATATGTATTTTATTATATTTTCTTACAGGGGTCCTTTAGGACATGGTCATTCTTGGAACCAGTGTCGGGTGTTTTCAATTCCAAGCTTCACGTAGGTCTCTCTCTCTCTCTCTACGCACGATATATAGAAAAGAAACTGTAATTTATTTCAGCTATACAGTTCTTCCTAGACCTCACACATTAGGGGGAAACTGTTAACACTGGAGAATCATACAACAGAAGATGACATTATTTGATGTCAAGCAGAAGGGTTTACAGGGCTAGAATACATTAGAGAATTTGGAAATTATTTAAAAATATCTAAGGTCTGAGGAAAATAAAATTTGAACAAGTCCTAAATGCTCTTTGCTTTCATAATCCTTTGTGAAGAGCACCTTCACACACATTTTTTTCCGATATGCATGCAATCCTGGGAGTGGAAAAATGTCACTAGCCGGGACCACACAAAGCAAAGGACAAGTGATTCCTCACTTGAAGCTACCTAAGGACAGCCACCAATGCCTCCTTAGACACCAAGTGAGCACATGATGTAATATTTGGAGCACACAAAGTAATCATACCCCTCTCTTTGGTCACCATACACAATGTACCAAGAGAGGGAAGGGAGGATTTGAAATCTCCTATATAAGGCCACCATGAGATGAAGAATTTTTGAACACATTGTTATGCTTGCCAGAATTTCCCAAGAAATACCAGTAGTGTGTGATCAGGAGCTGAAGATAGAGGGGAATAAATTGTTGGCCATCCAACAAGTTCAGTCCAACATAGTAGAGAGAGAGGGAGACTACACTGAGGCAAGCTTGGGATAAAAACATCCTTGCATCAAGACTTAGAACCAATGTTCTAGGGGCCCTTTGGCAAGATGGTAAAGTTTCACTCTTATTACTACCATCGCTCAATAAGAGGGGCCTAGAGCCACTGTTCAAATTATTGTTGTCGTTTGACTCTTTTTAGAGCTCATGTTTATCTATTTTAGTTTTTATTTTAGTTTTAATTTATATATGCATGCTATTTCACTATCTAGTATGCTTATAATTCTAGCTTTCTCCACTAACTTTCTTGACTCCACTTCTTTTTCTGCTTGTTACCAATAACTTAACTGGGTAGAACACACCCCTTAAGTTGGTGTGATTTCATACATATGTGCACCAAACACACTCCAACAATGGGGTTCATCTGTGACATACTCGGCTATGTGTTTCGTTGGCTCCCCTAATGGGTAGCACTCCTCTTCCCCCTAGGGATTGTGGTAGGAGTGGTATTTGGTGACCCTATGGGGGTTTCTACTGGTGTGACGTTGGATGACCCTCGGGGGTTCCCAAATAAATATGCCTTGATAAAGGATGAAATGATAATGGTGGCAGTGTTGCGTCTTTGATGCCTAAGTGGTGAAAGACTTGGAACTCCTATTGGTAATTGGGGGATGTCCAAATGATGTCTAGATCGACATGGTCCCATTGGGTCCATTATTGTGTCAACTAGGTAATTTTTTGGAAAAATTCTTTAGTTCTATGAGAGGGGAGAGATCAAAGAAAAAATGGTGACCACATACATAAAATAAAGTGAAATAAAAGGTTAATTTCCCTTTAAATTAGTTCTATGTGATCAATTAATCAAAAAAATGGTTTTGGTAGTTTTTTGTGCCTGATACTCAAAATCCTAAAGACCTAGTCGTCCTCACACTTTCAATTGTAACTAGATCTTGCGAAGATATATTCTAGTGGGTATTAGGGCTAACATCTCGAAATAATTGAAAACACCTTCCAGCAGCTGAAGAATCGGCCAAGGTAATGGGTAGAGGATCTAATGTTGCATGCACTGTCACCTATAGGGAAGGATGTCCTATATTTGGCCACTAAGTACCATCGTCCCACGTGAGCGTCTCAGTCTTGAGCTTCTTGGTAAATAAACTACGAGTACTAAGAATTACATGGGTTAGGTAGCCCCAAATAGTACCGCACACATTGGGCCTAAACTTAAACCCCTCTGAATCGGGTCTTTGTGGCGCTTGGGTTTCCTTTTCCGTGAGTGGATAGACAGATTTAACGCATCCTATTCAATCAAATTCTACGTCCGAATATATAAACTTACCATGGAATATTATTGGATGCCTACCCCCATGGTCCTAACCTGAACTATAATTTTTCTTGTGGCCCCTGTGAGGAAATTTAATAAGTTCACTTAGGTTAGTTTTAAGGAGTCTTTACTTCAATTATGGGGTGGAAATGTGTGAGAAAAATTGAATAATCACATAGTTTTAAGATGTGGATATGCGGTGATCCTTTACACGTCCCCCATTAATCTATGTTTTGATTGTTCCTTGCAATAAGAAAATCATGTGTGGATAGTGGGCTGCTTACAACTTTCCTAATTAATATAAATTATTAACTAAAGGGAGATGGAAATGTAATAGTCCTAAATTAGCACACAACTAATTGGAATATTAATTTTTTATTTTTCTCATAGTTAGAGGAATAAGAGGGTATGGAGACCCATAAATCTCATTATTAGTAATAAAAACACTCCTAATGTGAAAGGAGGTCATCTAAAAGCTGGATTGAAGACCCTTGTGTGTGAAAAGGGGTTGGAGCATGAAGACTGGGTCAACTTTGACCAAATAAAACAACGTTGGTATGAAAGGAGTGGCATTCATTGAGGGACATCGCAGTTTTGGAGGGAGACTCATGCATGGAAGTAGTGGCTTTAGTGAGTGGGGCCCAAGGTGAGGAAGCTCACCAAGAATATAAGGAAGGGGATGGCATCCATTGTGGTTATGATTGGATGATTATTTTTTCTATGTTCTGTTAATACTTGTAGCTCTCTTCATCTATTTATCTAAGATTGCAGTGCTGCTTAGCACAGGGTGTTCCCTAGCGGGAATCCCACCTTCATCCTTGGGGGACTTCGAGTGCCTAATAGGGAGAAGTATTTCCACTGCATTTCCACATTCCAGCATAAGGTCAAGCTTTTGCTTACTTCAAAATCATAGTTCCTACTTAGATTTGTGTTGTGTTGCAGGTTGCGGTAGTGGAGGATTGTACAGAGATATTTATGAGCTAGATTTTTAGTGGAGGAATATTTCCTTCCATTGGGAGGCCAGAAAAATAAGCCAATTGGGATTTATTGATACATTTGGTAGCAGGAAATAGTTTTCTTATCCCCTACAATGTAGTATTAGTCTGGATCTGCGTTATTCTAGGGAGGAGTTGCAAGGATAATTGCACTGGATGATTTGGGGAGTGATTTATTTAGTGAAGGGACAAGCCTTTCATCTAGAGAATCTATTGGAGGAGAGAATCTCATTTATATATCAGCTCATCCATATATTCTCATTCATTGTGTTGCAACAAATCTTCAGCCCTAGGGCTGCAGCTCACATTTGTAATTTTTGTGTATCTTCCAGAAACCCTCTCATCAGAGAACGTTTGAGCTCTAAAATGGGCCTCCTAAGAAAAATGTACAACCAAAATAAAATTTATAAGAACCAATAGGATTCAATATGATGATGTCAACCATGGGGGTGATTCACCATTTTTGGGGTAAAAAGGTAAAAAAATTAAAAAATAATAAGATAATAAAACTTTTTTTTTTCAACTTATCTCAATAATTTTTTACACAAATTTTGAGTGTGAGTACTCGTTGGATGCAATTTAATTCCTCATCCAAGGAGTTACCCATGTTGCATACTTTTGATGAAACCTACTACGTAAAAAATGAGAAATACATGAAAAAGTGTGATTGCAATCACGTTTTTCATGTATTTGTCATTTTTCGTGTAGCAAGGTCCATCAAAGTATGCAATATGGGTACTCCTTGGATGAGGAATCAAATTTTGCATCCAACGAGTATTACTACTCGAATTTTGAGTAAACCCATAGGGAGATAAATTGAAAATACGAGTTGAAAAAGTATTTTTTTTCCCCTCTAAAATTTGATGACTTAATGTAATATTATTTTATTATTTCCACTATTATTTTATAATTTTCTTAGGAGGCCCATTTTAGACCTCAAAATTCCCCTAATGTGGGTTGTCTAGGAAAAGTGATATAATGCCTAGATTTGTATTTGTAACATCTATTGTGGCATATATTAGTATTTTTACATCATTGTATGATCTCTAGCTGTAGTTATTCATGTTTTCACTGCGTTGTAGAAGCTCTCTAAATTTTTTTATTGTAGCAACATCTCATATTTGGGAGTGATTGTTTATAGGAGGCTTATTTCCTCATATCATATGTTTTCTGCCTCACTATTTTATATTGATTTGTTGTTCATATGCTTAATGTAATGGCCCCATATTGATCTCCTATGTTTACACATTGATTTACACTACTATTTCCATTATTATGTTCAATATTACTGCTTTTCTCATTGGGTAATATTACAGTGGTATAAGAGCATAATCTTGGCCCAGCCTATGGATCTCAACCATTATGCTATCAGGAGAATAAGAATAAGGAGAAAGAGATCATAATGATGGAAGGAATGAGTTTTATCTCATCTCCTTTCAGATCTACAAGTGACCTCACCAAGGAAGTCAAGCAAAGAAAAATGGAGAAAAGCAATGAAACCACAATAGGGTTTCAAGATGAGGAAGGTCCATGCACTTCCTATCAGTAGAAGGAAGAACTGGTATTGCATAGAGCTCCAAAGAAATATACTATGCCATTTTATTTTGAAGAAGGAGATAAAAGGCATGGAGATGGAGGACACTTAGATCATGAGATTGTAAGTGAGTATCCTGTAGAATACAAATCTCAAATAAGAGCTTTCAAGGGGAATCTAACTCTCCCACAGTTTATTTAGATCAAAGAAGAGAGGATACCTTGGAGCTATAGAAGGATAAAGTACAATATATTTCTATTTTCTAAATTTGATGGGTCATCGACATGCACAACAAGGGCTTGGGCAATGGAGTTGGATGCATTCTTCCTGCTACATCTAGTAGTAGAAAGAGAAGCTATTGAGATTGCAGTGCTGCACCTTGAGGGTGAAGAAAACATTTAGTGCTTTAGCCATTTGATTCATGCAAGAGTGACTTCATATGTAGATTTTACTCAAATGTTGATTAAGAAGTTTGACAAGAAGAAATCAGAGGAAGTGGAACTTCCACCAGCACTTGCTGCAAGAGCACTTGCATAAGGAGAAATAACACTTGAACCTTTGGAAAGTGGTCTTTTTCTCTTAACATTTAGAGTCCCATGCACTATTTTGGAGATGCATGAGGAGGAGGAGAATTATACTAGTGATGGTGAAGCCATAAAGGAGCATCCTTCATCACCAGTAGTTAGGGAAGTCATCACACCGGTGGGAGGAACCCTTGTAGCAGTACAAGTTGTTCCCAAACAAAAGCAAGGTATGCAAATGTTTCCACTTTCTATTATTGCAGCACATCATATGGAAGGTTGTGCAGACATGTGATTGCATGACCTAGGGTCAAGACACACTTTCGATTTGGAGCAGCAGACTATCACTGTGTAGAGGACCCTTGAGAGAATCAAGGAGGAGATGCACACTCATCCTAGTATTTCATTGTTGAGATGCACACAACTCTTGGGGTTGGAGTGTAGATTTATGGATGATAGGATGATTATTGTCCTAAACAAACCAATGAAGAACTATATGTTCAACATTGAGCATGATCATGAGATAGCAGATGCACCATCATGGAGATCAGTGGCACTGTCATTGAGCAACAATAATGAGTTGGGGGCCCAACCATTATTGGAGCATTCCAATGACCATTCTACATGTGTAGTAAGGGATAGGCAGATGGTTGATGAGAAACATCTTATCTCCCATTATTATGATGGATCTTTCTTGATGAGAAATTCACAGCTCAATGAGAATATTTTTCCTTCAGTATACTTGGATCCTTATGGATTCAACATGGTCATTGATGGGTGGTCTTCATATGGAGATCTAGGGAATGATGCACTCCAACATCCCATGAAGTGTAGAGATATTGATTTGATTTGGGAGGATGGTATTCTCCATTGGAGGAATACCCATGTAGAGCATGATAGTAGAAGGTTGAGGTTGGGCAACATTGAGGTAAGCAGGAGGCTGGGCAAAAGGAGGAGGCATGCCGTATCCTGGATACATGCTACCTGGAGGGGGAATAGTGCTAGAGGTGTTGGCCCCTCCTAGAGGAAGACCATAGCCCATAGAAGGTTGAGCATACAGATGGGAAAGGGCTCCAACGATACCGTCGGTGGAATGAGATGCCCCCGGGGCGTTAGCGCCATCGGGCCTGGGGAGGTCAGGAAGGACGGTATAAACATAACCAAACTGAGCGTAGATCAGGTCATATTTCAAGGCGATTTGGAGGGCAGCTTCTTCGGTTTGAGGGAAGTGAGAGGCGACATCTTTGCCAATGGGAGGTAAAAGAGTGTGAAGGAACCAGTCCATATAAACCCGATCTTCGAAGGGGGGAGCGCGACACAAGCTTCGTCTTCACCACCATTCCTGGACATGAGTGGAAAGGTGGGTTGAAGAGGTTTGCTTGAAAGAGGTCAAAAGCTCAGTACCGGTATCATATCGGAGAGGGAGCTGGAAATAGGATAAAAAGGCTTGGGAAAGGGTCGCAAAGGTGGTATGGGAAGAGGTGGTCTGGTCGACATACCATTTAGAAGCTTCGCCTGTAAGTGTGTGTTGGAACAACCGAAGACAGATGGAATCATGGGTAATGGAGTTGGAGGAACACCACATGTGAAAAGATCAGACATGATTGGATGGATCTTCGCCAGCCAGGCCTTCGAACTTAGGGATGTCGAAGGGGAGCTTGGTTGGCATAGCAGGCCAACCAATATCATGGCGCATAGGGTAATTTTTCAACTGATTGAGATCAGGGAGGCTGAGGCCTGCCATGTAAGGAAGCAAGGGTGCAGCCGAGGTAGTTCCTGCGGTGGTTCCGCTAGTAGTAGTCTCAGCATTAGGGCCGGGGTTCCTGCTAGCGTTAGGCCCTGGACCAGACATAGTGAAGGTGACAGGGGGAGAGCCAGAAATGAAAGGAGAACCCAATGAATCAGAAGAAGAGTTGGAGTGCAGACTCAGAGGAGGACTAACTCGATGACGGCGGGACGGAGTAGGTCGATCGACTGGAAAATGAGGGTGAAGGCCAAGAAGTCGCCGGGAGGTGCGCCTTGGGGGCGCAATGGTGACAAACACAAACACGACACAAGGGGAAGAATAACGACCAACAAAGGCAGGGAGGTGCAGAATCAAGTGATTCCAATGTCGGAACAAGGGCAGAAAGGTGCAGTGTCAATTGATTTTAAAGTCTTTGCCTGGCAGTGTTAACCAGGCTCTTCTTCGCTTAGGGTGAGTGTGTGGCGTGCGTTAATTTTAATTTTTAAACCCTTTTCGTTTTGAGAGTAAAATAAAAGGTGTGCTACGTAACTGAAAATAAATCTGTAGAGAACAGTATATAATGCTGAAATAACAGAAAATTAATAGCTAACAATGCATCGATATAACCCAAGATGGCGGGTCTCTCAAAACTAGTCTAAAAAAGGGGAAAAAATCTAGTCAAAACACACTAAAAAGAGGCCAGTAGATCTAAGGTCAGGAGGGACAGGGATCTAAAGGAGAAAACTGCTGAAAAGAGGTGCAGAACATAGCCAAGAGGCAGAGGCAAGGCAGCTGGAAAAAAGGAGGGAATCAGCAAAAAGCAGAAGGGGCAAGGAGGGGACCCTAAAGGTAGGTCCAAAAAAAACTTCAGGAGGTGTTTTGAAAGGAGAAAAGTTGATTAAAAGGAATCTGAAAAGGAGGTATCAGATCTGGAAAAAAGGGGCGCTGAAACTCAGAAAAAAAGGTACCTGAAACAGATAAAAACTCTTCCACCAAAAGTGGAGGGTGCTGAAGCCCTAGGGGGCTACGTTCCCACTTAGATGAGAAAAAAAGATCAGAAACAGGTCGAAACGGGCTGAGACAGAGGCTGGAAAACCCTGACAGAAGCTTCAGCAGAACCCAGAAAAATTATAGAAAAAGCGCAAAAAAATTGGCAGGTCGCAGGTTCTGACCTGTTTTCTGGGCAGGTCACAGATAATAGGTAGAAAAGTGCGACCTGGAGGTCTAGGTCGCAGTTTATGGGCTGAAAAGTGCGACCTGAAGCTTCGGGTGTCTCGGCGGCAGATGTCCAGAAAAATTTGCCGTCTCAATTGCGACTGATGTCTGTCACCTACGCAATGGGGCCAGAAACACGCAGAAGTTAGAAATTTTAATGTTTTAGGGTTTTATAGGTGAAAAACAACAGGAAAATAGAAAAAACAAAAAGCTGAAAAGAAACCCTAGGGTCTGAAGTAGCTGGATATGCAGGAAAATGAAAAACGACAGCGGTCGTAATTGAAAACCCGTGTGGAGTCGCCAGTTGTTAGTATGAATCTTTTGTCAAAGCGTACGAAAAAAGAACACTTTAGCTACGCATAACTAATAGCCCTAACATCAAGTATGGCTGCCAATATCTTCAGATCTATGGTTTGTTTATCAAGACAAGTGCTGCAAAAAACCAGATCTATGCATATAGAGACATTAAGCTTTAAAAATAAGGGTTTGCTCCATACATCCAATAGACAAGACAAGAACAATTTTTGAAAGAATTTTTTGTATTAATGGGCACCTGGGAGGAAAAAAAGAAGGTGTTTCCAATTCTCCTCAATGGGATGGGTTCTTGGAAGTCCTCAGCACTTCAGATCTAGCATTTCTCTCTCCTGTTGGTGTAGAAAACCCAGACAAAGGTAGAACTCGAAGAGAGCTCACAAAGGTAAAAATCGAGAAAAAATATGACCAAGTGTATAGATCCAGAGTGATCTAATAGGCAACAAAAGGTGAATAATGGTAGGGGAAAACCCTCCTATTTATAACAAAATATTGGGTCATTCTAGATCTTGGTGCATGATTAAAATAACATTAACTAGATCTAGATCCACCTTTTATGGAATATTTTATTATATTTGTTGGAGGGAAAAGGTATTTGACTTGGGTCAAATCCCTTTATTTGTAAATAATAAATAAATAAATGATTTATTTATCATTTTAAGGAAGTGGTTGAAAGATAATCAAATAAATAATGATTTATTTAATTATTTATGGGTGATTTAGTCATATTTAATAAGGAATATTATTTAAATAAGATTTAAATAATTATTCCTAGAAAATAATAAGATAAATAAATATTTATCTAATTAATTTCTTTGTTTTGGGTTAAACATGACCAGGAATAATAATTAAATTATGGTTTAATTAATTATTCCATGAGGAAAATCAAACAAATATATGTTTGTTTAATATTTCCTTTTGGGGTTTCTTGTTTAGACCATAAACAACCTAATAAATGTGGTTTACTAAGTTATTTTACATAGTGAAAGCAATTTTACTTAGGGTAAAATTGGTCTTACATGGTGTACTTGGGTCCATCTAATGATAATAGGTTAGATGACCAAAAAATGGTGTAACAGTTGATGAGAAACATCTTATCTCCCATTATTATGATGGATCTTTCTTGATGAGAAATTCACAGCTCAATGAGAATATTTTTCCTTCAGTATACTTGGATCCTTATGGATTCAACATGGTCATTGATGGGTGGTCTTCATATGGAGATCTAGGGGATGATGCACTCCAACATCCCATGAAGTGTAGAGATATTGATTTGATTTGGGAGGATGGTATTCTCCATTGGAGGAATACCCATGTAGAGCATGATAGTAGATGATCACCATTGGTTGGATGGGTGATGTTGATGAGTAAGAGGCTAGTGAGATACTTGAAGATCTATGACACAGGGCAACAGGAGGCAAGGCTGCACTGGCTACTCTGTAAAGAGTTTGGTCAACATGTGATATATCCTACTTCAAAGGGTATGTTGGTGGTTGGGACTTGGCATGACACTTGCATCATAGGGAAGTAAGGAGTTTGGGTGCATTATGGTGATGTGACATTTCTCATGTCAATCATCATGTTTTCATTCCATGGTCTGTATGATGGAGGTGTAAAGAAGCAGAAAGAGTTATTGTTGCTTTGGTTACTCTTGGGAGAGTATGGGCTGATTTTCTCCCATACTTTGCATGATATTTTAGAAGGAGAGGATGGCACAATCAGGGTGCAGAGGGGCTACTCTTCAGCATTGGAGGATCAGGAGGTACTTCCACATAGGAATGAATCTCTCATATATATCATCATCATGGTGTGTGACTTTGTCATGGGGGATGTCAAAGAGGGAAGTTATGAGATGGCATGAGTCTTATCACAAAGGTCGACAACGCTGTCACTTGGGAGTATGTATCTATTGATGGAGTGTTGCAATGGGAGCATGTATCAATTCACATTTCAGACAACTATGAGGAGATTCTCATGGGAGGGCTCATCCATGGACCTCATTTTCAGCCTACTCACAAGGCATGGTAAGAATGGAATTTTTTTTGTTTATTGTTCACTTAAAAAAATATTTTCATTCTTTTGCCATATATGTGTAGTGCATTGCTCCACAAGAGGTAAAATTTCTATTTTTTCTTCATGATATTTCTAAGACCAATATCAGTGATGGAGGAAGCCATTTCTTGGATGGCATGGGGAAAGTGTTGTGTTATTCTTGTTATGATAAGTTGATATACAATGCCATTTACTACTTCCTAGTAGATGAGAAAAAATGCACAACTAGCAATTTATTGGGGGACAACTTGCCATATGATGATGAAAGACATCAGGAAACAATACTGTGCTGTCACCACAGGGGAAACTATTGGTATCATCCAACATCTCACAAAACACTCAGTAACTCTCTCATCTTGATGCCATGTTGTGATGATGTAATATTCAGCATATGTGGGAAGGATTGGGAAAACAAGGGCCATAGAACCAAAGAGTGGGTATTTAAAGATCCAGTTTTCATTTTTTCTCTTGAGGGCACCATTATTGCTACCCAATATGTAATATCCCATAATAGGGAAATTATACAACAATGAGAATATCTTAAGATATTCCAAGGTTGGAGATCCAACCATAATTGAAAAAAATAATGAAAGATGTGTAAATTTACTTATTAAATGTGTATTAAACACATATCCATCATATTAGGAGCATATCAGCAAAACTATGTCTCCATATGTCATCTCCAAGTGGGTAAAAGCAGTGATCTGGACCATAAAAATGCTATTTCCAGAAAATAATGCTATAAATGTGAGAAATGGGACTTGGATCCCTTATTTCATGCAATATACATCGCACATATAGAATGGTAGTTGAAACAAATCATTCTAGCCAAGTTAAACAGATCTCTCGGTTCTTATATGGCGTAAAAACACTTTAAACCCATGACTTAACCCATACAGAAAAATCTAAAGCAAAAACAACATAATTATAAGAGGGTTTTTTTAGCAATATGTTGTAGAAAAAATATCTGTAGTTTATTTAGCCAAATCACAGATAAAAATAAAGATCTAGCCTCTTTTATACAATGTAAAGATAACCCGGCAAGGGTTTATTGGAAGCTTAAGTATGAAAGGAGTAGATCTGAATATTTAGCTGAAAAATAATGTATTCCCCTACAAAATTACATTAATATAGATTAATAAAGTACAATATGGATGAAAATCCCTTTTTCTAGCTTTTTGGGGGAAGGGTTGGCCCTTTCCCTAGGAAACTAGCCCAAAATCAAGGTATTAAACCTTGCTGCAGCAGCTCTCTGAAAAATGACGCAGTTCCTACAAGGGAATGCACTGTAGAAGTGCAGAGAAGCTTTGGATAAGTGCGAAGATGTGAAATTATGCTAGGGATCCTTTCTTACTGATCCTCCACTGGATAGACAAGCTCTCCACTGAAAAACAAGCCCAGAAATGACTCAAAGAGGTCCTCCTTTACTGCACCCTACAACACAACCCAACTCTAAATAGAAACTACACTATAGCTGAAGGAGGTAGCTTAGCCAAAATTATAGAATGAGGAAATGTAGCCCAAATAACCTCTCCTTCCCTAAGGATGAGTTAGGGATTCGCGACTGGGAACACAATTGTGCTAAATAGCACTGCAACCCTGCTAAACAACAAGAGAAAGAAATGTATCAACAAACCAAAGAAAATAATAATCCAAGAATGAAAAAAAATGGCTTCCCTCCTCTCCATATATAGCAAGTTCTCCTCTCCACCATGGGTCCCATCCATATGTGCCACCAATCTCATGCAAGTTGTCCTCCATTAAAACTGCGCAGTCCATCAAGGAGATACATTGTATCTAGATAGTGCATGTGGACTTGGTTAAAGATGACTGAATCACCTGATATAATCCTATTCACACCCATAGGTGCTCAATCCAGTAGCTTATTCTTCCTCTTTTCACATGAGGAATGTTATTATTCCTTCTAAAGAGGTTAATGGGCCTCCCTACCTATTTTATTTATCTACCTATAGATAATGCTAACTATAATGTTCTTTTTAGATTGAGGCTAAAATTTTGGAACATTACAGCCCTCCCCTCCAATAATTTTCTTGTCCTCAAGAAATTGTATAGGGAGAGAAAAATTCCTCCCCTTATCCTATTTTGGCCTCCTTATCAATAGTCCCCACAACTACTCAAGGTAATCTGCAACAAATTTTCCCTCCAATGTCCCCTCCCAAAGATGCATAACCAAATGGCTCACATCATGAAAAGGTGGAAAGTGTAAGTGGAAAAATTATTTTTGTCCCATGGCTTTCTCAAGGTAGGAGTGATGATAAACATGGGGAATATTATTCCCAATGAGTGACCATATTACCCATGCTATCATCCAAATGAAATGAGCCATTCTAGGTACCTCATCAAAGAAATCTGCAACCCCGGGTTTATGCAATGTGTTGGGGCCGAATGGAGAGTTTATATTTTCCCATCCAAGTAGTTTCTCTATCCATTTATGGCAAGTATGGGGGGGTTGCTGATATTGGGCTAAAATTTCATTGTCTTCAAAAATGGCCCAAGTTATCCCACAAGATAAGTCAACCATGAAGTGCCTCCTCCAAGAATGCAATTTCTCCCAATGGCTCCTCCTGTATGAAGGAAAGAGGTGTGATGTGGCAATCATGGTGCACCAATTGTTTCTCCTGAAACATAAAACATGTAAAATAGGGATAAACATACTCTTGATGGGAATCTCCAACTCATATCCCACTCTCCAAACAAATCTTCCCATGAACATAAAATTATTAGCAATACATAGAAGCAAAAACCAATAAAAACATGTTGCCATGTGACAACCGGAAAGTGGATCATAGTTCCTCACATGGAACCAATGCAGTGCATCCCATGCCTGACTCAAAAAAAATTACAACAGGTGCTTTCCCAGGCACTTGTTTTCTGCCACAATCATCTCATAAGATGGGAACATGAAAGTACAATGAGGTGTCAATGGTGCACACCAAAAATCATGTGGCTTTCCCCACAAACCACCAATAAGGTAGCCAAAATCAATGCTATAAGTAGCTACAAGTACATCATCATACAAAATTAAATAAGGGATGATCCTTCTTGGTACAACATGCTACTCATATAAAGTAAAGAGGTGCAAAACATAATGTGAAATTATACCTCCTCTACAATGTACTTGAGACCTTGAGCTGAAATGGCTCAAATGGAAATTCTCCCTCACCTCCAAAGAGTAGGGAAGTGGTTGTGACATCCTCTCTATCACCATCCGGGCTATGCATCTTTCCATATGCTAAAATATGTCATGATGGATGCCCTCCCAAGTGAACTCCTCTACCAAAGAAAGATATGCATCATAATGCATGGAAAGGAAGTCCTCATGTGTTGCATGAAGCAGCCTCTCCTTGAGCTTAGAATCTCCAGTAAAGAAGACTTTGCCATTAGAATCGATGACCACATCATCCACCATATACTCATCATCTATATTTGGGTCATCAAGAATCATACATGCACCTAGATCCTTGGAGTACTATACCATGAGTTGAGATCTCCAATATGGATCAATCCTCCTAAGGGACAACGTTGGTGATCTGGCATGTGAAGCTTTCTGTTAGAGTCGGTCTTTAAATCCCTCCATTAGAGATCATTTATCTTATTGCATTTCATTGTTTAGGTGTCTCATTCCGCTCATTCATCTGCATTCCGTTAGGGGCATGCCATTGACTGATGGAAGGGTTTTTTTCTCTCAGTTTCCCTCATGCTTGTACCTGCTGGGTTGGTCAAATTTTCTCAAAATTTATCAAAGTTTAGTTCATGTCATTTACAGTTATACAAGTTGTTTTGGTCAAAAAGAGTCATTTTAGTTTCTAGGTCTAGGGTTTGGTCTTTCAAAATGTTGAATAATTCCCGCAGACCATGAGGAGGTTTTCAATAAGTTTTCAGTTCAAAATTTTTATCATCAAACATGCTCAAGGACATTTCTTGTTCAAAACTCTGTTTTGAATAAGAAATTGTCAAAATTTGTTTTTGTAATAAAATGTATCTTTTCGCCTTGAAGACTTCAAAGCGGACTCTGGTTTTCCTTTGCCAAGGTTCAATGCCAACATCCCTGCAAAAAATCAACCAATTTCATCATTTCAAATCCAGAAAGTCAGTGAGCAAACAAAAATACAAAGTTGGATTAAATGAAAAAATGCCAAAGGTAAAAAACATTACAACATGGGTTTTGAAGAAGTAAAAATCAAAACCATCTCTATATGAGATATTTCCCAAGATTATTCATTCATTTGCAACAAGTGTTATTGAGAAAATCTCAGAGAGAAGTCGAGTTTGAAGGTTGAAGAGAAAAACTGTCATTTGAGAAGAGGCCGACTGTATGCTGAAGGCAGCGCGGCGCATTGGGCTTGCGCGCGGCGCACCCACATGACGCGGCGCATAGAGCCGGAAGATGCAGTGCAAATTCCTAAGGGCACGACTCACCCATTGCACGCGGTGCACAGAGCCCCAAAGGCCAAATCACTTCCGCGCTTTGAAAATTCGATTTGTTTCAGCTCAAATTTCACCAAGTAAGTTTGATAAAGCCTGCTTAATGATTTTTAGTTATGGTGCTATGGTTTAGGAGCGAAAACATCAAATAATTGAGTGGTGAAACATAAACCCTATACTTATCTTGAAATCTTCTCCATAGGGTTTGAAAGAGGTGATTAAAATTTGATAATTGGTGCACCCCATTTTCTCTTGTGCTCTCAACATTGTTATCACTGTTGTCATACTGTTGTCATATTGTTATCACGATTCCTCCCTCCCTCCCATATCCCGCATGCCTTTTTGATCCTATTGTGTTAATCCCCAAACCCTATCACTTGTCACCATTTCCCTTCATTGATAAAATTGTAATTTCCACAAGATTCAAGGGCTGCCTTTATGTCTTTGACTGCACTTATATGTTGCCATTTCATTAAATTTTGTTCCTAAAGTACCCCCCATCACTATCACCCATTCCCATTACTTATAAATCCCCAAACTCATAAATTCCCCAAACAGTGACTGTCCTCACACTTATATCTCATTTGACAGTCCTTTTCTCACTGTGATATCTCTTCATAGCACCTTATTATATATGTGACACATTTGGCATCAAAGCATACACCAAATTATTGTTTTCACCATACATATATCATCACCTATTTGTCAAACATCTTGTTTTTAGCACCATGTCAGAGACAAATTCATCATATGAGCAGGGATATGAGCAGGACAGTGATTCAACCGCAGAGCTAAATTTACCGAGGAGGTCTCATAAGAGTGGTAGACACATCAGGGAGGAGCCCACTTCTTTGGCTCAATTTCAGGCTTTCCCGCTTGCAATGACATGCTTTCAGGAACATTCATGTTTTTGGTATTGTGAGATGATATCTCAGATTTAGCACCATCCGGAGTTGGTTCGCTTATTTATCTTACATTTTCGGGATGGTCATGTAAATCTCGCTGGAGTGAACTTCACTTTGACCCCAGGGACCATTTCTGATGTGACCGGGATACCGAACATTGGTGAGGAGTGGAATAAGAGACAGCAGTTGGATAGAGCATATTATGAGCCTTACACTAGGCCGGGATATTTGAGGCAGTTGAGCAAATTTTTCCCGTTCTGCTTTCTGAAGGAGTCCTATGTGCCATTAATGAAGCTCATCATTAGATATTTCAGCTGCGAGGGTAGATTCTCACGCCTTTATGCATATCATATTAGAATTTTGATGCATTTCACGAGAGTGCGAATGATGAATATTCCATACTTCATGTGCCGAAACATAGAGCGTATGACTACCCTTTTGCAGAAGAAGACTCCGGAGCAGCAACATAACAACATTTATCATTACGCGCTCATCAAAATCATTGTGGTACATTAGTTTGTTTTGTAGGGCATCACATGGGATGAGTTCATCTCTCATGACTTCTTTGCAGCCCCTCAGCCTCCTCCCGAGATTGTTCATGATGAGGCAAAGCCTTCACATCAGTTTTAGGTTCCTGAGGCTGAGCCTATCAGTGCTCCAGTGTGTGTGACATATCAGAGAGGCCACAGAGCCTTATTTGCAGCGGCACAACGAGTACTATCTCCACCAGGGGTGGAAGGGGTCTCGTTATCTTCATCAGCAGCGCGAGTACTATATTCACATGGTGTGGAAGGGGTCTCGCCTTCTACATCAGCACAATTACAGTTTCAGGACAGAGGCAAGAGGCCTATGCACGATGAGAGCCCTTCAGGAGGCCAAGACACTGATTTTATACTCATTGATGTTGATGCGAGCTCTCCCAGCTCAAAACTGAAAGAGATAATCCAGGAGAAGAAAGCTGAAATCGGCACGCTGACCGAGAAATTGTAGAGAGCTCAGTGGGTTATAAAATACTTGGAACAACGGAATAAACAACTGGAGGATCAACAGACACTCATAGAGTTGCGGCAAATCCGTGAAGACCGAGAATTGGCCCGAAAGAGACCAGGTGACATGACACCAGTTGAGCGAGAGAATTTCCTTACGCACGTCAATATTCATCTGGAGAAGCTATTGGAAAAGGCCAATAGGGACAAAGACATGCTCAGACATATGAAGAATCACTATTGGGCCCACACACACGTTTGCAGAGCAAAAATGAAGATCTTGAAGGCGAGGTTGAGAAAAGCACTGAAACGATGGAAAAGGCCGGATCCACTCGGAATATTGCCCGAAGCTTCCTTGGCTGAGCATGAGACATGATGGGATACCTTCACTCCAAATTTCAGAAAATTTGGAGAAGATTTTTTCATTTTGAAAATTTTGGTTGCAAAACAGGTTTTTCCGCCCGACGTGTCGCGCCACCTGATGCGCGCTTAAGTTTGAGACATCTTCTGGAGGAAAAATTTGAATTTTTGGGTTTTTCATGATATATTATGTATGTTTAGGAATGGCCGAAGCATTTCATCAAATTCTTGGCTGCCTAAAGGGCCAAAAACACTCCAAACATGGCCTTTCTGCCACTTTTTGCAACAGCAGGAACCAGTCTTGGGAGATTGCAGTTTTGGAGGGGCAAATGACATCCAAATTGAAAAATTACACTTGGTTTGGATAGCAGACATCCAGGGCTTTCCATCGAACTATCATGAGCTCAATTTTGACTTCGGGAAGTGCTCCAAAAATAGGCTCAAAGTGGCGCAACGCATAGAGAATTTGGGCGCGACGCATAGAGGAATTTTGCCCAAATTTCACTTTTTAGCTCAGAAATTCGCCCAGTTTTGACTAGTTTTACTTTTTCATGTGATGATTGACTTACCATGATGTAATTTGATGACTATGATGTAAATTTGGTATGTTTTTACTTGTTCTAGAGGATTCTTTCACTAAAAAGTGAAAATTAGGTGAATGAATCAGTTTCCTAGCATATAGAGGCAAGTTGTTTGGCTGCCTAGATTTTAGTTCCATGTTTAGAATTGGTTGAAACAGCTCCTAGAAGGATGATCTCAACCCCTAGAGGCATGGGATGGGGTTAGGATGGTCTATATATTTTATTTTCTGAGAAATTTTCAGGTTGGATGCTTGGGAAAAGTTTGGCACCTCATTGTACATTCATTTCAGATTTTTGGCAAAGGAAAGACCAGAGTTTTGCAGCACTTGTTGGGATCCTTGTGGCTTCTGAGTTTTGATGATGTTCTTCTCATGTTATTGTAAGTTTCATTAATGTTATATGTATTCCATTTCCCTTCTCTATGCTCCTGAATTAAACAAATGAGTAATTGATGTAGAATTCATTAGTTTGCTGGTGCTCTGCCTTAAACTTTTGTTTAGTTTTATATGTTTTCGTCAGTTGGAAGAGGATCCTTGCACTCTCTTGCCCTCTTTAGCTTCTCAGTAGTCTTTTCTATCCATTCATTTTATCTTAGACATCAAAGTCGCTGCCTACCTCACCCCAACTTGAACTCTGCAAGAATTTGGCCTCATCCCCAAGCCCAAAAATTGTTTTTCCTTTTTTTCAACAAAAGCCCCTAAAAATAAAAATCAAACCCTATTATTTGTTTATCTAGCCTAAGATCAGTTGCTGTTTTAGTCATCTCAAGCCCCTTTGAATAGTTTCATTGAGATTGACTCGAAGAGAGCCCTCTCCTGTCCTCGTAGGGCTAACTACGAGGCTGAGCGTGGTTTGGTGTTGTCCTTCTTCTGCCTTATTTCAGCCTAAGGTGGATTTGGGAACTAACATAGTGGCGACCATACTAGGGAAGAAAATGGTTTTCTTGTTGATGTTATTTGTTTCATAAGTTACAGACGGAGTCTGAAGTCATGCCAGGTAGCTTTTGAAACGCTTTTGCCTTGCATTAGCAGAAGTAGATAAACGCTGCTTCAGTCGATCTCCGGTTTAGCTTGTGAACGTGACATTTTCCTTGTGAATTACCCCAGTATATTACATCATTTTGGACTTTTGGGTGATTGAGTCTAGAATTTGATAGGCTGAATAGATCGGTTTTGTCCTTTGATTTTTGAATAAGATCAACACACTGGCTTCCAGAAGACATACTAGATCACATCTCGATCCTGATCCACCTCCAGTGTATGAGAATCCTAATATGATTTCAAGAATCCTCCATCAAGAAAGTCTCGTGATCCCTTTGTTTAAATCTCATTCATACCCTACTGTATTTAAATTCATTGAAGATATTGAGTTTGATGATCGGTTCGAGTTGTCGTTGTTTGAATCTAAATCTGAAAGTGCGACCGGTTCTGCCGTCATAAATCATGATTTTATCAAGTATCTTGAGATTGAACAAGCTAATAGATCTATTGATAATTACATTTTGAATCTTCATAACTCTATTGTGGCAACGAATATCCCTGAATTCATAGAGTCCACTTCTGAAACTCTTGGTCCATCTGTAGTTACATCTGATTCACAAGTTCACGCTGAACCTTCTTTCATTCATACCATTCCCGTAAAACCATCCATTTACGATCAGCAATCAGCAATAGTTCTTCCTCCATCTCCACCACATACACCTCGTACACCTACTGCTCCTTCTCCACCCATTTCTCCAAGATAGATCATAAATCCACCAAGAGCAATAGACGCTAGATTCGCACTTCTTCTTCTGCCAGCAAAATTGGATCCTATGCCCGCTGATTATCAAAGTGAAATTCCTTTGTTTGATGGTACTCCTCAAAGTGTGCCCGCTCAACAGCATATTTATAGAATGACAGATTTTTTGGACCTCCATGAAATTGATAAGAGAATGTATCCATGAGATTATTTGTGCAAACTTTCGGAGGTGAGGTACGTAAATGGTTCAGAGCTTTGCAGCCCAGAAGTATTAATACATTGGAAGAGCTTCAGAGGCAGTTTCTAGATCGGTGGGAAATGAAAAAATATCCGCTTCAAATCACTTCTGAGTATACCAAGATCAAGCGCAATCCGGGTGAGTCTGTCCAAGATTATATTATCAGATTTAATGCAGTTTATAATGCAATTCCTGATGACTTGAGGCCTTCTAAGAAATCAGCTTTGTTAAAATTCCCTGATGGTTTTGATCCAGAGATGGCCTATTCATTACGAGATAGAGATCCGCCCACTTTAGAGGACATGCAGAAGATTGCCGTGAGTGTTTAGGAAAATTTGAATGATAAGAGAGCTAGACTGAAAGCAGAGAAGAAAGTTGTGATAAAGGAAGAAGCTTCTACATCTACAGATCAGATACTTCGCAAAGTGGAAAATATGTTCAAAAGGTTCAATCTTGATAAGCCCGAACCTCAAGTTCGAAATCCCAACTTCCGTGGTCAGCAGTAGCCACAATTCAGGATCAAACAACGAGAACAGCAAGTAAAGACACCTCTTCAACAGAATTTTGTTGGTCAGGATTCAGATGATGAAGATGATGTAGTAGGGGAGGAAAATCATTTCTTTACTCTTGATGATTTTCTTATTTATATCACTGAAGATGATGAGTATGCAGAAAGTTTAGCGGTACAAAAGGATGAGGATTTTATCTTGGCTAATGATGCTGCTCTTGAGGAAGAGTCAGATGAGTACCAGAGAGGTTATATGAATGCATTGTCAGCCTAGAAGAAGCAATATTCTCTTAGAAACAGAGATGTACCAGTCAATCCAATTCAGAAGAGAAAGGAAGTTTCAGCGCCTAAAAACGATTCACCTGTTGCACAAAAGAAAGCAAAAGAGATAGTTGATCCCGCTGCCACTAAGTCATCATCAGCAGAAAAATCAAATCAGCCGATTACATCGAGAGAGAAGGTTGAAAAGAAATATGTTCCAGCCAAGGAGATCGAAAAGGTTTCAACTTTTAGTTTGGAGAATGAGATTTTAAAATTAAAGGTATCCATTCCCTTGACTGAACTAATGAGGAAAAGCAGTTATAAAGGTCAAGTCTCCAAAATTTTGAATTTCGATCCCATGTCTGATATGGTGAATATTGAAGATGATCAACTAGAACTGATATTTGGACCAGCGTTAGATGGTGAGTCTCCGGACAGCGAAGTGCCTCCTTTTTATATTAGTCTTCGATTGCATGAGTTTGTATTGCATAATGCCATGTTCGATTCCGGTGCTTCCCATAATATTATGCCGAAAGAAATCATGGAAAAGTTGGGTTTAGACATTACGAGGAAGTACCATGATCTTTATTCATTTGATTCTAGCAGAGTGAGATGTATTGGGCTCATTAAAGACTTGGTTGTTAGTTTGGATCAGATTCCTACAAAGAATGTTTTGATGGACGTTGTTGTAGCAGACATTCCTCCAAGATTTGGTATGTTGCTTTCCAAATCTTGGGGAGAAAAATTGAAAGGGACATTACAGTTAGATTTATCCTATGCGATGATTCTCGTGTTTGGCCAAATGAGAAAATTGTACCGGGAACAAAAAATGAAGTATATGATTACAACCAAGGAGAAACCAGTCAATCATCCGATTAATTATGTACATACAAATCTAGAGTCTTTTGTTGTTTTTGCTGATAGTTTCAATGATGTAGATAGTCACTTAGTTCAAGAAGAAGATATTCCAGAGATTACCGAGAATTTCAGAGAAGTTTTGCAGAAAGAAAGGCAGCTACCGGAAAGCACAGCTGAGCAATCAGCTAAAGATAATGGACATCAAGCAGGAAAAACAGAGCTAGCACAATTTCAGCACTTAGAGGATGATGAAGAGGGTCTTTGGACAATGGATTTCGATGGTGCAGTGGGAAATTATGGTGCTGGAATTGGTATTTGGGTACGCAGCCCTTTTTCTGCTCCTAACAAGGTACTGAGCAATGTACGGGTATGTTCTTACAAGTTGGCATTTGATTGTTCAAACAATGAGGCTGAGTATGAAGCTCTGATTGCTGGCCTAAAGATTCTTAGAAAGCTGAATGCTAAGAGAATTGCAGTGTATGGCGACTCTGAATTGGTGATTAAGTAGGTAAAGGGTGAATATCAAAAAAAACATCCCCGGATGCGGGCTTACCGGAACGTTGTCCTTGATATTTTGAAGCAGTTTTTAGATTATACCTTGACTTGTATTCCTCGCATTCAAAATGGAATTGTAGATGCACTTGCTAAGGCAGCAAGTAACTTGAAGATCCCAATGAATTCAAGTAATAAGTTCGAAATCCATGTGAAGCATCGTCCTACCGTGCCAGATAATCAGAGATGTTGGCAAGTTTTCCAAGATGATGATGAGATTAATGATTTTCTGCAAAGTAAAGGTAAGTTCAAAGATACCTCAATTGATGTGCAATATGATGATGGTGATGATGTTCAAGTAAATCAAATGGAAGTGCTACAGTTGAAAGATAACATTATTCCTAAAGGTTTGATACCTTTAGAAGAGATCTTCGATCAGGATGATGTGGCCAAGAAACCAACTTTACGACCAACTGAAAAAGGAGTAGAGGATGTAAATATTGGGACAGCTAAAGACCCCAAAATGGTGAAGTTATCCAAATCATTGTCACCGTAGGTAAGATCTGAATATGTGATTTTTTTGACTTCATTTTCTGATGCTTTCGCTTGGGATTAATCAGATTTAAAGACGTATGACACTAATATCATCCAGCATACTATCCCTATTAAGCCTAATCAGAAGCCCTTTAGACAAAAGCTAAGAAGAATCAATCCAAAGTTGCTGCCATTGATTGAGAAGGAGGTAAACAGGTTGTACAAAGTAGGAGTCATTGTTCCTATCAGATTTTCTAATTGGATTTCCAATTTAGTGCCAATGCGGAAAAATACAGGTGAGATTCGATTGTGTATTGATTTCTGAAATCTGAACAAGGTGTCATTGAAGGACAATTATCCATTTCCTAAGATGGATCATATATTGCAGCGAGTAGTGGGTGCATCTCGGATGTCACTACTCGACGGTTATTCTGGATATAACCAAATCTTGGTTCATGAGGATGACCGCGACAAAACAGCATTGACAACTCTGTGGGGAACATTCCACTATGCCAAGATTCCATTCGGTTTGAAGAATGCTAGCGCAACTTTCCAGCGGGCGATGGATATGGTTTTTGCGAATGAAAAAGATGTTTTCCTTGTTATATACCTTGATGATTTGACGGTTTTTTCCAATTCAGATGAAGAGCATGTGTATCACTTGAAAGTTGTTTTTCAGAAGTGCAGAAAATATGGTGTCTCGCTTAATCCTAAGAAGAGCTTATTCGCCATGGATGAAGGTAAATTACTTGGTCATATTATTTCCAAAGATGGCATTCGTATTGATCCAGCATGTGTTGAAGCAATCCAGCAAATTGACCCTCCCAGGAACAAGAAAGAGATTCATTCTTTTAATGGCAAGATGAAATTTTTGTGCCGTTTTGTCCCAAACCTTGCTAAACATTTGAGAGAAATAACAAATATGTTGAAAAAGGACAGCCAAGTGAAGTGGATTGAAGATGCGGTAAAGTCCTTTAATTTGGTGAAGTTGGCACTATCTTCAGCTCCGGTGTTAATCAGCCCAGATTACACCCAAGAATTTATTTTGTTTTCCTTCGCTTCGGAACATACCATGGCAGCTGTGTTAATGCAGAAAAGAGATGGACATGAGAAGCCTATATCATTTTTCAGTCGAACTATTAGAGATGCAGCCTTGAAATACAACATCATTGAGAAGCAAGCTTTGGCACTAGTAAAGGCATTGAAGGATTTCTGGGTATACATTTTACATTCCCATATTTTAGCTTATGTTCCTAACGTTGCCATGAAATATGTTTTAGTACAGACTGATCCGGAAGGAAGACATGGTAAGTGGATCGCAGCTTTGCTGGAATATGATGTGGAAATAAGGCCCACGAAACTAATCAAGGGATAGGGGCTGGTGAAGATTATGGCTGAATCGAATTTGCATGCATTATACATAAATTTGATTGCTGCTATGTCCGATGAGGATGATGAGAATTCGCCACTTCAGGTATTGGAAATTTTTGTTGATTCCCCATGGTATTCAGATATCATCTATGTTCTTCAAAATTTGTCATCACTGCCCGACATGACTAGAAACAAAGGTAGAACATTGAAACTCAAAGTTGCAAAATTTTGCATTTTGAATTCTGCACTTTTTTGGAAAAATCCGGGTGGTGTGTTATTGAATTGTTTGGTGGAGGAAGAAGCGAAGAAGGTAATGGAAGATTTCCACAAAGGAGATTGTGGTGGTCATCATTTTTGGAAGACAACTGCCAATAATATTTTGAGAGCAGGGTACTATTGGCCGACATTGTTTGCTGATGTCTATAAAACAGTCAAAGGCTGCCATGAGTGCCAGATTTTCAAAGCAAGACAGAAATTACAGCCATTGCCACTCAAGCCTATTGAGGTAAGCGCCCCTTTCCAGCAATGGGGTTTGGATTTCATTGGGGAAATCCATCCTCCTTCCTCAGGACAACATAGATGGATTCTAATAGCCACTGATTACTTTACGAAATGGATCGAAGCAGTGCCCACAAGACAAGCCACCGATTCGGTAATTATTTCTTTCCTTGAGAACAACATTTTGTCTCGGTTTGGTTGCCCGAGTAAATTGATCACAGATAATGCAGCAGCTTTTAAATCAAGAAAGATGATTGAGTTTTTTGTGAAGTATAAAATCATTCTGGGGCATTCAACCGCCTACCATCCGTAAGGTAACGGTTTGGCAGAATCTTCCAATATGTCTCTAGTCAATATCATTAAAAAGTTGTTGGACATCAATAAGAAGAGTTGGCATAAGAAGCTGGTAAATGCGCTATGGGCTGATCGGGTAAGTCAAAAGAATTCTATTGGTATGCCCCCCTTTGAATTAGTTTATGGAGTAGATACAGTCTTTCCTACATCACATGTTGTTCCGGTGGTCAAGCTTCTTCAGGAGGCTGGTAGTGAAGAAAGCCATATGCAGAGACGGATAAATCAGATGATTCATTTGCAACAAATGAGAGAAGAGGTATTCCAGAACAAATTTAAGTTGCAGGAGAGAATAAAAAATATCTATGATAGGAAAGCGAAGGCGGATAAATTTCAGTTGGAGGAAGTGGTATTGAAGTGGGATGCTAGGAACGAAGACAAAGGTAAACACGGTAAGTTTGAAAACCTCTGGAAAGGTCCATTCAAGATTGCAGCATATCGAGGTCAGAATGCCTTTCTTTTGAAGGAGATGAACAGTGAAGACTGTCCAGGAGGGCTGATCAATGGCCGGCTGCTCAAGCGGTACCATTTCTAAGATGTTTTCTGCTGATCATTGTCATTGTACATATCATGTATTTCAATTTCATTGTAAGTGTGCACTGTAGTCTTTTCTTCAGTCTAGGGCCCGAAGAGAAGGCTATAATTCTGAAGAAGGATTTCAGTTTTCATTTGAGTCTGTTTAGTCAGTTTGGTTCAGTCATTTATGTTTTAAAGGTTGAGTCAGTTTAAGTTAAAGTTTCAGTCAAATAAATTCAGTCAACAGTCTTGAGTTATTTTGTCAAAATAATCGATTCCATAGCCCAATGGATGAAAAGCAATGGTATTCTCTCCCAAATATCTGCTTTTCTTGGCACCTCCATGGAGTTACCATCCCCATTGGATCCAATGTTAGAGTCGGTCTTTACATCCCTCCGTCAGAGATCATTTCTCTTATTGCATTTCATTGTTTAGGTGTCTCATTCCGCTCATTCATCTACATTTTGTTAGGGGCATGACATTGACTGATGGAAGGGTTTTGTTCTCTCAGTTTCCCTCATGCTTGTACCTGCTGGGTTGGTCAAATTTTCTCAAAATTTATCAAAGTTCAGTTCATGTCATTTATAGTTATACAAGTTGTTTTGGTCAAAAAGAGTCATTTTAGTTTCTAGGTCTAGGGTTTGGTCTTTCGAAATGTTGAATAATGCCCGTAGGCCATGAGGAGGTTTTCAATAAGTTTTCAGTTCAAAATTTTTATCATCAAACATGCTCAAGGACATTTCTTGTTCAAAACTCTTTTTTGAATAAGAAATTGTCAAAATTTGTTTTTGTAATAAAATGTATATTTTCACCATGAAGACTTCAAAGCGGACTCTAGTTTTCCTTTGCCAAGGTTCAACGCCAACATCCCTACAAAAAATCAACCAATTTCATCATTTCAAATCCAGAAAGTCAGTGAGCAAACAAAAATACAAAGTTGGATTAAATGAAAAAATGCCAAAGGTAAAAAACATTACAACATGGGTTTTGAAGAAGTAAAAATCAAAACCATCTCTATATGAGATATTTCCCAAGATTATTCATTCATTTGCAACAAGTGTTATTGAGAAAATCTCAGAGAGAAGTAGAGTTTAAAGGTTGAAGAGAAAAACTGTCATTTGAGAAGAGGCCGACTGTGTGTTGAAGGTAGCGCAGCGCATTGGGCTTGTGCGCGGCGCACCCACATGACGCGGCACATAGATCCGGAAGACGCAGTGCAAATTCCTAAGGGCACGACGCACCCATTGCGCGCGGCGTAGAGAGCCCCAAAGGCCAAATCACTTTCGCGCTTTGAAAATTCGATTTGTTTTAGCTCAAATTTCACCAAGTAAGTTTGATAAAGCCTGCTTAATGATTTTTAGTTATGGTGTTGTGGTTTAGGAGTGAAAACATCAAAGAATTGAGTGGTGAAACATAAACCCTATACTTACCTTGAAATCTGCTTTATAGGGTTTGAAAGAGGTGATTAAAATTTGATAATTGGTGCACCCCTTTTTCTCTTGTGCTCTCAACATTGTTATCACTGTTGTCATACTGTTGTCATATTTTTATCATGATTCCTCCCTCCGTCCCATATCCCACATGCCCTTTTGATCCTATTGTGTTAATCCCCAAACCCTATCACTTGTCACCATTTCCCTTCATTGATAAAATCGTAATTTCCACAAGATTCAAGGGCTGCCTTTATGTCTTTGACTGCACTTATATGTTGCCATTTCATTAACTTTTGTTCCTAAACTACTCCCCATCACTATCACCCATTTCCATTACTTATAAATCCCCAAATTCCTAAATTCCCCAAACAGTGACTGTCCTCACACTTATATCTCATTTGACAGTCCTTTTCTCACGGTGATATCTCTTCATAGCACCTTATTATATATGTGACACATTTGGCATCAAAGCATACACCAAATTATTGTTTTCACCATACATATATCATCACCTATTTGTCAAACATCTTGTTTTTAGCACCATGTCAGAGACAAATTCATCATATGAGCAGGGATATGAGCAGGACAGTGATTCAACCGCAGAGCTAAATGTACCAAGGAGGTCTCATAAGAGTGGCAGGCACGTCAGGGAGGAGCCCACTTCTTTGTCTCAATTGCAGGCCTGCCCGCTTGCAATGACATGCTTTCAGCAAAATTCATGTTTTCGGTATTGCGAGATGATATCTCAGATTCAGCACCATCCGGAGTTGGTTCGCTTATTTGTCCTACATTTGCGGGATGGTCGTGTAAATCTTGCTGGAGTGAACTTCACTTTGACCCCAGGGACCATTTCTGATGCGACCGGGATACCGAACATTGGTGAGGAGTGGAATAAGAGACAACAGCTGGATAGAGCATATTATGAGCCTTACATCAGGCTGGGATATTTGAGGCAGTTGAGCAAAGTTTTCCCGTTCCGGTTTCTGAAGGAGTCCTATGTGCCATTAATGAAGCTCATCATTAGATATTTCAGCTACGAGGGTAGATTCTCGCGCCTTTATGCATATCATATCAGACTTTTGATGCATTTCATGAGAGTGCGAATGATAAATATTCCATACTTCATGTGCTGAAACATAGAGCGTATGACTACCCTTGTGCAGAAGAAGACTCCGGAGCAGCAGCATAACAACATTTATCATTACGCGCTCATAAAAATCATTGTGGTACATCAACTTGGTTTGCAGGGAATCACATGGGATGAGTTCATCTCTCGTGACTTCTTTGCAGCCCCTTAGCCTCCTCCCGAGATTGTTCATGATGAGGCAGAGCCTTCACATCAGTTTGAGGTTCCTGAGACTGAGCCTATCAGTGCTCCAGTGTGTGTGACATATCAGAGAGGCCACAAAGCCTTATTTGCAGTGGCACGACGAGTACTATCTCCACCAGGGGTGGAAGGGGTCTCATTATCTTCATCAGCAGCACGAGTACTATCTCCACATGGCATGGAAGGGGTCTCGCATTTTACGTCAGCACAGGTACAGTTTTAGGACAGAGGCAAGAGGCCTATGCACGATGAGAGCCCTTCAGGAGGCCAAGACACTGATTTTATACTCATCGATGTTGATGCGAGCTCTCCCAGCTCAAAAATGAAAGAGATAATCCAGGAGCAGAAAGTTGAAATCGGCACGCTGACCAGGAAATTGCAGAGAGCTCAGTGGGTTATAAATTACTTGGAACAGTGGAATAAACAACTGGAGGATCAGCAGACACTCATAGAGTTGCGACAAATCCGTGAAGACCGAGAATTGGCCCGAAAGAGACCAGGTGACATGACACCAGTTGAGCGAGAGACTTACCTTACGCATGTCAATATTCATCTAAATAAGCTCTTGGAAAAGGAAAATAGGGACAAAGACATGCTCATACATATGAATAATCACTATTGGGCCCGCACACACGTTTGCAGAGCAAAAATGAAGATCTTGAAGGCGAGGTTGAGAAAAGCACTGAAACGTTGGAAAAGGCCGGATCCACTCTGAATCTTGGCCAAAGCTTCCTTGGATGAGAATGAGACATGATGGGAGACCTTCACTCCAAATTTCATCAAATTTGGAGAAGATTTTTTCATTTTGAAAATTTTGGTTGCAAAACAGGTTTTTCCGTCCCATGCGTCGCGCCACTCGACACACGCTTACGTTTGGGACATCTTCTGGAGGACAAATTTGCATTTTTGGGTTTACAATGATATATTATGTATGTTTAGGAATGGCCGAAGCATTTCATCAAATTCTGGGCTGCCTAAAGGGCCAAAAACACTCCAAAAATGGCCTTTCTGCCACTTTTTGCAACAGCAGGAACCAGTCTCAGGAGATTGCAGTTTTGGAGGGGAAAATGACATCAAAATTGACAAATTCCATTTGGGTTGGATAGCAGAAATCTATGGATTTCCAACGAACTATCATGATCTCAATTTGGACTTCGGGAAGTGCCCCAAAAATAGGCTCAAAGTGGCGTGACGCATAGAGAATTTGGGCGCGGCCCATAGAGGAATTTTGCCCAAATTTCACTTTTCAGCTCAGAAATTCGCCTAGTTTTGACTAGTTTTACTTTTTCATGTGATGATTGAACTACCATGATGTAATTTTATGACTATGATGTAAATTTGGCATGTTTTTACTTGTTGTAGAGGATTCGTTCACTAAAAAGTGAAAATTAGGTGAATGGATCAGTTTCCTAGCATATTGAGGCAAGTTGTTTGGTTGCCTAGATTTTAGTTCCATGTTTAGAATTGGTTGAAACAACTCCTAGAAGGATGAGCTTGACCCCTAGAGGCATGGGATGGGGTTAGGATGGTCTATATATTGTCTTTTCTGAGACATTTTCAGGGTTGGATACTTGGGAAAAGTTTGGCACCTCATTGTACATTCATTTCAGATTTTTGGCAAAGGAAAGACCAGAGTTTCGCAGCACTTGTTGGGATCCTTGTGGCTTTTGAGTTTTGATGATTTTCTTCTCGTGTTATTGTAAGTTTTATTAATTTTATATGTATGTCATTTCCCTTCTCTATTCTCCTGAATTAAACAAATGAGTAATTGAGGTAGAATTCATTAGTTTGTTGGTGCTCTGCCTTAAACTTTTGTTTAGTTTTATATGTTTTCGTCAGTTTGAAGAGGATCCTTGCAATATTTTTCCCTCTTCAGCTTCTCAACAGTATTTTCTATCCATTCATTTGATATCAGACATCAAATTCGCTCCCTACCTCGACCCAACTTGAACTCTGCAAGAATTTGGCCTCATCCCCAAGCCCAAAAATTGTTTTTCCCCCTTTTCAACAAAAACCCCTAAAAATCAAAATCAAACCCTCCTATTTGTTTATAAAGCCTAAGATCAGTTTTTTTTTTAGTCATATCAAGCCCCTTTTAATATTTTCATTGAGATTGACCCGGAGAGAGCCCTCTCCTGTCCTCGTAGGGCTAGCTACGAGGCTGAGTGTGGTTTGGTGTTGTCCTTCTTCTGCCTTATTTCAGCCTAAGGTGGATTTGGGAAATAACACTTTCCTCATGCTGCTACCTACTACTTTGACATCCCCCATGCCAAAGTCTCCCTCCAAACTCTTCACCTCTCCAAAATCCAAGAGTGGTGAACCCAAAGACAAGATGTCTCTCATCAACTCTAGATCTGGTGGCCTCCTAGGTGGAATGTCTCCATGTAGTGAGAAATCAAAATCTGAAGTGGACTGTATATATGAGTGGACTGAGTTGTCCCTCTCTTCATTACGCAGTACAGTCCCCTCCTGAAATAGATAAGGGTGAATGCTCATCATCCCTTGATGCTGATCCTTCTCCTCTTCTCCCATATATGAGAATGCCTCATCCTCAATGAGAGACCCTTGATCTTGGTAATCTCTTGAAGGAGGAAACTCCATATCTTCACAAATAGAATAGGTCCCTTCAAGAAGTGGGGATCTTCCCCTTGGAAAAATATCATGCATGTTTTTATCCCCCTTAAAAATATGGAGTGGAGTTGGTTTAATAGGTCTCTCCAACTCATGCAAAGTGTTTGAGTTTTTTTTTTTAACACATGATGGTTCACAATGTTTTACATTAAATATTCTCACCAATTCCTTAATGAACCCAACATAATTTTTTTACATTTGCATGACAAAATGAAGTAGAATCATTAAACCACCAATTATGGGCCTTACCTTTGAGGCACAACATTGCTACTCTGATGGCCACCTTCTCTGAAACTTGGTGTAGCTAAAAATAGGAATCTAGCTCTTCTACCCAAGCTTTGGCTATTCACTTTTCTGATCCATCAAAGTGATATAGGAAGATTCTACCTCTCTTGCTTCTTTTTTGGCTGCTGGATCTTGCCTCCTTGAGTCTTCAAAACCCTTGGAATTCTAAGTGCTCTTTGAATCTCCATGATTGAGATTCATACTCCTGAAGAAAGTTACTCAAGGTCTACTCCCTTGGTGCATCTTCTTCCTCCATACTTCTTGCATTAAATGTGGGAAATAGACTGCATTTTGGATCCATGTGTGGCTGAATGTAATATTCCCTTTTCAGGAAATTCTGCTCCATCGAGAATATCTTAAGATATTCCGATATTACAACTCCAGGAGTATTAACAATAAACACTGAACTATTTCAGAGATTGATTGTTAGGGGAATTTACTGGATATGTCACCTTCACAAGGAAGGATGAGATCCAGAGGCTACCTCGCCCACTAGCAGACTCTGCCAATAGAACTTTTCAAAAGCTAATAATTCCCTTCAAGGAATTTCTGCAATGCCTCCCATGGGAATGTTGTATAAGGAAATAATTGAAAATAAAATTTTGTATAGTGTTGGGATCCTCTTATACATATAATATGGAGTCTAAATGTAGAAAGAGAGCTGAAACAAATAAATCTAGGTGGGCTAAATAGATCTCCCCACCCTAGGTACATCATAAATCAGCTCAAAGAGTGAGCTACAACAATATGCAAAACATCAATCTGAAACTCTGAAAATCTAAATGTATCATGAGAGGGTAAATACTATAGACATCATATTATTAATATATCAGCAATATTATAAATATATATCATAAGGAACAAGGCCCTCAAGATTTTAGAACCAACCTCCAATGAATAGGCAATGTAATACATGAGATGTTGCTGCTGCAAAAAATGCCGGAGAGTAGTGACTGCATAGTCTCTATGAGATAAGAAACTGATGAATAAATAAAAAATGATAATGTAGCTGAAAGATACAATAAAATGGCCCAAGAAAGGAAAATGGGCTCAATATGGGATTTCTAGCCAATCTTAGGGAAATTGCTAGAAATGCCGGATATAATAAAATAGTGACAAAAAAATTGTCACTGCAACTAAAAAAAAATGAATATGAGGCTATGGATGATCTACAATAATGATGCCATCCTCTAATAATTCCCTGAAGGGAAAAGGAGATTATCCCCTTTTTCTCAAAAGCACTCCTCCTGATGAGCACAATAATCTCCCTCAACACTACCCTCATGGAATAACGAAGTTTCTCCTAATGACTATGTAGTGGGAGATGGTGAATGAGTGGCCTAATGCCATAGATCTGAAATATGTTCCAAGATCCCTCTCTATAGCTCCTCCAATGAATATATCACTCCTTCACTGAAAAATCAAGTAAGGAAAGACCATATGAGTTCCTTTGCTGCTACCCCAGCAACACAGCACCATCCTCCTACAGAAATAATGCTGCAACTAAATGAGTGAGCTTGGAAAAATTCTGGAATGAGAAAATGCTTCTAAAATCCTCTCCTCCCATGAGGAAGAGGTGGTGGATCCTCTCCCGGGAACACCCCCAGTGCTCAAGAGCACTGCAATCCTGCTAAAAAACCTAGATGTGTAAGTCCTTGGCCTCACTACGAAATTTATGAATCAAAGCATGAAAAAATGAGCTGCTATCTTCTCTCTTATAAAGAAAATTAACTCTCTCTCACCATAGGTCCCACAATTAGGGTTTCCATTCACTTTTGAATGCTTTCCCTCCAAAAACTGCGTTGTCTTCTCAACCAAGCCACCCCTCTAAGGCAGCGCTATTGACTTGGTCAAAGATGGCCAAATCAAGGTAATCCTCATCATGTTCACACCATTAGGTGTTTATTTCAACTGTTTATTTATCCTCCTTTCTCATAAGAAGTGTTATTTATCTATCACCAAGGGGTTAAGGGGTCTCCTTACCCATTTTATTAATCAAAATAAAAATATGCCACTATAATGTTCCATTTTAGGTTGAGGCTAAAATTGGGAACATTATAGTCCTCCCCTCCCACATGTTGTTTGTCCTCAAGGAACTGCATAGAAAGAACAAAAATTTCTCCCCCTTCTTCTCTTGTCACCTTCTCATAAACAATCTCCACCGCTGCTCAAGATATGCTGCAATAAAATTATCCTCTGATGCCTCCTCCCAAGTATGCAAATCAGAATGGTGCACCTTACAGAAAGATAGAAGGTGTATGTGGAAATATCCTTGCTAAATCTTGGCCTCCTCAAGGTAGGAGTGATTACATGCAAGGGAAAATATAATCCCACTGGTGATCCCCTCACCCATGCTATCATCCAAATGGAAATCTTGCCCCCAGTTCTGTGCAATGTAATGGGGTTGAACGGAGAGTTTTGCTACTTCATCCCAATAAGCTCTTCCCTCCCTCTGTAGTACATATGGGGCTGCTTCTGTCCTTGGGCTGAAATTGTATGGCCTCCAAGAGTGGCCCAAGCTACCCCATCAAAATATTCAATGATCAAATGCCTTTTCAAATTCTCTAAGTGGTTTGCCCCACAAGAAGAGAAAAGTAATAGTATGGCAATCATGTTTTTCCCATGGTATCTCCTACAATATAGAACATGTGTAATGGGGAGAATGGTGCTCCTAATGGGCTATCCCAAAATATAATTCACTCTCCAAACAGTGCTCCCTATGAATAAATAAGCATCAGCAATACAAGGTTTAATACAATGAAAACAGGTTGTCACAAGACAACTAGAGAGTGGGTCACTGCTCCTCTCATGGGACCAGTGCAGTGAGCCTCTTGCTTGCATAAAAAATGTACATAAAAAGTGCTTTCCCAGGCACTTGTTTTCTGCCACACACATCTCAAAAGATAGGAACATGAAAATATAAATTGGTGTCAATGATGCACACCAAGGAGCATGTGGCTCCCTCCACAAACCACCATAAGAATGGTCCATTCTTTAGCTACAAAAGTATAGAAATACATCCTTGTACATTATACAAGAAGGAACAACTCTCCTTGACTCATCATGCTGCTCAAACAAGGAAGGAAAGTACAATACAAAATGTGAGATTATACCTTCTCCAATTTGCACTTGATCTCTTGAGCTAAAATGGCCCAACTAAGAATTTCCCTCTACCTCCAATGAGTAGGGAAGTGGCTATGAGGTTTTTTCCACCATAATCAAGAAGGATATGCATCTCTCCCTATGATGATATATGTCATGATGAATTCCCCTCCAAGTGAACTCCTCTAGCCAATCAAAGTATGCATCCAAGTGCATAGCTAGGAAGTCCTCATATGCTGCATGCAATAATTTCTTCTTCAGACTAGAAACTCTAGCCAAGAAGAATCTACCATAGTGTTATATGAACATATCATAAAATATTTATCATTCATCTCCCTCCTGGTCATCAAGAATCATGCATGCATCGGGATCCTGGGGAATACTCAACCCAAGCTGAGCCCTCCATCCTGGATCAGTCCTCCATATAGACAGTGCTGGTATTCTGCAATATGGTGCTCCATCACGCTGCTGCCTGATACCTTGACATCCCCTCATGCCAAATTCATCCTCCAAGTTGTTGACATGCCATCATGCAGCTGCTCATGCTCAAATAGAAATAAGGACCTCTGAAAATGAGCCTCCCATGAGAGACTGTCACCTCCAAAGAATCTTCCGATCTCGGGCAATGTAAGCATGAGTTGCCTCCATCTACTCCAATGCATGAAATGGTCCTTCCTCAAAGGAATAATCCTCTATTCATCCAAATCCTTGGAGCAGCCATCCTCCATCACGAAGATGCTATCCTCCAACCATGTAGCAAACTCTATCAGCACAGTAAAGCTGATGAAGATGGGTGATACTGAAAACAAGAGAGTATATCTCTCCTCCTTGAGTTTACCCCTAACCCTCTGCATTTTGTTGGATCCCTCTAGTGTCTCCACCTCTCTGGAATCCATGAGTGGTGAACCAAATGGAATGACGCCTCTCATCAACTATAAATCAAGTGGCCTCCTAGGTGGAATGCCCCTGTTGAGCCCTAGAATTGCCTTCTCTTTTACAAACCTTCACTTCATTTCATCATTCTTTTATCACTTCATAAGCCTAAAATCAATGAAGAATAATTAGGATTGCTTAAAGGTTAGATGCAATTGATTAACATATTGTATTTTCATGATTTTTGCTGTTTTAATAATTTTCTGCAAAATAGCTACAGAATACAGGCGTTCCGTAGCTGATCACGCGTTTTGCAGTTATTTTAGTGTTTAAATGGGTTACAGGTGTCGTCTCAAAGAAAAGCGCATATGGGCGAATTCCAGACTTCATCCACATCTTTCCTTGCTCCTTACAAAGTCTGAGCACAATTCTATAGGTGGTTATGCACATGGGAAACCAAAACCAAGAGGTAGACTTCTATCGGGACATAGACTCTACAGCTGTCTGCAGCAAAGTACGAGACTTTAAATAAGAGTTTTAATTTGATTAGGAATGGGAAAGACACTTATCCTTGTTTTTCTCAAGAAGTAGTTATGTAATTTCATTATAAGTATGACTCGGGAGACCGAGAAACGTAGGTTAGATTTTGTATTTGACTGTTAGATTTCAGAAGTACGAAAACACTCTGTTTTGAAGTGATTTCTCTCTAATGCAAGAAGTATCACTTTATTGAAAGCACTGAGTCAATCTTGAAGTAGATTTTGCGTGCTACTTTGGTGGTAGAGGGCCCTTGCCTTCTAAGTAGCCTTGTTTATATGGTTTAGATAAGTATTTTAGTCTCGTTTTTTTTCATTTCTAGCTTAAGCACATTCCTGAAGTTTATGTTTCATGCTTGTTTACATTGATCATCACAGCTAGACTTACTCTTATAAACTCTTCCAAAATATCATCACGATGAATAAGGCATAGCTGTGGTGTTGTAGGTTTTAGTTGCATTTCCTTTCGAATTTTATGACTTATGCTTGTTTACACTAAGTGTCACAGCCAGTCTTACTCCTACAAACTCTTCCAAAACATCATTAACAATGAATAAGAAACAACTGTGGTATCTTAGATTTTAATTGTATTTGCTTTCAAATCTTATGTTTATGTTCAATTGCATTGAATAATACAACCAGAATTGTTTTTACAAACTCTTCCAAAATATCATTCACATTGAACAAGATGGGCTGTAGAATTCCAATAGATTAGCTGCATGTTAGTTTAGTCATAACACTCCAGAGGATGATTTCATTTAGTTCAGCTCTGTCACTACATTTCAAGTTTGATAATGACATTTTAATTTAACTCTGTTCACTGTACTTCAAGTAGATTAGTAGCATTCTAGTTTATTTTTAACTCACTGTATTATCATTCCAGTTTAGTTTTTATCCATTGCATTTTAAATTGTGTTAGTTGTTAAATTTAGATACCACGGTCTTCATTATTTACAAAAAAAACTTCTTTTGTTCCAACCTAATATTAATACATAATCATCTGGACAAAAGCTAGTATCAGTCTAAGGCCTGGAGTATTTTGCAACCTTTTTACCATTTCACAAATAAGCCTTTTCACAAGGACTATTCCAAAAGAAACCTATAACTTTTGACTGAGGCCTAGTGGTGCTAAATTGAGTTGCAGAACATAATTAGAAGTTAGTTTAGAGTAAAAATCTTATTTTGCTACAAATTTTCTTTTCCAAATATGTTCCAATAAACCTTTAATCATGGATGAGATGTTGTAACATTGTAAGTTGATTGTTTGTTTAGGAGAACTTCATTCACACTTAACTTTTCCATTTCTCAAGCTCTTCCAACACATCTTTAATGAATGAATTGGATAAGTTCAAGCTCATGTTGTGATTTATTTCCTTGCAATGAAGTCATTATCAAGCTTTGCATTTGTTGTTTTCCAGCCATAGTTTAGGCTTTGTTCTGTTTTAGTATTTGCATTTGTTGTTTTCCATCCATAGTTTAGGCCTTGTTCTGCTTTAATATAACCAATAGCTTCTTTTCACCAGCATTTAGTTCTTTCCATTTTCAAACATAAAACCATAAAACCAAAAACATCAGAAAACACTAAACACAACGTAGTGAGAAACAAATACCTAGGCACATATAGTGCACTACACTTCAGCAGTTTACCAGCCCTGGTTGACAATTAATGAACTCAATTTAGGAACACTAATTTCAACACAAACATTTTGGCGTTGTTTCCGGGAAAGTGTAACTAGGTAACCTTATTTCTTACATCCAAAAAAAAAGAAAAAACAAAAACAAAAACTTCAATCACCTACCACACCCACTATATCATGTGGTGCAGTAAGAGCCACACATCCACATCATGAATTCATATTTTTGCAGGTAGAAGAAGAGGTGACAAAGAAATTTGAAGAAATGGATGGAGATGATGACAATGAGGAAGATCCTTTTGTATTTCCCATTCAAGAAACTGATATCAACATTCAAATGAAGAACATCCATCCATTTGTACTTCCTAACTTCAAAGGTATGAGATCAAAAGACCCGGAAACCTTTCTTTTTGAATTTGAAATAATTTGTAGATCTTATGGCTACTCATTGCACATGCAAAAATTGAATTTGTTTCCGGCAACATTGAAGGATAGAGCTCTTAGATGGTTCATGACTGTAGGAACAAATTCTATAAGGACATGGGATTATATGAAAAGAGTATTTTTGGGAAAATATAAAGGTTATTGCATGCACCATGACCTTAGAAATGAAGTCTTTAAGATGAACCAAAAAGAGGATGAAAGCCTAGAAGATTTAGTGGAGAGATTTACTTATAATATCGAAAGATCTAAATTGCATAATTTAGGATCAGATGCATTAAAAACTCTCCTACTAAATGCTATAAAGGATGAATGGATTGATCTTCTTAATCTTGTGGGAAAAGGAGATGTCTATCAATTTCCATTTCAAGAAATTTGTGAAATGTGCAAGAACATATCAAGAGGAAAAGCAAAGTGTGTAAGGTTCCCTCAAGATCCATTTATGGCAAAAGTAAGTAAGTCGGCATCAGGATTGGTAAGTCAAATTGAACCTAACAATTTGCTAAACATTCTTAGTAATTTAAATGAACAAACTGACATGCTAAGAATGCAAAACAAGAAAAAAGTTGCTTCATTTATATTTTGCCCTAAATGTAGAAAGAAACATGCTTTGCATGAATGTCCACTTGATAACATTAAAATGTGTAAAATTTGTGTAGGATCACATACTACTGAAGATTTCCCATCATTACCAGGGTTGAAGGCAATTTACCAAAAGGATAATGGAGCAAATCAAGCACAAGAGCAACTTTGTTATGTAGCTCCAAGAGGACTATGGCAGCCTCATCAACCCAATATGATGCAATATCCTTATGCACAGTATCAAGGATGTGCACAACAATCTCAAGGTAATTGGAAAACACCCTTGCCTTGGAAACCTTGGCCATATCAATCCCAACCTGAAAATCAACCTTGGAAACCTTTGCCATCTCAATCCCAACCTCAAATCAACCTTGGAAACCTTGGCCATCTCAATCCCAACCTCAAAACCAATCTTGGCAACAAAGTTGGCAAAGGCCCTATCAAGGAAATCCACCATATCCTCAATCTTTCTCTCTCTATCCTCAATACCATGATCAATGTTATCCATACCATTTACCTCCACTACAACATCAATATCACCCTCATTTGACCTCAATTCAACCTTTCCCATTACCATCCACACAAGCACCCCAAATATTCCCCACTCCACTACCTACACAACCATTTCATATCCCCAACAATAAAACACCTCAATCAACTTACAATTATGAGGTATTGCAAAATGATTCACCAGCTATCATTGAAGAAAAACAACCAGAAGAAGAAGACTCAGATAAAGTCCAAGAATCATGGATGTCTATTGATAAAGAGGAGATATTGGAACCAGAGATTGAAAAGTCTCATGCATGCCTATCACTAGATTATATGAATGAAGATCACATCACCGAAGACTTGCATTTCATAATAGAGGAAAGACAAGGAAGACAAGATTACATTGAATCTTGGTTCAAGTTAGTCATCGGATCCCAATGCTCAATTATTCAATATCTTCTGACATCATCTAAATCGAGACAGTTGGCATCTCATATACAGGTACATGTCAAAGAATATCTTTCAAACCTACATATGATTTTATCTATCATCTTGTTACAGACATGGTTCCACTGGAAGTATTCATATACTTGAACAAGATTTTCTTTTTCAAGTAGAGTAGGACATAAAAAAAAAAAAAGAGTAGAGAAAAAAAAATAAGTCCTATTGTGAAAACCAGCTTGCTGGCGCAATTGGACATGAGCTTTGCTTGAAAACCAGGAAAATAGCGAGCAAAGTTCACAATAAGTTCTGCAATTTCATGATGGTTTCAATCTTTCATGGTTCTTCAAATCATTCTTGGTTCTATGCTCGAGTTGGATGATGTGGAATTCCTTAAGGTCCACCTTCCAACAGATCTTGTCCCATCGACCTCAACACTTTATCTAGGATCAAGATTAGAGATTATTTGAAGTGCCTTGGAGCTTGCATTCATCAATGGCAAGCCTCCTCGTTGATAACAATGGGAATACAACAATGTCTCTTGATTGTCAAATCTTGCAGGTCACTCGACTTCGACACATTCATTCGTCCCTGTCAAGATGTACTTAGGTACCTTGACACTCATTTACATTATCGGTGAGTTGTCTTGCATTGGTTAACAATTTTCATTATTGATCGGTAATCCAATGATTTCTTCCCATGCTCGACTTCGACACATTTATTCGCATGGTAAGAATTGTACCATGAATGTTGGCTTTGATGAAGACTAATGGTTTTATGGAATCAACAACAACTTGCAGCAGTACATTTTATTAGTTTCTTGTAGCAGCATGTTCATCTTTTTGTCAATTCAATAACAACTGCGGAAAGTGGCAGTTTCTGCAGCTATTGCTGTAGCAGGCTGTTTTTTTTTTGCAACTTTTTCCAGAGGCAGTTTTGGCGCAAATATTGCAAGAGATTGGAGCAAAAATAAAAAATTCTGAGCTTCTAGGTTTTCTTAGAATATGATAAATTGAGTATGTCATGGACAGAATTTGGAAAAAATCAATTTTTAAGGGCATTTCAGATGGGTTTTTCAGACAGATTTTCATTTTTCAGCATTATGGACAGATTAGGACAGATTTCAGTATTTTTGTACAACAACGCCTTTTCTTCATCAAAATGAAATTTTGGAAGCATGTGGCAGTAGAGAAGGTAAAAATACACAGTTTCCCTTTTGAATCACTCAATTCGGCCTTAAAATGAGTTCGTGGCGTACTTTTTTGTTGCAACATTGGGCAAAATGAAGGGTGAAATAGGGCAGAAATTGATTTTATCATAACTTTCAAACCGTACATCCATTGGTCCTGAAATTTTTATGGTAAATGAATTGAGGTAGGGTGCATAAACACAACAAATTTCAGAAAATTTCAGTGTGTATTTTTCCAGAAATTAGCCACTTTCACCTACAGCCATTTCTCATTTTTCGGGAGGTCTGTGTGACCAATGGTAGAGATTTTTCGTTGGAAGATGTATAATAATATTGGTAACAATCTCAAAAAAATTTAGGGAATTCTGATGTACCATTTGAGAGAAATTGCAAAATTCATTTCATTTTACAATTCCACTCCATCCCACTCCACTTTCACTCCATCTCACACCATTTTCATTTCATATCACAAGTCCTATTCCACTTTCACTCCATTACATTTCACATCCATCTTCCATAGTCATACTTCATTTCTTTTTATAGATTTCATGTTGCAACCACATCTTATTCATCAGTTCTGACACAATTGTACAGCCTACAAAGAGATGATGATTACAAGAAATTGAAGGATTCTGTTTTGAAGACCAATATGCTAAAAGAGGACCAAAGGAACAACATCACGCACATCAATTAACAAGTTCAAAAATTCTGAGGTAAATTGTGAAAATTATTTTAATAGCAAAAAGTTAAAACATGAAATAGATACAATGTGTATAATCATATGTTTCCTAATACAACCTATCATTCGAATTGATTAACATATCTTGGCCATATCCCTTATCCAACATTCCAACCTACTATTCCATATCTCCTTAAGATTGTATCATTCACTTATTTCACCACAAGTTCATCATAAATTCTCCATCAGATCCATAGCCACTTCATTTTCTCTTATAAATTAATTACCTCCATCCATTCACCTCCATTACACTTTGCATCCAATCCATCTCTAAGTGCAGAAAGGTAATTCTGAGGGTGAAGCATGATTATTCAACTAATCCATATTCAGACACAGAGATACAGTTTCAAAATAAAGCATTAGACTCTGTAGTCAATCTAGCTTCAAGCATAGAAAAGTAATTTTGAAAGGAAGATAATCTGCACAAAGGAGGAATGTGCCTAATTGTCAGGACAGAACCAGTTGGAGTCAAGTATTTGGAAGGATATCCACAAGTTAAGGAGCTACTACAACAAGCAGGGAGGTTAAATTTTATAGAGAAATTTGATGGCTTCCATAAGGAGATTACAAAATCTTTTGCCAAATCTTTTGATGAAGCAGAAGAAGAAAAACTGACATGGTTATTGAAAATAAAATTGACACTCCACTACAGGAGGAAGATGAAGAACCAATTTGTAAAAAGTTAACAGAGATTAGAAAATATATTAGGGCCAAAAGAAGTAGAAAGATAAGTTTGGATGTTCTAACAGAGGTTTCAGAGCACATGGAATAATTTTTTATGAAATTTCATGAGGACATGCAATAGTCTTGCAGTGGGGGTATGTTGAGCCCTAGAATTGCCTTCTCTTTTACAAACCTTCACTTCATTTCATCATTATTTTATCACTTCATAAGCCTAAAATCAATGAAGAATGATTAGGATTGCTTAAAGGTTACATGCAATTGATTAACATATTGTATTTTCATGATTTTTTCTTTTTTAATAATTTTTTGCAAAATAGCTATAGAATACAGACGTTCTGTAGCCGATCACGCGTTCCGCAGCTCTTTTAGTGTTTAAATGGGTTACAGGTGTTGTATCAAAGAAAATCACATATGGGCGAATTCCAGACTTCATCCACATCATTCCTTGCTCCCTACAAAGTCTGAGCACAATTCTACAGGTGGTTATGCACGTGGGAAACCAAAACCAAGAGGTAGACTTCTACCAGGACACAGACTCTACAGCTGTCTGCAGCAAAGTACGAGACATTCAATAAGAGTTTTAATTTGATTAGGAATGGAAAAGACACTTATCCCTGTTTTTCTCAAGAAGTAGTTATGTAATTTCATTATAAGTATGACTTGGGAGACCGAGAAACTATTGGTTAGATTTTGTGATTGATTACTAGATTTCAGAAGTCCGGAAACACTCTATTTTGAAGTAATTTCTCTCTAATGCAAGAAGTATCACTTTATTGAAAATATTGAAGTAGATTTTGCGTGCTACTCCGGTGGTAGAGGGCCCCTGCCTCCTGAGCAGCCTTGTTTATACGGTTTAGATAAGTATTTTAGTCTCGTTTTTCATTTCTAGCTTAAGCACGTTCCTGAAGTTTATGTTTCATGCTTGTTTACATTGATCATCACAGCTAGAATTACTCTTATAAACTCTTCCAAAATATCATCACGATGAATAAGGCATAGTTGTGGTGTTGTAGGTTTTAGCTGCATTTCCTTTCGAATTTTATGATTTATGCTTGTTTACACTAAGTGTCACAGCCGGTCTTACTCCTACAAACTCTTCCAAAACATCATTAACAATGAATAAGAAACAGTTGTGGTATCTTAGATTTTAATTGTATTTGATTTCAAATCTTATGTTTATGTTCAATTGCATTGAATAATACAGCCAAAATTGTTTTTACAAAATCTTCCAAAATATCATTCACATTGAACAAGATGGGTTGTAGAATTCCAATAGATTAGCTGCATGTTAGTTTAGTCATAAGACTCCGGAGGATGATTTCATTTAGTTCAGCTCTGTCACTACATTTCAAGTTTGATAATGGAATTTTAATTTAAATTTGTTCACTGTACTTCAAGTATATTAGTAGCATTCTAGTTTAGTCTTAGCTCACTGTATTAGCATTTCAGTTTAGTTGTTATCCATTGCATTTTAAATTGTGTTAGTTGTTAAATTTAGATACCACGGTCTTCATTATTTACAAAAAAAAATTCTTTTTTTCCAACCTCATATTAATACATAATCATCTGGACAGAAGCTAGTATCATTCTAAGGCCTGGAGTATTTTGCAACCTTTTTACCATTTCACAAATAAGCCTTTTCTCAAGGACTATTCCAAAAAGAAACCTATAACTTTTGAGGGAGGCCTAGTGGTGCTAAATTGAGTTGCAGAACAGAATTAGAAGTTAGTTTAGAGTAAAAATATTATTGTGCTACAAATGTTCTTTTCCAAATATGTTCCAATAAACCTTTAATCATGGATGAGATGTTGTAACATTGTAAGTTGATTGTTTATTTAGGAGAACTTCATTCACACTTAACTTTTCCATTTCTCAAGCTCTTCCAACACATATTTAATGAATGAATTGGATAAGTTCAAGCTCATGTTGTGATTTATTTCCTTGCAATGAAGTCATTATCAAGCTTTGCATTTGTTGTTTGCCAGCCATAGTTTAGGCTTCGTTCTTTTTTAGTATTTGCATTTGTTGTTTTCCATCCATAGTTTAGGCCTTGTTCTGCTTTAATATAACCAATAGCTTCTTTTCACTAGCATTTAGTTCTTTCCCTTTTCAAACATAAAACCATAAAACCAAAAACATCATAAAACACTAAACACAACGTAGTGAGAAACAAATACCTAGGCACATATAGTGCACTACACTTCAGCAGTTTACTAGGCCTGGTTGAAAATTAATGAACTCAATTTAGGAACACTAAGTTGAGCACAAACAACCCCCATAAAGTGAGACATCATGATCTGAAATAGACTTCTTGTATGAGTGGACTGATTTTTCCCTCTCTCCTTTGTGCAATGCAGTCTCTTTCCCTTGTGTAGAAAATTTCTGAAATGGATATGGGTGAATGCCCATCATCCCTCCATGTTTATCCTTCTCTTACCCTTCCATCTCACAATCCCCATCAAATGCTACATAGGGCTCCAGAATTGTGCCTTGGTTCCCACATGCAAAAATATTTGGAGCTCACTACAAGGATACAAAGGGCTCCTCTAGTGGAAGCAATATCTCCCTTCTCACCTCCATGTGGTGATCCATGTCCTCCCAGTGTGACAGCAGTGTTGGTTCCTTTCAGTGCATGAAAAGTGTTTGTGTTTATGTCATAATGAGTTTCAACAATTTCTTCCATCAAACCCTTAGTGAAGGCTTCATGTGTTCTTTCATCTACATGGCAATGTAAAATGGGACTTTCAAACCAACAAACATGAGCCATGACTTTGAGTTGCAGTGTTGCTCCTCCAATGGCCTCATCTCCTTTCTCTATCCCCTTACAAATGGACAAAGGACTGCACTATGGATTGCATGTGTGGCTGAATTCTCACACCAATCATGAAAAAACTAGGGTTTTCTCCATCCACAACCCTTCTCAGAAAATCCTCCCACTGTTCCCTTTCATCAAGATTTTCAATGATGTCCTCAATGGTCTGGAAAAGAAGAAGGGAAGCCTCCTCTTCCATCATTCCTCTTTCCTTGTCTCCTTTGTAAATATCCTCTCCTTGGAGAGAAGCTCCTCTTTCTGATAGATCTAGATCTTGGGCATAGGCTGAGCCAAGATCATGCTCTGATACCACTATAATATTCCCTTTTCAGGAAATTCTTCTCCATCGAGAATATCTTAAGATATTCCGATATTCCTACTCCAAGAGTATTAACAATCAACACTGAACTATTTCATAGATTGACTGTTAGGGAAATTTAATGGATATGTCACCTTCACAAGGAAGGATGAGATCCAGAGGCTACCTGGCCCACTAGCAGACTCTTCCAATAGAACTTGTCAAAAGCTAATAATTCCCTTCAAGGAATTTCTGCAATGCCTCCCATAGGAACGCTGTATAAGGAAATAATTGAAAATAAAATGATGTATAGTGCTAGGATCCTCTTATACATATAATATGGAGTCAAAATGCAGAAAGAGAGCTGAAACAAATAAATCTAGGTGGGTTAAACAGATCTCCCCATCCTAGGTACATCACAAATCAGCTCAAAGAGTGAGCTACATCAATATGCAAAACATCAATCTGAAACTCTGAAAATATGAATGTATCATGAGAGGGTAAATATTACAGCCATAATTTTATTAATATATCAGCAATATTATATAAAAATATCATGAGGAACAAGGCCCTCAAGCTTTTAGAACCAACCTCCAATGAATAGGCAGTGTAATACAAGAGATGTTGCTGCTACACAAAATGCCAGAGAGAAGTGTCTGCACAGTCTCTACGAGAGATGAAGCTGGTGAATACATAAAAAATGATAATGTAGCTGAAAGATATAATAAAATGGCCCAAGAAATGAAAATGCGCTCAATATGGGATTTCTAGCCAATCTTAGGGAAATTGCTAGAAATGCCAGATATAATATAATAGTGACAAACAAATTGTCACTACAACTGAAACCAAATGAATATGAGGCTATGGCTGATAAGAAATGATGATTCACTCCTCTGATAATGCCCTCAAGGGAAAATGGGCTGATCCCATTTTTCTCAAAATCACTCCTCCTAATGAGCACAAGAATCTCCCTCAACACTGCCCTCATGGAATAACAAAGTTTCTCCAAATGACTACGTAGTGGGAGATGGTGAATGAGTGGCCTGATGCCACAGATCTGAAATATGTTCCAAGATCCCTCTCTATAGCTCCTCCAATGAAGATATCACTCCTTTAGTGAAAAAGCAAGTAAGGAAAGACCCTATGAGTTCCTCTGTTGCTACCCTAGCAACACAGCACCATCCTCCTACAGAAATAATGCTGCAACTGAAGGAGTGAGCTTGGCCAAATGCCAGAATGAGGAAATGCAGCTCAAATACTCTCCTCCCATGAGGAAGAGGTGGGGGATCCCCTCCCGGGAACACCCCCAGTGCTCAAGAGCACTACAATCCTCCTAAATATCCCGGATGTGCAAGTCCTTGGCCTCACTACTAAATTTCTGAATCAAAGCATGAACAAATGAGCTGCTATCTTCTCTCTTATAAATAAAATGAACTCTCTCTCACCATAGATCCCACAATTAGGGTCTCCATTCACTTTTGAATGCTTTCCCTCCAAAAACTGCGTTGTCTTCTCAAGCAAGCCACCCCTCTAAGGCAGCGCTGTTGACTTGGTCAAAGATGGCCAACTCAAGGTGATCCTCATCATGTTCACACCATTAGGTGTTTATTTCAGCTGCTTATTTATCCTCCTTTCTCATAAGGAGTGTTATTTCTCTATCACCAAGGGGTTAAGGGGTATCCTTACCCATTTTATTAATCAAAATAAAAATATGCCACTATAATGTTCCATTTTAGCTTGAGGCTAAAATTGGGAACATTACACTGAATGCTCACACCCATCAAGTGAATAACTAGGGTTTGCTTCAAAACCTCTCAGAAATCTTCTACACTCCTCGCCTTTCATCTCCTTGAGATATTATTTGATATTCTTCATAGCTTGGAAAAGAAGCAGGGAGACCCTCTCTTCCTTCATTCCTCCAAATAATGGAGTCATTCTTTTGTTTCTTTTGCATTAATTCTCTCTTATGTGAGAAGCTTCTCCTCCTAATGGTATAAATTTTTGGATGTATAGGCTGAGCCAATATTATGCTTTGATACCACTGTAATATCCCATAATAGGGAAATTCTATAAAAATGAGAATATATTAAGATATTCCAAGGTTGGAGATCTAGCAATACTTGAACACAATAATTAAATTTGTGTCAATTTACTTATTAAATGTGTATTAAACACATCTCCATCATATTGGGAGCATATCAGCAAAACTATGTCTCCATATGTCATCTCCAAGTGGGGAAAAGCAGTGATCTGGATGATAAAAATGCTCTTTCCATAAAATAATGCTATAAATATGAGAAATGGGACTTGGATCCCTTAATTTATGCAATATAAATCTTACATATAGAATGGGGGCTGAAACAAATCATTCTAGCCAAGTTGAACATATCTCCCCGTTCTTATATGGCTTAAAAACACTGTAAACCCATGACTTAACCCATATAGAAAAATCTAAAGAAAAAAAAGAATAATTATAAGAGGGATTCTATAGAAATAAGTTTTAGACAACATATCTGGATTTTATTTATCCAAAGCATAGATAAAAATAGATATCTAGCCTCTTTTATACAATGTAAAGATAACCTGGCAAGGGTTTCTTGGAAGCTTAAGTACGAAAGGAGTAGATCTAAATATTAAGCTGAAAAATAACACAGTACCCTACAAAATTACATTAATATAGCTGAATAAAGTACAATAGGTATGAGAATCCCTTTTCATATCTTTATGGGGGAATGGTTGGCCCTTTCCCTAGGAAACTAGCCCAAAATCAAGGTATTAAACCTTGCTACAACAACTCTCTGAAAAATGACTCATTTCCTACAAAGGATTGCACTGTAGAAGTTCAGAGAAGCTTTGGCCAAGTACCAAGATGTGAAATTATGCCAAGGATCCTTTCTTACTGATCCTCCAATCGATAGACAAGCTATCCACTGAAAATAAGCCCAGAAATGACTCAAAGAGATCCTCTTTTGTTGCACCCTGCAACACAACTCAGCTATAAATAGAAACTGCATTGTGGCTGAAGGAGGTAGCTTGGCCAAAATTCCAGAATGAGGAAATGTAGCCCAAATAACCTCTCCTCCCCTAACGATGAGGTAGGGATTCCCGACCGAGAACACCCTTGTGCTAAACAGCACTGCAACCCTGCTAAACAGCAAGAGGAAGCAAAGTCTCAATAGACCAAAGAAAATAATAATCCAATCATGAAGAACAATGGTTGCCCTCCTCTCCATATATATAATTTGATCCTCTCCACCATGGGTCCCATCCATATGTGCCACCAAGCTCATGCAATTTGTCCTCCACGAAAACTGCATAGTCCATCAAGGAGATACAATGTATCTAGACAGTGCATGTGAACTTGGTCAAAGATTACTGAATCACATGATCCAATCTTATTCACACCCATAGGTGCTCAATCCAGCTGCTTATTCTTCCTCTTTTCACATGAGGAATGCTATTCTTCCTTCTAAAGAGGTTAATGGGCCTCCCTACCCATTTTATTCATCTACCTAGAGATAATGCTAACTATAATGTTCCTTTTAGCTTGAGGCTAAAATTTGGGAACATTACACAATATCAGCATCAGGTCTACACTTTTCATAAGTGGAGAGAGACACAATGTGCAGTAGGCCATTGGGTATATCATGTTCAGTTATACAGCCCACCTACATTGCAGGAGCCAAAAGTGGAGGAATTTTTCCATGAGTTACCATTTTGTAGGGTGACTCACTTTTTGTGGATAACAGCTTGGGGTTTGGAGCTTCACATGGGAATGAAGGTTCCCAATAATTTTATGATCCCATGCCTCAAGAAGGCCTCTAAAAAGAATATAGTTTCCTCCATGGATATCCCACTTCTTCATGATGAGAGCCATTTTGATTTGTCACCAAAGGCTAGCTTATACATTTGGGAGAAGCAACTTGGGGACATATTTATGAGAGAGCATCTTGTTTATTTGAGGAAATTATCATATGAGGATGCTATAGGAGGAGGAGAGGAGGCTATTTAGTTCTATCCTTGTAGTTTCTTGAGGACAAGAAACATTTGGGAGGGGAGGGCTGTAATATTCCTAAAATTTTTGGTTTTTCTCTTAGTTAGAGGAATAAGAGGGTATGGAGACCCATAAATCACCTTAATAGGAATAAATATACTCCTAATGTGAAAGGAGGTCATCTAAAAGCTATATTTAATACCCTTTTTTGTGAAAAGGGGCTAGAGCATGAAGACTGGGTCAAATTTGACCAAATCAAACAGTGTTGGTATGAAATGAGTGGCATTCATTGAGGGACAACGCAATTTTGGAGGTAGACTCCATGCATGGAAGTAGTGGCTTTAATGAGTGGGGCCCAAGGTGAGGAAGCTCACCAAGAATATAAGGAATGGGATGGTATCAATTGTGTGTATTATTGGATTATTATTTTGTCTATGGTCTGTTAAGACTTTTGGCTCTCTTCAGTTGTTTAGCTAAGATTGTAGTGTTGTTTAGCATAGGGTGTTCCCGAGCGGGAATCCCACCTTAATCCTCGGGGGAATTTGAGTGCCTACTTAGGAGAAGTATTAGCACAAAATTTCCACATTTAGGCATAAGGCCAAGCTTCAACTTACTTCAACAGTGGAGTTTCTTCTTAGAGTTGTGTTGTGTTGCAGGTTGTAGGAGTGGAGGATTTTACGGGGAGATTTCTGAGCTATATTTTCAGTAGAGGAAGGTTTAATTCCATTGGGAGGCTAGAAAAAGAATCCCCTTGGAATTTTTTGATACATTTGGTAGCAGGCCACATTGTTATTATCCCCTACAGTGCAGTGTATGTCTGGATCTGCGTTATTCTAGGGAGGAGTTGTAGGGATAGTTGCAGTGGATGATTTGAGGAGTGATTTCTTTAGTGAAAGGACCAGCCTTTCATCTAGAGAATCTATTGGAGGATAGCATCTCATTTCTATATCATCTTAGCCATATCTTCTCATTCATTTTGTTGCAGAAAATCTTCAACCCTAAGGCTACAGCTCACACTTGTAAATTTTGTGTATATTCTGGAAACCCTCTTGGGTTTTCTAGGAAAAGTGATATAGTGCCTAGATCTATATGTGTAGCATCTATTGTTGTGTATATCAGTATTTTTACGTCATTGTATGATCTCCAGCTGTAGTTATGCATGTTATTATTTCACTGTAGTAGCTCTCCGACAGTTTTTTATTGTAGCAACATCTCATATTTGGGAGTGATTGTTTATGGGAGGCTTGTTTCCTCATATCATATGCTCTGTGCATCACTATTTTGTATTTATTTTTTGTTCATATGCCTAATTTAATGGCCCCATATTGATCTCCTATGTTTACACATTGATTTACATTTTTATTTCCATTATTGTGTTCAATATTCCTTTACAGGAAAATTATCAGAAGAGATATTTCATATGCATGCCTAGGGTCACCAAAAAGTGCAAGGGTAGCAGAGATTACTTTCTTCTCTTAAGATAATTATGTCCTAGTTCCAACTCCCAGTGCAAAAATTTAAACTAAAATTAATGATCTATCTAGGAAAAAATGAAAAAAATGAAACTAGCTAAGCATATGTGGATTAGGGCAACTTACTCCTGCTAATTATCTATGTGTTTTTGGTGTCTATTTTCACAAAATGAGTTAATTCAGATTGCAAAGGTGGATTTTTGCCACTCAATTTCCCCCTACTTAAACTATGTGAGTTTTGTGAATATAAACTTTAAAATTTAAAACTATGCAACTAGCAATACTAAAACGTAGCCAAAAGCAAGTTATAAATAGTCATGGGACACCAAACACACTACTGGAAGTTTTTCTCTGGGCTTCCAGTCACTTTAAAATTAGGAAATTAAAGAAAACCATTGAGAAATTTTGTCTCTGGTTTCCGCGTTGAAATTTTTTACACAGGCGCATGACTCTGCACGCAGGCCAGAGCTGAACTAGCATGAATTTATGTGTCTGTCTGAGTAAATAGCACACGGTTTTCCTGCAAATGAAATTTCTGGAACTCCTAAACTTCAAATATTCACTATCGGTAAATGAGGAGAGAAGTGGAGAAGTGGAGTTGTCCCAGAAACACTTGAAAGAAGAGAGAAGGCCCCTGCAACAAGTGCAACCACTTAAATAAAAGGTAAAGGCAGTGGAGTCACCAATCCTGTAGTGGTGATTTTGGTGCGCAAGTGTACCAATCCATCGATGCTTGGTAGGAATGGTTGCAACCTACAATTTATGGTCACAGGCAAAAAAACATGGTTAGCAGGTTACTGAAGACATGCTAATATATATAAAACACACTAAATTATGGAATGTAGTACGTGTTGGCACTGGAATCAGCACTTGGACTACAGCAAGTGCCTAACCAGACACAACTTAGACTCTAAGGCATTTTTAATGTTTTTTTTTATGGGATTGGAAGATGGTATAAACTTTGATTCACTGAAGAGAAATTTTGGTCAAATCCATAGTTTTACTAAAGAGGGTATTGGAATTTGATGTGATAGCAAGGTGCAAGTTTGTAGTCTATGAGGAGAGGAAATTGTGATATGAGAGAAAAATTAATAGGTTTGTAAAACAAAAATCTACTACATTTAGTAGAAATTCACAAGAGAAGCAGTTTGACAATATTCCATTGAGAGAAAGCTATTTCTAGTCTGACAATAATCTCACTGAAATATCATGAAGAATACATATCATCACTAATGCTCTTCCATTGTTATAACATATATTTTATCAGGAATTCTCACTGTGTGAGACTAACAAGAATTGATAAAACACATAACATGCTTAAGAGACTAAAAAAAACAAATAACATTATGATGATTTGCAAACATGAACTGGAAGAAAGGAGATATGGAAACACAAGTAAAGTAGACAATACACACCGCAAATTGGTAATAAGTCCTTAGTAGTATCATTCCATTTCATTCACAAAAAATATTACAGATCATATAAGTCAAAATTCTATAACCACCAACCAACCATGACTTCATATCATTTTGGAATATATATACAAAATATGATACTGTCCTCTTCCACAAGAAAAGGTAAATCTATTTTAAAAGTCATTACAACCTCATACAAGAGGTGAGGCTTATCCCTTAATCTTAATTACAAAATGCTACATTAAAAACAAGATAAACATTATGAAGGCATCATGAAGACTGTCACTCAGAAATGGTTTTGTGAGGTGGCAGCCTATTCGAGGAACACTCTTCTATTTTAGTGCAACCAATCTTCATCAAAAAGTGTAAAAAGTAGTGGTAATGGCATGTGGTTGTCTCCTTCAAAACATAAACATGCTATTTCGGAGAAAGCTTGATATAAGACACCTAGAAGCATCCATTGCAATTGAATAACCTCTCCAGCTCATTTGTTTAATTTCACCATCATGATTCAAAACAAAAGTAGCCCATCTCCATCACATGTTGATATTTCAAAATAATTGCTACTTTCAGAGAAAAGGTAGCAATAACCGGAAATCATGTAACATTTACCCAAAAGGTTTTCTCCAAGTCCGCCATGTTCTTCATCCATCAAAGATCCAGAATAGAAGCAAATATTCTTATGGCTTCTGATTTAGTCACCCTTTTATCAGACCTCTTTTTCTGTGCTTGGCTCTTTGACTGAGATTTCTTCTTATTTTCAAAATTTTCTTATGGGCTTTCTTCAATGTTGATAATTTCATCCCTTAGTTTAGGATTGGAAATCAGCTTGTTTTTTAGCTTGAGTTTGTTTCTTGGTCTATTTTGAGGCCATTTTTGATAGGGATCATGAATGACTTCAGACCTCTTTCCTCCATGTATATATTTACTAGAATCTGCCTCTTCATCTTCTGACTCTGTGTAATCAGGATCACTACTATCTTCAAATGAGGAATAGGAATGTATCTCATTTTTCTTCCTCTTCTTGATAAAAGAACACATGGAGGATACTAATTTAGCCAAGGTAGGCTTTACTTCTATGGTATGCTCTGTTATTTTCTGTTTGCGTTTCTTGAGAGAATGCAAAACTTGTGAGAGGGTGGACTCAGTGAGAGATGTGCCACTATTTGGCTGCACTTGATGATATGACTCAGGAATCTGGCTTGAAGTTTTCATACCAGGTTTGACTTCCACTGATGATAAAACATTCTTAGGTGCACGAAGACTCGGGTTAACTTCCATTGGTTCTTCTACCATGAAAAGTTTATTCTTACGCTGGCTTCATTAAGAGGAGGCAATTTGTTTTTTATTCTTTGACATAGGCTTCTTAGGAGAATATGGTGAACTATGTGAAACACGGGCAACACTAGTTTTCTCATGGATGTCTTTCTTCTTTGGCCTCCCTACCTTTCTTCTCGAATTAATACTTCCAAACCCTTCCTCTCTTAAAAATCTATCCCAAGTAATTTTCTTCTTTCTGAGATGACAGACAACTAAGATTTTAATCATCCCTCTGTGATATAAATTATGAAAGGAATAATTTGGAATTTTATGTAACTTGAGGGACATTTTAAGCAGATATTTATTCAGGAAATAGGGTGGGTTCAGAGGTTTTTCTCCTAAAATGTGGGCTAGGAATCTCAACTGATAACAATGAATAGAAGAAAACCTCCCTTCGCATGTGATGTATTTCTGGACTGAGGTAATAACATGCTACCACTTGGCTTTGAAACAAGAAATATGAGTAGTTGAATTCCATTTCATATGAGCATATTCGGGCTTAAGGTAGGCACTTACTTCTTTATGCAACGCTTTTATTTTAAACCAACGTTCACCATTTTCAGAAGACTGGGTTGATCATGCTATCATAGCCTTGGAAATACTAAATCTCTTGCTACCTAACCTGACCTTGTCACTATCGAAAGACTCAGCAAAAGCTTGAGCCAGTGCCACGTTTTCCCCAGAAAACTTCTAGAGGAATTTATACCAACCTGCAAATTTGAATTTTGATTTTTTCCCTTGCATCCACAAATCTTGTGTTAGCAGGTTCTGACCTATTTACCTTTCCTCTTTTCCCCATTTTCTGACAACTACACTTCTCACAAATACAACCGTTTAAATATAGTTGCAATGCTGTCCACGAAACTTGAGACTGCTTGCTGGAGGATTAGTTTTTGTTTACCTATATCATAAACAGAGGCCTCAGGTTGAGTGTTCATTGAGTTCTCTTCTCTAATTTCTTACCTGCAATTACAACAAGGAGTAATGACACGCTTTTGAAATGATTCAAAGTATAGTGCTAACTCATCCCACTAAAATTCCATGCTTCCACCTTATCATTACATGTGCTTTCTTCATGTCATTCTTCTTTCCTTGTATAAATCTTAATGCAAAAAAAAACTACATTTTAACATGCATTACACATGAAACCATGGTTCTTGGGCTCCAAAACCAGTTTACCAATAGTAACCAATCGCAAATCGGTCGCCCGTAAATTTAACTTTACACTGGTAACGGCTAAACTGAAAACTCTGCGATTTGTGAAATCGCACTGATGTGCTACACAAAAACGTGTCCCTCGCCTCATCGCATCACAAATCAATTAACATACCATGAAAAGCCTTAACGATAAAATTTAAAAACTACGATTTGTGAAATCGCTTCATCTGCACTTTGATCTCCACTGTTGATCTGCGCCCAGATCTGACGATCTTCCTTGCTCACCCTTTAATGCCTCATCCATCGCAAATCACCTAACATACCATGTGATTGCCTTAATGGTAAACTTTAAAAACTGCGATCTGCGAAGTCGCTTGATTTGCGCTTTAATTTGAGTTCTCGATTTCTCCCCTTTCATATCTCTGATTGGATCATGGCCGTCTGCTAATTCCGCATGTGGTTCTTCTCCTTCTCTTCATTTATTAGTTTAATTTCTGGTGAGCTCCATTTAAACATTCTCTGCTGCTCTTCTCTGGATCTCCTGCTTTATTGCCCAATCTATTTTTTGCAAGCTATGCTTTTCTTTTAAAGAACTCTAGTTTCCATGAAGCCTTAATTTGCCTGCTTTGAAAACTAATTACCTATTTACCTATAGCCTCTTTAATGAGATAACCGAAATCTAAATGAAATAGCTGTGCTTTTTACTATATGGAATATATGACTTCCATTTCTGAAAAATAGCCGCCCTTTATTGTATTATTGTTTTGACAATGAATTTGCAACAAAGGTAGCTATTATTCCAGACCAGATGAATGAAACTTTATTACCAAAGAAATGACTAACCTTCAACACTAACATAAGTTAAAATAGATATTTTAACTTATTTTAGGACTCTAAAAGACTATTACACCTATTCACTTAAAAATACCTTGATGTTGGGACTCTTTTAACTTTTATTGGAAATGACTCAAACTTTGGACATGGACTAGGACACAATAAAAATTTGAAAATAGTAATACAATGGTGATTACACCATTAAAATTTTCAGTGCTAATAGTGGCTCCTATTGGGGATGAATTCCTCCCTATGAGGCTTCAAGGACTATAGACTCAATGTCTAAAAAAATCTTGAAACTCAGAATATTTTTTGAAAATAAAGACTAGGATTGACCATTAACATATTGGACTCAGTATTGACCATATATACAAACATAAGTACCATTGGGCATGGATTTTATTGACACATCACACCGAATATTTAAAATGGAGTGACTCAGTTGACTTACTAAATAAAGAACTTTTTAAGAAAATGACCATTGACTAGGCCTCTAGCCAGTTGATGATCATCTAGATGTTTGAGCAGAAAAGTATTATTCTCCAAAACTTCAACAATTCTAAACGGCCCAAACCACAAATTGTTGAACTTACCATGATTTCCATGGTCTTCTCTCCTAGCATCCTAATGCAACACCAAATAATTCTCCTGAAACAACTATTTATTTTCTCTTTTATCAAAAATAGAATTGACTTTAGCTTGATACTTCTGAACTTTTTCCAGCAATGATTCTCTGATTTAGTGTGCCTCTATCAACTGTATCATTCTCCTTTGGACTGGGTTTTCATGATCAACTTCATCTTGTAGGAACTTCAACATAGGAAGAGCTAATTGCAAAGGCATTACAACATCAATACCATATACAAGCCAAAATGGAGACATTCCAATTGATTTTTTACCACTTACTCTATCTGCCCACAGAGCATGTATCAGCTGAGTGTCCCAATTCCTCTTATTTTCAGGCATCATTTTCTTAATAATCCTTACCAAAATTTTATTGGATGACTCAAACAATACATTACCTTGAGGGTAATAAGGCCTAGAATGAGTCAATTCAATCCCATATTGCTAACAAAAGTTGTACGTCTTAGCAGACTTAAAGGCCATTGCATTATTAGTTACTAATTTCTGTGGATAACCAAATCTTGACATAATATTTTCCAATAGAAATTTGATAATTACCGTATTAGTAGCATTCCTGGTTGGTACAACTTCAATCCATTTATTTAAATAGTTTGTAGCTGTGAGAATCCATTTATGTTGCCCTGATGAAGGTGGATGAATTTCATCAATGAAGTCTAGCCCCCACTACTGGAAAGGAATATCTGCTGAAATAGGAATGAGAGGTAATGGTAGCAATTTTTGTTTACTAGCAAATTTCTGACATTCAACAAAACTACTGACAACAGATTTAATTGCTGAAAAATAATTATTTTCTTCATCTTGCCACTTAAATTCTGCATCTTTTTTCAGTAAGACATTTATATGTTTGATCAGCTCTGCAAATTTAGGAACAAAGCACCTCAGAAAATTCATTTTCCCTAAAAATGACTGCAATTCATTCTTATTTCTTAGCAAACCAATATTCTGAATAGCCTCTACTCTTCCCGGATCAATAAAGATGCCACTTTCTATTACAATATGTCCCAATAACTTACCTTCTTGGACATCAAAAGATGATTTTTTTGGGTTTAAGGACAAATAAAACTTTCTACATTTGTCAAAAAAAAATTTCAAATGTTTCAAGTGATCTTCATCAAATTTTTAATATACTATGATGTCAACCAAATAGATGACCACAAATCTACCCTTTTCTCCTCCAAAGGCAATATCCATTACCTTTTGAAAGGTTGCACCTAAATTCATCAGACCAAATGGCATTTTTTTGTACATGAATGTGCCCCACGGTGTGGTAAATTTTGTATTTTCTCTGTCTTTATTGCCAACTGAAATCTGATTATAGCCTGAAAAGCCGTGAATAATTGATATTCTTTTGGATCCTACAACCTTCTGCAAGATATAATCCATCTTGGGTAGTGGATAGTTATCTTTCAAGGAGCACCAGTTCAGGTTGCGAACATCAACACAAATCCTTATCTCTCCATTATTTTTCCGAACTGGGACTATATTAGCTATCCAGTTAGAAAATATCGAAGGAAAAATTATCTTTGCTTCCCTTAATTTTTTTATTTCTTTCTCAATGATTGGGAGCAGCATTGGATTGATGTGTTTGATTTTTTGGACTACAGGCTTTGCATCTGTTTTCAAAGGAATATTGTGCTCAATTATGCTCCTATCATAAGTTTTCAACTCACTATAAGACCATGCAAAAATATCAAAAAATTCCTTCAGCAATTTGATATATTTTTTTCTGGTTTCTAGAGGAAGGAATTTGGACACTTTGACTAATCTTGGTTGGTCTTCTGTACCAATGTTACATTCTATTGTACTGTCTCCATAAACTTGTCTTTCAAGCTTGAGAAAAACATCATTATTATCAAATAGTCTTTCTAAAGGAACTAAACCCTTAGGAATAAAGTTAGTTTTCAGAGCTATAATGTTTTTCCCAGCCATAGTTTTCTTAAAAGTGATGTTATTTCAGTTTTCAACAATCTCTTGCTCATCATCAATTTGTATGTCTACAAACTCTTCTACACACTCTAAAGATTTATGAATCTTCCTGCCATCCTCAAATACTTGCTAGTGCTTGATGTTAGCTAGAATTGAAGGTCTATTTTTATTTGAACATCATAGAGTGCGTTGACATCTAAAGGAACTTTGAAATTACTAGCAGCAATTTCTAGTGAATCAGAAATTTGATTTTCTTCTCTAGTGACAAAATTTATATTAAATGTTGAAAAGTAATGCTCAATCAAATCACATACTTCATTCCTATAATTCTTCAATTTGGAATTTTTCACTTGGTAGTTGTTTCTCACCTGCTTAACCACCAACTTTGAATCACCAAAGGAAATTAGTTGTTATACTCCCAAATATTTCGTTGCCTTCATACCTAGCACAAGTTCTTCATACTCAACAATGTTATTAGTGGTAGAAAATTGCAGTTTGTATTATATGGTCACCTTTTCCTGAGTAGGATAGATGAGGACTATGCTGGCTCCCAATCCTTCTCTTGAAGAGGATCCATCAAAGTAAAATTTACATATCTGTCCTGCTTCTGAATGTTGCTCATTTTCACCTTGAAAGTGTTGGTTTTTACTTAATTCAGGCTATAAATCATTATCATCAGCAACAAGGTGTGGAATTTATGACCCCAAATCCTTTTCTTTAGCATATATGGGATGGTTTTATGGATTATGCTGATAACTAATTATGTAGGTCATTTTAGTTTCCCTATATAGCCTTCTGAATTCCCCTCCAAATATTGGGATGGTAGCATATGACATGTCCATATGAAGGGTACCTCCGAATTTATTAGACCAAGATCTGGAAAGTAACATCCCAAATCTAGAAGGAATGTCAGAAACCACAATGTCCATCACTAAGCTCTTCATAGGTAGTTGGGTATGGGAAATAACCAAATCCTTAATCACTCCTAGACTCTTGAATTTTTTGGAGTCAAAGGTGTAAAGTTCATGGCATTGCTTGGTGATCTCTAATCCCAATTCATCCATCACTTTATTTGGAATAATATTATGGGAAGCTCTAGAATCTAACAAAAAATTATGCAGCAATTTGTCATGTATGTTAAGTGACAGGTAAAAAGGTGGTGAGTTATCATCATTTTTGTCTTGGACATGACAACCTAGATAAATAGTGGGATGCTCATCCTCAAGGTTGACTGAATCAGGAGCGGGAGGAGGATGCAACAGACTCTTAAAAGACTCTTTATATGCTGGATTTTTCAATAATTCCAGTAGTGGGACTAGAATTTTGATATTTTTCAATTGAGATTTGAAACTAAAATAAATTGGAACTAATTCTTTATTTTATGTAGTAATTTTAAAAATTGGGGCATAATTTTGAGATGGAGGAACCTCATTTACCTTGGCCTTCTGTTTAGCAGCTTGTTTAATTGAATTTGATTTTTTTTAGGCTAATGAACATGACATTTTTACCTCAAAGGGTAATTTCTATTTTGAACTTATTGTTGTTTTTTTATCATTTTGTGCATAAATTTGAGCATTCATATCATCATAAAGAAAAACAATTATTGATCTATCTTCATATTCCTGCAATGTCAAGCATGTTGAATGTGAATTTTCTACTACATGGTATATTTCTTCATTTTATTCCTCATTTCCTTGTTGTTCTTCTTCAGCAAAATTATTCAAAGGAGGCTGAACATTTTGATCATCAGCATTTATCCTTGGGAATTGTAGGATTTTTTGAGGTTGAAAAGGCCTCCTGAAGGGAGCCTGATTTCTATTAGCTTCATTTTGACTTTCTCTAGTAGCTGGTTTATTTTCTACCTCTAATTTTGACATATTAGAGGCAAGTTCCATGATCAAATTGGAAATTTGATCTATCTTTTCTTATGTTTAAAGAGATTTAGAAGAAGGTTTTTCTTCTTTCATATTCTTTTTGTCTTTTGCTACCTTTTCTTCCTCCATTTTTAATTTATTAGAAGCCATCAGATTAGACTGCACTCCAATTGCAGCCTCTTACATGGTTGTCAGTGTCTGTGCTTTTTTAGCTCTCAACCATAAGGAAAAATCTTAATCTAAAGCATTTGAAAAATTTATCATAGCTATGTTTTGAGTGGGTTTAATATCTTCAGGAATTTTCTGATAAATATTTTTAAACCTATTGGCTCGAGGGGTCCTGAGCCAGGTTTAGTGTGCAAGGTTTTCCAACAAACCCCTATACTACTGGCCCTTTCGACAGTGACCTACTTGCGTAGGTCAAAGTCTCACCCGAAGTAGTATGGGTGGGTGCTGGAACCAGGTTTCTGCACCCTGAGAAAGGATGGGTAAAGAAAGAAGAGCCTCACTAGGTCCTGTAATCTCTGATTACCTTTTTCTGCGCAAGGTTAATTAAGTCTCTATTCGCATCCACGTGCACTAGATGTATATTTATATGCTTGTTATTATATCAACACAGTAGTACATAAACATAACATAATAGATCTAGATCCAAGAACACATTATACATATCTTTCGTAGCTTAAGGACAGAAAATGCATAATACAAAAATTATCAATAATTCACATAACAGTACTCACAGATTCATTCCTCTAATAGTCTTTCACATTCATTCATTCATCAATTCTTCCTTACAATTCCCTTCCCAACCTGCACACACAACAGCAGGGTCCGCACAGAGCTGGACTTGGATCTCCACGCACATAGCCAGAAGGAGTTCATTCCCCAAAACCCAAATAGATAGCTTAAATCAAAATTCACATCAATAGCTCCTCATTTCTTATCCTTTTCAATACAAAATGCATCTCTATCTATAACAATCTAGCCTCGATTTTCCTATGGTCCGCAATCCATGGTTTTCGAACCCCTAGTTTACCCTTTGACCCATTACAATGCATTCGGGGCTTTGACCCACCCCAAAACCCCTCCGCTAAGCTAAATATAATAAAAAATATTTAGAATGGACCAGTTTCATAACTTGTTAGGGGACCCCAATCCAAAAGTCCCCCAACACAATCTTGTGACTCGTCCTAAGTCACTACAGTGGCGTGGCTTCGATTTGCGTGTGCAAGGTAGCCAGAGTGCAGAGGAGTGGTGGGAGCACTTCCTTACTCTGGGTTGTAGCTAGTTGCACAATGTTGACTAGTGTTATGGAGGCAGAACCATCTGGAGCCGTGATAATCCGTTCTAACAGCCGATGGAGGTGTGCAATGGCAGACTGAGCATCTTCAGCAAGCTGGAGTGCAGTATCGGCCCATGGTTTCAATCGTTTTCGAATGACATGCTTGTTGTGGCGAAGGTTCTCAATCCTATCCAATATGGCTAAATGCTGCAAGGAGACAATGGAGGGTGAGGAGGCTCTGACTTGGTCTGGAGAAGCTTCTGCCTATAATAATTCTATCTGGATATGCTGAAGTGTGGAATGGTGTTGCCCTACTGTCCATAATTGTGTAGCTATTTCGACCAATTGTGCGCCCTACGTCAGCTGCTCCTGAATAATACATGTTGCATCTATGACCACTACAATCCACTGGTCTCGAACTTTCGAAGGTATTTCATACTGCTATTGTGTGGCCCGATCATGGTGGCGAACTTCACACAATGCTCTGGCATACAATCCTCGTAGCTCTATGCGTGATAGCTGTGCTAAATCTAGTTGGATGTCCCCAGTAGTTGGATCGGGGGTGTTCACTAGGGAAATGCAAGGGAGTGAAAACACATTGCTTTTGCTGGGCGGTATTCTGGAGTTTCGAAGAAGCTGCAACATGTCCTTATATCGCACTTTTTCATCTATGCGTGGTTTGTGGACAATCCCTTTTGTCGGGAGCTAGTGCTCACCCCTATGGCTACACTCAGCATTCCTAGGCTCTCTAGTTGGGTCCATCCTAGCAACACGAAAGCGGGCAACCCAGAGAATGTTAATGAGTGCAAAAAACCAGTACGCAGATAGCAGGAGCATGTTGTAGGGTGAATAAATAGCCTGGTGTGTAATTATCCAGCCATCTGCACACCGTCTGGAGCTATTTAATGGTGGAGTAGCCCATTTGTGAGACTGAACATCGATCAGGTAGATCAATCTTACCATAAATTCTAAATTGATGATCTACCGCTGATTGTGCGTACTTGTAAGATCCATTTTTTATTAAATCAGGATGTTCTGATGGTCGTCCTGCATGCCTGAGGTCGTTTCCATGAAATGTCAGACCACGGATGATGCCTGTATGTCGTTCGCGTACCCTGAATGAAGGTCGACGCGAGGTGTGTCTGCAAGTTGGCCATCAGTCTTTTCAAGCCATGTGCTTCGCCCTTGGTTGGAACATCCTTGCACCAGAGGGTTGCATCACGCGTCCTCGTGCCATTTATTACTTGAGGCGTCCACAAATTCTTCAAATTATACATGGGTTCGGGCAGGTCTATAACCCAATGCATGCCTAGGTCAGTGGTACCCTGACAAACCTATCTGTGCAAGGCTTGATCGCACCCTTGAGTGTTGTATGTCAGCAAGTGTCCACGTAGGTCGACTAACCTCACAGTCCATCTAGCAACTGGGATCCCTATGCGCAAGATCACCCTTCTCCAATACTTCTCCTAAGTGAAGAATATCGGTCCTTGCGTAGGTACTTCGTGCAGTGTGAGTGATAGTACCCCTAGCCTGTGTTCCATGGGAATCATAGGTTCAACCATCATCTGACTATCATCTACGTCCTCCTGGAAGGGTAAGTTCCTTTTCATGGTAAAGATGCGTCGAAAATTCCTGACGGTCTGAAGACATCAGAGTGCTAAAACTTTGTGCAATCGGCCTTGCAAATTTTCCAGCTCCTCATCAGAGTCAGAAAAACATTCACTGTCCTTTTCCTAGAAAAGCATTCCTTCATCTGTGGGGTTAACCCAATCTTCATCCTGCGCAGTTAATTTATAAATGTGATCTAATGCCTCCTCCTCATAGGTTGGCTCTGTATACCGCACACCCTCTGTTGGATCTAGTGGTACTATGACACGTGTACCTTTTCTTTCAAACACCATGCTATGCTTCTTGAGATTGATGACACCCCCCATGTCAAATTTCTAGTCCAGTCCAAGGAGCGTAGGGTAGGGATCTACATCTTCCACAATTTCTATGACTTCAAAGTCAGCTAGGACCCTTACCCCTGCGATGTCAACCATGACTTTTGGTAACCTCCCTAGAGGGATGATTTTTTGTTGATTGGCCATTTGCAGCTGGATGGTGGACCATTCTAATTTAGGCTCTCCCATTCGTTTCCATGTCTATTTTGGTAATACATTCGCATCTGACCCTAGATCTAAGATAACTTGATCCATCTCATAGTCACCAATCTACACAATCAATTGCATCTCTCTCCCGGTGTGCTTCTTATAGCTGTATAGTTTGTGTACATCCTTAGTTTCAGGGATCAAATTGGACTAATTTGTGCAGGTATTCAGTAGTGCTTGGAGATTTCCTACAGCTTGCAGATTTCGTAGCAGCTTTAGACATGCTTTTAAAAAGGTCTCAACTCCTTCCTCTATGTGAGGTTGCGTCGGCAGCTATGCAGGGTCTGCCAGTGGTGTATTTTCTTTGAAAGGCACTCCCTCCTTGGAGGCCAGCTCCTCTTTTCCCCCCTGGGTGACCAACCCGCTGCATGCCATGAATTTTACACAGGAATCCACCTTTCTTAGCTCGGTTTTAACTCTTTGTATGTTCTGCGTAGGGGTGGGCTGCTTTTCCTGCATCTTGGCTACTAAAATTGGGTATTCCTCTACCTCATGGTCCATCTGCCTACAATATTTGCATGATGGACTGGTGTGATTTGGGAATTCTCTAGAAAATTGCCCTATTTCCCCACATTTGTAATAGAATAGCTACCCACGTCCTCATCTTTCACTTCCTCCTCGACCTCCTCTTCCTTGGGTCGGTGATCCTCAAAGTGTGCAGAAAGTCTTGGTGACACAGGGTCCGATTATACCCTATATAAGTTCCCACGATCCATCATTAAGTCCTAAGTACAATAGTTCTGCTTATCATGTCCCACTGATTGGCAGAATCGACACCATTGTTGCTTTAGTTCTGGGACATATGCACCTAGTCGAGGGCAATGGTTCATATCATGTAGTCCTGCTACCCGAAAATCATCACACCATAGCGCAGGTCCACTTGAACCTAGTCATAATAGGATGGGTTCCCTAATTACCCTTGGGTGTACCGGGCTAGGTCCTCCTGCTTACATTTTTTCCGTCAACAGAGGGCACTAATCCTTCGTATGGCAAGACACTCGGCATCGTATGCACCAGAGATCTGCACAACCGTCCTTTCCTCACTCTTTTCACAGGTTCTGTATCTCCATATGCATAGCCCCAAGTTGTTCCTAAATTTTTTGTACCCCTGTGGACGTATCCTCTCAGGGGGCAGCCTCCAGTTTCATAGCGACTTCCACAACTTTCTCTTGTAACTCAAAGGTCTAATTACTCATTGGCATGTGTAGATGAGGTAACAACATAGCGATGAACCACTCCGTAGGTTGTCTATCATCATATTCAAACCCTCCTTCCCTGATTGCTTTCTTCAGTCGCTGATCAGCCTCCCATACTGACTCAGATGCACCTTGTCTGAAGTCCTTTACTTCTGCTACCAACTGAGAATAATATTTCGGCTTCCTGAACTGGTGCTTCAAAGTGTCCTTGATATCTTGAATAGATTCACTCCCATTCTGGGCAATATACCGCATATACCAATGCAGGGCCCTTTCCTCGAAGGCCAACAACGGCTACGCCATTTTTATTGTATCACTCACCACATTTTGTGCAGTCCATACAGAGTCTGCAGCGAACCAAAACTGGTCCATATCCTCATCTCCTACCCCCCTGAAGGTAGGTAGTTTCATATGCGCAGCCATATCACCGTCTAGGGAGGGTGGCGGTATAAGCGAATTCTTACCTTTGCACAACCTAGGTGGCAATGTGGCTGGGGGATCTTGCTCACCTGGTTCATGCAACCGATTGTAGGTAGATATCCCTCTATCAAGGTTGGTCTGATAGTATTTACCACTGCGTGTTGCACTCCTGTCTAGATCGGAGGTCATTCAGTCAGTATGACTACACATAATACTCTTTTTGCACAGTAATTTCTTGATCAGCAACGGTAAAATCCTCAGAAATTTGCCCCAAAACCCTTTGAAGAATCGTCGTTCAACCTCAGAGTATGATACAAATTGATTAATGGAAAATTCTATCACAAATCCTCCCAGCACACTATCCACCTAGTGATCCATCGTATGTGTGATAGTATTATTAGTTTCTTCCAGCTGCTCGAGCAGCTCTGGGTTCCACTGAGTGACTTGCTTGTCCTTCTAGCACTTTTGGAATTCCAAAAGTCTGGCCAGCCACTCCTGGACTTCAATTGCAAATATTACAAATAATATTTCGTAGCTTTCAGTAAGAATGTACCTATTTTTCCACCTTTCCGCCGCTAACTTTTCACTGCGATTTTCTTTTACTACAAACTCCTGGATCTATATTTCAAACCAGTCTTTGATCTCTTTTCTCTCAGGCTTATATTACTCTCTTTTCATTACTCGATTCCTGTCTCATACTTCTTCCGCTCCTGGAAACGGAACCATTTGTTGGCTCAAGGGGTCCTGACCCAAGTTCGGTGTGCAAGGTTTGCCAACAAACCCCTATATTACTGGCCCTTTCAGTAGTGACCTTCTTGCGCAGGTCAAATTCTCACCCGAATTAGTATGGGTGGGTGCTGGAACCAGGTTTCTGCACCCTGAGAAAGGATGGGTAAAGCAAGTAGATCTTCACTAGGTCCTGTAATCCCCGATTACCTTTTTCTGCGCAGGGTTAATTAAGTCTCTATTCGCATCCACGTGCACTAGATCTATAGTTATATGCTTGTTATTATATCAACATAGTAGTACATAAACATAACATAACAGATATAGATCCAACAACACAGTATACATATCTTTCGTAGCTTAAGGATAGAAAATGCACAACACAACAATTATCAGTAATTCACATAACAGTACTCAAATATTCAGTTCTCTAACAATCTTTCGCATTCATTCATTCATCAATTATTCCTCACAATTCCCTTCCCAACCTGCACACACAGCAGCAGGGTCTGCACATAGCTGGACTTGGATCTCCACGCACACATCCAGCAGGAGTCCATTCCCCAAAACCCAAACAGATAGCTTAAATCACAATTTGCATCAATAGCTCCTCATTTCTTATCCTTTTCAATACAAAATGCATCTCTATTTATAAAAATCTAGCCTCGACTTTCCTATGGTCTGCAACCCATGGTTTTCAGACCCCTAGTTTATCCTTTGACCCACTACAATGCGTTTGGAGCTTTGACCCACCCCAAAACCCCTCCGCTAGGATAAATATAATAAAAAATATTCAAAATGGACTAGTTTCGTAACTTGTTAGGAGACCCTATTCCAACAAAACCTCTTAGTAAAATCAGCTAAAGAATCATCTTCCTTTTTCTTCAGAGTTCCAAATTCTATAAGATAATAAGCATAGTCTTTCCTATCACCCCAATCCTTCACAAATATCTCTTCTAATTCATCAATTCCTGTAATTGAATTTGGAGCCAAAATTCTAAACCAATTTCGAGCTTCACCATCCAAGATCTGAACAAAGAGTCATGACCAGACATCTTCATGTTCAATATTCTAATTGTTAGCATAACTATAGAAAGCCACTAAATGTTCTTCAACAGAAACTCCTTCTCCCTTCCCAGTGTATTTTGGAAGATATTTCAAGTAATCGCCTTGGGGAAGTGCATGCATGTGTTGAGGGAGAACAAGTGGCACATATCTCGCAGCCACTATCTGTTGCATCCTTGTAAGGGCAGGCTGAGCCATATTTTGCTAATGTACAACTGTTGTAGTTGTTTGAGAAATAGTTATTACAATTGGCGAATTATGATTCTAATTTAGGATAGCAGAAAATTGGGGTTCTTGAGCTGATTTTTTAGGCTTTGGAACTAAGAAGAGTGGGTTTTCAAAAATATGAATAGAGGATTTCTTGACTTCTCCTTCATTAGAAGAATCAGAATCTAAAGTTGTCTCTTGATGGGATGGAGTTAATTCGGCTTTATTTTGCTGAGCAAGGAAATCAGATAAATTAAAAGGAATACCTTCAGGTACAGTCTCTTCAAGTGGATGAGAGGAAGATGACCCAATAGCTAGATTTGGAGAGAAAGGAAAATATTCTTGCTGAGGGGTGACAAGAGACTCGTATTCAGGAGAGTCTGAAGGAAATTTAAAATAGTCTTGAAATTTTCTTCAGTCAAAATATCCCTATCAAGGAAAGGTGCAATAGCCAATACTTGTTCTAATTCTGCTTCATTCAATAGAAACTCTTATGACTTCTTTTCAACACTTATAAATTCAATTTCTCCATCTTTGACTAGAAAAATAATTATTTCATATTTACTAGGTGATAATTAAGAAAAACCTTCAGTTGATTCTAGGTTAACAACATCCACTTTATTTTCTAGAGGAGTAGCTTCAACTTGAGATTTTTCAACATAATATTTTGAAACTAAAACCTCTTTAGATTCTAAAGTAGATAGAGGTACCTTTTTCTTTGGAACGTACTTTTTGTCTACCTTCTTCATTGATGGATATGTGGCTTCAACTGATCTCTGTTTTCCTTCAGCATCTTTGATGATTTTCTTTGGGTCAGGAACTAGAGTCACAGTTGGAGATCTCTTATTCCTCCTTGTAGAAGGAGGTCTTGAAACCACTCTTCCTCTTCATGGATTTTCCAGGTGAATAAATTTGCAGTCTTCTTTAGGTCACCAATTATTTATCACCATCAATAACTAATTATCAAAAATTCATAACAATAGACTCTGGAGAATACTTCGTTACAAGGCCTTTGTCTCCCAACAGATCCACCAAAAGATGGTGGTGCTAGAATCAACACTTGGACTGCAGCAAGAGCCTAACCAAACACATCTTAAACTATAAGGAAATTTTAATGTTTTTTTTTTATGGGATTGGAAGATGGTATAAACTCTAATTCATTGAAGAGAAATTTCAGTCAAATCCATAGTTCTAGTAAAGAGGATATTGGAAGCTGATGTGGTAGCAAGGTGCAATTTTTTCATCTATGAGGAGAGGAAATTGTGAGATGAGAGATGAACCAGTAGGTATGTAAAACAAAAATGTACTGGATTTAGTAGAAATTCACAAAATAAGCAGTTTGAGAATATTCCATTGAGAGAAAGCCATTTCTATTCTAACAATATTCTCATTGAAATATCATGAAGAATGACTATCATGAGTGATGCTCTTCCATTCTTATAACATATATTTTATCAGGAATGATCATCGTGTCAGACTAACAAGAACTGATAAAACACATAACACGCTTAAGAGACTAACAAAAACACATAACCGTATGACGATTTACAAATTGGAACTTGAAGAAAGGATATATGGAACACAAGTAAAGTAGACAATACACACAACAAATTGGTAATAAGTCTTTAGTAGTATCATTCCTTTTCATTAACAAAAAAATATTACAGATCATATAATTCAAAATTCTATAAACACCAACCAACCCTGAATTCATATCAGTTTAGCATATATATGCAAAATATGATACTGTACTCTTCCACAAAAAAAAGTTAATCTATTTTAAAAGTCATTACAACCTCGTGCAAGAGGTGAGGCTTATCTGTAATATTCCAAATCTGGAATAGCACAGCAAGCCTGTTGAAATAACGCACTCCTGGGAAATTTATGCACATAAATGAGTTTACAACCCTTGGATCCCTTATATCATCAGATCTGAAGTCTAGATCCAAAAGGGTAGCAAAAACAAATCAAACTAGGTGTGGTAAACCGATTTCCCACCACCTAGTCTAGCTGAAAAACACCCTACAAGAGGGGTTGTAGCTATGCACAAAAAATTACTTCAGAAATAACTCAGTCTTCGATACTATGAAAAAGAGGCCATAAAATATGATTAAATTATGAATATACAACAGCAAATCAGAATTACAATGAACCTCTTTCAATATACAATAGAATACATGAGACAATAGAGCAAGAAATCTTTAGGAAAGAAGGCTGCAACACATATATAACTGCCTAAATGGCTCAACAATGTTATTTAAGGAGTTGCAACAACTGAATATTATATAGGAAATATCTGTGGAAAAAACATCAGATCCGTTTCAGATATGGAAACTAGATAGCCTTATTTACAAGATTCCCTTGGGGTTTTGACCAAATCATGCATAAACAAGAGTAGATATGAGTTTTAAGTTGAATATCTGTAAAATGTTGCAGTAATTTCTGAATATGACTTTACATTAAAATAGATCATATCTAAATAGAACATGGATCAACAAGCTAATCCATGGATCACCAAAGTGAAAGGCAAAGCCCAGTACTAGAGATCTCTCATCAAAATTGGGATCAAAACACCCTGAAGAATATCATATGAAAATAACGCAGTCCCTTAGTGAAAATTGTGTTGTAGCTTGAATAACATAGATGGCCAGCTGCCAAGATATAGATATGAAGAAAAAACAGGAGAGGCACTCTTCCAGGAGTTAAAAGACACACTCCATGAGAATAGGCTCCCAAAACAAGCTAGATCTCTACATATCTAGAATCCCACTTGCTGTAGCTTGCAAAAGCAGACAAAACCTCATTGGATCTGCGTTGAAATTGGAAGTAGATCTTGGCCTCAAGCCTGATAGTGGATAAAATCAGTAAATACTCCTCCAATAATCCTAAAATGAAGAGGTGAAATCCTTGCATAGGAACTCAAAGTGCTAAGCAGCACAATTCTCTACTAAATAGCAGAGAATAGTATTTTTCTAAACATAAAAGATACTCAGAAATATAATCAATCAACAAAATTCTCTTGCTGCCTTCCCCTTCCTTTTATAAGATGAACGCCTTTGCAAACCCTAAACCACCTTGATGAGTTAGCTCCTTTCACATGAGGGGCCCCCTTCTAGAACTGTGCTATCCATTCATGAGATATATTGAACCTAGCCAGTGCTATAGATTTGGTCAAGGTTGACGCAGTCTCATAGCTTAAACCCCTTTCACACCTGCAAGTGATTTATTTACATGGCCCTAATTTATCTTTGTTCACATGGGCATTGATTTATTTAGTCTTTTCAGGAGTTTTACATGTCCTCTTTATTCATTTATTCATGCAACAGAAAGTAAAACAAAAATGAATATTCCTCTTAGCTTAGGCTAAGGAGGAATATTACAGTCCTCCCCTCCAAAATTTTGCTTGTCCTCAAGCAACTAATAGGGTAAGAGTTGTAGCACTTATCCTCCTCCATTGATGGTATCATCAAGGATAAAGTCTTCATCATAAGCCAAGTGCTCAACAAGCCAATACATCATGAATTTTTCCTCCAAGGTCAACATAATATGTGCATAGTCCATCCCACTAGGAGTGAAAAACTCAACAGAAATAAACATGGTTGAAGCAATGCTACATCTAAAACATGTATCATGAAGTACAAGTAGAAGTTATAAACCATGTGGTACATACACATTTCTCATCCTTGGTCCATACAACCCCACAAAAAATACAACTATATCATCCAAGTATGGAATCAAGTCTACATATATGCAAACTGAAATCTGGACTTGAGGAGGTGGGTCAAAATCCCACATGTGATGCCAACATAGTGCGCCTCTTGTCTTCATTATATCTAGGTGTGGTAAGCGGAATTTCCACCACACATTTTCTGCATGAGTCACCTTAACATGGCTGAATATGTTACATAAGTTTGGTGCCTTTGGGAAACACCCATCATGAAAAGGAATCTCCCTTTGCACAACAAGGGAGTGGCCAGTTCAGAATTTCTATTGGCCCCCAAAAAGCTATGAGATCCACATGATTTCTCACCCCCTTTAGGATTCATAGCCTGAAAAAACATGGTAAAAGAATGTGACAAATCAGAAAATACAACTTGCTTGGCATGATCAATCCTTATATCCTCATATTCCTTCATACACATGAAGTTGTGCATGAGCATTTTCCTCCTTTCAAGCAAAGGAAGAGCTGGCTGAGATGACTCCTGCAAATATTCCATTGGCTGCCCCAATCCTCCATAGCTAATGCACTCTTGAAAGTTCTTATGTAATTCCTCTCTCATGCTTTCCTAATCAAAACTCCTCATAATCAGGGTTTAGATCTTCATTGAATACATATGGCTAAGGGAGAATTCTTCATGTGCTCCTTGTAGGATCTTCTACTTGAGATTGGAAGCTCTAGCCAAGAAGACCTTACCATGATAATATATGACTCCCCCTTGGACTAAGTATCCCTCCTCTTGTTGCATGTCATCTAATATCATACCTGTGTGGAGATCTTTGGAATACTCTACATGTAGTTAATATTTCCAATAAAGATCCACACTACTCAACAATAACAACACTGCTGAAACATCCATGGAAGTGCTTGTCATGCTGCCAATATCCTTTTTGACATTACTCATGCCAAAATTGTTTGTTGGAAGGCTAATCCTCCCATTCTTCTCCTCCCACAGCATAGATTCAAAAAAGAGAGAGGGAGATAGTGATGTAGGAAGAAGATCTCCCTCATACTTGGGTTGTCGCAAGCCCTCTAACATTGTGACTTGGTCTCTCATTGCTCCAATCCTTTTTTGATCTAGATTTGGAGCAGCACTTTGTGGAGCCTTCCCCACAAGATCTGAATCTGATGGAATTCCAAGTGGATTTACATTAGATAATAATGTCCCTTGCAGCATCTTCATGAACATGAGAGAAGGAACTGTGAGATCCTTGCTTCCACTACGCAAATCCATCTTTTTTGTTTGTGTGGAAGTTCTAGGTGAAGGATAAGTGTGCATGCCTTGAATCATTTATGGTTTCCCACTCTTAAAGTCCACCCACTCCATTTTCAAATCTTTCCAATAAGTGGTAACCTTCCCCAAGGTAATCAACCATTGGACACCCAAAATGATGTTGGTGTCTGGTATGTCAAATCCAAAGAGTGATCCACCAGAGTGTAGGATCCCATAGTGATAGAGAGTGATGGAACATATTGCATGCATTGCATGGTCTTATCTCTTGGGACCAAGACAGAAAATCCCTCAAAAGTATTAGTGAGGATTGCTCTCTTTTGCACAAGATGATCATTAATAAAGTTGTGGGTTGCCCCACTGTCAATCAGGACAGATACTCTCTGATTCATGACTGAACCTTGTACTCTTAGGTTCAAGTACTTAGGCACTCCTCTCAAAGATGCAAGGGTCCCACTTATTGGAGCAAAGGCTCCCTTCCCATCTCTGGATGGTGTTTGATCTTACTCATCATCATCAGTGCTATGACCCCTCCTAGGTTCATCATCTTCATCTTCCTCCTCAAAATCTAAGAAGAATTCTATGTAGTGTGCTTTTCCAGCAGCACATCTATGTCCTGGTGCCCATGACTCTTGGTAAGTGAAGCACAGTTTATTCTTCCTCAATTCCCTCCTAAGATCAATATCAAGAGGTTTCTTCAAAGAGCTCTCCTTGGGAGCACCAAATTTTCCTTCCTTCCCCTTATAAAAGTGAGGGGCCTTGCTCTGGAGAGTTGCCTTTGATTTTGGCAAGGCATCTTGGAGGTCTCTAGCCCTCTCAATGGCATCATGCAAAGTGATGGGCTTGGTAGATTTAACCAACCCATGCAAAGGTTACTGTAGGCCATCAATGAATGTGTAGACCCTCCTGGATACATATAGATTAGGGACCATGACTGATAATCTCAGAAACTCAGGGATATAAGTCTTTGCATATCCTGATTGCTTCAGCTTTGCAAAGCTTATGAAGGGTTCTTAAGGATCCTTCTTGTCAAACCTCTCCACCAGTCTTCTAGTAAACTTAGAAATAGGTAGTCACATTGATGTGTACCAATGTAGACAACCCATGGAACCACCAATTGTGTGCTTCACCTTCAAAATGTAGCGTTGCAATCTTTATGGCTTCAACCTCAGGGACTTTGTTCAACTGAAAGTAAATATCAAGCTTTTCTACCCATGAATTGGCAGAACTAGAGGATGATCCATCAAATTTGGGCAAAAATAATCTGCCCATAGAGTGGTTTCTATCCTGATTACGAAAGAACCCACCATCTCTATACTATTGCCTTGGTCTTCACCTGTCCTTGAGGTGAAACAAATCTTGGAAACTTAAGTTATCCTTAAATCTATGACTCTAAGAATCATACTCCACAAAGAAATCTTCAAGGAAGGCTTGTTCTTGTGGTCCTTCATTCTCCACAGCCAAGAAAGTAGGCATAGTGGAGCGTTGTGAAGCTTGTGGGGCTTGTGGTTGGTTCATCGCGTGACCAGTCCAGTGATGAGACATGTCAGAGCATTCCCCCGGATGAAATCTCCCAGGATATTCCCTCATTCTATCCATCCTCATCTCTTTTATATCCTTGGAAATATCTTGTATGGCCACCAAAAGAGTTCTTGAAACTCTTCCCCTTCTTTGTCACTTGTAGTCTTAGGGGCTTTACCCTTGTCTTGATCTTCAGTAGTATAATCATATTTATTGTGACTTCTGTTATAATACCTCTTCTCCATCTCAGTAAGAGTTTCATATTATTTTGAATGAAAAATGGTTGTGATGCTCCAAGGAAGCACAGGCTGTGCCAAGAAAGGAGCTTTGATACCACTGTAATATTCCAAATCTGGAATAGCACAGCAAGCCTGCGCAAATAATGTACTTTTGGGAGATTGATGCATAGAAATGATTTTAAAACCCTTTTATCGCTTATATAAGTAGATTTGGAGTCTATATCCAAAAGGGGAGCAAAAGAAAATCAAACTAGGTGTGGTAAACAGATCTCCCACCACCTAGTCTAGTTGAAAAACACCCTACAAGAGCGGCTGCAGCTATGCACAAAAAAATTCTTCAGAAATAATGCAGTCTTGGATAGTATGAATAGGAGGCCATAAAATATGATTAAATTATGAATATATAGCAGAAAATCAGAATTGCAATGAAGCTCTTTCAATATACAGTAAAATACATGAGACAATAGAGTAAGAAATCTTTAGGAAAGAAGGCTGCAACACATATATAACTGCATAAATGGCTCAAAAACGTTATTTTAAGGAGTTGCAGCAGCTGACTATTAAAACTCAAATCTAGGAAAGATCTATGGACAAAACATCAGATCCATTTTAGATCCAGAAACTAGCTAGTCTTATTTACAAGATCCCCTTGGGGTTTTGACCAAATCATGCATAAACAAGAGTAGATCTGAGTTTTAATTTGTAGATCTGTAAAATGTTGCAGTAATTTCTGAATATGACTTTACATTACAATAGATCAGATCTAAGCATAACATGGATCAGCAAAATAATCAATGGATCACCAAATTGAAAGAAAAATCCCAGCACCAGAGATCTCTCATCAAAATTGGGATCAAAACACGTTGAAGAATCTCATATGAAAATAATGCAGTCCCTCAGTGAAAACTGCACTGTATCTTGAATAACATAGATGGCCAGCTGCCAAGATATAGATCTAAATCAAAAACAAGAGAGCACTCTTCCAAGAGGTTAAAAGACACACTCCATGAGAAGAGGCTCCCAAAACAAGCTAAATCTCTGCAGATCTAGAATCCCACTTGCTATAGCTTGCAAAAGCAGACAAAACCTCACTAGATCTGTGCTACAATTGGAAGTAGAGCTTGGCCTCAAGCCTGATAGTGGATCAAATCGTCAAATACTCCAACAATCTTCAAAGGAAGAGGTGAAATCCCTGCATAGGAACTCCAAGTGCTAAGCAGCACAATTCTCTACTAAACAGCAGAGAATAGTATTTGTCTAAATAGAAAATATACTCAGAAATATAATCAATCAACAATGTTCTCATGATGCCTTCCCCTTCCTTCTATAAGATGAAATCCTTTGCAAACCCTAAACCACCTTGATGAGTTAGCTCCTTTCACATGAGGGGCCTCCTTCTAGAACTGCGTTGTTCCTTCATGAGATACATTGAACCTATACAACACTGTAGATTTGGTCAAGGTTGGCCCAGTCTCACGAATACAACTATTGAAATATATCTGCAATGCTATCCACGAAACCTAAGACTGCTTTCTTTGAAACTAGAGACTGCTTGCTGGAGGATTAGTTTTTGTTTACCTGTATCATAAAAATAGGCCTTAGGTTGAGTGTTCACTGAGCTCTCTTCTCTAATTTCTTGTGTGTAATTATGACAAGGAGTAAAGACACACTTTTGAAATGATTCAAAAGCCAGTGCCAAGCCATCCCACTAAGCTTCCATGCTTCCACCTTATCATTAAATGTGCTCTCTTCATGTCATGCTTTGGTCCTTGTATAAATATTAATGCTACACAAAGCTACATTTTAACATGCATTACACACGAAACCATGGTTCTTTGGCCCCACAACTAGTTGACCAATAGGAAGCACTTGCAAATCGCCCGCCCACAAATATAACTTTACACTAATAATGGCTAAACCAAAAACTTAGTGATTTTAAAAATTGTTCTGATGCACTGCGTCGTCACGTGTCCCTTGCCTCATTGCATCGCAAATCAATCAACATACCATGAGAAGCCTTAACTATAAAATTTAAAAACTACGATTTGCGAAATCGCTCCATCTGCACTTTAATCTCCACCATTGACTTGCGCCCAGATTTGACGGTCTTCCTTTCTCACCCTTCAGTGCCTCATCGCATCACAAATCACTTAACATAACACGTGATTGCCTTAATGGTAAAATTTAAAAACTGTGTGTAAAGACCAATCTAGGATTCTAGATCAGACTCAATTTAATGTCGACCAAGGTAGGTAGTCTTAGAGGCACGTCTAATATTTATAGACCTAAAAGGATCTGTTCTACTTGTCTAAATAATTGCCTACTGTGACAGGCTCTAACACTCTCTTACAAGAGCTTGAAATGTAGTTCCTTTCACACTTTAAATGCTTATGTTATCTAATTTAATCTACTGGTCCAAAGACAGAGTGTTACTTAGTCTGAGTTTTTAATCTTCTTACAAAGATATGTTTCACAAAAACCCTTTCAAGATAACACCCTAAGCATACTAAAAATCAAATTCATGAAAACAGAGTTCATAGAAATGTTTTGAAATTCAATGCTCAATTAAACCTTTTACAAGGAATTATTCAATAATTTTGCAATTGAATTTTCAAGTTACTACTATGAATCATAAAATAATAATCACAAGAACTTCTAATTAAATTAATGAACTCAGAAGCAATGAAATAAAACGTTGTTCAGATCTGAATACTAAATTCTATGAAAAACATAAAACATAAAAGAAAGTGTACCAATCCTCACGTAGGGCCCTTCCACACTCTGATGGCACACTTTAATAAACTTCAAGTGGTAAGATCGTTAACTCAAAAACACCGTAATTGATGAAATTCTTCCTTTCATTAAGTTCTGAGAATAGTTTACATTTAAAACAGAGTTCTGGAATACGCTTCAGTCTTAAGTCTGCTTTCTTCAATGTTTTCACTAGCATCCTATCTCTAATCAAAATCCTCCTATTTATTAAAATTTACAACCAAAAGGCTATTTTCGTTCCTCCCTCATCCTAACTGATTCCAAAACAATTCGAATCAGTTTAGAGTTCCTAATCTTAAGCAAAAGATCAAGTACATTCATTATGACTTCTGATTTTTCTGCTGAATGGGCTGAGTTTGACCGTCATTGAACATATATTCAGGAGCTCCAAATTCGATGCTAAATAGATTTTCCACCATGTATGTACATCCTAGATCACGTCCTTGCCTTCTGTTTCGATTTTCCTACCATGCCACATGTCACAACATAAACTGATTACAGGAAGTCATTACATCCCGTAATTTTGTTGAAAAATTCCAATTTTTAACATAAAAACCCATAAATTAACTTTAATGTAAAATAACAATTATAATGCTTCATTAATCAATTTCAATGGACTTATTGGGAGTTTATGGAGGAAAATGATAGATAAATGATGGATTTTTAGAAGAAAAGGATAGCAATAAAATAGTACCAACACTGTGATCTGCGAAGTCGCTCCATTTGTGCTTTAATATAAGCCGTCAGTTTCTTCCCTTTTAGATATGTGATTGGATCATGGCTGTCCTCTCATTCTGCATGCGGTTCTTCTCCTTCGCTTCATTACTTAGTATAATTTCTAGCAAGCTCCCTTTAAAGATTCTCTGCTGCTCTTCTCCGGATCTCTCGCTCTATTGGTCAATCTGTTTTCTGCAAGCTGCGCTTTGCTTTTAAACAACTCTAGTTTCCATGAAGCCTTAATTTACCTTATTCAAAAACTGATTACCTGTTTACTTGTAGCCTTTTTTCCGATATAAAAAAATAAATCTCAGTGAAATAGCTATGCTTTTCACTGTGTGGAATATATGACTTCCATTTCTGAAAAATAGCTGCCCTTTACTGGATTACTATTTTGACAATGAATTTGCAACAAAGGTAGCTATTATTCTAGACCAGATGAATGCAACTTTATTACCAAAGAAATGACTAAAATTCAACACTAACATAAGTCAAAATAGAGATTTTAACTTATTTTAGGACTCTAAAACACTATGATGCCTATTCACCTAAATATACCTTGATGTTGGGACTCTTTTAACTTTTATTGGAAATGACTCAAACTTTAGACATGGACTAGGACACAGTAAAAATTTGAAAACAATAATACAATGGTGATTACACCATTAACATTTTTAGTGCTAAAAGTATGCATATAAGGAGAAGAAACGCAACTAAACTAAAATAAAAAATGAAAGCTCACAATGAGTCAAACGAGAAAATAATGCAAACAATGGGATCAAAGTCCCCTCTTATTGACCGCTATTAGTAAGAAATATAAGACGTTATGCTCTTGCCAAAGGATCCTTAGAACTATGGAGTTCTAAGATCCAGTGCAAGGGATTTTTTACCCTTTAGTTTATGTTTCAAGGTATCTCTCTTCTCCAAAGGATTGAAGTTGTTGGGTGGAAAACAACAGAATCCTCAACTCTACTGCTGCTATGTATCACACACCCTTGGCTTTCTCATGGGAAATTTGGCCATCATAACAATGTGTTCTCATTTTTTTCATCTCATGGTGGAAATTTATAGGAAAATTTAAATCCTTCTTCCCTATCTTAGTACACTTGTGGATGGTGACCCAAGAGAGATGGTTGATTCCGTTGAGTGCCCACTTGATTCCTTTGTGTGCTCACTTGAGTTCCCAATGTGTCTTAGGTGGTTGTCCTTGGGCGACCTCAAGTGGAGTATCATTTCTTGGAGTGTGTCAAGTGATCCCGGATAGTGACTTTTTCCACTACCAGGACCATGCGGCTTTTTGAGGGAAAGCTGCGCATACCAATGTGCCTATCGAAGGAAAATGTGCACAAGGCACATTTCACTTGTGTTTTTGGTGGGTAATTCGATTTTTGACTCTTGACCTTAGATATTTTTAAAAATTTTGAGATCCTTTAATGCTCCTCAGCCCTGTACATCCTTCTGCCTGACATTTAATAATGTCATTTTCGTTTGTCCAATTTTCCAGTGATAACACTGATATTCCAGATAGCATTCTGATGACATAGATTCCAGGTAGTAGCCCAATGAATAAAGGGTGGTATCTTAGGATCCCCTCCGATGACAAATTATTCTTATAGATTCTATAATGTCCATCATATGAGCATGGAAAATTAAGAGATAAGCCTGAATTTGCAAGAGATTTAATTGAGATGATCAATGATGATACGATATGATGAGATACTTGAGATTGGGTATGATTTGATGATAATATACATGTGTCATGATATGAGTGGAATTATCCCTAGTTGAGAGGGAGTACTAAATTATGCAATTATGGTTAAATTCCACTTTGAACATCTCACATGATTGAGATACTTATTGAATTGAATTCTTTTTTTGGGAGGACCAAAATTGACCTAAATATCACCTCATTTGGAAAAGCAGAAGTTGGTTTTTGAATTTATGAACCGACTCATGTACATTGGATTAGGCCGACCCTACACACATGTGAATATTGGATCAGGTCAACCCTAAAGAAAAGTGAACCCATTGGAAGGCTATAAATACAAGTTACCTCTACCTCATTTGTACATAATGATGAGACACATTCTATATTATTTTTCGATCTCATAGGTTTGAGGCTCTTCGGTGGAGGATTAGGTTTGCTCTGAGTGAAATTATAGGTCTGAATCTTGCATCTATGATTTATGGCTTTGGGCCCCATTCATAGGCACAAAAAAGGAATATTTTGACTCTATTCACTCCCACATAGGCTCAAGATTTCTAGTGGAGCCTTCCAGTCATATGGACAACACTCTATGTATGCGACCAAGAGATTAGGGTTTTTGAAGTCAAGCTCAAACTTAGTCACATGATTTACAGGTTTAAGGGAGGGGCTGGGATTATGTAGTCACACGAATGAATCCTCCTCCATGTGAATGGGACTAAAGGATCAATTTTCAGTATTCAGAAGGAACTTCTCAGTGATCACAGGGTTTAGTGGTTGACTTCAAATAGTGATAGTTCAATACAAAATTGAGAATCAAATTTCTAAGTACATACATTGTTGGGTTCATTTCATTGATTTTATATTTGTTTTGTTGTTTAGTTGCATAGATGAATATATGCATCATCTTACTCTATTTTGATGAATCATTTGATGAAAATCTAAGAAGAATAATTTGCAATGGTTTTCCCCATAGTGGATTTCCCCTTGGTCTCCCACCAATCATGTTGTCTCTGTGTGAATTCTTTTCTTATATTGTTCCTTTATGTTCAAATACATTTATTATGATGATATTTTTATTTCTATATAGTTCCATATGATCATGAATAATGGTGTAAATATGAATATTTTTATGATGTTATGGGTGAACTTAATGTGTTAATGAATAAATGCAATTATCAAAGAAAAGAACAATTTAACCCTATGGAAAATTAACATAAGTGTGGAAATCATGTGTCATCCATGCTTATTTGTTTCTTTTTTGGTTGGTTATTAGTCTCACATTCATGCTTTGAATATGCCATGGGGTGATTGGATGAAGAGAGATTTGGATCATCCAATCTATGGCCAGGTGGAATGTGGTTGTCCCATACCGAGTTGGAATTTGCATTCAAAAATAACAATTCCTTTCCTTGGTATCTTATGTGTAAATTTATTGGTTTGTATGTGGTATTTATGGTTGTTGTATCATAATTATTTATGGTGCTTATATGTTGGTTTTCATAAGAGATTTATGATTGTGAACAAAGGTATCTCCCCTAGGTTTGGTGGTAAACATAGAAAAACAGAGAGACAAGGAACCCAATGTTTTTCCTTAAATTAAATATATGATGGAGTGAGGCCTACATGGAATTCTTCGCAGGCTTCACTGCTTCTTTACCTTGGAAGCTCCAATTCCATCTTTGATTTCCATAATTAGATCATGCACAATCAAATAACACAAGCCAAGAAGCTATGAGAAGTATACAATATCATCTAAATACTCTATTCAATATATCAACATGGTATTGAAATCTATGAGTGAACATCACATATAGGAAAACAGATAATTATTTGCATTAATATAAAGAGAAGCATATTAAAATCATAAGTGGCAGTTATCCTTTCCTTGTCATAATATGCACCTCCAGACACCCTATCCATGAGATGATAACTACTTATTGTAGTAGCATAACGACAAAATAACTCTCCAAATCCAACCCTTACCTATAGCATATGAGAAGGTACATATATAGGAGAGACTGGTAAGTTGGGAGTTCTTATCCATTTACCATTCTAAGGTTTTAGATCCAGCTTTGATAGAGGGATATAATTAAAGTATAAGTGGTGAATAATCTAAAGTAGGGTAGGATAGGATCCAATGTAAATCCAAGGTAAGTATTTGAAACAATTTATGTAAACTCCTACAAGGTGAAGCTTCCACAATCCCAATTATTTTCCCGAAATTCTAGAATCAACATAGGTGAAAAGGAGACAACCTGCGAGTGACCAATGTTGGCCTTAGTGGAGAAACATGTAGGTGAATGTTATAGCATCATTTTTCAACCTCATGTGATTCATGATTGTCTCTTTGGCCTTGGGCACCCATTCCCACAGACTTGAACAAAATTCATAAAAACAGTGTTAAAAATCCCATACGCGGGTATGCCCAAACTTTTCCACGTGTATACGCGAGTCCATACACACTTTTCTGCGTATGCCATTAAAATCATTAAAAATATATATATAATTCCCTATTTTCGGGTTGGGTTGATGGTTACTCTAGTAGTTCAACCACCCCAGCACGTGGCCAACTATTTCCAACTGATTGAAACTACTTTGAGGGAGTATAAAAGCCCCTCATGTGCATGGCCTAAGAGAGAGAGAAATTTATAGACATTATACTCTGTTGGAATCCCAATTCAAGTCTGATTTCCCGTGCCTCTTGCACTTTCCCAGATTTTTACAGGAAACCCTTGTTTCTTGGAGATGTTCATCAGTTTATATGTCATCTCGTGTGCACAAGTCTTGAAAATATCCTAGCGAGGCAAGGGCGGGACGAATCCGGACGACGGTCTATTCGAAGATTGTGGAAGGATTCAGGTTGAGGAGGAAGAAGGGTTGCTGGGGGTTTGGACCCCACGGGATCTACATCAAACGTAGGATTACGGGTGAGTTCTACTATCAATGTTATCTAGTTTTTAGCATACAAGTCTGGTTGTGTGAGTCCTTCTTGAATAGCATGCCCTGATCTGTGGAGGTTTTGACCCAACAACCTCTAGGGAGCTATTTCCCAAAACAAAACTGGTGACTCCACTAGGGATCGCATTCTTGTGATTCCCCTGTTGGGTGGTTTCAGCTGTTTGAAAGGTTTCCAACAGTTTTAATTATTATCTCCAGTCCAGTTAACTTTTTCTTAGTCAGACTAAAGACCTGGTTCTTTATCCAGGCTTGATCTCTTTTGTTTTTCATTATTTACCTTTCTATATGCGATTTTTTCTATAAACAGTCGCATATACACGCAGTTTTTGTTAAAGGAAGTCGTGTATACGCGGGTTTCCTTTGACACAGGCGCGTATGCATGCTTGTTGAAAAGCTGATAAGTAGCGTATGCCTGGGAAAATTTTGAAATTTTTGATTTCTTGAATTTTTAGTCTTGTCTGCCTGTGGAGACCTATTCCTGCAGTGTCTTTATAGTCTCTGGATTGTGTTGATAGTGGTTATTGGTCTTTTTCTCTCTTGATTGGTTGAAGACTGACTTATTAGGAAAATTTTGTTTTTTAGTGCTTGCATTTCTGGTTTGAGTACCAAGATCTCTTTCTGGGGATTCTTGGTTGTTCTACTTAATTAGAATAGAGAGCTTCTTCTCATATACTCTTTCCTCATTTTATGTTTTGCTTTGCACTTGGATTTTTGCCTGCTTTCGGTTAGTTTTCTTGAGTTCATTTGACTAGGTCTTATTGCAATTTTTGAAGAGTCTTTCTTGGTTCTTTGAAGTCTTTGTTTGCTGCAAGGTTGTACTATTCCTCTGGGCTGAGTTACTAAGTTTCTTATCTTCTTTTGCTCATATAAATCTTGCTACTAAGTGGCACTATAAGATTTGGAGCGTTTTTGAAGTTTTTCTTGAAATTCAGAGTTTTTTGGCTTGGTAATTGGATAGTTTTCTTGGTCTCTTAGAGCTCTTCTTTTTATAAAATTCAAAAGCTCAAAAAACATTTTGTTTTGTCATTTTCTTTTGTTTTGCATTTTTGTTTTCATTTTGTTATATCTTTTAAAGCTTTGTTGAGATTTCTTGCCTTTGGTTTCTGACTTGATTTGGGAAGGGAATTGTCATTGGTTTCTTCCTCATATTTCAAGCATATTTTGGTGTCTTTATACTGAGAGTTTCTGATTTTGGGAACTAGTTTTGTGGACAACCAAAAAGTGATAAAACTGAAGGATTCTTTGGAAATTTCTCTTTGCTTCGTTAGATTTTTCATCTCAGAATTTTCATGCTCTTAGTTATTTTCATTAGGTGCACTTAATCATTTAGAGTCTTTTTCATAGATTTTGTGTGTGAGTTTGATATTTGAAAAGAAAAAAATATATAGTCTCGTAGAACCCGTGTAGAAATTCCTTTTCATCGAAAGGAAATTACTGCATTTGCATGTAGTTTGGTTTTCATTAATTTCTTTTTTGCATCTTAAAACACCACAAGTTTCATTTCCATATCCCATTGACCTAATATAACAGCCAATTAAAATAAGCGCTATAATTTAAAAACAACTAGCAAGTTTTTTATTAAGTGTCATACACCAACTAGCTAGGTTGTAGGGCCTTGGATTCTGTGAGTGGAGAGTTAACTCTCCAAGGCCGCTCAAACTAAAACATAGAAGTTTATTAATTGAGCGAAATCCAACTCCATTAGGTGGACCGGGAAAGCTCTCCTCGAGAGAGTCAAGCGCGAGGGGAAGTGAAGGCCGAGAAGAGAGATACCCCCTCTCTGATTTGCTAGATCTTGCCTCAAGACCGTTCCGCCTGGCTTCTGACATGGATTGGTGCCCATAGTTTCCATTCCTAGGTTCCACACAGGTGACTGCGGGGGGCAATACCCATGGTACCTGAGGCAGACGTCGTATCACTTCCAGCAGTACTTCTGGGGGGTGCCCTTGCAAAGCTTGGGTACTTGTGCTGGCAAAGGCTGTTGTTAGGAGGTCGACGTAACTATTTCTGTTACCTTCACTAGTAGGCCTGGGCCGTAATTATCCCAGACTACTTTCGGGAGGTCCTACTTTTCGCTTTCTCGTATTTTGGTGTCCGGTCCTAATCACCCGGAGCGGAAATACCTGAAGGATGCTTGCTTGGTTGTATCTTAGGGATTTTTGTAGTGAGTTCTCTTTGCTCCTAGCTTTCTTAGATTTATACTTTTTTGAGTCTAATTAAATTTTTTTAAAGTGGCTGATCAAACGCCTCGTCGATTGAGGAGAATCCGAGGGTTATCTCTCGAGAGTGCAGAGCCTTCTTCAAGAAGGCGTAGGAGTAACATAGCAGGTGAATATCACCCTGTGGTATCTGACGCAGTGGAGAGTGATCCTCCACAAGGGATTGAAGGTTTCATAGTTGGTTCTGGTGTTGGTTCCGAGAGGAGCGCTTTGCTCACCTCGAGAGTCTTATTTCCAGGAGAGTTAGGAATAGAAGTAGAGGAAGTACCTGAGTCTCCTCAGTCACTTCCATCTCATCTTCCTCCTGATTATCCGTTTGTTGTTGAGTACATTGGACCTGAGTCTGCAAGACCAGAAGATCCTCCATTTTATTCATACCTTTCGATGGCCACGATTGGAAACACGGCTTCTGATGTGAGTGCTGCAGGCATTCAGACTCCTGATTCAGTTGAAGGAGGAGGCACTATTGCTATATCTTCGATTACTTCTAGTACTATTGTGTTTGGCTCTGGTTTCACCCAAGCACATGCTTCTCAATCTGGTCCCTTTTGTTTTGGAATCCCCACTAGTGGGATTCCTTCTTTTTCCTTTTTCGCTGCTGTAGCTACATCTACACCCATGTCTTCCATGGCTAGTGGGTTAGCTTCTTTTCAAGGGTTCCCCTTCGGAACTGGGCATTTTCCTAGTTCAAATCCTTCTTTAGGGTCTTTTCCTTTTACTTCTCAGACTCAGAGTTTTAACCCTTGGTCTGGAGGTCAGAGTTCGACTACTTTTACATGTTGGAACCCTGTATTTACAACAGCGGGGGTAGGGAATCAGTTTTATGCTGGTCACCAAGGGAATGCTTCTTTCCCTTCGTCGAGTGTTTATCAGACTTTTTCCCCTCTTTCTAATGCTTGGAACCCCTATCAAGGGCTTTCCTCTTCATTCATTACTTTGGGGGGGGGAACTGGTCCAGTATTTGGTAACTCTACGTTGGGAGGGGGTCCTTCTCCAAATGTTGGGTCTTTTGGCCCAACATTTTCTACAATTTCTTTTTGGCAATCTGGTGCCTCATCAAATCCAGGGTACTCTTTTCAGAATGTAGGGAATTCATCCCATCAAGGATGGAATCCTCAGGCTCCACCTCGTTTACCTTTTCTGGCAACGTTAAACTTGCCAGATCTGTCAAAATTGATGAATGATCTGATCCGATATAGTCCGAGGTGGCCTCCGGTTCCCACCAAACTACCTTCAAGCATTCCAAAGTTTGAAGGCAAGAATGGAGAGGACCCGGCTGACCATATCACCACCTTCCATTTATGGTGTTCTTCGAACTCCCTGATCGATGATTCGATTAGGTAGAGATTGTTTCAACGCACCTTAACTGGAAATGCTGCCAAGTGGTATATTGAGTTAACTGGGGGAAGTTTTGCTACGTTTGGAGATCTGGCTACAAAATTTCTAAATCATTTCCAATTTCCTGTCCGTTATGATGTTGGGACTGAACTCCTAGCTAATTTTAAATAGGACGATGCAACCCACATTTCTGATCATATTCAGGAAAGGCGGAGAAGGAAGATGCTTATTAAAGCTCATATTCCAGGATAATTCCTTTTGGAATGGTTTCTGAAATCTCTGCAGTCAGATATTTCTAAGGATGTATCCCTGTCCGGGGTATTTTCCGAGGAGCAGGCCATTTTTAAGGCCCAACAGCTTGAATTGATATATTCTCAGTCTAGATTCCTTCATAAATATTTGCCTAATTCTCCTTGCTCCAAATTGGACTTATCCAAGTCTAAACCTGGTCCTCATGGTGATGGACTTATTGGGTCAATCAATAGTGGTGCAGCTAACCTACTTAATCAATTGCAACAGTTGTCATTACAATCTGCTCCTTCTGGTCATGCTATGCCTATTGAATCCTCGCCTTCTCAATAATTTTCGGTGAATTATGTTCAGACTTCTAACCCTAAAGAAAATCAACAATCTGAAGGGAAGAATAAGGGACGTAATAAGAAAAAGGGAAAGAATGGGAAGGGTAATGCAAATAAATCCAACGAGCATGTTGGTGAGGGTCCAAAGGATAAAAATAAAGTGAAGTTTCCATGCAATTTATGTGCTGGAGACCATCTTACTCACCTTTGCCCTAAAATTCAGGATGCACAGTGCTTGTTAGCTCAACAGGGTTCTTCCAGTTCCCAGGCTGTGTTGACAAACCCTTTTCCCCAAGGGCAACAGCTAGTTGTTGGCGCGAATCAAAATACTGGGGCTTCCTCTGAGGGCACCCAGGAAGGGGAAATTCCATCAAACATATACATGATGAGTGCTCATGTGGATGTCACCACAAGATCCCGTGATTATGGTGAAGATGAGTCTTCAAAAGCCAAGGGTGCTCCCGATGCTACTGAGCCGCTTCACATCACGAAGCTTACAGTTGAGCCTATACCTTGGATGCCCAAAGCATCTACTAAGCATACGACGATTAATCCAAATTCTAGGGCTACCCAGAACTACTCTATTGTGGAAGATCTGGCACAGAGTCCTTGTGCCATGTCGGCTCTTGAGGTGCTCCAGTCTTGTCCGGCTCAGTGCAGTGCTCTGCTCACTACTATTGGGGCTGTCGATCCAAAGAACTCTCTTATGATTACATTCGATATGACTAATTTTAAAAAGAGACTCCCCCATCATATGGCTTTTCATATAAAATCATCGTACCAGAAATGTAATATTTTCCGGACGGTCGTTGATGAGGGTGCTTCCACATGTGTGATGTCTCTCACATGTTGGAAGGGAATTGGATCTCCCGCAGCTGTCCCATCTGCTACTCTTCTGACTGTGTTTTATGGTCATTCTCACAGACTGCATGGTATTGTCCCAGCTTTTCCCATCTGTGTTGGGGGCAAAACTGTAAATATAGAGGTTGATATAGTTGATGCAAGCTTGGACTACAATCTTCTATTGGGGAGAAACTGGATTTATGAGATGGATGCCATTGCATCTTCATTATTTCAGATTATTTGTTTCCCTCACGAAGGGAGGATTGTTACGGTGGATCAACTGGACTATCCTCCTATAGACCCGAATGCATCTACTGACTCAACTATTCCAAAATTGGATAAGGCCAAGTCGCCTGTTGAGAATTTAGGGGTTGGAATGTATTCTTCTTTGATGGGTACTTTTGATATTCCACCTCCTACTGTTCATATAAATGAAATTCCATCCTCCAGGGCTCCTCTTCGAAGAGAGTTCTTCAAACTCATTATTTTTCGGACCCTTGGACCTTACCTTCCCCTACGGCCACATTAGCGGAAGGTCAAGTGGGTGGAATGGAATTTCCGATGTCTCCAACTGAGATTGCTTATCAATCTATTGTTGACTCTGCAGAGTCCATTCCAGCTCCTCTTTCTCCGGAGGAATTGGATGGCGATGTGGCTCCGGCTTGGATACTTAGTTCTTCTTCTGCCCAGGATTTCCTTGATACCACTCTTCCATCTGAAGAGGCCATCCTGGAAGCTATGACTGGTATAGATAGACCATGGGATGATTTGCATCATCGGTCTTACTTTTTACCTGATTTGAGCGAAGTTGAATCAAGTTTTCCAAGCCCTGTGTCTCCTGGTCCTGTTCGCCCAGTCCTGAACCCTTTAGCACCAACACAGGTATATGCTGAAGGGAACATGGTTGTGATTTCTCCAACTATCCCGATGAACATTTCCAGGGATCCCAATGTTATAGAGAATGTCTTCATCGGAGCTGAATGTTCCCCTGAAGAGATTCAGATTTACACCGATCTCTTTAAAGAGTATAGGGATGTGTTCGCTTGGTCTTATGAGGAAATGCCTGGTATAGATCCATCTATTTTCCAGCATGAGATCAAGACTTACGAAAATGATAAGCCTGTGAGGCAAAAAATTCATCCGGTCAATCCTAGGAAGGTTGCAACTATCAAAGCTGAGGTGGAGAAGCTGCTTAAGGCGGGATTTATTTTCCCTGTTCCTTTGACAGAATGGGTTTCGAACCCTGTTCCCGTAGATAAGAAACAAGGAATAATTCGAGTTTGCATCGATTTCAGAGACCTTAATAAAGCATGTCCTAAAGATAATTACCCCACACCATTTATAGATCAGATTATTGATGAGTGTGCTGGTAATGAGATTTTCTCCTTCATGGACGGTTTCTCCGGACATAATCAGATTACTATCCGTCCTGAAGATCAGCATAAGATTGCCTTTATTTGTCCCTGGGGTAAGTTTGCTTACAAGAAGATGCCTTTTGGTCTTAAAAATGTTGGGGCTACCTTTCAGCGGGCCATGTCATATTCCTTCCACGACATCAAACATATTATCGAGGCATATTTGGATGATTTAGCTGCTCATTCTCGAAAGAGAATGGATCATCCTACTCACCTCCGTCAAGTATTTGAACGATGTCATTTCTACAAGATTAGGTTGAATCCAAACAAGTGTGTTTTTGCGGTCACATCCGGTCAGTTATTGGGATTCATTATGTCTAGGGAAGGGATTAGGGTAGATCCCTTCAAGGTTGAGGCAATAATTCGGTTGCCTCCCCCGTCGTCTATTCGTCAACTTCAAAGTTTACAAGGAAAAGCTAATTTTCTTCAGAGATTTATCGTAAATTATGTTGAAGTTACCAAAGGATTTATGAGATTGTTGAAGAAGGGAGTTCCATTTTTTTGGGATAACTTCGCTCAGCGCTCATTCGATGCTTTGAAAAAAGCATTGACCTCTACTCCTTTATTGAGTCCACCTGATTATAGCATGGATTTCCTTTTGTATCTTGCAGCAGCAGAATCTACCATTGGTATGGTTCTGGTTCAGGAAGATGATGCTCTTGTAGAGCATGTTATATAATATCTTAGTCGAGGCTTGGTAGGACCTGAAATCCGGTATACTCCGATAGAAAAACTGGCTTTAGCAGCTGTTCAGGTTGTGCAGCGACTCAGGCATTACATTCTTCTACGAAAAACTTATGTTTTGGCAGCAGCCAATCCATTTCAATTTTTTCTCACTAGGCGAGTGATTAGGGGAAAATACAATAGATGGATTGTGATTTTGCAGGAATTTGATCTTGAGTTTATGTCTGCCAAGTCCAAGAAATCATTATTTTTCGTGGAATTGATTTCTGAGTTTCCCTATGGATAAGAGATAGTCTATGATGAATCCTTCCCGGATGAACATTTGTTTCTTATCTCTCCACGGGATCCTTGGTATGGAGATATTATTGTGTATCTCCAGACTGCGAAGTTTCCCTCTACTTTTTCAAAAGATGAGGGCCGTAAGTTGCGTCACTTGGCTAAAAATTACTTGATCATTGGTGATGCTTTATACTGTCAAGGGGTTGATTCGATCCTGAGACATTGCTTAACTCTGGAAGAAGCTGAGGCTATGTTGAATGATTTCCACAGTGGATCTTGTGGTGGTCATTTATCTGGGCTTGCTACAGCCCAAAAAATCTTGCGTGCTAGGTACTTTTAGCCTTCGATTTTCAAAGATTGTATGGAGTCGGTCAAAAAGTGTCATTCGTGTCAAGTCTATACTTGAAAAATGCGCGCTCATCTAGCTCTGATTTTTCCATTCATTACTGTCGGTCCCTTTACAAAGTGGGGTATTGATTATACTACTTGTAACCCACCTTCGGCTAAAGGTCACAAGTACATTATTGTAGCAGTAGACTACTTTACGAAGTGGGTCGAGGCTATGCCTACTTTTGGGAATGATGGTGAGACTGCAACTCTTTTTCTTTTCAACTAGGTTATTGCTTGTTTTGGTATTCCTAGAGAGATTGTCACTGATCATGGCAGTCATTTTCAGAATAGCATGATGGCTAAGTTGGCTCTAAAATTAGGTTTCCGGCAGGAGCATTCATCTCCGTATTATCCTCAAGCCAATGGGCAAGTGGAAGCCGTGAATAAATCCTTGAAGACAATTCTTCAAAGGACAATCAATAAAGCTCGATCCAACTGGCATATCATGCTATATCCTGCACTTTGGGCATACAGGACGTCAGTGAAAAATGCAACTGGCTTTACTCCGTTTCAGCTAGTTTACGGGTTGGAATCCGTATTTCCTATTGAATGTGAGATTCCTTCTCTTAAGTTAGCTGTTGAACTTCTTCCTGACACTTCTAGTCTTGAAGAACGTCTCCTTCATCTGGAACATCTCGATGAGCAGCGTCGGGATGCCGCCACGATGAATGAAGCGCATAAAAACCGAGTTAAAGTTTAGTACGATAAGGCGGTCAAGCCTAGGGTTTTTTCGGAAGGTGACCTTGTTTTGGTCTATGCCCAAGAAAAAGATGCCCTGGGGGCAGGAAAGTTTAAGTCTATGTGGTATGGCCCCTTTATCGTTAAAAAATTCCTTAAGAAAGGAGCATATACCTTGGTTGATTTTGAAGGAAACGAGTTGCCGGAGCCCAGAAATGGGCTCTATTTGAAAAAGTATTATGCCTAGGCTTCAGCCTGACATTTTGCTTTTGTATATAGTAGTTTTTCTTTGTACATATCTGGTTTTTCGATCTTTGATGGGATGGTGATGTTTTTGATCTGCTTTGGCAGGTTGTGTCGGATGTCATGAGTCATTTTGGTTTCACCGATGGTGCTAGTAGACACACCCGGAACTTGGCTTCCGCGGCTTGGGTGCTTCATCATCCATCCGGTCAGATGTTAGTATCAAGAGGAGTCTGCATTGGTCCTGCTTCCAATAATATAGCAGAATACACTGCAGTTATTTATCTACTCTCGGATGCAATATCTTTGGGTGTTGATTCGTTGGTAGTTTTCTTGGACTCCCAGTTGGTGGTGTCGTAGTTGAACAATACTTATCGGGTTCGAGATCCATTTTTACTCCAGTTGTTCTTGAGGGTACGTTTGTTACAAAGATCATTTCAATTTTTAACTTTCATTCATATTCCTCGAGCTGACAATTGGATGGCAGACTCATTAGCTAATCAAGAAATTGATTGGCATATTAATCATTCAATACATTTTTATACATTTGTCACATCACATCAAAAATCGCTGTATATATATCATCAGAGTGTTCAAAAAACTATACAAAATTTGGATCCATAAGTCATACAAAATTTGGGCTTATGCTCGATCATGTTCAAATCTCAAAAATATACAGTCATTCGGTAAATCATATCTATCTACTCCTGTGGTCCCTGCCCAGAAGTTGTGTTCCTATAGAACATGATCGCAGTCGCGACTCAACGGAATAACCACACCCAGTCACGAGGTACTCCTACTACTCGTCTCTGGATGGCCTCAGGTAGATCTTCCACTGCAGTCATAGGAACTTGGCGGGTTAAACCCTCCAAGTTCCTTTGTACAGCATGGAGGGTTCTATCTGATTCCATTGTATCTGCCTCGCCTCTACGGCGCTTGTGTCGTGGGTAACCATCAGGACGGACTGGTCCAATATCTGTATCATGATCATTATGATATTGTAAGTCACTTTGAATCCAAACAAAAAAATGTTTCATTTTTTCACACATATGAAAAAATCCAAAAAAATTATATAAGTTAAAAAATTGCAATCTTATCGACTGTGCCCCATGTCGCGCCAGGTGGAATGAAGAGGTCTGGATCGCCATGGAAATCCATCCCGGCATAGGGATAGTCCTCCATAGCAATGATTTGTTCTCCCCACCATTGGAATAACTCATCATCCCAGGTAGTTCGGGGAACTTCACTTCCCCCCAGTCTCTTCATCAAGTCATCCCATCGAGCAATTCTTGGGTCCCTTGGACTGCTGATAGAAGAGATCACTTTGGGTCTCAGTCCAGGAATATTCTCGAAGAAGAATGTCATCAAGATAGTACCATATCCGAAATTTTTTGTCTTTGCTTTTTGGATGGAAGTCAATTGTTGCTTCATGTTCATTAGTAGAGCTGTGCACCAATCATATAAATGAGTTAAGCATTCCACAGCTATACTCATTTGAGTCCTGGATGCCTAGTGTAGGGAAGCAGATTCTGCTACCCTGCCAATGGTAAAAAGGAGGATTTTCATGTGCAAGTCTCTTAAATATTTGATAGAAATTTGAGTCCCAACTTTCTTGGAACCCTCTACGCAGTAGACGTGGACATAATCTTCCACGATGAGCCCTCCCAAAGGTTTTCCATGTAAATCTACTGGCTCCCCCCTCCGGGAGAGTCCAGTAATAAAATAGATATCTTCCACCTCGATACGTATGGGCATTTGATCTATTATGAAACAATCTTCTTCTGGTTCCCAATAATTCACAAGCATTTCGAGCAACCAGACATTACTCTTCATATTTGGCATTTTGAAAAATTTGAGCAATTCACAATTTCGGAGAATATTGAGCGATAATTGGTCCCGCATTACTTCATTGTCAATGGAACTATGCTCACGTTCTCTCCATGATATAGTCATCCTGCAAAAATTCAATAATTTGTTCGTTAGAATCACGTTTTTTCATTTCGGGTTGCGCATACGCGACTTTCTCTGTACACAGTCGCGTATATATGCGGCTTGGTCAATATAAACCCGCGTATGTGCAGAACCGTAATTTTATACAAATAATTCTACGGTGAAATTTCCGAATTTTAAACTTATGAACGGACAAAATTGATAACAAGGATGGATTAAGAGCTTACCTAACAAATTTGGCGAAGTTTGACGGTTGATTGCTCCTGTTTTGACGAAAGAGGATTTTTCTCCAGAGCTCTTTTTCCCAATTCAGCAAGTCACAATGAACCAAATGTGAGGTAACTTGTCTATTTATGCCCAAAAAGTTGAAAATTTTCGCAAAAAATTGTTATGCTTATTTTTTCAATCTATCTTAAGCCGCATAACTCGGATGCTTGGAAGTGCCCAGATTGGTATATTTTTAGGTACATTTTGATGAACTCGAGATTTTTTCTCCGGTTTTGATCCATGACTGCTGACCTGTCATGGTAGGTATATGATCTTCACTGGCATATAGGTTAGGGAATCTACTTTCCATTGCATTTTGCATACTAGCCTCCATTCTGATCACTTGCCATAGGGTCGATCCCATCAGGTCATGAGTATTTCACCCATTTCACTCGCCGATTATTTAATCATGACTTGGTGGTAGAGCCTTTCTTTACATGGGCTTCCTAGTTAGTTCCTCGCTATCACTTGTTGCCCATGCTGCATTTTATGTAGGCTCGGGAGTCCTCTTTAGTCTCGCCATGACTTATGTGTTGAAGCTTCATTCTTCTTCTTCTCCACTATTATTTTTATGTCTATTACCCTAGAGGCTCCCTGGTGTTGTTGAGTTGTATTATTGCATTGCATATTGGCTACTTGTTTATCCTGGCCTTTAGCCGGCTTCATTTTGGACTCGATTTTCAAGCCAACTTTTGACCTTGACTATCTGTACAAGTAAACCATTGCATGCACTTAGCTATCGCGACTTGACACCCTTTTACCCATGGATGGAACATTCCTCTGAGTATCTCTTACAAGTTTCCACCACCTTTCATTGAGCATAGGATTGCTCCTATCCCAGGAACTAGTGCATCTATTTCTTGATACTCATTCTATCCATTGTACTATAGCATTCTTTTATTCTTTTTCAGGCTTATTATATGAAAAAGACAAAAAATAAAATATAACAAAAAGAGCGGGAACGGAATGTAACTTCATAATTTGATGGCAGTACAGTGTCAATTTGTCGCCCTTGAACAAAGCACATACACTTATACATTTCCTTCATTTGGGATGGTTTTAGTTTTGACCTAGGTTCAGCCTTTGCCTTGTTTCACTGGTCAGTTATCCCCCGGTTGGTTATCTATTCCAATCATATGGAGAGTTTGTTTTTGCCTCCTGCATAATAGACTTATACAACGTCACTTTTTACTGCCATGGTCATCATGAGTCGTGCTTTTGTTCAAGGGAAGTCTAACCAGAGTCGGCTATTCTGCGGTGTCTCTTGACTCATTATTCAGTCGGCCTTCCCGGTCTTGTCAGTATCTTGTTCTATCACATCAGATGTTTTGGTCTTCTGCTCGTGCTGGTTTGAGAAGGTCCCCATTGACTTCTTGTTGGTAGGTTTGTCTCTCATCGACTACGACACATTGGTCTGAGAGTAAACCTAGAGCCGCACCCTGGCCCTATTTCCATCATTGATAGGTGACCTTGTGCTCAGCATTTGATCATCATTATGGGTCTTTGACTGAGTGGTTTCCCCTGTGTTCGACATCAGCATACATTATCATACTAGGGATTCATGCAGTACCTTGATTTCCATTTGACCCTATCGGTGGATATCTCACCTCTATGTCAGCTTTCATTATTGGTTGGTTCAGAGGGTTTCTTCTGTGCGCTAGCTTCATCTTGTGCATGTCGAAAACGTACTTTGGTTTGGTTCCGTCACTCTGCTTCGTCCGATTCCTTCCAAATTTTGGCCTGCGGGTTACACTCGTGCTGGACTGATGTGGGATGCCTTAATGCCTTCCTTCCAGCAGATCTTTTCCCATCGACTCCGACTCATTGCTCTGGGAATAAGGTCTAGAGTCTTTTTTTCAGTGCCTTAGGGTTTGCAGTCATCAGTGGCAGACTCTTCGCTATCGACAGTGGGGATTCATCATTGCCTCCTGATTGGTAGATTCTTTCAAGTGTTCGACTTCAAATCATTTATTCGCACTTGTTAGATTGTACTGGGGCACCTTGACACTCATTTTCATTATTGGTGGGTTTTCTCGCGTTGGTTAATGGTATACATCATTGACCGGTAATCCAACGATTTCTCACATGGTCGACTTCAGCTCATTTATTCCCATTGTGTAGAATTGTGCCATAGTGATCGGTGAAGACCTTGGGTTGCATCAGCATTTCTCGGTTCACTTTTGACAGTCCATTCAGTTTCTGCCAGTGATGTCGTTCACCCTTATATGTTGCAGTGTCAGTACAGCAGCATCTTATATGTTGGCTCCCGAGTTGCGTGATTGTACCATGTGTTCCACCCCTTATGATTTGGTACTTGGAGATTCAGCTACTTTTATGATCAGACATCCAGTTTCAGCATCATTGATCAGCTTTCTATATGTGATACTTGGACATTGATTCCGACTTGTATTTCCGGGCCATGCTCAGATGGTTCATTGTGTACTTTCAGTTCAGCTATACTTGTATACATTTTGGATCTATTCTGTACTTTCGATATGATGTATTTTTGACTGAGCATGGGTATGCCCGCCTCAGCATGAGTTGACTCTCTGTTTTCTTTCATTGGTTTTTGGTAGGCTGAAATCTGGTGAAGTCCTCTCTTGTCCTTGCGAAGTTCTTTCTATGTGCATAATACATTTAGGCCATCATGTACCCCTTCTGACCTCATATACTAGGGGGCATCTATTATAGCATCATTTTTCACCCTCATGTGATTCATGATTGTCTCTTTGGCCTTGGGCACCCATTCCCACAGACTTGAACAAAATTCATAAAAAACAGTGTTAAAAATCCCATACGCGGGTATGCCCAGACTTTTCCGCGTGTATACACGAGTCCATACACACTTTTCCATGTATGCCATTAAAATCATTAAAAAAATATATAAAATTCCCTATTTTCAGGCTGGGTTGATGGTTGCTCCAGTAGTTCAACCACCCGAGCACGTGGCCAACTGTTTCCAACTGATTGAAACTACTTTGAGGGAGTATAAAAGCCCCTCATATGCGTGGCCTAAGAGAGAGAGAAATTTATAGACATTATACTCTGTTGGAATCCCAATTCAAGTCTGATTTTCCGTGCCTCCTGCACTTTCCCATATTTTTACAGGAAACCCTTGTTTCCTGGAGATGTTCATCAGTTTATATGTCATCTCGTGTGCACAAGTCTTGAAAGTATCCTAGCGAGGCAAGGGCGGGACGGATCCGGACGACAGTCTGTTCGAAGATCGTGGAAGGATTCAGGTTAAGGAGGAAGAAGGGTTGCTGGGGATTTGGACCCCGCAGGATCTACATCAAACGTAGGATTATGGGTGAGTTCTACTATCGATGTTATCTAGTTTTTAGCATACAATTCTGGTTGTGTGAGTCCTTCTTGAATAGCATGCCCTAATCTGTGGATTTTTTTACCCAAAAAACCTCTATGGAGTTATTTCCCGAAACAGTGAATGCACCCCAGTAGGATTGCAAGAATAGTTGGTCCTAAAAGTGGCTCAAAAAGGGAATTCTAGGTTTAAAATTTTGAGCGATGAAGGGTACATCCTTAGGGATTTTTGTGATATGAAGATAAGGGGAATAGGATGTTCACTGATCCCATTAGGAGGCTCACTTGATTGAATGTGAAAAAATGGCCTATAATAAAATTCCCCCTAAAGAAAAAAGTGATAGATGTTGACTGATGATTGCAATGCTTTACCTTGTGACAAGTAGGGATCAAGGAAAACTGGTGAGCTTCATCTGTTACAATACATTTATCATGACATCTGGATGTTGATGGAGGCATACCCATACTCAGCTCATAAGCTAACATAACATGTACAATGATCAAAAGACATGTACATATATGAAACTAATGGACTCATGAATGGATGGATGTCTATATGATCATGAACATCATACATTTTGATCTTTGTATGACTCATGAAATTGCAGCCCGTATGGATGAAACTATATCTAGGGTCTTCTATCTCGTTCACATGACCAACTAATGTACTAGTCTAACCATGTGAATCAATTAGATGGATTCGAACATGGTAGAAACCATCTAATTACCAGATGATGATGTAAGCCATTAAAAGATGTGATATAAACCATTGATGATGTTAATTGCTCTCAAGGTACCACGGTAAAATTAGTATGGTGTGAATAAATGATTTTATGTTGAACACTACATAGAATCTTTCAGTCTAAGGCCATTGATGTGAACCTGTCGTCAAAAGCGAGGAAAATTTCCATTGATGTATGCAAGCACCAACGTACCAAAAGGGTGTTTATAAGTTAACTTCCTGGATGATGTGGTGATGTGAAAAGAAAGCGACATGTCGTAGCAGGGCCTTGTTGTATCCCCCATCAACAAGACAAAAAAGGTATCATGATTGATATAGAATGATCAAAATGATGTTGATATGGAACTGGATCAGGAAAGGTAGACATGAAATGAAGGCTTAAGAGTATTGTAGCAAATATTAACTGAAGGAATTATCTTAAACACATAACAAAATTGAATGGAGTTGGTAGCATTGACCCAAAACCGAAATGGAGGCTCTGAAAAATGGTATTATAACCAAAAGACAATAATATTACACAACCAAATAGCCACACAGATGAATTGAAAAGTTTCATGTTCAAGAGTGACTCGTTGTTATTTAGAAAAAATGGAATCCCCCTTTTTCCCAATTTCTCCAACCATATTGGTTAGTACCTATTTATATTTTAACAAGCTTGAGGAGGATAACATATGATTTATCTGTAAGTTCATATTTCGGATGAATCCCTCCAAGTATTTTTAACGAACACTGAGAAGGAGTGGTTTGTGATTGTCATGTTCGACAAGTCCATCATTGTTGAATGTTTTAACAAGTCCAGTGAATGTAAAAATCAACATCTTTTTCATGTTTAGAGAGTTTGAAAAAGAGGCAGAAAATAAAACTCCACATGTCCCTTTTTGTATATAGTATCTTAAGTGAAAAAAGGTAGAAAATGATACTCAAGAGAACCTCTTAGCCATGTTCGATTTAGGTATTCATTTTTCATAGCTAGTCTATCTTAGTTCAAAAAAGGGTTAAACATATATTGAGTACATGTCTTTTAATTTAATCTTATGAGCTCCAAAGGAAAAGTGCTCGACAATGTTTTCATATTTTGGGAGTATGAAAAGAAATGAAAGAGGACTCTAGGGGGTTCCTTTTTCATTGGTTTATGGATTACAAAAAAGAGACAAAATTTTACTCTTTGGTCAAATTAAGTTGTCACAACATAGTAAAAACCTGCTAACAAATGTCATCCTGGAAAAAATACCACAAGAAGGATTAAAAATACTAGTTTCATAGTAAAAATGAAGCATATCTAGGTCAAATGTTAAAAATGAATAAAATAAGGAGAAAATGATGATAAAAATCTAAAATGACTTCTCATTTTTACCATTTCACACTTTACCTTCAATAGTGAATATTTTGAGCCCATTTTCCCTCGATATTCTGTATCTGATTATGACCAATCTAGGGAACCATTTCAAGTTTCGTTAGATCTAGGCAGGATCTCAAAACTTTCTCTATCTTTACACGGTTCATTTTTATATATTCATGCAAATTTTCAATTTATTGAGGCCTCCAGGGTTCATAAAAAATGCCTTAAGACCAATGCACCCCATCTGTGTTGAAAAGGGAATTTCACCTAGGCTAAGGAACACTACATACAGAGGTTTGATGCTCTATCTAGGCCATCTACGATGTGTTGGGTGCATTTTTCCAAGTTTTTTCTCAGTTTCACCTCAAATTTTGTCAGTTTTTTTTCATGGGAAAGGACCTAATGAGTCCTTTGTTGGTATTTCAGGTACTTATTATCAAAAAATTTCATTTATATGGAGATAAAGAGAGCATGAAGCATAATATTTAATTTCATCAAACGACCCTTCTACCATCTAGGTGCTTAAAAACTGCGGGTTTTTGAAATTATTCTGGATTCTTGGTAAGAGGCATCAAATGGAGTTTTTAAAGTACCTTGTGTGTTCATGGGATGTTCAAGCATAGGAATTCAGGTTTGGGGAGAATATACTTGAGATATAGGTAGATGATATTTACTTTCTCACAGGATTATCAAAGAGAGGTGCCCCCATCTCTCTTCTAGGTGGAAGTAGTAGTGGTGAGATGGCAAAAGATAACATTGCTACGTATTGCAGAACTCGAGCCATTACTACAAGGGATGGAAACATTAACATAAAATATGTGACCCAAATACCTTTGATAACTATAGTATTAATCATATCAATATTTTTAAGCAAATTGACATTACACGTGACAAGAAGATCATACATGGAGTATGGGGTAGAATGTCTAGTGTCGACAGTATTCAGTTGCAACGAGGGTGTCTTGGTAAACTTGAAGGAACAAATTATTGAAGTAAAGGAGGGGAAGCTAAAAAAATTTACCTATGGTGCCATCTTGGTATCTTTTTCCTTAGAGAAGGTACCATTAATGTAGCCTAAGAAGATTGTACTTAAGCCCTTCGATCCAAGGGTCCCACAGATGAGGAGGCAGATAGACCACATGGCCAGACATGAAGGTCCATTAGCGATAAAATTTTCACTAAGCTTCTTTGGATGGTTGCACAGATAGTTCATCAGGATCAATGAGTATCCTTACACAAGGATGGATTTCTACGATGATCCCAAGCTTGTGCTGCCCAAGGGCGCCCAATGGGATGCTACGTGTAAGATACTTTGACCTTTAAGTTTTTAAGAAGTTTTAAAAACATTGGACCTGTTAAATGAGTGGGAACTACATATCTCCATTGCACAGAGATACAATCATAGGAGGAGGCAATGGGACTAGTATAGGTCATTGTGGTGGGACAAGATGCACTATGGGATTTTGAGGTAGCAGAGGTCCTCTCATAGTTGGAACACCACATGGAGGGATTGAACCATGGGTTTTATGAGACCATGTTCAATAATATTCCATTTGGACTTCAACGACATACCATCAGGGTACCCAGTCGTATTGGTCGATTAATGTTCAAGATAACTTGCGCAATGTAGTTATATCATGAGCACCACTAATTGTATGCATAGATGTTTTCATGTAGCTTTTTATGTATGGGAGATGTAGGCATAAGTGTCTCGGGGCACACATTTTATAAAAAAAAACTTATCACACACACACACACACACACACATATATATATATTCAGTGTTTCCTAGTTTCTATTCTAGTTTCAATATAATGTTATGTGAATGGAAAGTTACTTACATTCATTGCAAATGTATATCTAAAAATAAACTAGCTAGGGCATCTGATAGACATTTTATATTTCTGGAAATGTGTTAGTATTGCATGAAATCAATTTTCCTTTCCAGAAGACACACTCTCAAAACCATGTGAAGGATGGCGAGCTTTATCACTGAATAAATACTCAAGAGTTGTAGTACGACGAGTTGCGAGTCATGCATGATGGATATATAAAAGATACCATATGAAATACCATCAGATAGTAGCTCGACCACTGTGCTATAATCAGCGATGTTGTTAGTAGAGAGAGAAATACAAATCTCATTCATGCTCACTAGCTCGCCATTTTGAGCACAGTTAGCACATGCTGCAGAGGATAGGTTCCGACTACTACGACTAGCACCATCAACATAACCAATATACGGTTCGAGGGAGGTTGAAATATGAACCAAAGTAAAGAAGGATCAACATAAATAATGGGAAACTCTTAAAAACACACTGAAACACACTCAAAATGCCTAGAGATAATATGTACTTAGTGTACTACCCATAGGATTAAGCATAATATTTTTTGAGATATAATTCATTTCTAGGCTGTGACAATGGAATTCCATCAATATATACTAACTCATAAGCCCATTTTTCTAGGACATGTTTGACAATGTATCAGCCTAGCCACATAGTCTGAAAGTTTCCTGGGCCTAACTTATCACCCTCCTAGTTATATAAGAGTACCAGATCTCCTTCCGAGAAAATTCTAGGCTTTACATTTTTGTCATATTTCACTTTGATGCATCTTTTATGAGCTTCATTTGCAAAATCAACATCATTTCAGGTCTCATATAATCAATTCAAGTGTAAAATACGCTCCGCTTCTATAGAGGTAGCAGGGAGAAGCTCGATAGCTAGTTCTAGTGATGGAATTTTCCACTTAATGGGAATGTTACACCAATTTTTGGTCATCTAACCTATTATTATTAGATGGACCCAAGTACACCATGTAAGACCAATTTTACCTGAAGTAAAATTTCTTTCACTATGAATAACTTAGTAAACCACCTTTATTAAGTTGTTTATGGCCTAAACAGGAAACCCCATGAAGAAATATTAAATAAATATACATTTGTTTGATTTTCTTCAAAGAATAATTAGTTAAACATCAGTTTAATTAATATTCCTGGTTATATTTAACCCAAAACAAGGAAATTAATTAGATAAATCATTATTTATCTTATTATTTTCTCAGAATGATTATTTAAAAATTATTTAAATAATATTATTTGTTAAATATGACTAATTCACCCTTAAATAATTAAATAAATCATTATTTATTTGATTATTACTCAACCACATCATTAAAATGATAAATAAATCATTTATTTATTTATTATTTACAAATAAAGGGATTTGACCCAAGTCAAATTCATTTTCCCTCCAAAAAATATAATAAAATATTCCATAAAAGTTGGATCTTGATTTGGTTAATAATATTTTAATTATGACCAATATCTGGACTAACTCAATATTTTGTTATAAATAGAAGGGTTTTCCCATTCATTTACCACCTTTTGTTGCCTAAAGATCACTCTGGATCTAAACTTTTGGTTTGACTATTGATCCACCATCACAGTCATATTTTTCCATTTTTGTCTGGGTTTTTTTACACCATCAAGAGAGAGGAATTCTAGATCTGAAATGCTGAGGACTTACAAGAACCCATCCCATTGAGGAGAACAGGGAACACCCTCTTTTGTTTTCCTCCTAGGTGCCATTAATACAAAATTCATTTGATATATTATTGTCTTGTCTATTGGATGCATGGAGTAAATCTTATTTTTTCTATTGTTTAATGTCTTCTAATGCATAGATCTAGATTTTTTCAGCATTTATCTTGATCACCTAACTGCAGATCTGAAGATATTAGCAATTATTTCTGCTATTAGGGCTATTTGTTATGTGCACTAGCTAAAGTCGTATTTTTTCGTACACTTGGAATTAAGATTCATACTAACAACTAGCAACTCCACACGACTTTACGATTATGACCGTTGTCATTTTTCTGGTCCTTACATATCCAGCTGCTTCAAACCCTAGGATTTCTGTTCAGCCCCTTGTTTTTTCTCTTCTTGATGTTTTTTTTAAACCTATAAAACCCAAAAACAATAAAAATTATGACTTCCATGTGTTTTCGGACCTATTTCACAGGTGACAGACATCAGCCGTAGCTGAGACGAATTTTTTTTCTGAAACCTGCCACTGAGAGTTCCAGAAGTGCAGGTCACACTTTTTGGCCCAAAACCTGCAATCTGGACCTTCAAGGTGCACTTTATAGCCCATAAACTGCGACCTAGACTTTTTGCGGGGATTTTTTTGAAAGTTTTCTAGGTTTGTCTGAGTCTCTATTCAGGGTTGTCTGAGATCCATCTCTGCCCGTTTTGGACATGTACTTGCTCTGTTTTTCTCAAATAAATGGGAACCTAGACCCCTAGGGCTTCAGTACCCTCCACTTTTTGTGGAAGAGTTTTTTCTGTTGCAGGTTGTTTGAAATTTCAGAGTCTTCAGCCATTTTTTCAGATCTGATACCTCACCTTCAGATCCTCTTCAAATTAGCTTGTTATCCATCCAAATCACCTCATCTATATTTTTTTGGGTTTTCCTCTAGGGTGCACTCTGTTTCCCTCCAAGAGATAGTCTTTCGCCACCTTTTTTACAACAAATTTTCCTCTTATTTGTTGTTGTTTTCTGCACCACTTTCCAGCAGAATTTGTCTTTTAGATCCCTGTCCCTCTTTAACTTAGATCTATTAGATTTTTTAGTGTGTTTTGATTAGTTTTTTACTCACCTATAGACTAGTTGTTGAGAGACCCGCCTCCTTGGGTTTAGATTATTGCATTATTAGCTGTTTATTTTCTATTTTTTGTAGGCCTATATACTGTCATTTGCAGGTTTATTTACAGCTCTACAACACACTTTTTATTTTTCTCTACAATTTTCTGGGTTTAAAAATTAAAATTTACACACTTTTACACACACGCCCTAAGTGAAAAAGGGCTTGGTTAACACCACCAAGCAAAGACTCTAAAAACATTGAAATCATTTGATCATGCACCTCTTTGCCCTTGTTTTGACATTGTAATCACTTGATCCTACACCTCCCTGCCCTTGTCGGTCTCTTTTTCCTTTGTTTCATGTTTGTGTCGTCACCATTGTTCCACCAAGGCATTTATCCCGTAGAATTCTTGGCCTTTATCCTTAGTGTCTGGTAGGAAGACTTACTCCTCCGTGTAGGGTTCGATTTAGTCCCCCACCGAGTCCACACACTGACTCTTCTTCTGGTCATTTGGGTTCTCCTTCTCATTCCACCTTTAGTTCTCCTTCTGACACCTTCACCATATCTAGTGTAGGACTTGCTGCTGGTGGTAACCCCGACCCTCAGGTTGGGAATATCACTAGTGGGACTGCAAAAGACACTACCCCAGCTGCACCCTTGCTCCCTTTCATGGCAGGCCTCAGCCTCCCCAATTTTGACCAGTTGATAAATAATCCTATACACCATGATGCTAGATGGCCTGCTATGCCAACAAAGCTCCCTTCGGACATCCCAAAGTTTGTAGGCTTTTCTGGAGAAGATCCTTCAAATCATATTCGATCTTTCCACATATGGTGTTCATCTAACTCCATCACCGACAACTTTGTCCATCTTCGGTTGTTCCAACGAATGCTTACAACTGAAGCTTCTAAGTGGTATGTTGATCAGGCCCCTTCCTCCCATACCACCTTTGCAACTCTTTCCCGGGATTTTTTGTCTTATTTCCATCTTCCCCTTCATTACGACATTGGTACCGAACTCTTGACCTCTTTCTGTCAATCATCTACAACCCGCCTATCTGACCATGTTCAGGAATGGCAAAGAAGAAAGAGCCTATGTATAGCCCCTATATTCAAAGACCATGTATACATGCAATGGTTCCTTATATCTCTCTTGCCGCCTATCGGGAAATATGTCGCATCACACTTTCCTCAAACTGAAGAAGTCGCTCTCCAAGCTGCATTAAAATATGACCTGATCTATGCTCAATCGGGTTATGTTTATACCGTTCTACGTGATCTTCCTAGACCCAGTGGTGCCAACACAGTGGGGGCATCTCACGCCACCGACGGTATCGTTGGAGCTCTCTTTAATCCGTATGCTCAACCTCCCATGGGCTATGGTTTTCCTTAAAGAGGGGCCAACACATCTTTCACTTTTCCCCCTCCCGGTAGCATGTATCATGGATACAGCATGCCTCCTATTTTTGCCCAACCTCCTTATTATCCATATCCACAACTTGGTTCTCTAGCTCCTCCAGCATTAGCACCTCCTCCTCCCTTGCCTTCTCAACCCCCGCAACAACAACCATCGCCCCCTCCAGGGCAGGTGTACACACAGTAAGGCACGAATAATCATCCTCCCTCAAAAAGGAAGAGGAAAGGCACTTAAAACCAAGCTACCCTTGGTAATCCTAGACCTAATCAAGGTAATGCTCCTAACACTACAAACCAGCAACAAGGCACTCAGCCCAAGTAGGATAGGCCTATTCATATGAACAAGCCTTGTTATTGTTTTGGTGTTTATGGTCATTATACACATGATTGTCCTCTTCTGTCACAGATGTGAAAACTATGGGAGTCTCAAGAAAAATTGAGAGGACAAAAAGTCATCCCTTCTGTTCCTCCCAGTCCTGCACCTAGTCAACTGGCTCTGCTTACTGATCCTTTCCCTCAGCAAGGATTTGTGGCTAACCAACCACCTGAAGGTTAGGTGACCACTCAACCTCTTCCATCTAGTTCCCCCGATTACCAGATTTTCATGATGTCCTCTTATCAGCCTTCTGAAAAGTCTTCTCCTGGCCCTTCACCTTCAGCTAGTACTCATGAGCCCCTTTATCCCCCTGGAATGGTTCCTCTAGGCCTTAACCATCTTGAAGTCATCCTGCCTGGTAATTACCCCTCCGGTCAGATACCGTTCATAGCTCTCCCAGCAGGAGTGTACATGATACCTGTTATGGCCACCCTCTCTCTTCCTAACCTGACCCTTAGGATTCCTAGTCAACCCAAACCTTATCTTGCTTTGATCCCAGTTCAACCAGTTTCCATCACTTCTCCCACTGCAACAGTGCCCCAATCACCTCAACAGGAACCACCTCTCGTTGCGACAGCTTCAGGTAAGATAGACAAAGCTCACAATGGGGAATCACCAGAGGATATGCCCACTACCGTTGACATCCCTCCTCCTAATTTCAACATGACAGAGCCTTCGGCCACCATTTTCTACCTATTTTCATCCATAAGACCCTCAGTGGAAGCCCCCACGGGTACTTCCCTTGATGATCCGCTTGACCTCCCTTCAGTGATCACTCCAAGCTCAACATCGGTAGATCCTTTATCTGCTCACTCTTCAGTCATCCCCCATGATGTTGCGCATATGATCCTTTCTTCACATGATGATGAGTTAGGTAGCTCTACCATGACATGGGGTATCCCTTCCTCCAGTCACCCCATCTTTCACTCCAATGAATACATTATGGAAGCACTGACCGATCCTGACTTTTCGTGGGATGATATGCACCACCATGCATACTTCCTCCCGCAGCAGTTGCATGACCAATATGTTGTGGAAACTAAAGACTTCATTCCTAATGAAATCGATTGGTTTAGAAATCCCATTCCTGCACCTAATGCTTTCGAAGAAGGAAATATGGAAAATATCTCCCCTACCATTAAAATTAACATTTCTGACAAACCAAGGATAGAAGAAAATATCACCTTGGGTGCCCATTGCAACCCAGAAGTGGTTGAGGCCTACACTAAGCTATTCAAATAATTTCATTATGTTTTCGCCTGATCTTGTTTAGAAATTCCTAGACTTAATCCTTCCATTGTCGAACACCGTATGGATACATGGCCTGACGCCAATCCTATCCATCAAAAGTTGAGACCCATTAATCGTTCTAGACAAGAAGCTTTCAAAGCTGAAGTTGATAAGCTGAAGCAAGCTGGTTTTATCTACCCCATTGAATACACCACTTGGGTGTCCAATCCGGTTCTTGTTCTCAAGAAACAAGGCACCATCCGTGTCTGCACTAACTTTTGTGATATGAACAAAGCTAGTCCCAAAGACAACTTCCCCACACCATTCATTGACCAAATCATTGATGAGTGTGTAGGGCATGAGATTCTATCCTTTATGGGTAGTTTCTCTGGATACAACCAAATTGTTATTTGTTGTGCTAATCGACTTAAAACCGCGTTCATTAGTCTGTGGAGGACCTTTTCCTATCGAGTCATGTCGTTCAACCTTAAAATTGCAGGAGCCACTTTTCAGTAGGCTATGTCTTACTATTTTCATGACCTGGCTCATATTATCCTTGCTTATTTAGATGACCTTACTGTGTGTTCTGAACATCAGGTACAACACCTCCACGACCTATGTACCATATTTTTACAATGCCGCAAGTATAATATCCGCCTCAACCCACTGAAGTGTGTATTTTTTGTACCTATCGGTTGTCTTCTAGGCTTCATTGTGTCTAAAGATGGTATCACGCTTGACCCATTAAAAGTTAAAGCCATTCTTGAGCTTCCTATCCCTCGTACTTTATGCCAGTTACAAAGCCTCCAAGGCAAAGCTAATTTCCTTCGCCGGTTCGTACCTGACTATGCCACCACTACACGTGGGTTCCTTAGACTCCTTCGCTCTAATATCCATTTTGTTTGAGATACCTATGCTCAAGAGTCTTTCGATGCCCTAAAACATGCTCTAACATCTGTTCCCTTGATTTTTCCACCTGACTTTAATAGGGATTTCATCCTATATATCTCTGCGTCCACCCATTTGGTCCTTGGAGTCCTCATTTAGGAAGATGACAATGGAATTGAACATGTTATTTGTTATGTCAGTAAGAACTTGGTAGGACCTCTTGTATCCTACTCACATGAAGAGAAATTAGCACTGGATGTCATGTTATCAGTCCAAAAACTTCGTCATTACATCCTCATGTGTTCCACCAAGGTCGTGACTAATTCCAACCCTATGGCCTTCCTATTGAGTCATTGAATCATCAGTGGGAAGTACGCCCATTGGATCATGATCCTTCAGGAATTATATCTTGAATTTGTCACACCAAAAGGTAAGAAAGATTTAGCTCTCGCTCAACTCATTTCCGAACTACCTACAGGTATGCAAGATCTGCCAGTTAATGATAATTTCCCCGATGAAAATTTGTTTTCCATTACCACCGATGACCGTTGGTATGGGGACATCCTCAATTATTTGTGAACCCAAAAGTTTGCCCTCCATCTTGACCATGATGCTTAACTATGTATCCGACACCAGGCCCCCCGCTACCTTCTTATCGGTGACGACCTTTATCGTCACAGTGTAGATTATGTCCTTCATAATTGTCTCACGCACAATGAAGTAGATCAAGTCCTCAATGCCTATCATAGTGGTGCTTGTGGTGGCCACCTCTCCAGTTTGGCCATTGCCTAGAAAATCATCCGCTCTGGGTACTTTTGGCCTTTTCTCTTTGGTGATTGCATTGAGGCAGTCAAACACTGCCCCAATTGCCAAAAAATTTCCCCTAAGGCACGAGCTCCACCAGCTCCCCTCCATCCTATCATATCCGTTGGTCCCTTCTACAAGTGAGCCATAGACTTTATGAAGTTTCCACCGCCCTCGGCTGGTAACCATAAGTATATCATCATGGAAGTTGACTATTTCACTAAATGGGCTGAGGCCATGCCAACGTTTAACAACACGACAACTACCGCAGCTCTCTTTTTATTTAACCATGTGATCGATCGATTCAGAGTTCTGAAACAACTGTTCTCCAACCATGGCTGACATTTTGAAGATGAGATATGGCACGATTTATCCTCCCTGTTGCGCTTTGAGCACCAATATTCCTCCTCTTATTACCCCCAAGGTAATGGCCAAGTTGAAGCAGTAAAAAAAAATCTTAAAACCATGCTTCAACGGACGGTGGACAAGCACAAAACCAACTGGCACCTTATTCTCTTCCCTGCATTGTGGGCCTATAGAACTTCTGTTACAACTACACTGGGTTTACTCCTTTCCACCTTGTTTTTGGAGAAGAGGTAGTCCTACCGATCGAGTGTGAAATAACTTCCCTTTATCTAGCCGTCAAGCTTCTCCTTGACACCCAACCTTTAGAACAATGACTTATCATGATTGAGCATGCTTCTAAAGACCGTCGTGTTGCATTGAAAACCATTGAGGTAGCTAAGAAACGCACCAAAGCTCAATATGACCGAACAATCCAACCTTGTACATTTCACGAAGGTGATCTTGTTTTGGTGTATAACCAGGCCCATGATGTCCTTGGTCATGGGAAGTTTGAATCATTATGGCTAGGACCTTACAAAATCAGTAAGGATTTATGTAAGGGGGCATATAGATTAGAGGACTTAGAAGTCCATCCCCTTCCCAATCCTCGCAATGCAGTCTATCTGAAGAAATATTAACCTTAGCATTTCCTTTCGGACATGCATATTTTATTTTATTTTCTTTAGGTAGCTAGCTCATACTTTTTAGTGATTTTATACTTCCCTAGGACACACTTTTTCCAAGAAGCATCACTTCACCCCTCCTCAAAACCAAATTTCTTCACTTGCAACACTCGTAATGAGGAGCACCACTTTTCCCCCATACTTGTCCATGCTCGTGTCGACTTTCATCGTGAGTTACCATCTTGTACTCATGTTTTCATGGTCCCTGTTAGACCTTTTCTATGTGGCAGCACCATCGAATCACCCTTGCTTAGAGCATCTGAGTTGATTCATCATTACATTCATCGAGTCTATCTTGAGTCCCTTTGCATCCCGCTATAGTCCTCCTTCATTGCTTGGTCGCTCTCTCGTGTCGCACCCTATGGCCTTCAATCCCACTGTCCCCTATCCCTCATGATATTGTTTCAGTCGCTGCCAAGTCATCCATGCAATTTATGCTCTAACAAGGGAATTCATCCGTTCATTACTCAGTCCCCCCATTTCATCATCATCATTGGTGTCAGTCTACTAGTCACTCTACTATTTCCTCTCGTGCCTTAGTTCAGGACCACTTATTGCCTCACCTATGGCGGACCTCCTTCTGTCGAAATCATCTCATTCATTCCAGAAGACAGGTCTAGAGGGCAATGTACCTTGGTTCTAGCTCCCACTCTTGTTCGGTGCCTTGGATCAGGCAAAGGGACTGCTTATTGCCCTTTGACTTGATTGTTTCTCAGCTCTAGCTCCTTTCGGCATGATTAGGATCCGTATACTCAATGGTCCAGTGATGCAACAGTTGGCATCGGTGATTCCCGAGTGCGTGTGAGATGTATCAGCCCTCATGAGGGGGTGGACCTACAGGTAGCCCCCCACACACTTGGATGACCTCGTCATTATAGCCTTCGATGTAGCTCCATACTTTTGATGATGTCGGCCTTAGCCGCTTGCAGCGCCTTTTTGTTTTCATGTATCAGTCATATTTTCAGAGCCCTTTCCTATTTTCATGGGCATCTAGGTTGCAATTATATCTCATGTACTCACATATCATTATATAAGTCCTGGCTATTATCCCAGGCACAATATGTATGTGGGATTCATTATCGTGTTGTTTATCTGGCTCATGTTTATGCCAGCATGTGTTATATTGGCAAGTCTCGTGGCTTTCCAAATTCCTTATTGTTTTTACTTTGCCTCGGTGAGCATAGGTATGCCTCCCCCTTCGCCTATAGCACAAGTACTCACACATCAAAGGGACTTGTCACACCTCTAATTCTCGCCTCCTCGGGGTCTAGTTCTTTCAGCACTTTGGTCTACATTATACTTCTCTCTCTTTGACCTCCCCTTCGATGTCTAGTGATTGAGTTCTTACAATGTACTTCGGTCATACGATTAGCTCCTAACGCTCGCATGCTGGGGGTCAATCTGTTACACTTATTTTGGTCATCTAACCTATTGTTATTAGATGGACCCAAGTACACCATGTAAGACCAATTTTACCCTAAGTAAAATTTCTTTCACTATGAAAATAACTTATTAAACCACCTTTATTAAGTTTTTTATGGCCTAAACAGGAAACCCCATGAAGAAATATTAAATAAATATACATTTCTTTAATTTTCTTCAAAGAATAATTAGTTAAACAATAGTTTAATTAATATTCCTGGTTATATTTAACCCAAAACAAGGAAATTAATTAGATAAATCATTATTTAACTTATTATTTTCTCAGAATGATTATTTAAACATTATTTAAATACTATTATTTGTTAAATATGACTAATTCACCCTTAAATAATTAAATAAATAATTATTTATTTGATTATTTCTCAACCACATCCTTAAAATGATAAATAAATCATTTATTTATTTATTATTTACAAATAAAGGGATTTGACCCAAGTCAAATTCATTTTCCCTCCAAAAAATATAATAAAATATTCCATAAAATTTGGATCTTGATTTGGTTAATAATATTTTAATTATGCACCAAAATCTAGACTAACTCAATATTTTGTTATAAATAGAAGGGCTTTCCCATTCATTTACCACCTTTTGTTGCCTAAAGATCACTCTGGATCTAAACTTTTGGTCTGACTATTGATCCACCATCATATTCATATTTTTCCATTTTTGTCTGGGTTTTCTTCACCATCAAGAGAGAGGAATTCTAGATATGAAGTGCTGAGGACTTACAAGAACCTATTCCATTGAGGAGAACAGGGAACACCCTCTTGTGTTTTCCTCCAACGTGCCATTAATACAAAATTCATTTGATATATTCTTGTATTTTCTATTGGATGCATGGAGTAAATCTTATTTTTTCTACTGTTTAATGTTTTCTAATGCATAGATCTAGATTTTTGTAGCATTTATCTTGATCACCTAACTACAGATCTGAAGATATTAGTAGTCATTTCTGTTGTTAGGGTTGTTTGTTATGCACAGCTAAAGTGGTATTTTTTTGTACGCTTGAAATTAAGATTCAAACTAACAGGTAAGGATTGCTTCCAGACCGTAAACTAACTGAAACAATGTGAATCTAGTAGCAGTCCTTACTGATGTTCAGTATGCCCACAAGGAATCATAGAGAAGCAATGTTAGTCTGATTTATGGACCCCTATCATGCGTTGAAGCATAGTCTTAAGAAATTTGTTGATAGCTTCAACTTGTCCATTAGCGTCAGGATAATAGGGAGTGGAATTTTCATGTGAAAGTCCCAATTTGGTAGTTAATTAAGTCATCGTATGATTCTAAAAATGATTCATATGATCTATAACTATTGCTTGCGGAACATCAAACCTAGAAATCACGTTGTTGAAAGATAATTATGCAGTAGTTCCGTTGGTGTTATTGAATGTAGATATCACTTCCGCCCACTTGGTAAAATAGTCAACAATGACAATGATATAACCATGCCCCCCGGTTGAATGAGGGTAACATGCCATAAGGTCATTACCCCATTTTGCAAAGGGCGAACGATGATAATGGGATGTAGTGGATCAGGTGGAGCACAAACTTTGAGATCTTATATCTAGAAATAATGACACTTCCAGACTGCAAGGATACATACACATAAAATGGTGGGCCAAATATAATAATTTTGTAATATATTTTGCACAGTAACGTAGCTAGATAAGTGTCTAGCACATGCTCTTGAATGGAAATAATTCAGAACTTTAACGGCCTCCTCAAGGGTGAGGCACCTTTGTAAAATTTTATTGATACCATGATAGTAAAGGGTGTCGCTTATAATCATATATTTTTGGGAGCGGTATCAGTTACATCGTTGCTCAGACCAAGAGGTATTAGGTCAAAATGTCTGGGTCTAGAGATAAATCAAGAAGTATCCATACCATGGGTCAAATAACGATATCAGAAAAAATTAATCTTAAGGGATGGAATCTTTAGATGCAGATTCCACATCAAGGGAAGGAAGATCACACATTAGTTTGGAAAAAAATAAGGGTTTATTTGACTTTCATTTGATGAATTCCAAGTAAAACTTTTGGATAATAACTATCCATTTCAAGTACTTTCCCCCAGAAATTTCTATGCTAGTATGTATGTCATCGAGTTGAAATCTAAAATGACTGTAGCTTTCTGAAGCAAGATCTAATGGTGAAATATTTGGATGGCTTGAACAAAAGCCAAAGCCAACTTTTTGACATGAGTATACTTGATCTTGATATCATTGAGGTTTTGACTTTGATAATAAATGGGATGTCCAGTCCTAATTTATTCTTCTTGGACCAACACCATAACTATAGCAGAGATGGTGAAAATGAGATACAGGAAATAGTCACACTGATAGTCAGCAGAATATAAGAGATATGCTTAGACCATTACATCTTTCAAGGCATCAAATGCTTTATGTGCAGTGTCATCCCAATGGAAGAGAATTCATTTTTTCAGTAAGTGAGTAAACACTTTGGTCAACTCGGTGTAATTAGGGACGAATATTCTCAAGAAGTTAGCTTTCCTTTCTAGTCTTTTAAACTAAACTAAGGAGGAGGGTGAAGGAAAATAAAAAATTTCCTATATTTTGATAGGATCAATACAAATTCCTCGTTTGGAAATAATGAAACCAAGAATTCAACCAGAACTAGCATAGAACACACATTTGTGTGGGTTAAATTGAATGTTATAGTGCCTATAGCGGAGAAAAATGACCTGTAAATGAATAGGGTGTCAACATGATGCATGGAATGAGCAATGATTTTGTCCAAATAGGGCGGCGTGATATGCTTAATATCATGAAAAGCATAATCCATCGCACATTGAAATGTGGCTGCTACGTTCTTGAGACCGAATGGGAGATGTTTATGAGCGAAAGTACCACAGGGAAAATAAATTTTGTTTAAGGTTGGGCCATCGGGAGAATGTTGATTTGAATGTAACCTGAGAATCCATCCATAAGTGAATAGATCTTGCAACCAGCACAAACATCAACAATATCTTCAATAAACAAGGTTGGTTAGTTGTCTTTCATACAAGCTCGATTAACATCCGGATAGTCAATGCATACTTGAATCGTTCCTTGTTTCTTCATGATAGGGACTATGTTTGAAAACCAATCGGTTAAAGGAACATGGTATATGAAACCAACCCGAAGAAGCTTTTCAACTTCAACTTTTATCCCGATAACCTTCCTAGGATGGATCGGGCGGAGGCGTTACCATATAGTTTTGGCATCATGATACATTTTAATTTTATGCACCAGTATGTTTGGGTCGATACTTGGAATGTCTTCATACATCCAAGAAAATACATCTCTAAACTCATGAAAAATGGCTCGATCGGTATCAACTTCAAATGAAGAGAAATATTTTCGGATGTAAATATTTTTTACTATTCCCAATTTGATCGAAATATCAAGAGGAATGGTTTCTTCGATATTCAAGAGGTTCCTTTCAGAGTCGATCTCATGAATAGAAAAAAAATTCATAAAGTCTTCGATTAAATTAGGTAGATAAATTCTACTAAGATTATATTATATGGAATTAGGAAGGGAGTAATGATGATGATACTAATCCCACAATGCGTCTTCTGATATCATGATATCCATGGTGCTTTCGTTGGTTTCTAATATACGCGATAAAATATCATAGGGCATGCCATAGTCTAGAGATCGTTCTACCCAATTGATTGAATAAAAAGTATGGGTTGCACAAGCTGAGTAGATGGATCCATAATCTTGAGCCATGGGGCTAAGAAAAATCTGGTCACCAAAATTTTGGATGTCAGTTTCATTCGGTATATTCCATGGACTAGCCAGAATCGTAGAGGATGATATCATATTGATATAAGAAACTAAAGGTGGGGATTTTGAAGGGGAAGGAGGGGGGAGGAAAAAATTCCCATAAGCGATGAATCCTTCAATATTCCAACTCCAACATTTTGATAGGAATGTAGGGCTTCCCCTGCAAGAGGGACACTTCTGGTAACATTGGAATTAGAGGCAGATAAGTTGAATTGATCTATTGCTACGATCTCTCCTTTAGGAGGAAAGGAGATCATGCAGAATTAAGTCGAAAAAATGGAATGCATAGCATAAAACCATGTACATCCCAGTATAATATTATAATCAAGAGATATGTCAATAACTTCTATTTAAATGGAAATGGTTTTGACCCCAAATTCCACTTGGAGGGAATTTAAAATCTCATAAGGTCTATATGCCCTTACATCAAAGGTTTTTAATGTGGTGGTCGATTTATTCAGTTGAGGTAAACTAATCGCCTTCTAGAAATACATATACATGATGCAGGTCAAGGCTCCACCATCCACAATAGAAAGATGATTTTGTTTACCATGGACAGTAAGCAGAATCATAAAATCTAACTAAGTTGGAAGACGAGGAGAATATCTCTCATGAGAGAAAACCACCAGGTTGGGATATGATGGGTCCATACATCCGATAGATGACAACAAGTGTTTATTTTTTCCATGAGATTTTTGCAACACCTCAAGAGTAGACATACATGATTGATACTAAGATAATTCTTCAGCCACATTGTAATTTTGGGTAGCTCTTGAATGAGATTTGTAAGTAGACTTATGGATAACACCCTTCGAAGGCTTTATAATAAATTACAGAGGTGGAACATAATCAAATGAGGTTAGTGCTGAACTAGCAAGTTGATCAGTAGCCTAAACATTCGATGGATTCACATTACCATAGTCTTTATTAAAAGTGGCCACCAAAACATCAGATCTCAGCTTCAAGGAGGAAAGCATCAAAACCGTGTTAGAGGAAGCGGGGTCCTAGAAAACCATATGAGTATCCTAATTGGGAAACAGGCTAGTCAACACAATAGAAGAAGTAGATTATTTAAGAAACTAATTCACTTCAGCTTGATGCATACAATCACATGTAAAGTGATCCTCATTGCAAATCAAACATGGATATTGAGGCTTTTTTTTGTCATCGAAAGATGAAATTTTTTGTTTATCATGCGATTAGGAATATTTATTTTCATTACCTTTACCTTTCTTCTTACTTCTAGGTTGTTGTTGATATTTTCCTTTATCAGATGAAATAGAATTTATCTCGAAAGTAGAAGCCGCGGGAGGGTTGGATTGAAGGTTTTTAGCATGAACGATGAGAGAAATACCATATGGTTTACTCATCGACTGCGAAATGGCATACCCAATAATTCCATTAGCGGCATGATATTATTTACTAGGTGGAAGAGGAACAAGGTTTGAAGGGCAGAGCATTTAGTATCTTATCATAGAGTGTGCCTAATTGGGTACAACCAGATCTAAATATTGAGGACGAGTAATGACTTTCTCTTCAGTCACGACTCCACCTTTGGCTACATATTTCATTATAGGAGCTAACAGAGTTTTGACAAACCATTCCACCAATAATTAAGTGGAACAAAGGTATTTACCAACCAATGACACTTCCACCACTCATGAATGTGATCTAAAATGTGAGTGGAATCTGATTATTTGAAGTTATTCAATAGTTCCATTCTAGTTTCGTTTATGATGGGAAACTGGAAATGTTTGAGGAAGGTTGTGGCTAAAGTGTTGAAATCATGAAATGATGCTCTAGGTAAGTCAATATACCATTTAGTTGTGGTACTTGTAAGCATTTACTGGAAAATACGCAATCGAATAAAATCATCATGGAGGGATTTGCATGAAAACCATAGATGATATGTCATTACATGCATTGACAGGTCTTCTCCAGGATTCCCATTTAATTTTGGGATATCAGATGGAAAATTAGTGGGAATAATCTACCACCATGGCGAATGAACGACGGGGTCATTAGTAATCCTAGTGAAGTCAAGTAATTCAAGAGTAGCCACAAAAGGCAACTGTCGATTGAAGTCCGTAGGTGGGTGACCTGGGTATGAAAGAATAACCTAAGGAATAGGTACTTGCATGCATGGATAATGAGGGTTTTGATAGTAAGGAACCTCGTTACCATGATATGGAGGATTTTGGTAACCAACATACAAGTGAGTTTGTTTCCCAACCCCATGATGATGATAAAGCTACTGGAAAGGTTGGGTATGGATTTTTTTTCCTTGAAAATATGCATGATGAGGTCCATATTTTTTCCCCATAGAGGTTTTAATTTCCCCCTGGTATGCTAGGTTCGGTTGAGACTACGCCAATTTTTTAATAATTTTCCCTATCGAAACTTGAGGCGCACTTTGCGCAAGTGATTGAGAAGATGAAGCACCTTGTAAAGTTTTACTAAGTAGTTCTTGGAAAGGACTAGATAATGTCTTAATAGGCTCCAAAGGTTGGCTCACATGTGTTTGAGATTGTTGGGGTGCTTACAGATAGATAGGAATTCGTGATGAGGATGGTGCAGCCTGAGGATTCAACAATCGATGCCAAAGCGAACCATGTTGAATAGGGGAAGTAGGTTTCCAAACATTGGCAACCATTATAGGATACGACAAACCATAATTAGGCATATTACAATATTGAGGTATACTAGCAACATGTTTCCCCCCTACATAAGGAGGAGAGGATAACAGAGACAGCTAAAAACTAGATGGGTGGTACCCAACCTAAGGAGAGTTAGTGTGTTCAAGGTAGCTTTTTCCACTAATATAAGAACCAGCCTGCTGCTATATTGTCAGTTTAGCTAGATGAAGAGGAGCAGATTGTGTGGCATTCATAAGATAAGTACAGGATATTATTCCCAAATTACATGACATGGGAGATGTCCAAGAATTGGAAGCCATACCAGAAAAGGTACCAGATAATGATTGATAATCGGGTGGGATGGATGAACCATCATACAAATGATTTTCTTGTCATGTTGTGAACATAGATGAGGAAGTGACACTTGATGTCTCGACCGTAGTGGTGGACACACTTTGGGAGCTTGAAACAAATCCAGACATGGTTGAAAATCCCAGTGAAATTTTTTTCCAAATATCCTCTGGTAAGCCCAAAGAATCAAGTGAAAGATATTGTTTCAGAGTTTAAAGATATGGAAAAGGATTGGATTAATAAAAAATAAGTCATTCTCAATGAACAGGACTAGAAGGACGAGGATCTTCTTGAGGAATCTTTTCAATACTCAAAATTTTGTGTGGAAGAGCTTCACTGTCAGGCCCAAGATATATTAGTTTTGTCTAAGACAAAGGAGGAGAAGAGGAAGGTCTCGTTGAGTCAAGTGAGGATGGCTGAGGCTCCTCAGGTTCAATGACCTTAGGAAGCAAAGTGTTTGACTCAGGAAGTTTAGGTTCAGTGACCTTAGTTAAAAACGTTTGAGGGAATTTTGTTTCAATATTTTTAGCGTCATCAAGAGGGGTAGATGTAATCTTGGGTTCAGAACTCTAAGGAAAGATTATTCAGGAAATTCACTATCAGGAGGAGGGATAGAAGTAGTGCCTAAACTTTCTGATTAGGTAGTTTATGTTTTTTTTTTTTTTGGGATGTTGGTTAGGAGTAGCCTCTGGAGGTAAAGGAGGCTTATTTTTCTTTCTAAATGAACTATGCGGAGGGGTATTTTTTCATTCCATGTTGGACAATAAATTTTATTAACAAAAAATAATTAAATAAAAAATAGAATAATCTAAGCATAAAGGATTACCAAGCAATCATGAATTTCAATGCACTCCTTGGAAAAGCAAGGACTTTACATGTGGCAAGGAAATTTTCACAAATGTTGTGTTCGGTGTATCATGGTATACATGGCGATAGACCCAGTTACATATGGATACATAGAAACCTATTGGGGACTCCAAAAATATACTCAAAAATACGTTGGAGTGGATTTTGTAGTAGTGTTTTCTAATGCATAACCATTCGATGAGAGTGTTCCCATATACTTTCATGCTGTTGTGAAACCAACTCCAAAAATAGAAGAAAAGAGATATCAACGCCTTAGAAATAAGCCACTTCGAGGGGGAAACCTCCAATACATTACATGAATGAACAATTCTTGGATGATACAATTTACAAAACCTCCTTTCTATATATAGGAGTCCATGGGGCCATAATGTAATCCTAGTTGACCTAACAATAATAATTTAAGGGCACAATAATAACAAAATGGGGGTTACAAGGGTACAATAATAACAATAAGGGGCTATAATAGTAATATAGGGACCTAACACATGCTTGAAGCACCATCCAACATTCCCAAAGGTACGTGGAGAATGATCCTATACACTTACGTAAATGGAATGAAATTTCACACCCAGGATGAAACGATGGAAAAAAACCAAAAATCATACGTTTAACGATGTTGGAACATGTCTCTAGCTTATAGCTATAAATGTTTGTGTTAATGGTACAAATGCCCATTAGGTTGATTCAATAGATTTTATTGTTTATCTTTGATTAAGATACAGTTTTAGGGCTCACCACGAATGTAACCTGAATATCCTAAAATGAAAATATAGCATGGGAAGGTAGGAATAGTTTCTCTTTCAATGAAAATATTGCTAAGGAATGGAATAGACAATCAAAATGTACCAAAAAATATGTAGAAAACAAGATGAAAGATTCAATTTCCATTTGGATGCAATTGTTCCTAATATAATGTACATGCAAAACCCTAAATAAAATTTTTTTTATTTCACCACACTTAATTTTATAAATGAAGAAGACTAAGATGAAAATTTTCAATTACTGAATCAATCACACTTTTCAGAATGAGGTCTCAAACAAAAATTCATCCAAGCGATCAATAATAAAACAAATAATTTTGCAAGCGACCAAATAATAAAACAAATAAAAATTGAAACCAACTCTTATGGAAAGAAACCAAATGAAAATGAAAACTAAATCAAGGTTTTAGAGAGAACACAAGACATTAAAGACTCAAGTAAACTCATCTAGAAGGAGGATGGTGAAAGGTAGGTTCAAAAACCAAGGAAAAATTTGTGCGAAAATAGGGACCAATGTTGGTGCAGAGAGGGAACTAGTGTTGTGAAACGTTGGGATAGAATGCACTAGGGTGAGGTTCAACGCTTTGTTAGAGACATTGAGGGAGAATTAGGCTTTGGAAAGAGGTTTTAACCCAAAAAATACAAAAAAAGGTTGAATGAAGCCAATTTATAGGTTTTTTATTGGTTGGATGATGCAACAAAGGTATTTCAAGGAGGCAATAAAACACAAAGGAAAAGGAAAACCACCAAGGGGATACTTTGTTCCCTAGTGGAGTCTCCAATTTTTTATATGAGATTTACGATTTTGGAAAAATGTATCCCCCCTAGGTTTGGTGGTCAACCAATAACAACAGAGAGACAAGGAACCCAATGCTTTTGCTTAAAGTAAATAGATGATGTAGTGAGGCATACCCTGAACCACTACATGCTTCTCCCCTGCTTTATCTTGGAGGCTCCAATTATAGCTCTAATTGCCAAAATTAGATCCTGCATAGTTAGATAACACAAGCCAAGAAACTACAAGATATATGCAGTATCATCTAAATACTCTATTCAGTATATCAACATGGTATTGAAATATATGAGTCAACATCACATATAGAAAAACATATAATTATTTTCATTAATACAAATAGAAGGACATTACAACCATAGGTGGCAGTTGAACTTGTAGTACAACTCCTCTAAGTTGTTAGCTCATCCTTTCCTTGTCACAATATGCACCTCTAGTCACCCTATGCATCAAATGATAAATACTTAGTGCAAAAACATAAGGGCATAATCACTCTCCAAATCTAACCCTTACCTCTAGCATATGAGAGGGTAGATATATAGGAGACAGGGGCGAGTTGGGAGTTCTTATCCAATTACCATTATAGGGATTTCGATACACCTTTGATGGAGGGCTAGGATCAAAGGATAAGTGGTGAAAACTCCAAATTAGGGTAGGGTAGGATCTGAATGTCAATCGAAGGTAAGTAGTTGAAACAAATTCTGGAAACTCCTAGAAGGTCAAGCTTCTAGAATCCCGATCATTCTCTCAGAATTCTAGAACCAATGTAGGTGAAAAGGAGAGCAACCCGCTAGTGAACAACATTGGCCACAATGGAGCAACCTGTAGGTAAGCATACCTGAGTAGGCTTGCAAGGAGTGTTGGTCCTAAAATTGGCTCAAAAGGGGAATTTTACAGTTGAAATTATGAGGGATGAAAGATACAAGCTTAGGGCTTTGTGCAAGATGATGACAAGAGAAATATGATGTTTATTGGTCCCATTAGGAGGCCCACTTCGATTCAATGTGACAAATGGCATATAACACTGGTTATCAATATGTTTTATGACTACGAAAATGTATGGTTCTCAACGTGTTTTGATTCTAAATGAAGGAGGAAAGAAGATATGAACTAATAGATTCTAATGCAACTAATGTGATAAGGTGTAAGTGATTCTTAGTGATTATTAGATAAGTATAAGATCCCTATGCTCATATATTTTATTATGACACGTAGAATTCATATTTGTGATATGTTTGAAGAAATGTATGTCATGGCTAGTAGGGGTCTAGTCAATTATTTGTTCAAGAATTTTCATTTGTATCATTGTTTCTATGTTTCCTTTAATTTTTGTAAATTCCATGAAGTTTTGGGTAGTGATTGGGTCCTAGCCCTGAAATTTAGCCTTAAATATTGCAGTCATTTGCATAACACTAGCTGAAAAAAGGCTACATTCACACTCAGGTAGGCTCATGGGAGTGACTGGGGATCTTAGTCACATGGAGGCCTTTGAAAGGGAGGTAAGTGGGGTTTATTTCCTTGAAATGTTGAGTTCCCTCAAGTTTTGGTCACCTGGAAGTGTGGGTTAGCTTCTAGAGTTTCTTTAGGATGTGTATAAGGTCATACTTGTTTTGTTTTGTCAGTTTTTCTTCCTTAACTATACATGGGGAGGTGAATCAGATCATAGTATCCTCTTGTCACATGTTTACCCAATTGGCCGGTTAGTTTTGGTAAATTTCTCTAGATGTTGGTACACGGAAACCAAAATCTATAACCCTGAATTGTAATCCTCCTAAAAATAACATTGAATGTGTTGTAAACCTGGAATAATTATCACTATTATTTCCAAACAGTTGTAAAAACTATCGAATAAAGTAAAGATAGAATAAGAATCTACAACAATGTCCAAATATGGCCAAGGTACTCACAAACTATTAATTTCGAATAGTGAACTCTATAATGTTGTATTCACCATCATGTCCACAAACCCTCGATTTCGAAACAATCAATAGGACACATAATAAGACCAAATTGATCTAGAATGTGCTCATTAACATTTGTTGGAACATCACACTCCAATTTGTGTTAACAAATACAATGCTAGACAACAATTTTTTTATTATTTCTCCTTCCTCTCTTATTCTCTCCATAGTTTAGCTATGACGTTGGTCACTCTCGAAACATTAAATGAAAGTCAAAATAAAATGGGCTAGAGATATCCATAGCATTAGGAAGCACCAACTATTTATTGAGAGGAATTTTTTTGGTGACAAAGGCATATTCCATCGTTTTTCATGTCTAACCCTTTTATACTACTTCAAACCAAAATTGAAGGTTTGCGATCCCTTTTTAATAATTTTGAGGAGCCATGGTCACACAATTTACAATTTACAATTTACAAGGTTCCAAACTACTACCACCATCACTCCTAGTAGAAAAAAGCCCCAAATTATTTCTCATAGGGCATATGGGATCATACAACTAGCTATTGCTTTGATTCTTCCCTTTGGTGTCAATACATGCATGATTGTATCCCAAATGATCATTCATCAACATCCCAAACAGAGAGAGAAACTCAAAATGGAAACATAATTAGTGTTTCTCCTATGGCTTAGTTGATCAAACATGCTCCTATCACTGCACATGCTTATCAAGAGAGTTTAGTGCCAAGGATAAAATCTCAAATAATGTATCAAATACTGACATTTTCAATCAACTAAATTATGTACAATAGGAAAGAGTTTGTGACTACTCTTTTATGTGTAGGATTTCAAAAATTCCAATCATTGAGATCAATGTCGCACCTCTATAGTTCAGAAGAGAAATCTATAAATGAAATATAAACTTGAACCTTTAGGGATCATAAACCGCCTCTCCATATCCATAGAGTGTCTAAATGAATGAATGCCCCACCTCATTTCATTTATCTAATAAAAATTCAATTATCTCCCTATCTTGTTCCATCCCTATGTTTCTTATGCAAAGATGGAATGCTAGCTTACTTCCCTTCATCAATATAATTTTATGTTTCCTTAATAATTTCCTTCAATAAATATTTCAATGTTTGTGTTATATTTACGTAATATGAATGTTCTATTTTAGTTTAGTTTTTTCACCTCAACATACCCTAGAATAGATAAATCGTTATGGATGTTTGAAGATCACTCACTATTCCCCACTTCCTTCTAGACATAAAGTCAAAAGAAAAGCGATTGAAACTCAAGGGAGAAATATCTAGGAATGATTCTCATTCAAGGACATAAGAAAGGAAACATTTGAAATAAGACAAAATGTGCATGAAGGCATTCAATTCCTACTTGGTGTGCATGCCCCCACTTATGGGATATTCAGATGGATTCACAATGGAACCAATGGTAGTCTGTGTCATTGCCACCCTTCCAAACTTGACTAAGACCATAATTTTGTTATCAGTTGTGACAACCATACTGCTAAGCTTACTACGTACCAAAAACCAACCTTCTGGACCTAACAATATTGTTAATTTTCATTTTGATTGTGTTGTTAGTGGTTTTTTTTCCTTCAAGTATAGTCTCAAGTGAAAAATTTGCATGAAAATGATGTCAATCACATTATTCAAGAATGTTAAGGACTTTCTTATTTCTTGTGAAAATCATTGATTCGTCATCAAAATTATAGTCAAATTGAATGTAGCTCATGTTATTTTCATTTTTATCTACATTATTAATTTCGCATATGAGATGATGAAAGTGATTATTATTGGAGTACAGTGGAGATGTAAACAAGATTCACTATAGAAACATAAAGGAGGAATTTTGAGGTTGTTGTTTTATCATCACGTATGAAATATATTTATCCCCCAAGTATCACATCTGCATAGGTATTTTACTTATCATTATTTTTTCTTACCATTTCTCTTGCAGGAGTGGCACCAAGGAAAATCATCTACTTTGTCTAACTTTACATAGTTCGCAACTTCCACAATTGGAGCTATTAAGAATGGAAATGAAAACTTTTTGTCATCCACTTGCAGTAAATTATTACACCTCATATTGAATTTAATTTAATTCAACACCACCTATATATTGGCAAACATCTAAATTTTCATACATATGTTGCATGTTTAGTGAAACTTGACCATAATGCATGCATAAATATACACTCCACAATAACCCCTTGAACTAATCATTTTATAGAGTTACAAATAAGTCATTATGGCAAGGTGGTAGAGGGAACCAACTAACTAGAAAAATATTTACAAGGAATACATTTTGAGAGAACATCTTTTCCTTTCCAACCTTTAAGCTAAGTTGGTAGTAAAAGTGAAATTTCATGTGCTTTACTTGACTCTTGAGATCTTGATTTTTTATAACCAGGATGATCTTCCCTCTTTAAAAACACTAAGGAGAAGGCATATCGGTATACCAAGAATGGATTTTATAGAGCAGTTATGAACTCCTCTCTTTGATCAATTATTGGAAAATTTTTGGATATGTAATCAGAATATTGGTTAAAACAAGGAAATTGAGACATAAACCATCTCATAATGGCTGAAATATCATCCATGAGAAACTCCATAATACCTCTTATAGCCAAGAACTCTATAAGAATTAATTACATATTCTTTTAGTAGTAATATAAAAAAAAAAATTGAAAGGAAGTTATACAAAACTGACGTCGGGTTGGGTCTGGATTGTTTGGTTCTGTAAATTATGTACAACATACACAAGAACGAGAAACATAGATGTGTATCCTTCAAAAAATTATGAATTGGGTCCTTTGAGTTTATGCATGTTTTATTCTCTAGTCCTATTACATATAGGAAGGAGAAAACATTTTCTTGGAATCAAAGTCATCAAATGTGTAACCATGTCAATGATTATATTGTATTTAGCAGTGCAAGTTCTACTTGTATTTATGGTTACTGTGTTCTATGTAGAAATCACCGCAATGCTTTTTAGTTGTGAATTTCCTCCTAAATCAATGCACAGATTAAAGTATATCATTTTATGTGTTTTCTACTCTTTTAAATTCCTAGTCCTACCTATAGGTATAATATATTCCATAGTGTGAGGAACTTAAGGATTAACATTGTATGATAATTTCATATTTATAATACCTACGTTTCTACAAGGGGGTTCTAAACCCCCCTCACTTTTTGAGTTGATGCTTAATGAATTACATCCATTAATGGGTGCATTAATAAAGCCAAAGTTTCTAAGGCACCATGACCAAGATGTCAAGCTCATACTTGTTAGCTACATTAGTGAAATATCTATAATAATAATGCCTAAAGAATCATATGATGATGATTTAAAGAGAAAATACTTCAATTAATTGTAAAAATATCTTGGAGGTTAGATTAATTGAACAATCCCTAGTTTGGAAGGAGAGTAATAATTTTAGAAATTGTTTCCAGAGTCTATCTATGTATTTCAATACTGGATCTCAAGTTTCATGTTGCTAGACTTGAAATGATACAACATTTATTCTCTAATCTTAGTGAGAATCATGTTAAAATTGTATTTACTTTGATGTTGATGATTATGACCTTGATTTTCAATGTAAGTGAATGTGTATGATAACAATTATTATCTATTTTGATAATTTACTTAAGAAGAGAAAAATAAGGCACTTTACTTGTTTCACATACTCTTCGTGTAAATATTGTTCATCAATGTGGAGAAGCATTGAGGCAATATTTGAGTGTAAAATTCATAGATATTCAATAGTCCTTAATCATGACCAAAATTCATTCGACAAATAATTTCTCATATGAAAGAAGATATTAAAGAATGCATTGGTGACTAGGAAAAATATCAAGTAGTTGAGATATATTTTCAATTTTGATGATAAAATTGAAGTTGAAAACATTAAATTCGAAGATAAATCACACATAACCACATACTTGATGAATTTTGGGTCCCCACTGAAGCTCATGATCATTCACAAAGGATTGAAGTGACTTTCATTGAAAATCATATTTTTCCTAATGAATTCCTTTATCAAGACTTGTGTTGCATCATTTTTGCTAAAAAATTCTCTAGTAATTATTACTTGGATCCTTGTAATACGTAAAATATTCCTTTGATTGGTTTAGGGATGGAATTTATAGTTTACTTGATCAGTGAAAGCCTTTGTGTTTTAAATGAACAATAATATTTGTTGTTTATTTCTTCCACCAGTTTAATTTTAATATCTTGTCTTATTATTTCTTAAGTACAAAGAATCTCAATTGGTGATGAATTGTAATATACCTAAGATTTAAGCAGGTAAATCCTCTCTTTAGACAGAGACGATCCCTCTATCCCTAGAGTGGGTTTAGAAATAAAGAGACATGATAGAGTGTTGATTCCTAATTACTGAATGAAAATAGGACACGGTAAATCGACCTACCTGGAATCCAATGCTTTCGTCGTGGCGATAGTGGTAGTGGCCTCTTGCTCCTATCTCGAAAAGTCACAATCCTTCTGTAGTCATGCTTGGATACTTGTACATATATTAGCAAACAAGAATAACATATGACATAATAACTTCATTCATAAATACTAGCTAGTCAAAGAGGGCTAATCATATTGCATTAAACAGATAACATAACACAAAATGGGAACAAAACAATAGTCACGTATATGTATTGATAGAAGGAAGAGTTACAACCAAAAATTTGACGTCGCAGCCTCCTCCAGCGGGGTTCAGCCGAAGAATGTCTCATATGCTCATCACGGGATTTGGACAGGATGAGGGCATGGACTCAAGCTCTCTCAACAAAGTTCCTTCTTACTCTATCTCTTCAAGAGTTCAGCTATAGTATACTCAATTCTCCATGTTCAACTAGCTTATGCAAGTAGAGATAGCTTCCTTCTATAGAGGAAAAGGAGGAGGTTAGGATCCCTACAAAGGTGGGAGGGAGGCCTATCCTTTAGAAGGTTCCCATAAGAGGTGGAAACCATAAAATAAGGGAGAGAGTCTGTGGTTATTCAATCCAACCACTCCCAGTGACTCATCCTCGAAGTTGTTGGAGTGGAATCTCCGCCTCTATTTTTAAAAAACATTCCATAAACAGCTCATCGCAGGTGACTAACTGAGATAGAGTGCCAACTGGCACGGGGCCAAGTGTCAATCTTCCTCATCGGCACAAGGGAATAACTGAATACTCGCACCAAGGAAGAAACAAGGGTTTTTGAATCTCTGCTCAGGAAATTGTCAACATAAGGAATATTTCTCTCATGTAAAGGGATGCAACGATGGTCTTTGCAAGGCATGACACTACTTATTGATAACATAAATGACCCTCCAATGGGTGAGATGGGGATTGTAGGGATAGTGACAAAATGTTGTGTAACACTAATTATATCTTAAATATATATTTTTACGTAGTATCTAGGCTTAAGTATATCTTAAATGTATATTTTTTACATAGTAACTAGGTTATGTGTGTGTGTGTGTGTGTGTGTGTAAAAATACACGCAAAATGAAAGAGGGGTGTGTAGATACCCTTGAAATATAATATAAAATGGGGTTCTAAAACCCCCTTGTAAGTTCTATAAGTGATGCTCTTAATTCCCCCAAAACATAGTACAAGGAGGGCCTAATGTCCCCAATAGTTAGTATGAGGGGATTATAAACAACCCTTGTAATATTATATGAGAAGGGATCCTAATTCCCCAAATGTTTCTACAACGGGGTTATAAAACCACCTCATAAGTTACTACAAAGGGGAATCCTAGTTCCCCCAAAAGGTTCTATGAAGGGGCTCGTAATTCCCCAAAAGTTCCTTTGAGGGGGGTTATGTTAGGTCCCTATAATACTAGTGCATTCCCCTTATTTTTATTGTTAGTGTAGCCCCCTATTGTTATTGTTGTGCCCATGAATCCCCCATGTTGTTATTTGTGTGACCCATAGAAGCCCACTATTGTTATTGTTGTGCCCTTAGATTATTATTGTTATGTAGACTCTGATTATATTGTGACCCCTTAGAATCATATATATACCAAGGATGTCTTTTAATTTGTATTATCCAAGAATGGTTCATTTTTGTGAAGTAAAGGATGTTTCCCCCTGGAGTTGGATAATTTTTGGGTCATTGATCTATCTATTCTTATTCTTTGTGAGTTGGTTGCATAACATTTGGTATTAGAGCTTTGGATTCTAGGGTTCTATTCAAACATGTCATCTTGGAATTTTCACTATAATGTTTTCCCTACGATGGTTCAAAAGCTAAATTTACAACCAGATTGAGCTGAAATATTGGTGAATTTTGTGTACAATATTAATATCTTGGTTCAATATATTTTCGGAGATATGATTCGATGAAGTTAGGGTTTTTGCAGTCTCCAGAATTCAATCTCAAAAATGTGACCTAGGGAAAATCCAGATAAATTTCTCTCCGAGCATCATATTTGAATTTTGTAAATAGTGGCTGAAATTGCATGAACTTTAGCTTTTCTTGTATAATTTTCATAGTTGAATAGAAAGCAAGTGACACGTGGAACTTCATACAAGTTCGCTCTACTGAAATAGTCGATAATCAGGTCATCATGGGAGATTGGGCATAAATATTTCTTGAAGAATCCAATCTCATTTTGAATTATGGGGTTGTAAATAAGACTCAAAGGGATACTAGAGGATGAAATTTCAAATCTTGGAGATAAAAAATGACATAGATACAACAAATTCAATATAGAGATCCTAAAAACAAGAAAAATGTGTGTAATTTTTCAAATATTTTATAAATTTTTCTTGAAAAATAAGTTTGAAGTGATTCAAAGGGCATAGAAAAGAATATCTATCATTGTTTGATTCCAAAGTACCTCGAAACAAAAAAATGGATACATATAGTAAGAAACTACAAAGATCTTCTATGGAACATGAAGAATAGGAATAAATGAAACATGATATATTAAAATTTTGAGACCAAGTATTGCAACAAATTTCACTCTAACAAAGACCAACCAAAAATTAATTGGAAGCGATGATGAATGTTAATATGGATGGTTTAAAAGGGATATTGTATGTTTTAGGATCAAGAATTGAAGGTTTTAAAGATGTTTTAAAAGAATAAATGGAATTTTTGAAGGAAGGCTTAACAAAGTTTCTACAAGAAACACTTCATAATGGAAATAAGATATTCCATGAAACTCATGATGAGAACAAAATGAAAATTAATCATGATTTTAGAGACTCTAAATTTGGGTCGAAGACCTACCACATTTCGAAGATAGATAGGAGGAATTTTGATGGCAAGGATCTGGTAAAATTGAAACTACAGATGGATTAATATTTAGAACCCAATCAGTTTGTATGGTATATATCGCTTTGTTCTCGTAAACCACCTATCACCTTGTCAATTTTTACAAAAGATGTAATAGAACTGGGAAACAATTTATGTAATAAAAGTTAATAAAGGAAAAATAAGACCACGACACAAGGGACACTTATTCCAAGCTGAACGTTTGGAAAAAATTCCTAATGGGAACCATTGGATATGCGGTTATGGCTAAGGAAAATGATGAAGGAAAGGGAAAAGACATTAAAGATGAAAAAACTATTTTTGGCACATTTATTTATGAAAACAAAGGAAAATAGGAGAAAAGGAAAGTAAAAGGTCACAAGTTTCATTTGAGGAGGAAAGTGATGGAAAATAATGGAAAATGAATAAAATAGAGGCCTAATTTATAAAAGGTCTTTTGAGGATCAGTTGGTACCTTTTTTCAGTGTAAGCATTTTTTAGATCAGTTTTTTTAGCAATATAATTATTCTCTCTCCCTCACACTCTTGGATACTTTCATTTTTTTTAGATATATTAAGCATTGTGCCAAGGAGGAGGAAGAAAGAAAAGGAAAGAGGAAAAAAAAGGAAAGGAAAACAAAGATCAAACATGGAAAATAAGGATCTAGAAAATTTAGAAGGCATACTTGTAGGTAACATATTTCATGTGTGATTTCCTAGTTGGTTTGGACATTCATGGCTTATGCATGTTGGTATTTAGTTATATTATTGCCAATGGTGTTAGTCATCCATAATTTTCACTATTTTAAATTGACTAAGTATTGGTCCCAGATTTCTAGAAACAAAGTTCATAAACATTGTGAGTTCTAGAAATCTCACTGCCTTCATCATCCTAAGATAAAAATTTCACTATTTTATCATCCTATCTAGTCATGACTAACCCACTACTCCCGAAAGACCCATCATGGGCTCAAGCCATTTATTTTAACCCTAACCTGTTACCCATTTTTTTCACCATGTCTTTCCTTTTGGCCCAAAACCTCTATTTTGTTTACCTACAGAATTCCCCCACAACTACCTAAACCTACCAATCAAATAAATTTATTGTCTCTTCCATAATATTCTCAAACACTGATTGTCTTTGCAAGCCCTTTGGATAGTCAATTATGTTGGATATTAGGTGTTCAATACACTAATATTGTCATAGATTCTATCTTGTACTTGGTGATCCCTAAGTCTAAGTCTCTATCCAAAGTCCAAGTCCAAGAAAGCTCCCATTAGGTCACCTAAGGTTTCACTAAGTCATAGGATGGATATGGTGCCCAACAAGTTAAGCCTTCCCGCATAAAGAGATTGCATTCAAAGAGGAGTAAAATAAAGTAATTTTGATCTAAATTCATTTAAGAAAAGCCTCCTTAGCTTCGAGCACAAACATTGCAAGGGACAACTGCCCTTGTTCACATTTCTACAATGACTAGCCAAGGTGGCCACTAGCAATAATAAGAGGTAAGGTAATAAGATTGTAATCATCACTAGGAGGAAGACACAAACAAGACAAAAGCAACAGGCCTATAAGTAAAATAAAATCAGGGTTTGTTTTGGTTGATTAACAAAACAGTGGTGACAAGCGACACTAGTACATTTGGCAGAAATTTCGACACTTTTGACCAAATGTCGGGAATTTCCCCAAATTTTATTAATTTTTCAAATCTAGCCCACAATTGTTGCTATACCGAAATTTGGAGACAAGTGTTAGTATTGCGACACTTAGAGGTAAGTGTCGGTCTTGCGACGTTTGGAGAAAAGCATTAGAATTGTGATGGATTGGAGGAAAATGTCAGGCTTGCGACACTTAGAGCTAAGTGTCACTATGTGACATTTGGAGAAAAGCATAGGAATTGCGATGGATTGGAGGAAAGTGTCGGCCTTGCAACACTTTCCTCCAATCCATCGCAATTACAAAGCTTTGATCCAAATGTCGCAATAGAAACACTTAGAGCTAAGTGTCGCTATTACAACGTTCAGAGAAAAGCGTCGGTATTGCGACAATTTGGAGAAAATCAAATAAATGTTAACCATCAAAATTTTTAAGAAATGTTAACCATCAAAATTTGCTAAGTTGTGACTGCCTGGGTGCCCTGTGCACATTTGTGCGACCCATTTTTTGTTGCTCCCTTATGCCTTCGTTCGATCATGCACGTTGTGTCGCATCATTTGAGGGCGCCTGCCCAAACATGTTCATGTCGGGTCATTTCGTTTGAGGGCAGTTGTATCAAATTTACTAAGTTGTGACCCCATCGGTGCCTTGTGCATGTTCGTGCAACCCGTTTGCCATTTCCTCCCTTGTGCCTTCATTCGGTAGCCCGCCGTGTCATTTTTTTTTAGGGCACCCACCCAAACCCGTTCAGGTAGGGTCGTTTCATTTGAGGGCATCCGCTGAAACCCGTTTGGGTAGGGTTATTTTGGTTTAGGGTGCCCGCCCAAATGCATTTGGGTCAGGTCGTTTCGGTTGAGGGCGCCCGCCCAAACGCGTTTGGGTCGGGTCAGTTTGGTTGAAGGTGGCTGTATCAAATTTGCTAAGTACTTGTGACCGTGCAGGTGCCTTGTGCACGTTTGTGTGAACCATTTGTCGGTTGCTCCCTTGTGCCTTCGTTCGGTCGTGCGCACCGTGTCGGACCGTGTGAAGGTGCCTGCCCAAACACATTTGGGTCAGGTCGTTTCATTTGATGGTGGGCGTATCAAATTTGCTAAGTTGTGACCACACAGGTGCCTTATGCACGTTCGTGCAGCCCATTTTCCATTTGCTCCGTTGTGCCTTCGTTCAATCAGGCGTGCCATGTTGTTCGTTTGAGGGCACCCGCCCAAACCCTTTCGGGTCGGGTCATTTCAGTTGAAGGCGCCCACCCAAAAATTTTCATGTCGGGTCGTTTTAGTTGAGGGAACCCGCCAAAATGAATTTAGGTCAGGTCATTTCGGTTGATGGCGCCCACCCAAACGCGTTTGGGTCTGGTCATTTCAGTTGAGGGCAGTTGTATCAAATTTGCTAAGTACTTTTGACTACACGGTGCCCTGTGCACATTCGTGCGGCCCGTTTTTCGGTTGCTCCCTTTTGCCTTCATTCAGTAGTGTGTGCCATGTAACGCTGTGTAAGGGCACCCGCCCAAATGTGTTCGGGTCAGGTCGTTTTGTTTGAGGGTGGTTGTATCAAATTTTCTAAGTTGTGACCGCACCAGTGGCTTGTGCACATTCGTGCGGCCTGCTTGTCATTTCCTCCCTTGTGCCTTCGTTAGGTAGCCCGCCATGTAATTTCATTTGAGGGTGCCTGCCCAAACCCATTCAGGTGGGGTCATTTCGTTTGAGGGCGGTCGTATAAGTTGTGACCGCACGGGTTCCTTATGCATATTCATACGACCCATTTGCCATTTTCTCCCTTGTGCCTTCGCTCGGTAGCTTGCCGTGTCATTTCATTTGAGAGCACCCACTCAAAGCCATTCGGGTAGGGACATTTAATTTCAGGGCGCTTGCTGAAACCCATTCAGGTAGGGTCATTTTGGTTGAGGGCACCCACCCAAACGCTTTCGGGTCAAGTAGTTTCGGTTGAGGGCGCCCGCCCAAATGCATTTGGGTCCGGTCGGTTCGGTCGAGGGCGGCTATATCAAATTTGCTAAGTACTTGTGACTGCATGGGTGCCTTGTGCACATTCGTGTGGCCCATTTTTCAGTTGCTCTCTTGTGCCTTCATTCGGTCGTGCATGCCGTGTGACGGTGCCCACCCAAACACGCTCGGGTTGGGTCATTTCGTTTGATGGCGGGCGTATCAAATTTGCTAAGTTGTGACCGCACGGGTGCCTTATGCACATTCGTGTGGCCCGTTTGTCGCTTTGTCCCTTGTGCCTTCGTTCAATCGGGCATGTCGTGTCATTTTGTTTGAGGGCACCCACCCAAATCCATTCTGTTCGGGTCATTTCGGTTGAGGGCACCCACCCAAACGTGTTTGGGTTGGGTTGTTTCGGTTGAGGGCGCCTGCCCAAACGCATTCGGGTTGAGTCATTTCAGTTGAGGGCACCCGCCCAAATGTGTTTGGGTTAGGTCGTTTTGGTTGAGGGCGGCTGTATCAAATTTTCTAAGTACTTCTGACAGCACGGGTTCCATATGCATGTTCATGTGGCCTGTTTGCTGGTTGCTCCCTTGTTCCTTCATTTAGTCATGCACGTAATGTCGCGCCATGTGAGGGTACCCACCCAAACGTGTTCGATTCGAGTCATTTCATTTGAGGGTGGTCGTATCAAATTTGCTAAGTTGTGACTGCATGGGTGCCTTGTGCACGTTCATGTGGTCTATTTTCCATTTTCTCCCTTGTGCCTTCGTTTGGTAGCCCGTTGTGTCTTTTCATTTGAGGCCGCCCACCCAAACCAGTTCGGGTAGGGTTGTTTCATTTGAGGGTGCCCGCCCAAAGTCATTCAAGTAGGGTCATTTCGATTGAGGGTGCTTGGCCAAACGTGTTCGAGTCTGGTCGTTTCAGTTGACGGCGCCCGCTCAAACAAATTTGCGTCAGGTCGTTTCTGTTGGGGGTGCTCATATCAAATATGCTAAGTTGTGACCGCATGGGTGCCTTGTGCACATTCATGTGGTGCATTTTTGGGTTGCTCCCTTGTGCCTTCATTCGGTCGTGCACACTATGTTGCGCCATGTGAGGGCGCCTGCCCAAACGCATTCGGGTCGAGTTGTTTCATTTAAGGTCGGTTGTATCAAATTTGATAAGTTGTGACTTCACAGGTGCCTTGTGCACGTTTGTGCAGCCTGTTTGTATTTTTCTCCCTTGTGCCTTTGTTTGGTAGCCCGGTGTGTCGTTTCATTTGAGGGCGCCTGCCCAAACCCGTTTGGGTAGGGTTGTTTCATTTTAGGGCACCTACCCAAACCTATTCGAGTAGGGTCGTTTCATTTGAGGGTTCCCTCCCAAATGCGTTTAGTTCGGGTCGTTTCGGTTGAGGGCACCCGCCCAAACACGTTTGGGTCCGGTCATTTCAGTTTAGGGTGGCTGTATCAAATTTTCCAAGTACTTGTGACCGCACGGATGCTCTGTGCACATTCGTGCGGCCTGTTTTCTGGTTGCTCCCATGTTCCTTCATTCAGTCAGGCATGTCGTGTTGTTTTGTTTGAGGGCACCTGCCCAAAATAGTTCAGTTTGTGTCATTTTTTTTTAGGGCGCCCACCCAAACGCATTCAGGTCGGGCTATTTCGGTTGAGGGCGCCCGCCCAAATGCGTTTGGGTCTGGTTGTTTTGTTTGAGGGCGGCTGTATCAAATTTTCTAAGTACTTATCACTGCACGGGTGCCTTATGCACGTTTGTGCAGCCCATTTTCCAGTTGCTTGCTTGTGCCTTCGTTCAGTCGTGTGTGCCATGTCGCGCCGTGTGAGGGTGCCCACCCAAACGCGTTCAGTTCAGGTCGTTTCGTTTGAGGGCAGTCATATCAAATTTGCTAAGTTGTGATCACACGGGTGCCTTGTGCATGTTCGTGCACCCTGTTTGTCGTTTTCTCCCTTGTGCCTTCGTTCGGTAGCCCACCGTGTCATTTCATTTGAGGGCGCCCACCCAAACCCGTTCAGGTAGGGTCGTATCAAATTTGTTAAGTTGTGACCACATGGGTGCCTTATGCACGTTCGTGCGGCCCATTTTCCATTTTCTCCTTTGTGCCTTCATTTGGTAGTCCACCGTGTCATTTCATTTGAGGGTGCCCGCCCAAACCTGTTCGAGTAGGGTCGTTTCATTTGAGGGCGCCCACCGAAACCCGTTCGGGTAGGGTCGTTTTGGTTAAGGGCGCCTGCCGAAACATGTTCGGGTTGGGTTGTTTTGATTGAGGGCACCTACCAAAATGCGTTTGGGTTGGGTCGGTTCTGTTGAGGGCGGTTGTATCAAATTTTCTAAGTACTTGTGATCGCACAGGTGCCCTGTGCACATTCGTGCATCCTGTTTTCCGGTTCTGCTCTTGTGCCTTCGTTCGGTCGTGCATATTGTGTCGCGCTGTGTGAGGGTGCCCGCCCAAACGTGTTCAAGTAGGGTCATTTCATTTGAGGGTGCCTGCCCAAACCCATTTGGGTATAAGGGTCGTTTCAGTTGAGGGTGCTTGCCCAAACACATTCGAGTCGGGTCGTTTTAGTGAGGGCACCCACCCAAACGTGTTTGGGTCGGATTGTTTCGGTTGAGGGCAGTTGTATCAAATTTTCTAAGTACTTGTGATCGCATGGGTGCCTTGTGCACATTCGTGCAGCCTATTTTCCGGTTGCTCCCTTTTGCCTTCATTTTTTCAGGTGTGCTGTGTCGTGCTGTGTGAGGGTGCCCGCCCAAATGCATTCGGGTTGAGTTATTTCGTTTAATGGCAGTCGTATAAAATTTTCTAAGTTGTGACCGCACGGGTGCCTTATGCATGTTCGTGCGGGCCGTTTGTCATTTTCTCCCTTGTGCCTTCGTTCGGTCGAGCGCATCATGTCTTTTCATTTGAGGGCGCCCACCCAAAACCATTCGGGTCGGGTCGTTTCGGTTAAGGGCGCCTGCCCAAACGTGTTCGGGTCGGGTCATTTCTGTTGAGGGCGCCCACCCAAATGCATTTCGGTCAGGTCGTGTGAGGGAACCTAAGGAAATGCATTCAAGCGGGTTAGGTCGGGTCGTGCTGTGTGAGGGCACCCAAGGAAACATGTTCGAGAGGGTCGGGGTGGGTTGGGTCGGGTTGTGTGAGGGCGCCTAGGGAAATATCAAGTCAAATTTAAACCAACTAAAAACAAATTATAATAATTTCATGAAAATCATCTAAAAAATTTATTGAAATATCAAACTTGACAGTAGACCAATATGGGTTTAGTTAGTTTTATGAGGATCATGTTGGAAGTTATGTTGTTAATTTACATAGAACACCACTTTTTTTGTATAATATTTTTAGTTTCTATTTTTTTATCTTTATCTTCAGGATTCTAATATGTTAAGTTTTTTTTTATCCCACATACATTTAAATTATATAAATTTATACATTTATAAATAGTTATAATAGAAGCATAATAGTTCAATAAAATATAAAAGTTAAATAGTTAGGGTGGTGGGAGGGGGAGGGGGAGAGATTCTCCTAAATCCCGATGGAATATGAAAAATAAAGTACTTATGGGGGCTAGTCTAAAGAATGAACAATCTCACATAAATGTATGGGCCTCTTCCAGGTCTCAAATTGGCTAATGATTGAGATGTCTCTAAGTTAGTGATCTTAGGGGATTCCCTTATCACTATTCAACACCTTCAAAAATTCTTTATCCTAAAGAACAACAATTTATCCCTCCTCCTTAGAAAAATCAATAGTACCCTAAAATCACTCTCAAAAGGCTTATTACCAAATTTTAAGAAGCCAAAACAAGGAGGTGGATACACAAACAAATCAAACCTTCCTTCTTGAAGGAAGCGGGTCAGTATGAGATCAATGTCATGTCAGGTTGGAAAGATATTCCATGAATAATTGCACTCAATATAATTGTCCCTCTCTCTTGTTTTTCTAGTTGGATATATGCACCATGAGAATTATTTTCTGAAGATTTCCAAAGCCCTCATCCCCCTGTCTCCTCCTATTTCCAAGCTCTTTTGGCTCCCTATTTGTGGCATCAAATCACACTTTGTATCTAATTTTGTGTTCCAACACTCGATTTATGTCCCTTATGGGCAACAAGTTGCACAAGACAGTAAAATTTTATGTCCACATCCCCATTATTTCCATTTAGACCAATATTAATGCATAACTTTTCAATCATAATATATTATAAAATTTTGTTATTACTTTTCAAACACTCCTTAAGTACCTCTTGTCCACATCAAAATGGCATAGGTAAGAAAAATGTCTAAAATAAATTATACTTGACATAATAAAAACAATATGTAAAAACTATAGTTATATATTACATACCCTTTCCCGGGCCAACATTATATAACTCTACTTCACTAGGATGAACAATAAATAAGGCTTCACGTATGCAATATCCACCAAATCTGTCACTACATCAATGTAGTCCCTAATACTGCATGTACCTTCAAGAGTATTGTGACCGCACGGGTGCCTTGTGCATGTTCGTGCGGCCCGTTTGCCAGTTTCTCCCTTGGCCTTCGTTCGATCATGCACGTTGTGTCGCGTTGTGTGAGGGCACCCGCCAAAACACGTTTGGGACGGTTCATTTCGTTTGAGGGTGGCCGTATCAAATTAACAAATTTGTGACCACAAGGGTGCCTTATGCACGTTCGTGAGGCTCATTTTCCATTTTCTCCGTTGTGCCTTCGTTTGACCTGGCGCGCCATGTGAGGGCACCCGCCCAAACATGTTTGGGTCGGGTTAGGTCGTTTCGTTTGATGGTGGCCATATCAAATTTGCTAAGTTGTGACTACACGGGTGCCTTGTGCACGATCTTGTGGCTCATTTTCCGTTTGCCTCCTTGTGCCTTCATTCGGTCGGGCACGCCATGTGAGGGCACCCGCCCAAACGCGTTCGGATCGGATCGTTTCGTTTGAGGGCAGATGTATCAAATTTTCTAAGTTGTGACCGCATGGGTGCCTTGTGCACATTTGTGTAGCCCATTTTCTTTTTTCTCCCTTGTGCCTTTGTTCGGTCAGGCGCGCCATATTGTGAGGGTGCCCACCCAAACGCATTCAGGTCGGGTCGGGTCATTTCGTTTGAGGGTGGCCGTATCAAATTTGATAAGTTGTGATCGTACGAGTGCCTTTTGCATGTTCGTGTGGCCCGTTTCTCGTTTTCTCCATTGTGCCTTCATTCGGTCGTGCACGCCATGTCACGCAGTGTGAGGGTGCCCACCCAAACGCGTTCGGTTGGGTTGTTTCGTTTGAGGTCGGTCATATCAAATTTTCGAAGTTGTGACCACACGGGTGCCTTGTACACATTTGTGTGGTCTGTTTGTCATTTTCTCCCTTTTTCCTTCATTAGGTTGGGCACACTGTGTCATTTCGTTTGAGGGCGCCCGCCCAAACCCGTTTGGGTCGGGTCGTTTTGGTTAACTGCACCTGCCCAAAAGCATTTGGGTCAGGCCCCCTAAGCCCCCAATCCCTAATCTCTTAACTAATAACTCATTATTCGACCCCTAACCCCTAAATTCACCTAAATCCCCTAACCCCTAACCCCTCCAAATTTGATGAATTAGCTTTAAAGAAGTAACTATTTTATGCAATATGGTTTTCAAGTTATTTAAATAGAGGTATCTTCTCTAGAGTTATTTTTTAGATCCACAGTTTCATTTACTAATTTTTATGGGATTTAGGGGATTTAGCATATGACACTCTTCATGTCTATGGGAATTTTATCTTGAAGCTCATTATCTATACGATTATTTGTTGCTTCAGGGGTTTCCTGATGGAGAAAATCACAATATAGGGTCTAAGGCACGTTATTGTGTTATTGCAGCTTCAAGGGTTTGCTGAACACACCCCAAATCATTCATTTCCTTACTACTTATCAGGTTATTACTTCCGTATAATTCACTATATACTCATATCATGAATGTGAGAAGGTTGTTTGCAGATTATATTATTATTGTATCAATAGTGTAATTATTTATGTGTTGTTATATCTTTCTAGTCAAAAACCTCATCTTCAGAAACATTTTCTTGTCATTTTCAAAATTGATTGCTTCATTGAGCACAACATACAGCTTATCTAATACTTTATTGAAGCTAAGAGCTCCATCTTTGGGGCAAGCTGCTTTTCGGCTAACTCCACTACTTTTGATCTCAATTTTTCCATTTCTTTATTCTCGCATATGATACCTGAGCCTTTTCCTTTCTCTTCCCTTCTAATTCCGTAATAGTGTCATAGTGATGCCAACCAACTTCTTTGGAAAGCCTTCGTTGCAGACAATACTTATGACCTAGCTGAAGCCTCAACACTTTTAGAGTATCTGGAATGACCATTCTCTTCTTCCGGTCATATGGTGGGGGAACCCCTTCAAAAGCCCTTAGCCTAGAAAGTGTTGTAGCACCACGCTTGGTTTTGTGTGGAATCATTCCTATAATTGTCCAGTAGTCAAATCCTTCTCTTAATTTATTGCCATTTTCCCATACCTAACCAATGAGAGCACAAGAACACCTATTTCTATAAAAGCACCTATAACTTCTCTTACTTTATTGTCATTTTCCCATAACTAACCAATGAGAACACAAGAACACCTATTTATATAAAAGCACCTATAATACTTTTATGGGTTTCACTAATATCCCTTTAGTTACTGTGTGCATAGTAGCCTAGATCCTAAAGGGATTCTCGTACAATGATAATCCACTAGGTGCATTTGTTCTTAAAATACTATGCATGGATAGATGTCCCATTTATGGCCAAGTTCCACCAAAATGGTTCCCACTACCTACCTAGTAACTACATTACATTTATTTCATGACAAGACTGTTGTGACATCAACTCCAAAAATAGAAGAAAAGAGATATCAATGCCTTAGAAATAAGCCACTTCGAGGGGGAAACCTCCAATAAATTACATGAATGAACAATTCTTGGATGATACAAATAACAAAACCTCCTTTCTATATATGGTCCATGGGGCCACAATGTAATCCTAGCTGACCTAAAAATAATAATTTAAGGGCACAATAATAATAATATGGGGGTTACAGGGGTACACCAATAACAATAAGGGGGTTATACTAACAATATAGGAGTACATGGGGCCACAATGTAATCCTAGCTGACCTAACAATAATAATGTAAGGGCACAATAATAATAATATGCGGGTTACAGGGGTACAACAATAACAATAAGGGGGTTATACTAACAACAATAAGGGACTATAATAGTAATATAGGGACCTAACATACCCTACAACCCACCAAATTTCTATCATATCCTTGACGTCAACAACAATTTGTTGTTCACGGTATAGCTAAGTTGGAATAAACTTAGCTCTAGAGCTTAGGATATTTTTCCACCTCTAATGTTTTATAAACCAATAGATATAAAATTTCTAAAGCATGTGGGAGCCCTTTAAGTATCACCTTTCCTATATTGACTTCATCTTAAAAATCATGGAAAATGTCCATAGATGATTTATCCTTACTAAACCAAAAATTTCATTGAAAATAATCATTCATACCATAACATTACTACTTCCCTTTTAACCACATAAAACTCATTTTTAAGTTACCATAGTTCATATTTAATATCACATAATTATATTAAAAAATCAACCAAAATCCTTAGTTTATGAAATAAAAATTCAACAGTTTTATATAATTAATAATTTAAATAAATGTCTTAGATTTAATCTCATTAATAATTATCTATAATCAACAATACCACTTATTTACCCAAACCAGTTTAAATTATTTAATTTATTAAGTTTTAATTTCTAAAGAGATTTTTATGGTGTTTAATTCATTTATGTATTCAAAAATTGATTATAAACAATAAGAAATCACAATCTTGATATTGTCAGGTTTCAATCAAAAAACCATTTCATCTATTAATTAGACTACACTATTATTTATTATAGAAAATGTATCTAATTTGAATGAATGAATACATAGATTACTATCATAAAGAAAAAAAATGTAAATTTCACTTTTAAAGTAATACTTAAAAATAAGGAAAAACTAATACATAAATTATAAAGAAAAAATATATTAAAAAAAAAAAGATTAAAACTCCAAATATTTAAAATACAACATAATTTAATATTGTAATGTTTAAAAATCCTTTTAATAAAGCATGATGATTTAGTAGGGTATAAGGATTACTATATGCGAAAATCAGTCCATTATTTACTCATATAACTTTAATTGCTTCTCAAAAAGATATGTTTTATTTTTTTGATTGTAAATATTTTTAAACAATCAAAATAAACAAACATTTAATTATTTAGAAATTATTTAATTATTTAAAAGTGATTATAATAATTATTAAAAATATATATAATTTTAAATTAATTTGAGTGGCCTTAAAAAAAACACATGTGTTTCATTTCAAAATGTCAAAAAATTTCAAATATCAAAAGTTATAATTTCTCTCATTCATTTCCCTCTAGTTGCATGGTTTGTCCAGGGAAGGAGGGAGGATGTAGCCATACTGTCGCCAGTTTTGAGGAAGGATGCAGCCATAATATTGCAGGTTTGGAGGAAGTTTGCGACCATACTATCGCAGGTTTGGAGGAAGAATGCGGTAAGTAAAGAAATTGATCCCGAGTGCCTGTTGCAGGTCTGCTCTGATCCATTTGGTTGAAGTCCGGTGATTTATTTCCTTCTACTCTGATACATTAGGTTATAAATAACAAATCCCGTTTGGAGGGGTAGTTTAGATCTTATCCAAATCTAAGTTGGGTTGATAGAAAAAATGGGAGAGATCCTTCACATTTAGGGGGGGCAATGTGGCAACCAAATTGGCTCCAAGTTCTGGGAAGTGGTCTGTGAAGAACACTAGATCGATCCTACTAGGAGATATTAGGGCACTTTAGATCTACATCTTGAAAGGGTTAATGTTTACTACAATGAGGTGAGATGTGGGAGATTTGTGCCCCGAGCCGTGCTCATGGATCTGGAGCCTGGCACCATGGACAGTGTGAAGACCGGGCCTTATGGATAGGTCTTCAGACCTGATAACTTCATTTTTGGCAAATCCGATGCTGGAAACAAATGGGCCAAGGGGCATTACATGAAAGGAGCCGAGCTCATTGATTCTATGCTTGATGTCATTAGGAAGGAGGCTGAGAATTGTGATTGCCTGCAAGGTATGTGTCTTTTTCAGATTCGAATCCTTGACCTTGTATTTTTGAAATGTAGGATTTAATTTGCTAAAATGATGTGGGTTTTTGTTGTGTACATGGTTTCAATGAAGTCTCCAGTCTTACTATTGAGCAGATAGTTCTTAACTAGCATTCTTACTGTGTCGACATTATGAAGATATATAGAGATATGGATCTGAGATATTTTTCCAACGTAAATGGCAACCTTTTCCATTAAAAAACAATAGATATATGATTTCTGTGTACCTATGTAAATGTTTATATATTCATGGTGCTGAAGAGTTGCCATTTTTGGTGGACATATTATCTGAGACCCTATATCAAACTAGGCCTGTTTCCAAAGGATGAAGATCATACTATTCTCTGGGTGCACGCGATTCTACAAAACACATTACAAACAATTTTATTCGGTAAGTGAATGAATGCCATTTTGTAATGCCAATTTTAGGGTTAAAATTATTGTTTTGCTGATGCTTGCACATAGTGCTTTCTCTTTGTTGTAAGCCTGAGTCAGTGTGTATTTTATCATTTTCCAGTGAGCATGGTTTAACATTTTGATTCCCACAGCTACCTTCCTATTTACGGTTCAGTCAAAGTTGTCATTACTTATTCCTAAACTTGGTCCCAGATAGTCTCGCTGATGTGGTCTAACCATTATTTGGGAGGTTTGATTGGTCCAATCCCAAACAGGACTATGTATTATGTATTTCTGAGAACAATTTATTCCATCAGTATGTGTTTACTGACTTTTCAATGTGGCTGATATATTCATGAGGGTGTTTATCCATGGTTGATTTAAGGAGGAATACCCTAATAGAATGATGCTCACATTCTTTGTTTTCCTGTCTCCTAAGGTGTCAGACAAAGTGGTGGAGCCATACAATGCCACACTCTCTGTTCATCAGCTGGTAGAAAATGCAGACGAATGTATGGTGCTTGACAATGAGGCTCTCTATGATATTTTCTTCAGGACTCTTAAGCTTACCACACCTTGTTGTAAGTACTCTTGGTTTTGGAATCTTAGCAAGTTTGGTTTTTTTATGGAATTTATTAATTTTTAATGACATTGAAGTTACCAGGGAGGTGTTTTAAATCTATTTATATGCCTGTAAATATGATTACCAGTATAAAAATTTGTCAGTTTGTTTGGGTTCACTTAGGAGATATCTTTTTTCGTTTTAATTTCTTGTTCTATCAAATGAAAAATATTCATTTATGTGGCCATATTTTTAAGATTTTGTTTAATTCTACTCATTAGGACATTTTATTTTTATACTTGAAGGTCGAAGTTTGAAACATCTTTGTGTCATTTTATTTCTATAGGGTTAAAAGTGAGTTAAAAGGAGCATTTTTTAAGATGTCTGATTACCTAGATTTCATATTTTTATCACCAATTAGATTTTCTGTTAATATGTCAAATGTATCTTATAAAAAATTTTGCCTTGTGATATTGAACATCTTAATAAGTTGGTTTTTAATGTTTGTTTTATGTTTGTTATAATCCAAATCGCAGGAAACACTACATATCAATGTCCGATTCATGGGATTTTGTTTGTATTTAGTTTTGAAGTTTATCTTGATTCATGTGGGACATGATAGCTGAGTTGTTGAAACATTTTTTGGAAAAATGGTCTACTTTAAGGTTTTGTTTTTTTTAGTTTCAATGCATTCATGACGGATATAGGGGAGTGATTATTTTGGGGAAAAAACCCATAACTCACATTCTATTGATATGTGTGTCCATGATCTGGTCGAAAGCAACAAGCTCCAGAAAATAAATGCAGTTTCCTTGTTTAAAGTGCCCATTAACAAGATAGTTGTGGTTCATAACCATTTTCAACCATTTATCCAAAAGCTCCAGACAATAGACGCAGTTTCCATGTTTACAGTGCCCATTAATAAGAGTTGTATAAATTGCTTCATTGGGACAGAGGACTCCTTATAACATATTTTTTATCAACTGGTCTACCTCAACGAGTTTGCCTAATTTGCATAATCCTACAATTAAGGCACTATAAGTATCTACAGTAGGCTGACAATGCTTCTCCGTCATTTTTTCAAGAAGCTTAAATGCAATAACACTATTTATTTCAAGTGGCATTCTATCCAGGTCATGAATTTCATCCAAGTTATCAGGATTAGAACTACCTATTGCATCCTCATCAGGAATCAAGTGTTCTTTTTGTATCTTTTTTTCTTGAACTATACCATTCATAAGCTCAAAATAAGTTCGATAATTAGGTTGGCATCCTTCATTTATCATCTTACTTAATAGACCAAAATAATGATCCACCCTACCCGATTTGACGTTGCCATCAATAAATGATGTGTATGTTACTTGGTTAGGTTGTAAGCCTTTCTCCTTCATTTTATCAATGAACAGTTTAGCCTCTTCTAGTTTGCCTTCCCTGCAGAGTCCATAGATCAGTGCATTGTAAGTGTAGAAATTTGGAGAACAACCCTTCTTTACCATTTTGTCAAATACTTTATATGCAAGATCAATGGCACTGGCTCTACATAGTCTATCAACAAGCGTGGTATAAGTCACCAGGGAGGGAGCTAACCCTTCCCCCAACATCTTACCAAAGACATTATCTGCCTCAAGCACCCTATCTTCTTTGCGGGCTTGAGTTATGATTTTTTATTTAGTCTTATGTCTAAAAATTTGAAGGTCAGTGCTACAATGTGGGTGTTTTTGTTTCTAGGATGATTCCTTCCCATGCTAGAGCAGGACTATCCTTGGATTTTCCATCAAAGTTAGACTTGGGGCAGTATCCATGTTTGTATAATTGGGTAAGATAGCCTATGAATTGAAGTTTATGTGAGCAAGATATTCTTTTCTGAATTTTCCCCTTGTAAACAATATCTATACCTATATTACAAGATAAGGAGAGAAAATAGGCTTGGAGAAGGGGATGGCTCTCTCCTTTTGTTTTTTTATTTAAAATTTATGCTTTAAATTGCTCTAATTTTGAAGATCTTCAACCCATTTATTTTGATTTAGACTTTTATAATAGTTTTAGGGTAACAGTGAATTTTGAAGATAGGTTAAGTGTTGTCTTGAAAAAATGGGCCTCTTTGCAAACTGAATTTTCAATGTGGCTGATATATTCAGGAGGGTGTTTCTCCATGGTTAATTTATGAAGTATTCCTTTACCTAATAAAATATATAGTCAGTAACACATACAGTCTAAAATTGCCTTCAAATTTTCACCATTGCACTTATAAACAATTGTATTCTATAAGTTCTGCAGTAAAAAATTGTAATTTATTGAACAAATGCTACAATTGCAACGAGGGGTGGATAAATATACAACTCTGATGCGTTTGGAGGAAAGCTGAATCATGCTTCTAAAAGGCGCATAGAACATCATGCCAGATAATTGACCATTATTCATCAAGCTATATCATTTTATAGTGACATAGATGAGGCAGAGGATATACATTCAAACTAGTACATTTGGCGGATTTTTTTGTTTTTAAATATTTTTATCAATATATCTAGAACAGAGATGTTTGAAATATATCTAGACCATAGATGTTTACATTTTATAGTCTACTATGGAAAATGTTTGAAATATTTCTAGAACAAAGATGTTTGCAATATATCTAGACCAGAGATGTTTGCTTAGGCAGATTCATTCTAGACCATAGATGTTTTAATAATAAGAACTTGAGCAACTAAACTATCTCAATATAATCAATATGTATATGCTTTCAGTAAAAATTATATATATTATTAATTAAATTTAGATGAATGTGTTTATGTAAGATTTATTTTTTATTAGATAATATATTAAAAAATATATGAGAAGAAAAGGGTTTTGGGTGGGAGTTTACAATGGGTATTTTACTATGCCAAGAGGCATACAAGCTCAATGAAGTCTCCAATATTACTATTGAGTAGATAGTTCTTAACCAGCATTATTACTGTGTCGACAATGTGAATATATATAGAGATATGGATCCCAGATATTTGTCCAACGTAAACAACAACCTTTTCCATTAAACAACAACAAATATATGATTTCTGTGTACCTATGTAAATTTTTTTTATATTCATGGTGCTGAAGAGCTACTATTTTCAGTGGACATATTATCTGAGACCCTATATCAAACCAGGCCTATTTCCAAAGGATGAAGATCATACTATTCTCTGGGTGCACGCGATTTTATAAAACACGTTACAAAAAATTTTATTCCGTAAGTGAATGAATGCCATTTTGTAATGCCAATTTTAGGGTTATAATTATTGTTCTACTGATGATTGCACACAGTGCTTTATCTTTGATGTAAGCCTGAGTTGGTGTGTATTTCATCATTTTCTAGTGAGCGTGGTTGAACATTTTGATTCCTGCGGCTATCTTCCTATTGACGGTTCAGTCAAAGTTGTCATTACTTATTGCTAAACTTGGTCTGAGATATATTCAAGAGGGTGTTTCTCCATGGTTTTTTTATGAAGTATTCCTTTAACTAATAACACATACAGTCGGTAACACATATATTCTAAAATGGTCTTCAAATTTTCACCATTGCACTTATAAAAAATTGTATTCTATAAGTTCTATAGTCAAAACTTGTATTTTCTTGAACAAACGCTGCAATTGCAACAAGGGGCAGATAAGTATACAACTCTAATGCATTTGGAAGAAAGTTTAATCATGCTAGATAATTGACCATTATTCATCAAGCTATATCATTTTATAGTGACATAGATGAGGCAGAGGATATACATTCAAACTAGTACATTTGGCAGAATTTTTTTTTTAAATATTTTTATCCAAGTGTCAGAAGACCGACGCCTTACACGTCAGAAGACCAACGCCTTACAAGTCGAAAAAGCGACGTTTCTTTTTTAAAATATTTTTACTTTTTCTTCGGAAAAGCGACGTTACATAAGCGTCGGAAGAGCGACGTTTCTTTTTTTAAAAATATTGACTTTTTTGTCGGAAAAGCGACGTTACATAAACATCGAAAGAGCGACATTCTAAATGTCGGAAGACATATTGTCTGAATTGTGACAGTTGTGTGAAAAATTGATAAACGTCGGAAGACTGATGAATTTAAAAAACTTTGGAAGAGAGAAGGCTTGGAAAACGTCGGAAGAGATACTGTTTGGGAAACGTTGGAAGAGAAATGGTTTGGAAAATGTCGGAAGAGCGACAGTTTGGTAAACGTCGAAAGAGCGATGATTTGGAAAATGTTGGAAGAGCGATGGTTTGGAAAATGTCAAAAATAGTGTCGTTATTCTGACACTTTATTGAAGTGTTAGAATTGTGACGTAATGGCTAGCCCCGTTTTTCCCGACCTCAAATTGTCGCTCTTTCAACGCCTATGTGTTGGAATAGAGAAGAAGTGGTAGTCGGAAATTGGGCCAAATATACTAGTGCCAAAACCATCTCAGAGATTTCAAGGACAGAAGCCACCTCAGGGTTTTTCCAAAAATATAATTTCTTCACCTGCACTAAGAGAAGAAAAGACAAAGAGTATCAGTTTAAAATGGCTCATTTTACCAAAGGGTCAAAACAGAGGTTTTGAAATAAGATCAAAGGTTGGGGATAAGTTATTATCAAAACAACCTAAAAAGAAAATGTGACCCTGGTTTGCATCTCAACAATAGGCCCCCAAAAAAGGCCTCCATGTAAAAAATATTGTTCTGCAAAAGATGACAGAGGCATAAGTAAACATTTTTTTTCAAAAAATGTCAAAAGTGTGTTTCACAGCAAATATTAGTCAAAAGGCACACTAAAAATATAGGGGACATTAGCTTTGGACAAGTGGGTTTGATATTTTAAAAATTACTTTTCAAATCAAATATAAAAGGTCACTTGAACCTTTCCCACGCATCATTTTCCATTTCCAAAGAAAAGAAGCCATTGGGAGAATTTTTTTGGGGGTTTTTAGGCCAAACTATAAAAATTTCAGGCGCTATGCACCAAGGTCGACTCTACGCAGTTGGCCTTCGACGCTACACATAGGAGGGAGGCAAGCAGTGTAAAAATACACTGCACTACGTGCTTAGAGCCTGGTGTTGTGCACCTAGCCCGGCGCTACGCATAGGCCCAAAAAAGACTGGAAACACCCGGGATACCGCCCAGTCTGCCCAGCGCTACGCATAGGCGCTACGCTTCGGCCAGGTTTCTCCATGTTTTCTCAAAGAGCTCCAAAATCTGAAATTTCATCTTCAAAACTTTTGTAAGGAGAGCCTGAGGTTGGTGAAACCTTTTTCTCTTTCCAAGCTTTCCTTTTTTTTAAAAAGGAATTCATCCATAGTCAAAATTAGACCAAACCCTAGACTATATAAAGATCAATTATTTAGTCTTTGAGTTAGGGTTTGCAAGTGAAATTGGTTTTGAGTACAAAAATAAGATTGGGTGACTATAGGCTAACCTCTAACCACAAGTGCAAGCTCTAAAAAATAATTTTCACCTTCCTTCGTTTTTGCAAAGAGTTGACCTCAAAACCACTAAAAGCACCTAGTTTGCCCAAAAAACCTCAAGAAAAGTCCAAAGATCCTACTGCTGTTTTTTTTTGGACCAGTCATCATGTCAGAAGGAGATAGTCATACCAGTAGTGATGAGAGTCATACTCCCACCAAGCCAAAGCATCATGGAGGAAAAGCAAAAATATTTGAACCCATAGACACCACTCCAATCACTTCATCTCCTATGATCCTTTCATGCTTCCAGGATGTAGGGTGCTACAAATTTTGTGAGAAGGTCAAGTAAGTTAGCAACCATTTAGACTTAACGAGATTGTTCGTCTGTAGCTTTCAAAACCATCAAGTCAATCTGGAAGGGTACAATTTGAGCTCTCATCTGAGATCATTTCCAAAGCAACATGTATACCAGACATTGGTGAGGTGTGGTTCAAACAAAAGAAGGTGGAGTTGAGTTATTATGGGCCCTATTTGAAACCCAACTATCAACAAAATTTTAAGGTTCTTTTCCCTTTTTCCCATTTTCTAGAGAGGTATGCTACATTGATGAGGAAGATTATCAGTTATTTCACATGTGAAGGGAGATACTCCCAGATCTACTCATATAATTTAAGGTTGCTGATGCATTTTACCAGGGTCAAGATGATGAACCTACGTTACTACCTTTTCTAAAGCATTTATAAAATGGCATCAGTTGTCAAGAAGAAAATCTGTGACCACCAAATGCCAAGCCTCTTTCATCACTCCCTAATCAAAATGACTATCCTATACCATCTAGAGAAGCAAGGAATATCTTGGGAAACCTTCATATCACATGATGTGTTTAAAAACCCCTGGACCTTCATCCAACAGAACTTTCCTTCCACTTCACAACCATCTACCTCCACACATCCATCATCCCCCCGTGTGCCTTCTCCACAAATAATTTCACCTCATACCTCTTCCCCTAAATTTCCAAGTGAGGGGACTGACAGTAGCCCTAGTGAAGAACAAATAGAAGGCAATAGTTAGGAGGAAATTGAGACATATAATAATGGGCAAGAAGGGAGAAGTAGAGAAGAATATGATGAAAATGAAGAAAGTAGTGATGGAAATTATGAAATTAGTGAAGGCAGCCACAAAGATGAGAGTAGTGAGCCCAATGAAGAGGAAAACAGAGATGAAAGTAGCAGCCAAATGATGAAGAGGAGCAGCCAAATGATGAGGAGGAGTAAGATGATGAGGAGGAAAACCATCAAAGTACACCAAACAGTCAAGGAAAGAGTCGTGAGAGTCATGACAACAGTCATGACTATCTTGACAAAAATCAGTCCATAGATTACAAAGAAAATCAAAGTGAGGCAAGTGCAGAAGATATCAAGCAAATGAAAGGTCAAAATCATGATAACACTGCCTTTAAAACTTCCATTGTTACCCCTCTCACATGCACATATCACAGAGGGAAAAGAAATGTGTTTTATGCCTCTAAAATGCAAAGGGCCATCTCTTCTCAAATAGCCAAAACATTAGACAAAGGCAAAGAAAAAATGGAAAAGGTTGAGCAAAAGGTACAAGTAAGAAGGAGAAAAAGGATCAAAAAGACTTCTCAAGGGCCTCTTTTTGTTGATCTAGACAGTGATAATGAGGACCAAGGGATAAGTACTAAGTTGCTCCTCTTAGAAAATGATGCTCAACTTCAAGAATGGGAAAAGGATTTTGAGAGGGCACAAAGGGTCATATACTATTATAAAGAGGAGCATAAAAATTTCAAAGAGGTGAAGAGGGGCCTTGCCTTGCAGAAGAAAATGGTCGAACACTATGCAAGGAAGAGCATGCTTGCTAATGCCAAACTCAAGCAAGCCCTCATGGAGATAGAAGAGATAAAAAGGAAAAAAGTGCATAACATCCTTGGGATCTTAGCTGATGCTTCTTAGCAGGTGTCTAAAAACCCTTGAGGGGTCTACACACAAATTTTCAGGAAAATCTGGAAACTTTTTTTTTTTCCAATTTTGACTCCTAGGAGCACAGCACCCTAGGTGCTATGCACAAAATTGGGGCATCCTCAGCTGCTGGAATTTACATTTTTGTATTTTCATATCACCAATAGTCTACCCACAAAATTTCAGGTCAATTGGAGGATTTTTTCCCCCTCAAAAGGTCAAAAAACACCTCAAAATTGACCTTTCTACCTCCTTTTTAGGCCTGGCACTGCGCACAGATCATTCATGGGAGATTTGATTTTTTAGTAGGTAAATGGCATCCATGCAGCAAAAATAAAGTATTTTTGGAAATTAGACTCATAAATCTTTCCCACGAGCCATCACGGGGCCAAATCCGATGTCGGGAAGGGGTCCAAAACTCAAGTGCAATGGACCCTATTTTTTTGCTGAAATGGCGCTATGCATAGAGACAGCCTTTTGCCGAAAAGTCAACAAAAGACATTGATTAATGAAAAATTGGTTTTCTAATGTTTTTTTGGATAAATCACTCCTGATTTGATTTGGGAGTTATGTTTTGATGTTTTTCATTTATTATCTCATCTCTTATGTGTCTTGGGCCTTGCATGGCCATTAAGCACATTTATAACATTTATGGCTAAATTAGGGATTCTGGAAGCCTCTTAGGGTTTCCACCTCCTCATTTTTCTCCATAAATAAAGCATGAGGATATTATGTATTAGTTGGATTTTGATGACTTATGCTGAAGCAATACATAGTCTCTTGGAGTTTTTGATAACAATTTGATGTTTTGGAGCTCATGCATGCCCTGGTTTGCTTGTTGATGGAGACAGACTATTTGCAGGATCCATAAGCTTGGTTGATGGTGAAGTGTTTCTTATGTTCATGTTTTCTAGTTTTCCATTATGTTTTCCATCTTTCTATTTTGCAATAAGAAAAAAAGTTTATATTAAGAAATGTTTTCTGATGGCACCTTAATTATGTTTGTCCTTCACTGCCTCAATGTTTTCTTCTGTTGAGATATGTTAGGGAATCCATCTCTTGCTCTCTAAGAATTTCTTAGCTTGTCCATTTCTTGAATGGTTTAGATCAGTTAGTGTCAAGTATGATTTATGGCTAGCCCTGCATATTGTTGCCACTGAAATACTCTTTTCTTGGAATCATCTCTTTAAAATCATATTTTCCTAGGTTTATCAAAGAAGTTTGTTTCAATCAAGCTCTTTGCCTTTACTTAGCTAAATTTGTTTCAAGGAACCTTCATAGCTGTAACTTTAGATGTTCAAGGTTTTCTCTCCTTCTATGGTTATAGCTACTTGTGCATCTTAAATTTTTTTCTGCTCTTAATGATGAAATCTATGAAAGTTAAACAAGTTTGTTGCCTTTCTATGTTTCATCTAAATGTTTTTCTTGGCTGATTATCTACTTTCAGTCTGAAATCAAATGGATTAGGTTTTTCTTATTCCTTTGATTCTCTTTCTATGCTCATAAATCTTCTAACTCTCTCAGTTTACAAGTACATAAAGGATTCATTTTTTTCCCTTTATTAGCTTATTTTTCTCAAGCTTAATGTTCACCTCATGACCCTTCACAACCTTAAAATATCCACCAACCAAGTTAAAATTTCCCTGCAAATGCTCTTGAAACCATTGATGAACTTATCATGACCTTGTTAGACTCCATTGCCCAATGACTTAACAATATCCCTTGTTTTCTATCTAAATCTATCTGAGCATCATACCCAACCAAAAACACTCAAAATACCCTGTAATTAACATCTAGCCTAAAATCAACCCTAATCAACAAACAAGGTCACATCTTTTCAACTACTAGAGAGATCCCTCTCTGAATCCAGGAAGGCTAGGTCCTTGGATTCCGAAGCTTGGTTTGATGTTACCCCTGTCCATTTGTATCTCAATCAATCTAGCAAATTACGAGGACCTAACATAATGGAAATCATGGTGGGACAGAGTTCATAGTAGCCTGACAAACTCTTATAGACTCATATACATCCCCAGATTGACTTAAAAAATAAACTCATAGCCAAGAGTAGAAACTAATTTCTTCACCATCCTAGAAAGATGATGACTCCGCTAGAAGATACTCATTAAAACCTTAAGGCTGCATAAGGAAACTCAAAAGCCAAAAAGTACTCCCTAGATTGATTTTTATCAAAAATTGGTGGTGTATCGTTGTATACATATCCTCAAAATTTCAAAATCATCCACCTGAGGACTCCACTAGCCTCTAGTAGACCTTTTTTAGGATTGTGTCAAAACAATCCAAATCAGTTTTCAGGGCCTAGTTATACCTTGTGTGAGTAAAGAAAACACTAAGAGAGGTCAACCTTCCAAAAAATCAGTCTCGAACCTTCAACCTCTCTAATTTTCGAGTAAAGAGATCTGGCTTCATGAAGGATCAATACCAGATCACACTCGGACCCAAATCCTCCTACCGTATTTGATGACCCAGAAAATATTTTGTGGCAAAATTCTAAAGCTGGAAACTCACCCACTATTAGGACTATTCATAGAGCAATTTTTGTACTAGAACACCTTACAATTTCACAAGATACTCAGTTTGACTTGAACCATAGCAAGAATATATTGAGGACCAAGTCACAAAGTAGAGCTGACCAAACTGACCTTGACCCCATAGATTTGCAGCAAAGCTCCAGTAGGGAAGTCTCTCCTTCTACTCCACCTGAATTTCAACTTCTTCATCACTTCAACCCTTTTCATCTCAAAAACACTCAGAATTAGTTCTCCGGTCCAAGTGCCTCAGCTACACCCATTCATACCACCATTATGCAAACCACCCCACTCCATCCTACTCCACCTCTCACAAATCCTCCCCTTGTAAATCAGCCCTTATTTCCTTTTCTTCCCATCATGGCAGCTTGGTATGCTCCACTAGCTCTACAACAACCACTATTACCTTTTCCAAATGACTATCAGTCCAAGATCCCTCACTTCTTAGGGACTGAATCCATCACTACTCAAAAGCATGTAGATATAATTAGTGATGCTTTTGACTACATGGAGATAGAAGAAGAAACCATAAAGATGAGGATTTTTGCTCAGAGCCTAGGGGGAGAACCCAAGAAATTGTTTAAAGACTTACCTCCCAAAAACATACATGATCTCCCTACCCTCTACCAAACCTTTGTAAACAAATGGGAAATCAAGAAAAACACCTTCAAATTCTTTCTGAGTATAACAATATTAAAAGGAATCGGGGTGAAAGTGTTCATGACTACTCCACTAGGTTTAACAGTGTTTACAATGCCCTCCCACCTCACATAAAACCTCCCCAAGGCTTATCCTTAGTAAAATATCCCGAAGGCTTTGATGCTAATATGGCCTATCAACTAAGGGAGAGATATTACCTAACTCTAGAAGACATGCAAAAAGGGGCTATGAGTGTAGAGGTCAATTTAATTGAGAAAAGGGCTAGGATGAGATCAGAAAAAAGGGTGACTTATAAAGATGACACAACTCCTACAACCTCCTCTACTGACACCAAAATTGACTCCATAGTTAGGACAATGGAGAGGATGATGGAAAAAATCAGTTTAAATGAGGGAACACCTCCTAGGGAAAATCAAGCCAATCTTCAAAATAAGAATATGAGTCAAAATTTTAGAAGAGACCCTCCTCAAGTCATACAAAGAGAGAGTGACCAAAAAATCAGGCCTCCTTTCCAAGACAACTATGTAGATGAAGAGGAAAGAGAACCTGTGCAGTTGGAAGAAGACCATGTAAATGTCATAGGTTCAGATGATGAGGACAACACCTTCCTTACCGAAGAATAAAAGAGGATGTTTTCTTCAGAACCAAATGAGAAATCATATGAAGATTTCGAAGACTATAGAATAGGATTTGAGAATGCCATTATGGAATTCCATAGACAATATGACCTTAGGAGAAAAAAGAATCAAGATGTTCCTAAAAAAAATAAGCCAAACACTACTGTAAGAAATACCTCTAAACATATTCCTAAAAAGACAGTAGAAAACACAAATACTATGGCTAAGAAAGCTGACCTAAACAAACCAAAGACTAGCCAACCTAGTAATGATTCAAGCTGCCCTAATGCTTCAACTAGTAGCCTTGAAAAAACGTTGTTGTCCAAGCCATCAAATCAGAATCAGTGAATCAAAAATGTAGAAAAATTTGTGGCTAATAAAGCTAATGTAAATATAATGAAGACACCTGCACCTTTCAGCTTTGAGGGGGAGATTGCTAAAATCAAGCTAACCATACCCCTCACTGAGTTGGTAACCCAAGAGGTATATAGATCCCAGATTTTCAAAGTGTTAAATATAGGGAATGATACTGACACTTTAAACTTAACTAATGATAAACCAGAGCTATTGTTTGGTCCTAAAGTAGAGGGAAAATATCAAGAAGGAGTTGTCCCTCCTTTCTATGTAAGTCTAAACATACATGACAAAATTATTCATAATGCTATGTTAGACTTCGGTGCCTCACAAAACCTCATGCCAAAGGTTGTGATGGAGAGATTGGGCTTAGAAATCACAAATCCCTACAAATAATTGTAATCTTTTGATTCCAGTAAGGTCAAGTGTATAGGCCTAATCAAGGATCTATGTGTCAATCTAGCACAAATCCCCGCTAAGAGTCTAGTCATGGATATAACTGTGGATGACACCCCCCTAAAGTATGGCATGATTTTATCTAGATCATGGGGGGGGAAACTCTAGGGAAGCCTTTAAATGGACATGGTTTATGCCACCATCCCAGTTTTCAATCAAACAAGGAGATTATACCGGGAATCCTACATGAAATACATGGTGAGTAACATAGATAGGCTAAATAACACACTGGCTTATTCCATTCACTAAAACCTTCACTCCTTCATCCTGTACAATGAAAATGACATAAGTGAACAAGTGAATGACAAGGAGAGAGAACTAAGCCCCTCAGAACAACCAAGCCAATCCTCTAACCAAGAAAATGACACCCAAAACTCTAGCATCCCTGAAGTGCTAAACATTGACAAAACTGAAATTGAAACCCTTTGGCATATAAGCTTTGATGGCTCTTATGGTAAGGCTGGTTCAGAAGCAGGGGTTTGAATCCACAACACAAATGAAGGCCATTCCTATAGGCTAGATTTCCAATGCACCAATAACGTTGCAGAATATGAGGCTCTCCTTATTAGTTTACACCTACTCAAAGACCTCAAAGTTAAGAAAACATTGGTTTAGAGAGATTCAGAACTAATCATAAATAAAATTAAGGGAGAATATTCAGCCAAGAACCCTAGACTAAGGGAATATAGGAATGCTGCCCTAGACCTTCTCAAAACCTTTGAGAAGTATGAGCTCACTTTCATCCCTAGGGCCCAAAACTGCCTTGCCAATGAACTTGCCTTTGCTACCAGTAATTTCTCTTTAGCTTATGAAAATAATCAATGCCTCATCAAAGTAAAGAATAGACCTACTGTACCGGACAACTTGATCCATTGGAAAGTGTTTGACAATGATGAGAAAATAGATTATTTTCTCCAATCCAGAAATGAGTTTGCAAGCACAAAATAGAGTTCAAGATTTGAAAGAAATAATTTCGCTAAAAATGAACCTCCCAAAATAGAGCTGCCCTTTGATGATGGTATAAACCGCCTTCAAAACCCTTGTGTTGAAGAAGTATTAGATAAATCATATCAAAGAGAACTTGAAATTTTGCAGTACAAAGATGACACCTTGCCAAGAGGCCTTACACCACTAGAAGAGCTGTTTGATTTTAATGATGTAGCTAAAAAACCCAAGATGGAATCCACTAAAACAAATATAGAAGAATGTAACATTGGAGGGATGAAAGAGCCCAAAATAATCAAGTTGTCCAAAACTCTCCCACCTCACACAAAACAAAAATACATTGAGCTTTTTAGAGAATTTAAAGATGTGTTTTCTTGGGGGTATGAAGACTTGATATCCTATGAAACCAAAATCATTCAACATAAAATTCCTCTCAAGGAAAAGCATAAACCATTTAAACAAAAATTGACAATAATTAACCCCCTCTTGTTACCCTCGGTTGAGAAAGAAATCAAAAATATGTACGATGTTGGGATCATAATCTCTATCCGATACTCAGAATGGGTGTCCAACCTTGTGCCAGTTAGGAAGAAGACCGGGGAAATTAGGCTTTGTATTGACTTCAGAAATTTGAACAAGGAATCCTTCAAAGACAATTACCCCTTGCCTAAAATGGATCACATACTCCAAAAAGTAGTTGGCTCAGAAAGAATATCATTACTAGATGGCTTCTTAGGTTATAACCAAGTTCTAGTCTTTCCAAGTGACCAACTCAAAACTGCTTTCACTACACCTTGGGGTACATTCATGTATGTTAAAATTCCATTAGGTTTAATGAATGCAGGGGCTACTTTCCAAAGGGAAATGGACATAGATTTTTCAAAAGACATAGGTTACTTCATAGTCATATATCTTTATGACATCATTGTCTACTCTAAGACTGATGAAGAGCACTTGGTCCACTTGAGAAAAGTCTTTGAAAAGTGTAGAAAGTATGGCCTGTCACTAAATCATAAGAAAACTTTGTTTGGCCTTCAGGAAGGAAAAATATTAGGTCACATCATCTCTAAGGAAGGAATCAAGATAGATCCCAAAATAATAGAAGGCATCTTACAAATCAGCCATCCTAGAAGCATTAAAGAACTGCAATCTTTCATTGGAAAGATTAACTTCCTAAGAAGATTCATCCCTAAACTTGCTGAGATCCTAAGAAATATCATGAATATGTTGAAAAAGGAAGTAGGAGTGAAGTGGAGTGGAGTATGGAAGAAAAACAATCTTTTGAGATGGTAAAATAAGAACTTACACAAACACCAGTCTTAATCAGCCCTAACTTCACCAAGGACTTCTACATTTTCTCCTTTTCTTCTAAACATACTGTGGCAACAATATTGTTGCAAAAGAACATCATGGGGAAAGAACAACCCATAGCTTTCTTCAGCAAATCCTTAAGGGATGCCCCTCTAAATTATAACATTATGGAGAAACAAGCCTTTGCCTTAATCAAAGCTTTGAAGGATTTTAAAGTTTATATTTTGCATTCACATATCATAGCTTTTGTCCCACACACAATTGTTAAAGACATACTTAATCAAGACCCTGATGGTAAAAGGGGCAAGTGGATTGCTACCATTTTAGAATATGATTTAGAAATTAGACCCGCTAAATTGATTAAAGGGCGAGGACCTGCAAAACTTATGGCTGACTCAAATTTCCAAGCTTTAGACATGAACATGGTTGATGTGTTAGAAGAAACTGAAGAATTTACAACACCATACATTGAAGAAATGTTTTTAAATTAATCTTGGTATGCTGATATTATTTACGTGCTTCTTTATCTCAATGCTCCCCCTTCTTTGTCAAAAACCAAAGCTATATTCTTAAAACAAAAAGCATTAAATTTTTGCATTTTAGATGGAGCATTGTATTGGAAGAGTTTTGCTAGTTTTTTTCTTAAATGTTTGCTTGAAGATGATTTAGAAAAAATCATGCATGAATTACATGAGGGAGAATGTGGGGGTCACCTTTATTGGAATACCATAGCCAACAAGATCCTTAGATCTGGCTACTATTTGCCTACCCTATTTCCCCATACTCACAAACTAGTCATGACTTGCCATAAATGCCAAATATTTGATGGCAAAAGAAATCTCCTACCTCTTCCCTTGCACCCCATCAGTGTTGAAGCCCCTTTTCAACAGAGAGGTTTGGAATCCATAGGAGAGATCCATCCTACTTCATCTGCCCAACATAAGTGGATCCTTAGTGCCACTGATTACTTCACCAAATGGATAGAAGCCATCCCTTCTAGAAATTCCATTGACTCAGTCATCATCAAATTCCTTGAAACCAACATCTTGTCCAAGTTTGGTTGTCCTAAAAAGATCATCACCGATAACACTGCTACCTTTGCATCTAATAAAATGGTATAATTTTGTTACAAATATCACATCACCCTGGGCCACTCCACTATTTATTACCCACAAGATAATGGACTAATTGAGTCCTCTAAGAAGAGCTTGGTAAACATCATTAAGAAGCTCCTAGAACAAAATCAAAAAGCATGGCATAGAAAACTAGTGCATGCACTATGGGCTGATAGACTAACCACCAAGAAATATATTGGTATGTCTCCCTATCAACTAGTGTATGACATGGATGCAGTTTTTCCCACCTCTTTGGTAGTTCTAGTCATGAAGCTTCATCAAGAAGTACAATCAGAAGAAAATGACATGCAGAGGAGGCTGAACCAAACCATTCATTTGCAGCAGTCAAGGGAGGAAGTTTACAAAAGGACACAAGCTATACAGGACAATATCAAGAAAATATTTGATAGGAGAACCAAAGCAAATGATTTCCAGATTGGAGATATGGTTCTAAAATGGGACTCAAGAAGGGAATACAAAGGCAAACATGGCAAGTTTGAAAATCTATGGAAAGGCCCTTACATCATTCAGTCAATTAGAGGTGACAATGTTTTCTTTTTACAAGAGCTTGATGGAACTGAAATGTTTGGAGGTCCGGTAAATGGGAGGATGCTTAAAAATTACTTTTGTCAAGAAACCTAGTTTTTTTTTCTCATTCATTGTATATACCACTATTTGATAGAAAGGAAAATCTCAAAAACAATATAAAAGGAAAAGAGGGCAGAGTTTGAAAGAGAGGTATAGCCTCATACCTTAAAATAGTAATAATAATAATAATGCTGAAAGTGTGCAAGTCTAAATGCCACTTCTTATTTCAAAAAAGCCTTGTTCAGTCATCTAGCCTAATCATGGCTAAACATGTTTTAAATTTATGGTTGATAAGTTAGTGAAAAAGAGTAAGTCAAAATTTTCAAGTTTGACTTGTCATAAGATAGATTAGGAATGAGAGATGTTGGTTCCACATACCCAAATCTGAACCAAAGAGGAAAATGGGGATGTTAAACAAATGACATATATTTCCATCGTGTTTCCTAAGATTTGTCTATACTAAAATAACACTTGTGTGCAGCTTGTTTCAATGCCACAACTCATGGTGAGTCAGATTGCCTAATCCTAATTTATCGTGCTTTCAATTTCATGTTAATAGGATAGAGAATAAAGTTTTTAAAACAACTTAATATTGACAAATGAGTTGATTAAGTAGAAAATAAAAAGATTTCATTAGCCTAATATGAACTCTTGGAAGAAATTAGGGTACAATTAGATAGTTTGATTTTTGTTTTCAAAAAGAGAAATGTCAAGGGTTTGCCTGTTCAAGTGCACCCGAGGAAGAAAAAATGTTAGGCAAGTAGATTGGGTAGGTAGAGATGATGCTGATATGAATCATGTATTTTCAGATCTCAAATATTACAGACTCAAAACAAACATCAACAAATGAAGAAAGAGCACATATGCCCAATGGAAGAGGCACTGGTCTCCAAAAGCTAGAAAAATCTGAAGTTCTGGACACCTCCTGAGAATGAGCTTCCCTCCCCAAGTGGAGCCACTATTAGTCATCCATAATTTTCATTATCTGAAAATGACTAAGTATTGGTCCTAGATTTCTAGAAACAAAGTTTATAAACATTGTGAGTTCCAGAAATCTCACTGCCTTCATCATCCTAAGATAAAACTTTCACTATTTTATCATCCTATCTAGTCATGACTAACCCACTACTCCCGGAAGACCCATCATGGGCTCAAGCCATTTATTTTAACCCTAACCTATTACCCATTTTTTCACCATGTCTTGCCTTTTGTCCCAAAACCTCTGTTTTTTTTACCTACAGAATTCCCCCACTACTACCTAAACCTACCAATCAAATAACTTTGTTGTCTCTTCGATATTATTCTCAAACACTGATTGTCTCTACAGGCCCTTTGGATATTCAAGTATGTTGGATCATAGGTATTCAATATACTAATCTTATCATAGATTCCATCTTGTACTTGGTGATCCCTAAATCTAAGTCTCTGTCCAAAGTCCAAGTCCAAGAAAGACCCCATTAGATCACCTAATGTTTCACTAAGTCATAGGATGGATTTGGTGCCCAACAAGTTATGCCTTCTTGCATGAAGATATTGTATTCAAAGAGGAGTAAAATCGAGAAATTCTGATCCAAAGTCATTCAAGAAAAGCCTCCTTGGTTTAGAGCACAAACACTGCAAGGGATAGCTTCCCTTGTTCACATTTCTACAATGACTAGCCAAGGTGGCCACCAACAATAATAAGAGGTAAGGTAATAAGATTGTAATCATCACTAGGAGGTAGACACAAACAAGACAAAAGCAACAGGCCTATAGGTAAAAGAGAATCAGGGTTTGTTTTGGTTGATTAACAAAATAGTTGTGACAAGCAAAAACCATCTCAGATATTTCAAGGACAGAAGCCACCTCCTTAGGGTTTTGCCAAAAATAGCATTTCTTCACCTGCACTAAGAGAAGAAAAGACAAAGAGTATCAGTTTAAAAGGGATCATTTTACCATAGGGTAAAAAATAGAGTTTTTGAAATAAGATCAAAGGTTGGGCATAAGTTATTATCAAAACGGCCTAAAAAGAAATGCGACCCTGGTTTGCATCTCAGCAATAGGGCCCCAACAAAGGCCTCAATGTCAAAAATATTGTTCTACAAAAGATGATAGAGGCATAAGTAAACATTTTTTCCAAAAAAATGTCAAAAGTGTGTTTCACAACAAATATTAGTCAAAAGGCACACTAAAAATATAGGGGACATTAACTTTGCAAAAGTGGGTTTGATATTTTTAAAATTACTTTTCAAATCAAATATAAAAGGTCACTCGAACCTTTCCCATGCATCATTTTCAATTTACAAAGAGAAGAAGTCGTTGGGAGAATTTTTTTGAGGGTTTTCAGGCCAAACTATAAAAATTTTGGGCATCACGCACCGAGGTTGATGGTACGCACCTGGCCTTCGGTGCTACACATAGGAGGGAGAGGGGTAGTGTAAAAATACACTGAGCTACACGCTTAGAGACCAGCATAGTGCACCTGGCCCAGAAAATACCGGAAACACCCAAGATACCGCCCAGTTTGCGCAGTGCTACGCACAGGTGCTGTACACAGGCGCTACGCTATGGCCATATTTCTCCACGTTTTCTCAAAGAGCTCCAAAATCCAAAATTTCGTCTTCAAAACTTATGCAAGCAGAGCCTGAGGTTGGTGAAACCTTTTTCTCTTCCCAAGCTTTCATTTTTCTAAAAAATGAAGTCATCCACAGTCAAAATTATACCAAACCCTAGACTATATAAAGATCAATTATTTAGTGTTTGAGTTAGGGTTTGCAAGTGAAATTGGTTTTGAGTAAAAAAAGAAGATTGGGTGACTATAGGCTAACCTCCAACCCCAAGTGCAAGCTCTAAAAAATAATTTTCACCTTAGCCTTCATTTTTGCAAAGATTTGACCTAAAAACCACTAAAAGCACCTCGTTTTCCCAAAAAACCTGAAGAAAAGTCCAAAGGTCCTACTGCTATTTTTTTTGCACCAGTCATCATGTTAGAAGGAGATATTCATACCAGTAGTGATGAGAGTCATACTCCCACCAAGCCAAAGCATCATGGAGGAAAAGAAAAAATATTTGAGCCCCTAGACACCACTCCAATCACTTCATCTCCTATGATACTTTCATGCTTCCAGGATTTAGGGTGCTACAAATTTTGTGAGAAGGTCAAGCAAGTCAGAAACCATTCAGACTTAACTAGATTCTTCGTCTGTAGCTTACAAAACCATCAAGTCAATCTGGTAGGGGTACAATTTGAGCTCTCGTCTCTGATCATTTCCTCAACAGGTATACCAGACATTGGTGAGGTGTGGTTCAAACAAAAGAGGCTAGAGTTGAGTTATTGTGGGCCCTATTTGAAGCCCAACTATCAACAAAATTATAAGGTTGTTTTCCATTTTTCCCATTTACTGGAGAGGTATCTTGCATTGATGAGGCAGATTATCAGTTATTTCATATGTGAAGGGAGATACTCCCAGATCTACTCATATCATATAAGGTTGTTGATGCATTTTACTAGGGTCAAGATGATGAACCTACCTTACTACCTTTTCCAAAGCATTGATAAAATTGCCTCAGTTGTCAAGAATAAAAGCTATGACCACCAAATTCCAAGCCTCTTTCATTACTCCCTAATCAAAATGATTGTCCTATACCAGCTAGAGCAGCAAGGAATATATTGGGAAGCCTTCATCTCACATGATGTGTTTACAAACCCACGGGCCTTCATCCAGAAAAACTTGCCTTCCACTTCACAACCATCTACCTCCACACATCCATCATCCCCCCATGTGCCTTCTCCATAAAGAATTTCACCTCTTAACTCTTCCCCTAAATTTCCAAGTGAGGGGGCTGACAGTAGCCCTATTGAAGAACAAATAGAAGGCAACAGTCAGGAGGAAACTGAGACCTACAATAATGGAAAATAAGGGAGAAATGGAGAAGAAGATGATGAAAATGAAGAAAGTGGTGGTGGCGATGATGAAATTAGTGAAGGAATCCACAAATATGAGAGTAGTGAGCCCTATGAAGAGGAAAACAGAGATGAAAGTAGTAGCTGAATGATGAAGAGGAGGAGCCAGATGATGAGGAGGAGCAAGATGATGAGGAGGACAACCATCAAAGTACACCAGAAATTCAAGGAAAGAGCTGTTGAATATTTCAACAAGAAACAGTGAAGGAGGCATCCTGAAACATAATTCCTGATCCTAGTTGGAAAGTGATCACCAAAACTAGGTGGGGGCCACACAGGTGATTTTTGTCGCAAAGTCTATTTTTAGACTATGTCTATTTTTAGACATATGGATCATGTTCTATGAGTTGCGGGATGCTATTTGTGGATGGTTGGTCAAGTTGGAAAAATAGATGGACTTCTATTTTTAGACATATTGGGCGGAATCTATTTTTAGATTGCCAGTCTAAAAATAGATATGTCAAATATTATTAGCTCTAAATAATATTTGGACTCTAAACATTATCTTATTCTCTTGGAGCACTTCAGTTAAGTGCACAGATGCGGCACAGGAGCTGACAGAAGGAATTACGCTATTCCTGAGGGTTTACTGGAGCTATTGCATGGATACTTCAGTTAGAACTCATGTGACAGAGTTTGGTGGAGTTGATTGAGGAGTTAATGGAATTGTGTTCAGTTTAACTAATCTAAATAGAGTTGAGCTATTTGTATCTAGTTTAACTTATTGATACAATTAGTGAGAGTGGTGTGAATTAATTATTAATTAATTCACTAATTATAAACTCATTAATCAAATAAAGAATACATCAGTTAACTTCAGTGCATGGACAGTTTCAGTGGAGACCAGTGCAAAGATAGGTGAAAGGGCAAGTGTGACTATAAGTGATGCATGGTTTGCATCCAACACTTAGTAGAGATGCCTATAAAGACTGCGTGAGCAAGGCTGGGGTAATACAATTCTCATCAAGAGGCATTCTTCAGCAGGGATTGCGCAGTAGAGGTAGGATATCAAGTGGCAGAGACTGGAGCATGTGTTTTGCTAGATCTAGCTTGATTAGTGTGTAGCAAGTGGAGATTATACTGAGAGCTTGCGAGGAGCTTTGTATGATGATTTTTACATGATCTCTATGACATATATAATATACATATATTTGGGGGTTTTCATCTTTAAGCTTTCCCATTACATACTGTGTTCATATGTGTGAATTTTTATGGCTTTAATGAGTGCATGAAATTGATTTTATTTCCGCATGTGATGATAAATGGTAGAAGAGATTCTGTATTGTGAATGAAGCTAAAATAGTGTGTGATCAAGAGAATCTCAGTGAATAATATATCAGTTACTCAAATTTCTACATGGTATCGGAGCTGTGTTGTAGATTTTCTACATGGAATGAGAGCAAGAATTTTTGGGTGCGCGAGTTTGCAGAGAATATCTGAAATTTTTGGTGTAATATTTTCAGAAAAAAAAAATAGCATATTTGGATTCCTTGCGAAAAAACACCCAAATTGAAAAAAAAATTGGCCGAATCAGAGCTCGGATGAGGGAGATATCGTCGATTTAAAATCAGCACTTTTGTTAGAAAATTTTGCGATGGCGAGACAATTGCAATGTGCACGAGCCAAGAATCTACATGCACTGAGGTACAAGATGCATGAAAAGATTTGAGGAGCAAAGTAAAGGTTAGTGACTTGGTGGTTGAGAGGAAGCCTCTCAACATGCAGCGTGAGAAGTAGTCTCGGAAGGTTGTGGAGCAACCACAACTGGAGATGCAGAAGAATCTTTATAGATTTGAAGTAGATGGGATTTCTACAGAGCTTCCTATTATTGGGAAGTGTGAGAAAGCCATGCAATTGAAGCTTGAGAGAGAGCAGGATTTGCATGCAGGTAAGAGTGAACCTCGGGATGTGGAGCAGCCACAAGATGAGGATCATGGAGTGGGAGCAACCACTCTTGCAGAGAAATTTCGTGCCAGATGGGCAGAGGGAGTGTATGTAGCTATACCACCAGGTGAGAGGTGGGGCGACATGCATGATTAATCCCAAGAGGATATTTTTGGACGGGATTCATTGAGATGGTGTGGATCTCATGAATTGAACACAGCTACAAGGTGACCATAGAGCGATCGTAAGCATGATCAGTTGGATTGATGCGGGAATATCAAAGTGACATTGTCGGATCTTGGAGCACGGTTCAGAGTTGACAGCAAGTGCAGAGTGCATGGGTGCAGAGTTCAACAGCGCAGTGGTTCCTAAAGACATATGCAGTCACTAAGTAGAAGTCAGAGACTTTGATGATAGATGCATCATATTGATTCAGTTGTTTGGAGCCTATTCATTTTTGGAAGAGTTGCAGAAACAGAGATACATGGAGTTGCATGTCACATGAAAAGAAAATCCTTTCTTGTTGAGAGGGAGTGTTGAAAATGGCAACAAGAAATAGTGAAGGAGGCCTCCTGAAACATCTTGCACGATCCTAGTTGGAAAGTGATCACCTAAACTAGGTGGGGACCACACATGTGATTTTTGTCGAAAAGTCTATTTTTAGACTATGTCTAATTTTAGACATATGGATCATGTTGCATGAGTTGGGATACTATTTTTGGATGGTTGTTCAAATTTGTGGAAAAATATATGGATTTATATTTTTTAGAAATGATGGGCGGAATCTATTTTTAGATTGCCAGTCTAAAAATAGATCTGTCGAATATTATTAGCTCGTAATAATATTTGGACTCTAAACATTATCTTATTCTCTTGGAGCACTTTAGTTGAGTGCAAAAATGTGGCACATGAGCTGACAGAAAGAATTACGCTATTCCTGAGGGTTATGTGGAGCTATTGCATGGATAATTCAGTTACAACTCATGTGACAGAGTTTGGTGGAGTTGATTGAGGAGTTAATGGAGTTGTGTTCAGTTTAACTAATCTAAATATAGTTGAACTAGTTGTATTTAGTATAACTGATTAATACACTTGTGGAGAGTGGTGTGAATTAATTATTAATTAATTTACTAATTATAAACTCATTAATCAACTAAAAGAATACATCAGTTAACTTCAGTGCATGGACAGTTTCAGTGGGGACCAGTGTAGAGATAGGTGAAAGGGCAAGTGTGACTATCAGTTGTGACTATAAATGATGCATGGTTTGCATCCAAAACTTAGTAGAGATGCCTATAAATACTACGTGAGCAAGGCTGGGGTAAAAAATTCTCATCAAGAGGCATTCTTCAGCAGGGATTGCGTAGTAGAGGCAGGCTATCAAGTGGCAGAGATTGGAGCATGTGTTTTGCTAGATCTAGCTTGATTAGTGTGTCGCAAGTGAAGATTATAATGAGAGCTTGTGAGGAGCTTTGTATGATGATTTTTTCATGATCTCTATGACATATATAATATATAGATAGTTGGGGGTTTTCAGCTTTAAGCTTTCCCATTACATACTGTGTTCATATGTGTGAATTTTTATGGCTTTAATGAGTGCATGCAATTGATTTTATTTCCGCATGTCATGATCAATGGTAGAAGATATTCTCTATAGTGAATGAAGATAAAATAGTGTGTGATCAGGAGAATCTTGGTGGATAACATATCAGTTAGTCAAATTTCTACAAGAGTTGTTGAGCCTCAAAATTGTGCTTTCTTTCATTCCACTTTACCTCATTTTCCTTTGTCCATTGCTATTCTAGACCCAATTGATCAATGAATATAGTTTAAACTACTTTTAGAATGATTTACATGACTGACTTGCTAAGTTTTGTTATTTTTGCCATTGTAAAGCATTTTGACCGGAACTAGCTGCAGAATGCAGACATTCCGTAGCTAACCGGCGATTCTGCAGCTGTCTTCACGTTTGAGTATGTTCCAAGTGGCCTCGCAAGAAAAACCGCATATGGGCATAATCCACGTCATGTCTACATGGTTCGTTGCTCATCATGGAGGAAGAAACGAATTCTGGGTATGGTTTTGGAACGTGGGAACATATTTAGGAAGGAAGACTTCTATTAGGACTGTCTCAGTCCAGATGTCTTTTCCCTTTTCACGCAGCCACTTCAAGAGTCCTAATGTGATTCCAATAAGGAAAGACAATGTTCCTGAATTTTTGCAAATCTTGTTATTTACATTTTTTATATAAACACTTGGGAAACCGAGAGCTAGGCTAGATTTTATGCTAGATTTTGTTCTAGATTTTGCTTAGATTATGTGCTACATTTCTGAAGACGCAGAGTGCTATGTTCAAGTTATTTCATCTTTAATGAAGTAGACAATTTTGTTTTGAAAGCGTTGATTTAATTTGGAGTTGAATTCCGTCAGGTGGTAGAGGGCCCCTGCCTCTTGCACGGATTTATTTGCGTAAATTAGATAAGTATTCTAGCTGCCTTTAAATTTTTTTGAAGTTGAATTAGTACTTGTTTTAATTAGCTACTGTAGTTATACTCATTCTAACTCTTCCACAAGAAGAAGCTCTTCCAAAATATTATAATGATGAATGGGGAATGGCTATAGTATTGTAGGATTAGAAGTTGAATTCGTAGTTGTTTTTAATTAGCTACTGTAGTTATACTGATTCTAACTCTTCCACAAGAAGAAGCTCTTCCAAAAGATTATAATGATGAATGGGAAATGGCTATAGTATTGTAGGATTTGGTTGTAATTTTTGTTGTTCACTATCACAGTTACACTTGTTCTAATCACTCTTCCACAAGAAGAAATTCTTCCAATAAATTCTTAAGGAGTCCAAGGCATAACCGTGATAATGAATGTTTTAGTTGTGTGTTCGTACTAAGTATCATCGTTGTTCTTGCTCTTAAACGCTTGCCCAAAATATCATAATGACGAGTAGGAGATGGCTATGATATCTTAGTTTTTCATTGCTTTCAGTCTTTTTGCTTGCATTTGCACTCAATTACACAGTCAGAATTGTTCGAAAATCTCTTCCAAAAGAAGGAACTCTTCCAAAATATCAATAATGATGGACAAACAGACTGTATAATTCCATAGAATAATGCATGGTAGCTTAGTTAGGATACTCTGGAGTTTAATTGCACTTAACTCATGTTCAGTTACTTTGTTTTGAGTTTGATGATGACTTGTAGTTCAGCATTGTTTTAGATTAGTGGCATCTTAAGTTCATTTTTAGATTAACTCATTGCATTGCACTCCATATTTAGATTGTTATTCACTGCACATTAGATTACTTCAGTTGTTAAGATTAACAAAACATCCTTCATTATTTACAAACATCTTCTTGTTCTAAAATCTACAATTGATCCATAACCATATGAACAGAAGACAACATCATTTTAAGGCCTGAAGTATCTCTGCAATTTCCTTATCATTTCATAAACAGAGTCCTCCCTCAAAAGATTACTTTGAAAAGAAATCAATAACTCTTGAGTAAGGTTTTGTGACATTCAATTGAATTGCAGAATAGAGTTAGAAAACTAGTCCTAGAATAGAAGATCTTATGATGATATCAATGTTTTATTCCAAACATACTTCAACAAATCTCTAACCAAGGATAAAATGCTGCATCATTATAAGTTAGTTGTTTAAATTGTTTAGTTAGGAAGATTTGCATGTTTAGTTGATCATTTCTCAAGTTGAGTTTATGTTTTTAATCATTTCCTTAGAAGTCATTATCAAGCTCTGTTTTTGCTTAGTTATAGTTAGATTTGATTCTACTTCAGTGTTTCCAATTGCATTTGTCATTTGTCACCCATCAATTAGGCTTAACTCTGTTTTTAATCACCAGCTCCTTTCCATTAGCCTTCTAGGCATTTTCCTTGTGAACATAAAACCACCAAAAGACCAAAAACATCATAAATCATCACAAAACACTACACACAACGCATTAGGAAACAAGCACCTAGGTACATACAGTACACTTCACTTCAGCAGTTTACCAACCCTGGTTGACAATTAAATGAGCTCAGTTTAGGAGACTAGATTGAGACCAAACATTTTGGCGCCGTTGCTGGGGAAGTGAAAACTAGGTAACCTTTGTTTCTTAGCATCCAAAAACAATTTTATGCGTAGGGAGAGAGATTCAAGGGGGAGATTTATAAGCAGCAGAGGCAGAAGATTGATTTCTAGAACACCACTTGTTTCATCTAGATCCAGAGCTAGTACACCTTCAACTCAAACCCATCTTCCATCCTTTATTGATCCTGGACTTCTAGAAGATCTAAGGTCAACTATTCCATTAGAGAAACCTTCCACTTCATCCACTGAACCCGCCATAGAAGAAGATCTAAAGACTCCTAGTAGGGATACAAACCTTTCCACTTCTACAAGAGAGTCAACCATGGCAGAAGAAGGAGGAGGAGGAGTTTTTAATGGAGAAAACACACTATTTGGAGGTAGAGGTAGAGGTAGAGGAGAAGGAGGTAGAGGTGAAAATGGAGGAAGAGGTAGAATAGGAAGCTCTTTTGGGTTCCCTATACTTGATGAAGAAACCAAGACAACCATGAAAAACATTTCACCCTCTCTCCTTCCAAACTTTTATGGACTTAAAACTGAAGATCCTGAAACTTTCTTATTTGAATTTGAAGTGTTGTGTAGAACTTATGACTACCTACAAGATGCTCAAAAACTGAAATTATTTCCTTCAACTTTGAAGGGAGCAGCATTGAAGTGGTTTATGAGTCTAATCAGTAGTTCTATTATAACATGGGAAGATATGAAAACAAGCATTTCTAGAGAGATATTTGGATTATTGTATGTCGGTTAATCATAAGGAAGAAGTGTTCAAGATGTTACAAAAAGAAGATGAAAACTTAGAAGATTTGTTGGAAAGATTTAATTATAACATCAAAAGGGCAAAAATGGAAAATCTAGATCAAGACACCTTAAAAGCTCTTTTGTTCAAAACAATTAGGGATGAATGGTTGGATATTCTTAACATGATGGGAAAAGGGGATATATCACAACTCACATTACCTGAAATATCTGAGTTATGTATTAACCTTTCAAGAGGGAAATCCAAAACTGTCAAAGGTCCAAGAGATCCTGCTCTTGCAAGGGCAAGTAAGTCTGCTTCTGGGACAGTAAGTAGATCAGAAATAGGACACATGCTTGATGATTTTAAATCTGATATCTTAGGGAGTCTTAGTGAACAAATAGACACCCTTAAGATACAAAACAAGAAAAAGGCTGAATCTGATGCCTTGGCAATATTTTGTCCCAAATGTAGAAAGAAACATGCCTTGAGAGAGTGTCCTTTGGATGTAAAAGTTGTAGAAACCTGTGTCATTTGTTCTGAGAAACATGAGACCAAGAATTGTCCTTCTCTTCCTGGTCTCAAAGCTGTCTTTCAGGAGGAAACTCCTACAGATTCCACAGAGTCTCTCAATTTTGTATTTAGAAGACCTTGGCAGGGACCTCAAACACAAGGATTCCATGATCAAATGTATAATCAACCTCCACCTTGGAATTCTTGGCAGCAACCTTGGCCCCAATTTCAAAATCAATCTCAATCTTGGGCATAAGGATCACAAAGTCCCTATGGAAGATACTCTCCATACTATCAGTATCCACCATCCTATCCACCATATCCACATTTTTATCCTCAAAATCCTCAACAAAATTTTCCTCAAAATCTTCAACAAAATTTTCAACAAAATCCTCAACAACATCATCAAAACCAACCACATCAAAATCAACCACTTCCATTACCATTCCCTCAAAAATCCAATCAATTGCCGGCTCAGCCCATACCAAACCCCAATAATAAGAACCCTCCGAATACATACATGATAGAAGGACAACAGTTTCCAACTTATTTAATTACTCCTCTAGACCTTAGTGATGTTCAACTTAGGTCTGGAAGGATACTTGAAAAGAGGAAACCTTCTGTGATCATACAAGAACAAGATAATTCTGAGGAAGAATCCCTACGGGTGAATAAAAGTCTTGAGGAAGACACATCCTTTCAAGACCCACACATTGAAAAACTAAAACAAAAAGATCCAATAAATCCAACTCCTATATTAGAGCAACCATCCACATCTACTTCTATACCTCCCTTTCCGGAAAGATTACAAATTGATAGAGGTGTAGAAAAACAAATCATGGTGCCTAATTATGATTTCTTAGATGAATTGAGAAATGTTTGCATTAAAATTCCATTACTGCAAGCCATCAAGGAAATCCAAATTTTAGCCAAAACAATAAAGGAGTTGAGTATGAAAACAACAAGAAAAAGAATAAGAGAAACCAAGAAAATTCAACTGGTAGGACAAATAGCAGACATTATGATGGGCAAGATTGCTATTCCAAAGTATCTTGACCCAGGAAATCCAGTTGTCAAAATTCACATCAATGGAATTGAAATTCAAAACACACTCATTGATTTAGGAGTAGCAATAAATATCACGAGTAGACAAATCATGGACAAACTGAAACTTCCCAATCTTCTCTTTACACCCACACTATTACAATTAGCAGATAGATCTGTGATCAAACCAGATGGGGTAATAGAAGACATTCCAGTGTCCCTAGATTCTTGGGAGTACCCTGTGGATTTCATGATCCTAACTCCTAAGAATAATCTAGGAGGCCATCCTGTTATATTAGGAAGACCTTGGTTGGCTACAACTGATGCTTTTATTAGTTGTAGGTCTGGTGATATGTATATTTCTGATGGTAGTTCAACTAAGAGATTCACTTTATATCCTCCAGCTAGGACAATTACAGATCTAGATGACACTCAATGGATAGAGGATGAAGAAGATTTACAACCACTCTTCACAATTTCTGAAATTAGTGAAGATAATCAATTTCTGAATACTCTAGAAAACTTTGAATCCTCTCCAGAACACAAACATGAATCATTTCAAGAGGGATCCAATATTGAGTTTTTGTCATCTAGGCAGATGTCTCTTCATTCTATGGACAAATTTGGTAGCTCTACAAGTGAAATTTTTCCAGGTAAAACTTTGAATAAACAAGAACCTAGAAAAATCTCAACAAGAAGAGTTAGTCAAAGTATTACAGAGACATTCTTCTGCATATGCATGGGAATACATTGACATGAAAGGGATAAGTCCCAAGACTTGTACTCATCACATACATATAGAGGCAAATTGCAAACCAATCAGACAGCCTCAAAGACGGATGAATCCAAATCTTAGGGAAATTGTCAAGGAAGAATTGCAAAAATTGTTAAATGTTAATTTCATCTATCCTATTTCAGATATTCAGTGGGTTTCTCCTTTGGTAATTGTGCCAAAGAAAAATGGAAAATGGAGGGTGTGTGTTGACTACCGAGAACTGAATAAAGCTACTCTTAAAGACCATTTTCCCTTACCTTTCATAGATCAAGTATTAGATACATTAGTTGGCAAAAAGTACTTTTCATTCCTAGATGGGTTTAGTGGTTACAATCAAATCCAAGTAGCACTTGAAGACCAAGACAAAACCACATTCACCTGTCCTTGGGGTACCTATGCTTACCGAGTATTGCCATTTGGATTATGTAATGCACCTGCAACATTCCAAAGGGCAGTATTAGGAATTTTTTCGGATCTAATACATGACTGTGTAGAGGTGTACATGGATGATTTCACAGTTTACGGGAATACATTTGAAGAGGCTTTAGAAAACTTGGAAAAAGTCTTAAAAAGATGTCAAGAAGCAAACTTTTCACTTAGTCATGAAAAATGTTTTATGATGTTTACTGAAGGTATTGTTTTAGGGCACCACATTTCAGGGGACGGGATTAGAGTTGATGAGGCAAAAGTTGAAGTCATTTCTAACCTATCCATTCCTAGTTGTCAAAGAGATGTTAGAAGTTTTCTAGGATTTACAGGGTATTATCGGAGATTTATAGAAAACTTTACCAAAATAGCATCTCCACTCTTCAAATTACTCACCAAAGATTGTGAATTCAAGTGGACTTCTGATTGCCAGTTAGCTTTTGAAACCCTGAAAACCAAAATTTCTGAAGCACCTATATTAAGGGGACCTAACTGGAAGTTACCTTTTCATATATCGACAGATGCTTCCGATACAGCTCTAGGAGCAGTATTGGGACAGAAAGATTTAATTCCCCATGCCATCTATTATATCAGCAAAAATTTGACTCCTGCAGAGTTAAACTATATCAGAATCCTAGAAGAGTTGGCTGCCATTTTATGCCATAAACAAATTTAGGCACTATATAACAGGCTATGAAACTTTTGTTCACACTGATCATTCTGCAATTAGATACTTAATGAACAAATCAATCACTAATGGCAGAGTTATAAGATGGTTGTTACTCTTACAAGAATTCAACATTACTATTCTAGATAGGCCTAGAAAACAAAACACAGTGGCTGATTTCCTATCTAGACTCCAAAATATCAAAGATGACACTCCGGTTGAAGATCAATTTCCTGATGAATATCTTTTTGCAATCTCTACTCAAACTCCATGGTTTGCCGATATTGCTAATTATTTAGTTTCAGGAAAATTTCCTTCAATTATGAATGCAAGGGATAAAAGAAAAAACATTAATGATAGTGCAAATTATTCATGGGTCGCTAATGAGTTGTACAAGACAGGTCCAGATTTGATCATTAGAAGGTGTGTTCGTGAAGATGAGATGCCTGAGATTCTCAAGGCATGTCATGACGAACCTTGTGGCAGACACTTTGCAGATAAGAGACAACCTATAAGATCCTTAATCTAGGATATTATTGGCCATCCTTGTTTAAAGATGCTAAGGAGTATGTCAAAAGGTGTGACAGTTGCCAAAGGGTAGGGAAACCTTCTCCTTCAGGTGAGATGCCATTACAACCTTAGGTACACATTGAACCTTTTGAAAAATGGGCTTTGGATTTTGTAGGACCTATTAGTCCTCCATCAAGACAAAAGAAGTATATATTAGTTTGCACTGATTATGTTACTAAGTGGGTAGAAGCTAAACCATTACTTGTTGCTAATGAATCATCTGTAGTTACTTTTCTTTTTGAGGATATTTTTACTCGTTTTGGTGTCCCAAGGGAAATTTTTACAGATCAAGGAGCTCAATTTACATCAAGGCTAGTGGAGCAAATAATGGAGAAGTACAAAATCAGACATAGAAAATCTACTCCTTATCATCCACAAGCAAATGGTCAAGTGGAATATACTAATAATGCCATTGAAGGAATCCTAACGAAGACTGTTCATTTACATAGAAGAGATTGGGTAGATAGGCTTCCTGAAGCCTTGTGGGCCTATAGAACTACATGGAGAAACACAACAGGCCATACTCCTTATGAGCTTGTTTATGGAAAGCAAGTTTTGTTTCCCATAGAGTTCCAAATTCAAACCTTCAAAATGGCAGTTCAGCTAGGACTTGATTTGACGGAGGCACAAAAGCATAGAATGGAGCAAATTAATGAATTGGATGAGATCAGACAAGATGCAGTTCAGAAAACAAGTCTAGTCCAACAGCAAAGGACTAGATGGCATGACAAGTACATCAAAGAGAAGAAATTCAAAGAAGGTGACTGGGCTTTCTTGTTTGATTCAAAATTCAAGGATTTTCAAGGTAAATTTCAAACACATTGGCTTGGGCCATATGAAATTGTTGAAATTTTTGACAATGGAGCAGTAAAAATCAGGACAATAGATGAAGAAGAGGTCACTTTTCTTGTGAATGGTCATAGATTGAAGCTATATCACAAACCTCTCTCAAGAGAAGAATTTGTCAAGAAGTTCCAAGAAAGTAGTGATGTGAAGTTAATGAAGAAGAATCTCTCTTCTTCATCAACTTGATTAAATTTTCTGAAGCATTTCTCTTTGAAAAAGATAGGGTGAAAATCAGAGTCTCTCTGACACTCTAACTTTTCCCATTTTTGTTTTTACAAACAGCTGTTACAAAAATCATAAGTTCGGATCCATAGTGCTTATGATCCACCTCATTTCATTTCACTCCATTCACTTATCCATCCATACTCCATCTCATTCATTCATTCATATTCTACTCCATTCCACATATCATTCATCTCATTCCATCCTCCATCCATCTCATTTTCATGTCAAAATACAAAATTTGATGTCTTGCTGTAAGTGAATAAAACATGTCATGAATTGCAGTATAGTTCTTATGTTCTTTCACTCCATTTCATAAACTGAATCCATTCCATTTCATCATCCACTTCATACATATCATAATCCATCATCCATATTCATTCATAACATGTAACATTTCACCTATATTCCAAAAACACTCCATTCCATGATTAAAATGCTCTACAGGAACATTCTGCAGCTCAACAGACATTCTGCAGCTCATCAGCCTTTCTGCAGCCGGACAGTCTTTCCGCAGCTACAAATCCTGAAGTCATCAATCAGCAGACATTAGAATTGCAACAAAATGATCCAGTGTATCCATGAATAAAAAAAAAAATCAAGAAGGACCATGAAGACTCTTCCAAAGGTGAAGAAAGAAGACAAAGACTACAAAAATCAAATGAAAGGCAGAGGTAACAAGTTTAAATTATAATGGCATTTCATAAAATTTTAGCATAGTTTTAGTTATGGATTGTTCGAAAAGGTTGTTTTAATTATTTTTATTGATCAAGACCAATAAACCCTCCACATACTTTGGATTAAAATCTCTCATTTCAAATTCCATATCCGATATCATTTAAGCGGTTAAAAAGGTCGAGGTATTTGAATTCTTCACGTCTCTTAACCAAATCATTCAATGATGATTCTCTTTGCCGTTGTAAAAATCTCCGTCGTCTCTTCAATCATTAATTCGTTCCCTCCACCTCACTCCACTACTTCATTGTGTGACCACTGCCATCACTCCATTTTGTAGCCGGCATTTCATTCCGTAGACAGAGATATTCTTATCACCGAGAGCAGAGAAAAAGGATATCAGTTTGAATATCAAAGAATTATCATTGTAAACGCAGAGAAAAGCAAAAGGGTAAACTCAGAGGTATAGTAGTGTGGGAAATTTGAAGCCATTTGTCACTGTCAAACAGAGACATATCATCTCGACGTTTGAAATTGTTTTCATTGTCAACCAGAGGCATATTAGTCCAAAATTTGAAGATGTTGTCATTGTCAATCAGAGGGATATCATTTCGAAGTTTGAGGAAATTTTTCATTGTCAACCAAAGGTATGTCATTCCAAAATTTGAAGCCATTGTTATCTAGAACTTGAAGCCATTTCAATTCGAAAGTGAAAGTTGTTATTTGTGTGGGTAGAAGAGTGTTAATTTGAACATTGAAGAAGCAATCATGGGTTTCATTGTAAGAACTAAACCAATGGGTTCAAAATATTTAGAAGGCTACCCTCAATGCAAAGAAATGTTGCAACAGATAGGATGGCTTCAATTTTTGGAGATATTTAATGGCTTCCACAAGGAAGTCACTAAAAAATTTGCAAGATCATTTCAAGGAACTGAAGTTGAAGTGGGAGATGTCAAATTTACTGTCACTGAAGTTTTCATTGCAGAGCCTACAGGGTTTCTCAGAACTGGAGAGAGATGGTTCAAAAACAGAGAATTCCACAATGAATCCTGGAAGCAAATTTTAAAATCACCAGGTATGGATGTCACTGTATTTAAGAAAGGAATTCCAAGTTCTGCATTGAAAAATAAATGGAGAAACATACTACTTCTTCTGCAAAAATTTATTACATGTGAGGGTAGATATGGGACATTTTATGTCTACCACATCAGACTGATAATGCATTTTCTGGGGGAAGACTTAAACCTACCATATTTCTTACTTCAAATTTTGAAGAAGATGGCTTCCTGTGTTCAAAGAAGGGCTCAATTTTTAGAGACAACTCTATATCATCATGGTTTGGTCAAAATTTTGATTGAACACCATCTAGCTAAAACAAATGATACATGGGACAATTTCTTGATAAGAAATCATTTTGAAGAGCCAAAAGAACCATCACCTGAACCACAGCCTACAAGGAGAAGTAGAAAATGGAGAGCCTCAAAAGTTGAAATTGACAAAAAAGTCCAAGAGAGCAGTGAGGAAATCATTTTAGAGAAGTTGACTCAAATCAAGAGGCAACTTAAGAAAGAAAAGGTAATCAGGAAATCTGCCATGAAGAAAGGAGAGGGATCTTCTCAGCCTAGAAGAAGCCACAGACTAAAGGGGAAACTGAAGAAAACACTAATCAAACAAACAGGGGTAATTAATATAGAAGATGAGGAAACATCCATTGAAGAAGATGTTGAAGAGGATTTTAATGAAGGAACCCCTGAAATTGACCCTGCTCAACAAGAAATTTATGACTATGTGGAAACTTTGGAGAGGAGAGCTTCAGAAAGCAGAGAGAGAACCCCTAGTCCTACACTGTCTAAAATAGATGTATTAAGAAGGGATAGGTATGAGTTGGAAATACTTAACAGACACATCAAAAATGAGAATGAAATTCTCAAAGATCAAGTCAAGCTCAAAACTGATATGAACTTAACCTTATCCCTACATATAGACAAAGTGGTAAAGACCAATGAGAAGTTGAAGAAAAGGAACAAGAAGCTAATCAGGGCACTCACCAACCTAAGGCTCAAACTTGTTATCAGAAAACCCAGAAGATCTCTAGCTTCCAGACAAAGGAGAAGGAGAGGATTAGATGTCCTTGCAGAAGCCTCTGAGTTCATAGGATAATTTGCATGAGGACATGCAAAGAGACAACAGTGGGGGTATGTTGAGCCTCAAAATTGTGCTTTCTTTCATTCCATTTTACCTCATTTTCCTTTTTCCATTGCTATCCTAGACCCAATTGATCAATGAATTTAGTTAAAATTACTTTTAGAATAATTTACATGACTGACTTGCTAAGTTTTGTGATTTTTGCCATTGTAAAGAATTTTGACCGGAACTAGCTGCAGAATGCAGACATTCCGTAGCTAACCGGCGATTCTGCAGCTGTCTTCACGTTTGAGTATGTTCCAGGTGGCCTCTCAAGAAAACCGCATATGGGCATAATCCACGTCATGTCTACATGGTTCGTTGCTCATCATGGAGGAAGAAATGAATTCTGGGTATGGTTTTGGAACGTGGGAACACATTTAGGAAGGAAGACTTCTATTAGGACTGTCTCAGTCTAGATGTCTTTTCCCTTTTCACGCAGCCACTTTAAGAGTCCTAATGTGAGTTCGATAAGGAAAGACAGTGTTCTTGAATTGTTGCAAATCTTGTTATTTACATTTGTTATATAAACACTTGGGAAACCGAGAGCTAGGCTAGATTTTATGCTAGATTTTGTTCTAGATTTTGCTTAGATTCTGTGCTACATTTCTGAAGACGCAGAGTGCTATGTTCAAGTTATTTCATCTTTAATGAAGCAGACAATGTTGTTTTGAAAGCATTGATTTAATTTGGAGTTGAATTCCGTCAGGTGGTAGAGGGCCCCTGCCTCTTGCACGGATTTATTTGCATAAATTAGATAAGTATTCTAGCTGCCTTTACGTTTTTTTTGAATTTGAATTAGTAGTTGTTTTAATTAGCTACTGTAGTTGTACTCATTCTAACTCTTCCACAAGAAGAAGCTCTTCCAAAAGATTATAATGATGAATGGGAAATGACTATAGTATTGTAGGATTAGAAGTTGAATTCATAGTTGTTTTTAATTAGCTACTGTAGTTATACTCATTCTAACTCTTCCACAAGAAGAAGCTCTTCCAAAAGATTATAATGACGAATGGGGAATGGCTATAGTATTGTAGGATTTAGTTGTAATTTTTGTTGTTCACTATCACAGTTACACTTGTTCTAATCACTCTTCCACAAGAAGAAACTCTTCCAAGAAATCCTTAAGGAGTCCAAGGCATAACAGTGATAATGAATGTTTTAGTTGTGTGTTTGTACTAAGTATCATCGCTGTTCTTGCTCTTAAACGCTTTCCCAAAACATCATAATGACGAGTAGGGGATGGCTATGATATCTTAGTTTTTCATTTCTTTCAGTCTTTTTGCTTGCATTTGCACTCAATTACACAGTCAGAATTGTTCTAAAATCTCTTCCAAAAGAAGGAACTCTTCCAAAATATCAATAATGATGGACAAACAGACTGTATAATTCCATAGAATAATGCATGGTAGCTTATTTAGGATACTCCGGAGTTTAATTGCACTTAACTCATGTTCAGTTACTTTGTTTTGAGTTTGATGATGACTTGTAGTTCAGCATTGTTTTAGATTAGTGGCATCTTAAGTTCATTCTTAGATTAACTCATTGCATTGCACTCCATATTCAGATTGTCATTCACTGCACATTAGATTACTTCAGTTGTTAAGATTAACAAAACAGCCTTCATTATTCACAAATCTCTTCTTGTTCTAAAATCCATAATTGATTCATCACCATATGAACAGAAGACAATATCATTTTAAGCCCTGAAGTACCTCTGCAAATTTCCTTATCATTTCATAAACAGAATCCTCCCTCAAAATACTACTTTGAAAAGAAATCAATAACTCTTGAGTAAGGTTTTGTGACATTCAATTGAATTGCAGAATAGAGTTAGGAACTAGTCCTAGAATAGAAGATCTTAGGATGGTATCAATGTTTTTCCTCCAAATCTGTTTCAAATCTCTAATCAAGGACAAAATGTTGCATCATTGTAAGATTAGTTGTTTAACCATGTAGTTAGAGAATTTGCATGTTTAGTTGATCATTTCTCAAGTTGAGTTTATGTTTTTAATCATTTCCTTAGAAGTCATTATCAAGCTCTGTTTTTGCTTAGTTATAGTTAGATTTGATTCTACTTCAGTGTTTCCAATTGCATTTGTCATTTGTCACCCATCAATTAGTCTTAACTCTGTTTTTAATCACTAGCTCCTTTCCATTAGCTTTCTAGGCATTTTCCTTGTGAACATAAAACCACCAAAAGACCAAAAACATCATAAATCATCACAAAAGACCAAAAACATCACAAAACACTACACACAACGCATTAGGAAACAAGCACCTAGGTACATACAGTACACTTCACTTCAGCAGTTTACCAACCCTGGTTGACAATTAAATGAGCTCAGTTTAGGAGACTAGATTGAGACCAAACAAGAGTCATGAGATTCATGACAACAGTCATGATTGTCTTGACAAAAATAAGTCCATGGATAACAAAGAAAATCAGAGTGAGGCAAGTGCAGAAGATATCAAGAAAAATAAAGGTCAAAATTATGATAGTGTCACCTTTAAAACTTCCATTGTTACCCCTCTTACATGCACATATCACAGAGGGAGAAGAAATGTGTTTGCTACCTCTAAAAGGCAAAGGGCCATCTCTTCCCAAACAACCAAAACATTGGAAAAAGGAAAAGAAAAAAAGGAAAAGTTTGAGCAGAAGCTACAAGTAAGAAGGAGAAAAAGGATAAAAAAGAATTCTCAAGGGCCTCTTTTTGTTGATCTAAACAGTGATAATGAGGACCAAGGGATAAGTACTAAGTTTCTCCTCTTAGAAAAGGATGTCCGGCTTCAAGAATGGGAAAAGGATTTTGAGAGGGCACAAAGGGTCATATAATATTATAAAGAGGAGCATAAACATTTCAAAGAGGTGAAGAGGGGCCTTGCCTTGCAGAAGAAAATGGTCAATTACTATGCAAGGAAGAGCATTCTTTATAATGCCAAACTCAAGCAAGCCCTCATGGAGCTAGAAGAGCTAAAAAGGACCAAAGTGCATGATAGCCTTAGGATCTTGGATGATGATTCTCAGTAGGTGTCTAAAACCCCTTGAGGGGTCTCCACGCAAATTTTGAGGCAAATCCGGAAACTTTTTGCTTTTTCCAAATTTTGACCCCTAGGAGTGCAGCACCCTAGTCGCTACGCACAAAATTGGGGCATCCTCAACTGTCGGAGTTTACATTTTTGGATTTTTCAAATCACCAATAGTCTACCCACAAAATTTCAGGTCAATTGGAGCATTTTTCTGCCTCAAAAGGTCAAAAAACACGTCAAAATTCACCTTTCTGCCTCCTTTTTAGGCCAGGCACTGCGCACATAGCAGTCATGGGAGATTTGATTTTTGAGCAGGTAAATGGAATCCATTCAGCACAAATCAAGTATTTTTGGAATGTAGAATCATCAAGATTTCCAACGAGCCATCACGTGGCTAAATTCCGGGAAGGGGTCCAAAACTCAGCTACAACAAAACCTATTTTTTGTTGAAATGGCGCTACACACAGAGATAGCCTTTTGCCAAAAAGTCAACAAAAGACACTGATTAATGAAAAATTGGTTTTTTAATGTTTTTTTTGGACAAATACCTCTTGATTTGATTTTGGATTTATTTTTTGATGTTTTTCATTTATTATCTTATCTCTTATGTGTCTTCGGCCTTGCATAGTCATTCAGCACGTCTATGACATTTATGGCTAAATTAGGGTTTTTGGAAGCCTCTTAGGGTTTCCACCTCCTCATTTTGCTCCATAAATAGAGCATGAGACTCTTATGTATTATTTGGATTTTGATGACTAATGTTGAAGCAATACATAGTATCTTGAATTTTTTGATAACAATTTGATGTCTTGGAGCTCATGCATGCCCTGGTTTGCTTGTTGATGGAGAGAGAATTTTTGCAGGATCCATAAGCTTGGTTGATGGCGAAGTGTTTCTTATGTTCATGTTTTCTAGTTTTCCGTTATGTTTTGCATCTTTCTATTTTTGCAGTAGGACAAGAAATTTATATTAATAAATGTTTTCTGATGGCACCTTAATTCTATTTGTCCTTCACTGCCACAATGTTTTCTTCTGTTGAGATATGTTAGGGAATCCATCTCTTGCTCCCTAAGACGTTATTAGCTTGTCCATTTCTTGAATGGTTTAGATCAGTTAGTGTCAAGTATGATTTATGGCTAGTCCTGCATATTGTTGCCACTGAAATACTATGTTCTTGGAATCATCTCTTTAAAAGCATCTTTGCCTAGGTTTATCAAAGAAGTCTGTTTCAAGCAAGCTCTTTGCCTTTACTTAGCTAAATTTGTTTCAAGGAACCTTCATAGTTGTAACTTTAGATGTTCATGGTTTTCTCTCCTTCTATGGTTATAGCTACTTGTGCATCTTAAATTTTGTTTTGCTCTTAGTGATGAAATCTATGAAATTTAAATAAGTTTGTTGCCTTTCTATGTTTCATATAAATGTTTTTTCTTGGTTGATTATCTCCTTTCATTCTGAAATAAAATGGATTAGGTTTTTCTTATGCCTTTTATTCTTTTTCTATGCTCATAAATCTTCTAACTCTCTCAGTTTACAAGTACATAAAGGATTCAAATTTTTCCCTTTATTAGCTTATTGTTCTCAAGCTTAATGTTCACCTCATGACCCTTCACAACCTTAAAAGATCCACCAACCAAGTTAAAATTTCCCTGCAAATGCTCTTGAAACCATTGATGAACTTATCATGACCTTGTTGGACTCCATTGCCCAATGACTTAACAATCTCCCTTGTTTTATATCTAAATCTATCTGAGCATCATACCCAACCAAAAACTCTCAAAATACCGTGCACTTAAAATCTAGCCTAAAATCAATCCTAATAAGCAAACAAGTTCATATCTTTGCATCTATTAGTGAGATCCCTCTTCGAATCCAGGAAGGCTAGGTCCTTGGATTCAAAAGCTTGGTTTGATGTTACCCCTGTCCATTTGTATCTCAATCAATCTAGCAAATTATGGGGACCTAACAGAATGGCATGGTTTTATTGGGTTATGATAGTGGTTTTTAGCCTTTCCATGCCTTTTCTGGATACCATGGTGTGTTGGGATTTTGATCTCGATTGAGATATGGATTTTCTGGATGGATTTGGAATCTAGTGTGGAGGTGGCATCAAGGTTCATTCCTAAAGGCATAAGAACCCGTTGACCGGTTCTGGTGGGATACACGGTAAAGTATCAGGTAGGTGTCTCAGTTTAGGGATTAGTGATCTGGGATTGGATTTTGGTAAATCCTGAGAGACAGGGAGATGGAAAATTCCTCAAGTATAGTGATAGATTTTAGATGACGTTTCCATGTTCTGCTCAAATTTTGGTGATCAGAGCACTAGTTGGGTGTGATCATGATATGGTGAGGGTGGAGTTGATTTAACCTATGGATTCCCCTAGTTATGTTTTTGGATGATTTTATCCATGATATCCCACGTTCATGCTTGTAATATGGCATGGGGGTGATTGGTTGAAGAGAGATTTGGCTCAGTCATGTCTATGGTCGGGTGGAACGTGGAATTCTCGAACCTCGTTAGTATTTTCCTGTGTTTAATGGAAGCTAAATTCTCTTTCTTTTGTACCTATTATTATGTGGATTTAATGGTGGTATTCTCACTGTTATTTACATGGTTTAATGTTGGCTATAAGCATGTTTAAATGACTAGTTCATGTCATGTTAAATTCATGTATTCACTTGTAATTGTTAAAATGATGGATGTAATACCTAATTGATGTCGTATCTGGTTAAGGGAGAAGGTGGTGATCCTTCTTGTAATGTTTCATATGTGATTTTAGTTATTTCTTGTTTATCTTGTATCCTATACCTGTATATTATATCCATGCCAAGTGTTTGACATAATGTCAATCCTGGATAGGGATGGTCGAGCTTAGTCCTAGAGTTAATTTTTGGTTTAATGGTGTTGGCACTGTGTATTTAATGATTCCTAGAAATTGCAGGGAGTTATGGGTAGTGCCAGAGATTCTGGGCTTAAAAATTTCCTTAAATAGACATAGGCACATTTCTAGGCAATTTAGTCCTTGGATGCTGGCATGCAGGATCATGCGTGCATCCAGAGCCTCCCAGAAGCATGGATGCAGGTATGTGCATGTGCCCAGGGGATATTTTCCATGAAATATCAATGGGACTAAGGGATAGGTCAAGTGGATAATTAGGATAGCCTTTGGGGGTCCTGTAGTAGGTATTAAAGGTATGTGTTATGGTTTTTTCTTTTATTGCGCTTCCTTAAGGTCGCCAAGGAGGTTGAATCTATCTTAATGACCTCTCATCCAATGTTTACCCCAGTTTTCTGGTTATGTAGCTAGTCCTAAGGGGAGTGGTACATTACAGGTTGTATCAGAGAATGGTTGAGCTCTCCTTGGGAAAATTGTGATTTTGGCAATATTTTCGTCATCATGTACTCATGTCGGTCATGTATGTGTTTGTCATGTTATCTCATATGTACTTGTTGCATTTTCATTATGATGGTCATGGTGGCAGTGGTGTCACCGTGTAAGGTCTGACGGTGTTGTTTCCAGTATTTTTTCATGTGCATATGATTGGGTATATATGTGACATGGGTACATGTGGTCAAGTTCACATTGGTATGGTTGAGGTTTTAATGCATTAGGTCATGGTGTGTAGGATGTATGGTAATGCATTGATGACTAGACTCTAAATAGACTAATTTTTATGCGTTGATAGACCATATGTTAGAAGTTTTTTTTTTATCATTCTGTATATACATGTATTATTTTGGTTGGTCAGTCTTGCATGATGTATCCTCCCTGAATTATGCTAAATTACGTTGGTTTATTGTGATATGATTTAAGTTGACATGAGATGCCTTACAGGAAGAAATGAAAGATGGTTAGCAAGATTATAGATGAAAATGATTCCCCTTACAAATCTAATGAGCATCATGGTATTGGGAATTCATTATATTTGGAAGATAAACTTAGAGGTTTTAAGGAAGAGATAAGAAGTTCTAAGGAGGACAATGACAAAATCATATAGTAACAAGAAAGAAAAGAAGAGGTAAATATGAAAATCCTTCAGATCTTATCAGATTTGTAGCGATAGGGGCCACTTCGGATTAGTTATGGATAGGAGGATGGAACTAATGGTGCATATGGAAGTAGGTCTCCCAGTGGTTATAGGTCTAGTTGATCTAAGGCTCAAGTTTTAGCTAAAAATTGAAAGTGCTAGAAATTTCTTCAAACCTGAACTACCAAATAGAGTTTTTCACCGGGATTCTGGTGCAACTTGTTTCATCAAAATCTGAGTTCGTATGACTAAGTTATCGTCTGCTGTTATTTTTCCAAAACAGGAAAAAATTAGTAGAACATGTACAATGATGATGTGGTAGGTACAATAATCATTGTAGGAATAGTCTCCAGATTGCAACCAGTGACACTATGACAAGTGTCATCTTTAGATTCGCTAGATGGGTTAAGTGAAGAGAAAAATTTCCCAATGTCCTTCAATTATTCCTAAGTTGGAATTTGAAATTTTTTGAAGGGGTTGGAGTGAAACCTAACTGGAGGGCACCATGTGTCCTCTCGGGTGGGCCACATCCTAACCCAACAATTGAATGACAAGTGATATAAAATTCATACTAATGTTATGGTCAAGTTATTTGATGTTAATATGGGACATTGGATTGGTGTAAACATTTCGAATATATATATATATATATATATATATATATATATATATATATATATATATATATATATATATATATATATATATATATATATATTAAAGTTCAAAACCACTCATTGGAAGAAATTACCAAGTTTGGTAGAACCACTACCTAAGTCTAGAGCAGAGTTAAACTTGGCAACGTCGAAATATATGGTGGAAGGGTCTTATAACTTGGCGCAAAATTATATGGTAGAGTCGGGGCTCGAACCTCTGACCTCCCACTTGCAAACCGTGCTGGTTACCATCTTTGCTCTGGGGTAGTTCTTACCCTATGCATCTTCCACATCCATTTGAATTGAAGTTGCTGACCATTTGGGGGCTAGAGGGGGCTATTCCCTCCCCATGTGACCATGACTCTGAAGACTAGGTGCCAAACAAAACTAACTGGCAGGAAAATAAATCGTGTTTAATCAATGTTTAATTGTGGCTTAATGATGTTAAGACGTCATTAGCATGTAAATTGCATGTATCAATAAACACATACTTATCCGCTCATAATCCTGCTTAGAATTAATTAATCCAACATTTAACCAGTGGAGAATTCAGAGGTAGTGCCAAACTTGGTAGGAATGCCAAATTTAGAAAACTAACTGGCATTTTCTCAATTTTTGGAGGAGAAATTGGAGCAAAGTTGGTTTTGGTCATAACTCACTCAATCTTTTACCAAACTGAGCTCATAAAGAGTCATTATAAGCTAATTGGCATGCTGGGAACTCAATGAAGCAGGTTGCAGAGGCAGAAAATGTCATCTAGATGTTGGGGTCATTTCCAGAGCATCCAGAGTCCAAATTCAGCAAAAAAATAGTCATTTTTTGGGAGATTATGACGTTTTAAACTCATTGGAATAGGTTCCAAGAGGTTCTGAAGCTTGTAACAGAAATTTGAGCACACTTGAATCTAATAAAAAGGTCACACTATGAAGCTGGACCAAGGATATGTAGCCCAAGAGGGGTGAACTCCTTTATCAAAATTCTATGTCTTAAGATCTGTTATATGTGCTTGTTTTGTTTACTATTGCTTCTATTTTGTAACTTAAAATTATGATTTTCAAGTTTATGAAAATTCATAATTTCACTATGTACATTGTTTTCCAATCACATTCTCATAAAAAAACTCATGAAGGATAAGTAAAACAAAGCAAGGAAAATTTTATATCTAAAATGAAACTAGAACATCATTAACTAGCAAGTAATTTTAGATCAAGTTGGTATCAGAGGAAAATGTTGCTTGCTTTTTTTATTTGAACCATTTTAATAGTGAAAAATTATTGATGCTTACAAGATTGAGATTACAGAGAGGAGAATCGAAGCTACTGATAGCTAGTCCAAAAGTTAGGACAAGAAAGAAGAAGGATGAGAAAGAATCATCCCCACCCAAAGGACCACTCAACACAACACTTGAAGCACAAGAGGAATTATTTGCACAAGAGGCTGAAGTGGTTGAAGAGATTGTTGGTGTCCCATGTTTTGATAGTTTGGCAAATAAAAAGACAAGGGAACATCAGAACCAATCTTTAGAGTTACAGGATCTAGTCATCATGTTCTTAGAGAGGGATCTCTCAAATGTTTGTTTGAAAATTTTTATCTTGTGTGCTTATAGTATTGGTTTTAGACTAGCTATTAAGTACAGGTGTTTGTTTGTTTGTTTGGTTGGATTGAATTGATACAACAAAACATGAAAGGTCTAGGAAAGATACATATAATGGAGAAAAATCTGGTTCATTGGGCAATGGATTCAGGAAAAGGTCATAACAAACTCATCAGCGGATATGGGATATCAAAGGGAAAATCTAACTTGGCCACAGGATCCTTTTGTTTTTGGAATGGGATGAACATTAATGATTTGGAAAGAGAGTTTTAATTCTCAACAAAGGGAATTTGAAAGCATAATTTGAAGCAATAAAGAGTTCTTTGATAGACAGGGCTAACCATAAATTCTACAAATCACACCTTCAAGAAAATAATTATTTCATAACAACTTTTAAAATGAAATCTAAGATTCGGGGAACACCCTATTTCCTCAAATATTTTAATTTAAAGGACTTAGAAACATAAAAGATTTACTGATAATCACATTCATAGAAGAGGGAACACCTAAAAACATCTATGATAATAATTATAATGACCTTTAAGCCAACTGTTTAAGTGATGACAAAGGGCAAGATCAAAACCGACCTCTCTGATTCACTATAAGCAATGAACTTCAAAGGGAGACTTCAATAGCAACTTTTAAGTGGTAGCAAACAAGCAAGGAGAACCATAAATCATGTTGAAACCAACTGTTCAAACTATTAAGGAAATAAACAAGCATGAAGACCAAAGAGAAATATTAAAGCCTCTAAAATACTTCAGCAGAGGAAAACATGAAACAGTGAAGGATGAATAGGTCGAAGGTGCTTCCAGGAGTCATTTCTTAGCCTAATACTTTCTATCCTACTATAGTAATAAATTATGGAACATAATGAAAATAGGGGAAAAACATAAAACAATTCAGAATACTTCACCAACAGCCAAGCTCATGGATCTAATGATAGAGCCTTCTCAGGAACGAGCATGCAACAACATCATCAGGATCTCCAAGACTTCAATTTGTTCTTCAACTTCAACAGAATATGTATTTACTTCAAAGAGTTTCAGTATTAAAACTTGTGATAAAACAATAACCAACAACTACTCATCTTCTACTGAAGTATTTATAGAAGGATGAGGAGGTGAGATCTGATAAAAGATCTCTCAAGGAAATTAATACAGATTCAAGACTTCTTGGCCTTTTGAGGGGCTCGATGAAGAAGTTTACAGGTGGTTCTGCATTAACTTTTTTATAATTAATAGTTAAACTCGGTGGGAGCTTTGTTGACTTCCAGGTTCTGCATAACATGGAGTAAGGCTGAAGATATTTGTTGCATTAGATTCCTGTGGCAGAATTAAATTCTTGGCAGCACTGGAGGCAGATATTTCTTTAATCAATAACTTTGGCCTCTGTTTTGAATGGTTTGAGGCAACAGGTGGATCTTGTAGTAGCTGAGGAATCAATTCGCCTCAAATGCAGGTAGGGAAACCTCTCTGTCAGTTTAAACACTTATGATTCCTTTTGACTGTGTTTGGATCCAGGGAGTTAGGTTTTTGATAATTATTTTTAACCATAATTCCCTAAATCTGTCTTCAATCTTCAACTTCACTGCATTCTGTCTTCAAAGCTTATACTCTTTAAAATCGCGTTCAAAACACAGTGTCTTGTCAATGTGCAGAGCCGTGCAGGGCTTTTAAAGGCATCAATTCCCATGAAGCATTGATAAAACAATGGAATGAAGCCCCGTGAATGGTTCTCTTTGATAACTTAAAGGTGCAGAAAATGTCTTTCCTAGCCCTCGGCTTTCCTTCATTACACAATGGAAAACCATTAAAACACCTGCAAAACACAAAAACAATTAAGAAATCATGCATTTTTAGGTTTAAACTGCTTCAGAAGGCGGGCGAGGAGCGTGGCTATTGGATGAAAGCATCCAACAGTGGAGATCTGCTCGAAATAGGAAAAATAAGGGTGGGAGAAGAATAAAATGATGAGATTGTGGACCGTCCGATCTGGACACGTGGACAGTCTAGATTGAATCGGAAGGCCGCAATCAGGGGATCGAAATCGAGGGTAGCGAACATATGGGCCAATCAAAACATGCAATGTGATGAAGCAAAGGCCTTCGATCTCCAGATTAGATGGACGGTGGAGGAAAAATCGGTGGAGAGTCCAATCGGCGAAACAAAAGTGGATGCTATGGGAAGGTTACGATGCGATTGCGCAATCGGGCGAAGGGTAAGAGCGATTAGGCGATGGGCGTTTGATCTGAGGATCAGATCAATGGCGAGGAGCGAATCGGAGGGAAGTTGCAATCAGGGGTCGGGAATAAGGTGATGCAATTACGCAATCGGAGGAAGGGCCAACATGATTGTGCGATCGGTCAATCGTAATCGGCGGTATTGAATATCGGAACCGCACCAAAGAAAAACTCTGATGCGATAAAAGACTCGACTTCTGTGCTTGGTCCTATAATGAAAAAAAAAGACTGGGGGCTATGGATATAAGACCTAATCACATCGAAACTTTGATGCATATATTTTTGATCAACCCATTTGTGTTTTCTCTGATTGCGATTGTGCGATCGGTCTTTCAATCAACCCATTAAATATTTAAAACATGTGCTTCGGGTTTTTAACTTAAAACTTTGTAAAAGTGGGTTTTTTTACTTTACAAAGGAAAAGGGTGATCGGGAAGAAAATTCATAAGGCCTTTAAGTGCCAAGGCGAGCTCACAAGATACGTATATAAAAATGATGCGATCAGAGGTTTTTATAACACAAAGGATTAATCGCATCGGGGTTTTTTAATACAAAGCTTGATCGGAATCTGAGTTTTGAATAGAGCAAAAAGACTTGCGCATTTGGATATTTCCGATGCGATAAGTGTCGAGAGGGTTAGCGCTTGGTTTTTTATGACAAGGGCACGTGTGGGGAAGTGGTTTAGGGGGCTTAGCCTTAGGGGCTTAAGTCTCTATTAAATACTTTGCATTTTTTATGAATTTTTGGGAGTTTCTAATGGAATTTGATGGTTTCGGAAAAGCTAAAGAATGAGTCTTTAACCTTTATAAAAGTGTATTTCATGAGGGGAAAAAGAAGAATCATGAAAACAAAGGGGTTTTTATGGAAAAAGAGGGAAACAAATGAAGGTAAGTTTGGAAGAGGGGGAGGGAACAAATGATGGTTTTACAGCAGTTTATTCTCATGATTTCAGCAGAACTTCTCAAAGTATAAAATGGAAACAACAAATGAAAATTTTGGATAGAGGCATGAGGCCTTTCAAGGAGTCTTCAATAGCCAACAATTTTTAGTGATAAAATTTGTTTTAGCTACCTTTGGATATAATAAAATATTATAGGTGGCTAACAGTGGCTCCACTTGGGGATGATGCCCTATTGAAGGCATCAAGAACTTCAAACTTGCATTCTCTAAGATGTTGATCAGTTGCCTCATCCATTGGGCTGATTTCTTTACTTGAATGATCTTCTTTTGTTCTGAAAATAAGTTAGCAGCCATGGAAAAACATTGGATCTTTTATCAACAAGATTTATACCTACCCAATCCTACAGGTCTAACATTTTTTCTTCATTAGAGTGCACTTGGATTGGAAAACTCTGTTACAACATTTTATTATTTTTGAAAGAAAAAAATATAATCTATTTCTACTCCTTATTTCTCCATGGATTCAGATTAAACAGTTGAATCCATATAATTCTCTACCTAATCTACTATCTGTTGGGATTAAACTATCAAACATAATTTTATTCTCTAATTTTGTTAAAAAATAAATGTAAAAAGCATTCAAGTTAGGTTTGATCAGTCTAATTTGATGCTAATCTATGGCATAAAAACAAGCTGCACATAGATTATTATTTGCAGAAAATTTAAATCAATAATTGGAAGGCTTAAGATCTGAAAATTCAAGCACTTCCTTCACTCTTTTTACAACTCTTTTTGACTCTTATGTGAGCTCTTTCTTCCTTGCTCTCTGGTTCAGACATTGAGCTAATTAGAACCAGATTTTCTTCTTCTTAACTCAGAAAAATAGAACAGATTTGAGTCATCTCTCTTTTGGAAACTTAGGTTCAGATTTTGAACATGTTTGAACCTTTCATTTCTATCCTAATCTATCTACTGATAAGCCAAGATTAAATAGTTTGGCCAATCGAATTCACTATCCTATCAGCATAAACTTTAAAGGCTAATTAGTCAAGATTAGGCAGTTTGACTAACTAGAAGTGTGTTTTTTAGTAGTGGAATTTAAGCTTGCACACTTTTAGATTTGTTTCTCTTTTTTGGTATGGGGCTGTACCTTTATTGTGTTTACTATCTGCCCTCTTTTCTTTCTTTCTTTGTTTTTGTATTTTTTATTTTTCTAACTTTGAATGCAATGGTTTAGACTGTGATATCTACAATGAAAAAATAAAATTCTTTAAAACTTAAGATTCTTGGCAGAAGTAATGCTTGAGCATCTTGCCATTGACAGGACCTCCATACAGATCTTCTCCATTCAATTCTTTCAAGAAAAATGCATTGTGACCCCTCTCATCATGGATAATATATGGTCCTTTCCACAAGTTGTTAAACTTGCCATGTTTTCCCTTCTCTTCTCTTCTTGAATCCCATTTAAGAACAACATTTCCAATTTGGAAATTGTTTGCCTTAGTCCTCTTATCAAATAGTTTCTTCATTTTTTCTTGGACTAACTGTGTTCTCTCATAAACTTCTTCTCTGGTCTGTTGTAAATGGATTGTTTGTTTAATCCTTCTCTACATATCATTTGCTTCAATTTGCACTTCTTGAAGGAGTTTCATGACTGGAACTCCTAATGAGGTGGGAAAAACCGCATCCATGCCATAAACTAACTGATAGGGAGACATATTTATTGACTTCTTTGTAGTTAATCTATCAGCCCATAAGGCATGAACCAGCTTACTATGCCATGATTTCTGATTTTTCTCCAACGGTTTTTTGATTATATTGAGGAGACTCTTGTTGGAGGATTCAGCTAATCCATTTCCTTGGGGATAGTAAGTAGTGGAATGGCCCAAGGTTATGTGGTATTTGTGACATAAATCAACCATTTTATTAGATTTAAAAGTAGCAGCATTGTCTGTTATGATTTTTTTGTGACAACCAAATCTGGATAGGATATTAGTTTCAAGAAAATTGATGATGACAGAGTCATTAGAATTTTTGGAGGGTATAGCTTCTATCCACTTGGTAAAGAAGTCAGTGGCTGTGAGGATCCACTTATGATGAGCTGAGGAGGATGGATGAATTTTGCCAATGAAGTCCAGCCCCCATTGTTGAAAAGGTGTCTCAACTCTGATAGGATGTAAGGGTAAGGGAAGAAGTTTATTTTGCCATCAAAAATTTGACACTTATGGCAAGACATGACCAACTTTTGAGTGTCTGGGAAGAGGGTAGGCCAATAGTAACCAGATCTAAGAATTTTGTTGGCTGTGGCCTTCCAATAGAGGTGACCTCCACATTCTCCATCATGCAATTCATGCATGATCTTTCCTGCATCGGCTTCAAGTAAAAATTTAAGAAAAATTCCAACAACATTTTTCCAATATAATAATCCATCTAAGATACAAAAACTCAAAGCCTTTTGTTTCAAGAATCTAGCTTTAGTTTTAGAAAAAGAAGGAAGGGTATTTAAATATAAAAGCACATAAATAATGTCAGCATACCAAGGAGAATTTAGAAATTTTTCTTCAATAACAGGAGCATCAGATTCTTCTATTTCTTCTAACACATCTACCATATTCATGTCTAGTAATTGGAAGTTAGATTCAACCATAAATTTTTCTAATCCTTGCCCTTTAGCTAGTTTGGTGGGCCCGATTTCTAAGTCATATTCAAGAATAGTTGCAATCCATTTTCCCCTTTTACCATCGGGGTCTTGACTTAGAATTTCCTTGACAACAATATGTGGAACAAAAGAAATTATGTGAGAGTGTAAAATATAGACCCTAAAGTCTTTTAATTCTTTCACTAATGCTAAGGCTTACTTCTCCATGACGTTATATTCGAGAGGAGCATCTCTTAAGGCCCTACTAAAGAAATATATTGGTTTTTCTTGCCCCAAATCATTCTTTTGAAGTAAAACTGAAGCTATTGTATGCTCAGATGCAAAAGAAAAAATGTAAAAGTCTTTGGTAAAATCTTGATTAATCAGGACTGGTGTTTGGGTAAGAGCTTGTTTGACCAGTTCGAATGATTGTTTAGCTGGTAAAGTCCATTTTACACCCACATATTTCTTAAGCATGTTTGTAATGTTTTTTAATAACTTAGCAAGGTTAGGGATAAACCTTCTCAAAAAATTAATCTTTCTGATGAAAGATTGCAACTCTTTGAGGCTTCTTGGATGACTGATTTGTAATATGCCATCTATCCTTGTAGGGTCTATTTTGATTCCCTCTTCTGAAATTATGTGACCAAGAATCTTACCTTCCTGGATACCAAAGAGTGTCTTCTTGGGATTCAATGACAAGCCAAATTTCCTACATTTCTCAAAAAAAATTCTCAAGTGAGCCAAATTTTCTTCATCAGTTTTTGAAAAGACAGTTATGTCATCAAGGTAAATAATTACGAAATAGTTGATATCTTCAGAAAAGGCTATGTCCATGGCCCTTTGGAAGGTGACCCCTGCATTCATTAACCCGAAAGGCATTTTGACATACATGAAGGTGCCCCAAAGTGTGGTAAAAGCAGTTTTGATTTGATCACTTGGGAGCACTAACACCTGGTTGTAACCTAAGAACCCATCTAAGAGTGATAACCTTTTTGACCCAACTACCCTCTAAAGTATATTATCCATCTTGGGTAATGGGTAGTTGTCCTTTAGGGATGCGTTGTTTAAGTTTATGAAGTCGATACAGAGTCTGATCTCCTTGTCTTTTTTCTAACAGAAACTAAGTTTGATACCCGTTCTGAAAATCTAACAGGTACTATAATGCCAGCATCATGCATCTTTTCAATTTCGGCTCTAACTAAAAGCAATAAAAGCGGGTTTATTCTCCTCAGTTTTTGTTTGAAGGGCTTTTGATTTTCCTTCAAGGGAATCTTGTGTTGAATGATGCTGGTATCGTAAGACTTAAGATCTGTGTATGCCCAGGTGAAAACATCTTTCAACTCTTTAAACAGATCAATGTATCGAGATTTTATGTGAGTTGGAAGAGTGCTGGAAAATTTAATCATCTTGGGTTCCGTTAGGGAGCCTATGTTGTGTTTTTATACATTTTTTTCTAAATGCTCCATTTTTGGTTCTTTGGCTACATCATTAAGGTCGAAAAGGTGTTCCAAAGGTGAGAGACCTCTTGGAATTGAACCGTTCTTACATTCTAAAACTTCCAGGTCTCTTTGGTCCACGTTTTCAATTGACTCTGCTTCAAACGTATTCTCAAAATGAATTATATCAGCAGAGTGTGTTATTTCAACTTCTGGGATTTCTTCAATATATGGACAGTTTTGATTATGGCTCGATTCTAATGTAGGTATGGCGAAATCATTTTCTGACCTCAAGAAATCGTCGATGTGTTGGTTAGAATAAAAAACTTGCCAGTGATCTACGTTATCATGCACTGCAAACCTATGTTTTACCTTTACGCTAAGCTGTTCATTTACCTTAGGTATTTGACAGTTACTGGCATTAAAAGCGAGTTCATTTTCCAAATGATTAAACGCTCTAGGAATGAAAACAAGTTCGTATTTTTCAAAGGTTTTCAATAAATCAAGAGCAGCATTCTGATATTCTCTAAGCCTCAGATTTCTGGCTGAGTATTCTCCTTTAATTTGTTTTATGATAAGTTCAGAGTCTCCTAAGATTGTTACCTTTGGGCCTGTAATTGTTTGAGCAATTGTAAACCTAGGAGAAGTGCTTCGTACTCAGTAGTATTGTTAGTACATGGGAAATCCAGTTTGTATGAGAAAGTTTGATTCGTATTCTGGATCCATACGCCTGCACCTGCGCTTGCTTTATTACAAGATCCATCAAAGTTTATTGTCCAAATTATGTTTGACTCATTTTCGTTTTCTTGTTGTTGTTGATTGTCGATGTTTTGAAGTTGATTTGAGAGGAAATTTGATTTTTCTGGTGAATCGATGGGGTCTATGTTCTCTTTATCTTGTTGAGTAATTTCATCTTCGTTACACAAGATAAAGGAATCTAAACTTGATTGAGTGGAATAGATTGGAGTGTTGTTTGGTTTTTCTATGTTTCTCACCATGTACTTCATGTGACATTCCCTATATAGTCTTCTGTTTTGGTTAAAAACAGGGATGGTGGCATAAGACATGTCCATTTGAAGGCTTCCCTGAAGTTTGGCTCCCCAAGATCTTGATAAGAGCATGCCATAATTAGGGGGAATGTCAGCTACAACTATATCCATAACTAGACTCTTAGTAGGGATCTGAGCTAAAGTAACACATAAATCTTTGATTAAACCCAAACACTTGACTCTGCTTGAGTCAAAGGAATATAGTTCTTTGTATGGTTTAGTAATTTCTAAGCCTAAGCTTTCCATCACTACCTTGGGCATTATATTGTGTGAAGCTCCCGAGTCTAACATAGCATTATGTAAAATTTTCTCATGTATGTTCAAGCTAACATAGAAGGGAGGGACATCCCCTTCTTGATATTTTCCTTCAAATTCTAGACCAAACAACAACTCAGGTTCGTCATCTATCAAGTTTAAAGTGTCTGTATCACTTCCTAAGTTCAAAGCTTTCAAAACTTGGTTTTTGTACACCTCTTGGGTTACTAGTTCAGCTAGGGGGATGGTAATTTTTATCTTGGCAATCTCTCCCTCAAGGCTGAAAGGAATAATTGACTTGTTGATATTTACATCTGCTTTTTCAATTGAATTCTTTTTAGCAAATTTGATTTGCTGAACCTTATTTGGACTGGTAATTGGGACAGTTTTGTTAGGACCACTAGCTGAAGTGCTAGGGGTACTTTTTTCAACATTTGGCTAAATATTTTTGTCTTTGTTTAAGTCTGGTTTTTTGGCCAAAAGTTGGTTTTCTCCGCTGTCTTTTTGGGCTGATTTTCAGTGTTTTTCTTGACAGCGATATTAGTGTTCTTCTCCTTTAGGTTATCTGAATTCCCTTTGCTCCTAAGATCGTATTGTTTATGCACTTCCATAATTGCATTTTCAAAACCCAATCTATAGTCATCAGAGTCTTCATAGGTGTTTGTATTTTGATCATAAGAGAATAATTCTTGTTCTTCCTCAGTGAGAAATACATCATCCTCACTGTCTGATCCAATCAAGTTTACATGAGATTTTTCCAACCTTTCCAACTCCCTATCTTCCTCATATTGATATACATAGTTTTGTTGGAAGGGAGGTCTAATCTGTTGGTCATTTTCATTCTATTTTTCTTGATTGTTTTCTCTTCTATAATTCTGATTTCTCACTGGAAAATTTGGCGGAATTTCCGATGGCCAATTCGTCGCTATTCCGACACATAGTCATCGCAAGAGCGATAGTTCGAGGGCGGGAAAAACGTGGTTTTCCATGCCATCGCAGTTCCGACGTACTTAAAAAGTGTCGCACTATCGACAGTTTTTCCGTCACTTCCAAACAAGTGTCGCTCTTCTGATGTTTCCCAAACCGTCGTGCTTCCGACGTTTGTAAACTGTCGCACTTCTGACAAAATGTGGTCCGACGTTTTTAACGCCGCTCTTCTGACATTTGTAAACTGTCACAATTACGACGAAATGTGGTCCGACGTTTTGAACGTCACTCTTCCAATGTTTGTAAACTGTCACAATTTCGACGTAATGTGGTCTGACGTTTTGGACGTCGCTATTCTGATGTTTGTAAGATGTCGTAATTCCGACGAAATGTGGTCCGACATTTTGAACGTCGCTCTTCCGAAATTTGTAAACTGTCGCAATTCCGACAAAATCTGGTCCGATGTTTTGAACGTCGCCCATCCAACGTTTTTATACTGTCACTCTTTCGATGTTTTTAAATTGTCTCAATTTCGACGCTTACAATGCATCGGTATAGCGACGGTGGGTTCAATTTAAAAAAAAAAAAAATGAAACTTTAAAAGAGGAAAAACGTTATTTTGAATATATTATATCAAGTAAAACAGTACATGAAGTCATTACATTTTCACATCTAAAGATTGGAACCCAAATATTCATCCAGAAAAGTGGAAGTCCCACCCCAGACAGTGATAGAAAAATACCCCATGTCACATACAGGGACATGATATAAAATCCAGTAACGGTCCACATGGAGATTATCGACAATCTGAGAAAGCATCCAAATATTCCCAAGGCATCTATAAGAAAGTGAAATAGCAGTATGTAGAATAGTAAAGCAATAGATAGAGTACTAACGTCTATTGTTCCAAATACAAATTAAAGTACCCGAAATCCTTGAACAAAGAAAAATGCTAATCATGTGAGGAGTGTGATATGTCCAAAATATAAAAAGACCGTCAGACCATATCAATAAACCAGAAACATAGACCAGCATTGCTAGTTTTGAAGGCAGAGTGATAAACATTAATCATTTTTTTTTCACAAGAGAAAAAACACTATTTTGAATATATTATATGAAGTAAAACAGTCCATGAAGTCATTAAATTTTCACATCTAAAGATTGGAACCCAAATATCCATCCAGAAAAGTGGAAGTCCCACCCCAGACAGTGATAGAAAAATACCCCATGTCACATACAGGGACTTGATATAAAACCTAGTAACGGTCCACATGGAGATTATCGACAATCTGAGAAAGCATCCAAATATGCCCGAGGAATCTATAAGAAAGTGAAATAGCAGTATGTAAAATAGTAAAGCAACAGATAGAGTACCGACGTCCATTGTTCCAAATACAAATTAAAGTACCCAAAATCCTGCAACAGAGAAAAACGCTAATCATGTGAGGAGTGTGATATGTCCAAAATATAAAAAGACCATTAGACCATATCAATAAACCAGCAACATAGACCAACATCGCTAGTTTTGAAGGCAGAGTGATAAACATTAATCATTTTTTTTTCACAAGAGAAAAAGTGTTGTTTTGAATATATTATATGAAGTAAAACAGTCCATGAAGTCATTAAATTTTCACATCTGAAGATTGGAACCCAAATATCCATCCAGAAAAGTGGAAGTCCCACCCCAGACAATGAAAGAAAAATACCCCATGTCACATACAGGGACATGATATAAAACCCAGTAACGGTCCACATGGAGATTATCGACAAATCTGAGAAAGCATCCAAATATGCCCGAGGCATATATAAGAAAGTGAAATAGCAGTATGTAGAATAGTAAAGAAACAGATAGAGTACGGATGTCCATTGTTCCAAATAGAAATTAAAGTACCCAAAATCCTTGAATAGAGAAAAACGCTAATCATGTGAGGAGTGTGATATGTCCAAAATATAAAAATACCATCAAACCATATCAATAAACCAACATCGCTAGTTTTGAAGGTAGAGTGATAACCTGTCAACACATAAAATAGTATCATAAAGTGGATACAAGAAATGTGCAGAGACATGTACTCTTGATATACACCTCACACAAAAAGCATCCATGAGAGAGAAAAAATGTATAAACCCAGGGTCGATTGTATGTTCTGGCTCGCTTGTTCCCAGAAATAAAAACCATCTGCAGAAACCCAGGCTCGCTTGTAAGATCAGGCTCGATTGATTTTGAAATTCGTAACCATCTGTTGCATATGAGATGTAAGGTTCAGGCTCGCTTGTTTCCATTAGTAGCCTGCTACAGCATCCACCCTGTTCATAGCAAAAGGGTTCCTGTAGATATACAGAGAAAGAGTATAATACGTAGACCATATAAACATGGATCTATATTTCAAAAAACAGGTTTAAAATAGAAACAGGACAACATTTTTTTTCTAAGTAAATTTAATCTATTAATGGTGGGAATAAAATTACACCGAAGCCAAAATAATTTCCCAGACTCATGAAAAATTTGTCATCAAAAAATAAAAAAATTAAGAAGACTGCCCTCATACGGGGAAACCAGTCTTGAACGTTTAATTTACAGAATTCAAAAATATTACAAAGGTCCAGCACAGTAAAATAATCTAAAAGCAGCCCAATTAAGTGGGCCGCGAAGCAAGAAAAATAAATTAACCAAACTACTCCTCCGGATCCTCGACGATTCAGCACCATCCTTTGGAAGGTCCAGGATCGCTAGGTGCTACCTCCACATTCATGCCATAGCTCCCCTCCTGAAGGCCCAAATGTTGGCCGGCTTTTTCCGAGCTCAGACCCGCCGGACGGGTGCATTCTTCCTCCGTTTGGGCCTCCTCGCAGAAAACCACAGTGACTGAAGTTGTGATTCATGGGCGGTTGAGAGAGAAATTAAAGGAAAATTGCGCAGTGCGCATCGTGGGAGAAGGTGAACTAGCGGTGGGGAAACGAGGAATAGGGGAATCCATACGGTGGCCAGATCCTACAACCCGACCCTTCCCACTCCTAGTATTTGGATAGAAACCTGCGTAATAAACACTGGACTGGTCGGAAGTCGACTCGGTTGAGGGGTTGGAGGGAGCACGTAGGGGTTGACCTCTAGTGCTCCCCCTATGGCAACGCATCCTTTGATGCACGCGAGGCATGGGTGTAGTCTCACTAGCAGTGGGCACAAGAGGAGATGGAGAAGCATAATTCCAAGAAACAGAGGAAGACAGACAAGGACCAGACCGAGAGAAATGCAGATATGCAGCAAGGTCTACGCAGCAGTTCAGCTGGCCACTTCTCCTTCTCGTCACAGTGAGCAGGCAGTGTAACCCAGCAACCGGCTCGTCTGAAAAACCATAGAAAAATGCCATTTTATCGACCCGACTGTAATGCAATCGAAGGAATCCCGTCATAATTAATCTCTGATCATTAATGAGAGCCAAAGGCCGGATCATATTGGAGCATGCGGAATCGCTAACAGGAGTGGAGATCCGATCTTGAACAGTGTTAAAACTTAATGCGATTAGATGTGAAAACCTTGGAAATCGCTACATCCATGTCCCATCGCCTTAAACGCCATCGAATGCACCCGCAGCCGGGAGCAGGGCAAGTTTTGATTGAGGACATGTGGTAGAAATTGATTGGAGCGGATCTTTGTTTGGGCCGCTCGCACAGTGGAAATCTGGACCCAAAAAATATTAGGGCGAATTTGATAAGAAATTCCCGTCACAACTCTCCCTCCGTACGCCAGCCCAACTTCGGACCCGAAAAATATTAGGGCAAAATTCATTTGGTTTTCGCATCACAAAATTGGCTGACGTCAGCAGGCTATTTTGGAATGCGAATTTGGTTTGAATTATGGTTTATCGCCGTTTGAAGTCCGATGGGCTCGACTTAAGAACAATTTTGTTTGATCCCATCTTATAAAATTTGTGTTGGTTTTCTTTGATAATACACATATTTATAATAAATCATGGGAATACCACACTAAACATGTGGAAAAGTTATATAAATTATTGAGAACAATAATTTTTATGTAAAAATATCCAAATGTGCTTTTGGGAAATAAGAATTCGAGTATTTGGTTCATGTTGTTTTAAAGGGAGTGAAGTTGGAGCCTCAAAAGATGCAAGCTATTACAAAATGACCTATTCTTAAGAAAATCAAGGTTCTCAGAAGATTTTTTAGACTTACATGATATTATTGATCATTTGTTAAGAATTATGCATGCATTTCAAGTCCACTCACATATCTCTTGAAGAAAATATCATTTATATGGAATGATGAGGCTACTTTGGAATTCTCTCTTTTAATGGATGCCATGTCTTCTACACCAACATCGGTTGCACCTAATTTTGGTAAAACATTCATAATAGAGTGTGAGGCACTAGGACAAGGAATTTACGTAACATTAACACAATAAGGGATATCATTGGCTTTTAAAAGCAAGGAATTCAAAGAAAATATTTGGTAAAATCTACGTATGAAAAATAAATGGAAGCAATATTACATGCAATAAAAAATGGGGATAGTATATCATTGGGAGGTACTTTAAAGTCAAGATATACCATGATAGCATAAAGTATGTTTTGAAGCTATGGATTTCATTTGCAGATTAACAAAAATGAGGAGAAAAAATGCAAAGTTTTAATTTTGAGATAATCTGCAAAATGGGTAAGGAAAATTTAGTACATGATGCTCTTTCTAAAATAGAAGAGGCCTCGAATTTATATCCAATTACATTTTCTATTCCTAGGTGGCTAGAAGAAGCTTGCCATAATGGAAAAATGACAATAGTACTAAACAAAAACTAAAATTTATAAAGGATGGGATGAACTCTATGGAGCATTGGGAGTGAAAGAGAGATATACTTTGGTGCAAATGTAGAATATTTTTATGCACGTAAGCATATTTTAATAAACAAATATTAAGGGAGTCCCATGTCTCTCTGATGGTAGGACGAAGGGTTCCTTAAAACATCTCAAAGGATCAAAAAATATATTTTTGGAAGGAATGAAGAAAGATATTCAAAATTTTGTAAGAGAAGGTCAAGTTTGCATAATAAATAAAAGAGAGATAGTAAAATCTCTAGGGTTACTTCAACCTTCCACACACATATTCAAAGACTAGAAGATATATCAATAGACTTTATTACAGGGTTACTGAAATATAAAGGTAAGTATTACATTTTTGTGGTCATTTATATAGACAAATTTTGTAGATTTTTTTTGTAGGGCTCAAAGTACATAAACAACAAGCCAAGTGGCAGAAGTGTCCATGAAAGAAATTCATAGTCTTCATGGTTTTCCTAAAGTAATAGTAACAAGAAACTTTTGGAAATAATTATTTAATATGAGTGGAGAAACACTAGCTGCCATGAGTTCTACATATCAAACACAATCAAATGGTCAAACAAAAATAGTTAACAAATGTTTTTAATGTTATCTACAATGTTACTCTTTAGAAAATCAATCTTAATGGATGAAGTGGGTTCGTCAAGGAAGAATGGTTATATGATACTACCTATCACACATCTACTAAAATTTCCCCATTTAAGGCCCTTTATGGATATCCAACTCCTAGTATCTCATACTTTTTGCAAGATAAGTCCAAATTATAGGCAACGGAGTCACATATGGAAAATACTAAAGAAACTTTGAAAATTATTATGGAAAACCTTAAAATGACATGAAACATGATAAAACAACAAGGGGAACAACATTGAAGTGAAAGATAATTTGAGGAGGGTAATTGGATATTTTTTAGATTATAGCATTATAAGCAATCTTCATTCAAGAAAAAGAAGAATAAAGAATTAGCTCAAAAATGTTATGGCCCTAAATAATTATTCATAGGATTGCACAAGTGGTATAGAAGTTATATTTTCCTTCTTCTTGCATTCATAAGGTTTTTCATGTATCTTGCCTAAAAAAGGTTTTAGGAAAAAATATGCCAATGTAAATAGAACTTCCAAAATTAGATGAAGAATGAAAGTTGATTCTTGAACCACAAAAAGTTATAGATAAACATTTTGTATCTCTTTGACATATAACCATTATGAAGTACCTAATCAAGTGGAATAATATTCCTCTAGAAGAAGGTACATGGTAAAATGATCAATTCGTGATGAAATACCCACGGCTAAAGGGTTTGTTTGAAGTTTTGACAAAGGTTTTGTTATATGTTTTATATAACGCACGGCGGAATAGTTTTATTGTTTGTCAAGGTCCCACACAATGATCAAATTTGAAGGGCAGGTACGAATTTCAATTAGAAGGGCATATATCTATGTTGCCCTTCCATAATGAAAAGCTTTAAAAAAAAAACTTTTCAATTGACCACAATAAATTATTTTTACATTTCATTTTCAGAAAGACAAAACCATCAATATTTATTAAAATAAAAGATTGTTACATATACAACAATGAAGAAGGCTCCATCTTTCATTACTTAAATATCTCATTGGCAATTTCAACATAATTCTTGAAGACACTATTATAAGAATTTGGATACATACCACCGGGATATAGGAGATTCTTATGTGTTAGATTGTGTAATGCAATTTTGACTTTGTCTCACAAGGAGCAGCAGCATGGAGGTCTGGATTTTTCTTATAGAACTTTATTATTATTATTTGAAACGTTGTTTATAGATATGAAGACAAAAATGGAATTATGAGCATGGTGGACAATTAATCAAGCTCATGATGCCAAACCATGATGATGTAAGTTTGGAATTTAAAATTTTTACATGTTAAAGACAAATAGTCAAAATCACTGACAACTTAGTATGCCATAATTAATAGTCATTCCCTGTTCACTTTTGTTAATAGGTTTATGTCACACGATGATCTCTTTTCTCTGGCATTTACTTGTATTGAAGATCACTATTCTAGGAATAAGGAGTTATTTTCTCCAAAAATAACCCTAGCCAAACATTGACAATGCATCAAGGATATATTTCTATGCTTCATAAGTACATATGTTCTACTTCTAAATCATGTCTTGGAAGTGGTTGTTTTGCTGGAAATTATTCGCCAGTTGGTTTCATACAAAATTATTTTTCTCATTTTCAGCATCCAATACATGAAAAAGATGATGGTTTAAAACAACATAAATATTTGAAATTTTGCAAGAATTGTCTAGCACACTTTGAATATTAATTTTGAAGTCAAGTGCATGATGCTGTATAGGATCAAGTGTCATTTTGAATACCAAATGTTTCACAAGAAACTTCTCAACATGCTACCCTGCAGTAAGGATTAAATGACAATATTGCATCAACTATTTCCATAATAAAAATGCACCTCGGCCATAAGACTAAACAACTACAAATGTTGTAGATCTAACAAGACCACACAATCAAATGTATTCCACAAGGCCAATACTGTATGAAAAATGAAAAGGAGTTTGCAACCAGAAATACCTTAGGCAACTAATTCAATTAGATACACCAAACCATTAGCAAAAAGGAAAACCAGCCTACTCAAAAGGCAAGCGTTTACCTCCTTTGACAAAATTTTGAGTTCCGAAACAAGGGCCTTTATTGTCTTGTCAATGTCCCTAGTAATTTGAATGGGGTTTGCACCTGCTGCAACAACCTAAACAAAAAGGTTTCATTTCAAATTATTTTCCACAAATTTAAGATACAACCATTGTCAGTTTTGTATTTCCTAACAAGCTCATAAATTTTGGCAAAAGAACCAAAATTTTTTAATACCTGATAGCAATTTTTTCCCTCAAAAACTATCTTAGACTCAATAATCCCAACCCAAAACTAAAAAACCAAACACCAGAAGACCCTACAAAAATGAATAGATGATCTTAATCCAGTACTATCGAAAAAAAATTACCTTTACACCCTCACTTATTAAACCCTGTTCTATTGAATTTTAACTTCAACTGCTGCAGCAGAAGGACAAATGTAGCAGCAACATTTTTTTTGGAGGTTGCTTGCATGCCCTCCAAAAATTTAATTCAGCATTTAAAATTCTGCAAGTTTTTTTTGTAGATGGCTGCAGCCATATTTCTGTATAGGATTGTATTTAAACACAACAACTAGCATTAACGCAATTCACCAACCAGAAATTAAACAAACAGAAATTTACCCCCTAGTTTTGTAAATTCAAAAGGAGGACACATGGAGCATTAATATTGGATCGCATGAAATTGAAGGGACTCTGAAAATCTGAAAACCGGACCAGAATTTTTTATAAGGCACAGTGAATTGAGAATTCGCGTTACAAAATAGGCAGACGTCATCATCCCATTTTGGAACACGAATTTGGTTTGAAATTCAATCTATTCAGACTTTTGAAGTCCAACGGAAAGGGTTCTTTAATGTTTTGATAATTTAATTTTATGTATGCTTTAATATATACATATTTAAACATATGTTATATATATATCATATGCGAAATGAAAGGTGGGCCATAGAATTTAATTTTAATTTTATTTTTTTTAAAAGAGGGTTTATTATAATATGTTTTTTTTTCAGAAATAAAAAAACGATGTTTTTATTAACAGTGCATATAAAAAAAAATTACATTCCCATCATGAGATGATAAGAAAACCTGATCCGAAACAATTTCCATCATGACAACTTCTAAGGAAGAAGGAGTCAAAAATGAAAAAAATATGTGGGGATCATACAAATATGGGGGCATAACACCCCAACCAGATTACGAGTCCAGATAAAGAAAAAACCAACAGAGCAGCCCTTAAAAAGAAGAAATGTTGTCATTTGTTACTGAACTCATCAGGATTAAAGAAAAAAGCATAATGATCATAGGCAAAAACTGACTCGCTTGATGTGTCATATGTTGGCCCTGTAGAAAGCTAAAAACCATTGCATCTTATGTGAATAAAACCTATGTTTTTATGAAGAAACAGCTTGAAATCTGTATAATGGAAACCGACTCTCCTGTTGCATAATTATATGTTACGGCATATAAAAATAAAAAGGACAAAAAAGCTTGGTAGTTTTTTTTATAGACAGTATGTAATTTTTTTATTACATAGCAGTGTGTAAAAAGTGAAAGACTGAGTGTAACCTTTTAAGTGTGTATGCACAGCAGTGCAAAAGTGAAAAACACAGTAGAGTGTTTTAGAGACAGAGTATGTTTGTTTTGAACAGACGGTGAGTTGGTTTTATGCACTGCGTTTTGTAGCAGTCATAATTTTGTAATCCCTCTCAGTGAGGAAGAAGTGTAATAGTTTTTTTTTTAGTTATTGAATGAAATAGAAGTTTGTTTTCAAAGTATTGAAACTCTGTCTCCTGTCAAAGAAATTTTTATTTTCTCTGTGTTAAAAGAAGGGAGATTTATTCTCCATTCATTGTTCTGGAATTTTTCAATATTCCAACATGTGCAAGAACAATAGATGTTGTGGTTCCATCCCCACCTAAATCATTTGTCTTTGCCGCAGCTTGCCTTACCAACTTGGCCCCAATATTTTCAATTGGGTCCTCTAATTCAACCAATAAAAAGGCCAAAACCATAGCATTGAGATACATTTCATTACACTGTCAATAACAATAAAATTTGACTCAGCCATAACCCTTTTCTTTTATTGTTGTGAAAAGCTTTATGCATTACTCTAATGTGGCTAGTCCATAGGCCAAGTAGACCACTGGGTAACAAATATGTTTCCTTTCACCTTTGAGTTTTCAAATCTACCAAATCTAAGACATTTAAGAGGGGGAACTAATACAATGTTAAAATGAAAACCAGAGCACACATCTACAAATTACCTCCTTAGCTATTGTCACACCATCATTAACTATTTTTGGAGAACCATGCTTGCTCTCCAAGACAACATTTTTCCCCTCGCCCCAAGGGTGACTCCAACAAGATCAACAAGTTTGTTCACACCACCTGCAAGACAAATTGACAATGCTTTCAGTAAGTGTGCAATTGAATGCCAGACCATATGCAAAAACAAACCTCCATGAAAAATTAAAATAACACATTAAAATTGAATATAAGTGGACAAGGAAAGATCCACCGCAGTGAAGTTTCACGTGTAGGTGACCTTCCTTTAAACATAATTTTTTCTCTGACCTGCAATTTTTTTGTCACTGAGCCATCCTTGTTGAAGTAAAACTCCTTTTCCATAGCTCTTGTATTAACTACCATATATTTTTCATGTAATCTCATAGTCCCTCTTCTTCTTGAGCGATTAAAGGAAATGGGTGAAAAAACTGAAAGAGAAGACAATTGTCTGCCATAATTATCAAACATTGCACCCAACTTCTTTCCCTTTCCATTTTTACCCAATGAGGTAGATGTGGCAATTTTTGTCATACTTCCTAAAGTAGAGGCCATCTTCTCTTATCTTGAATATAGAATTACAAGATCTTCAATATTAGTATGAACCTTAAAAAACATGACTCCCATTGCTAAACACCACTTTTAAGTTGTAACAGGAAAACTAAACAACTATCGCAACTTTTGGCAACTTCTGGAGCATTAAGAGAGAAACAACCAAAGATAAATACAACCACAATCATCATTTTAATGAGACCAGACTATATATTTTCATTAAGATAATAGAAAGAAATCACGATTATATTAAGGCCAGCACAAAACAATCTTTAACCAGTGTCTCTCGCGGCCTTCAGTTTGCCATGCTAGAGGTTGCATATTTTTAATTTAAATACTTGACCTCTCATGCCCATCTATGAATACATCCAATGGGATATCTACATCAAATGCTCCTTTATATCCCAAAAAAAAAAATTCCCTACTACAAGAGCACCAGTATTGATGGATCACCCCACACCATCCCACCCACTAGAAACGATGAAAAAGGAAACCCAAGAAAAATTCTGAAATATCTCAAGATGACTATATGGGTGGTTCTTATGAATCAACCAACCATTCAGAAAATGCTCATAAATCCAAACCATGAGTATTATGTGACAATATTCAAGCAGGCACTGAATCAGATTTCTGAAGCTATGTTAGAGAAACCCTAAACTCTCACTGGAAATAGGTTAAATGCGGCACCACTCAGAGATTGACATGTGCCAATTGGTACAAGTGCTAGAAAATTGGCATGCTCAAACAACGAGGTGATGCAGGAATAACGTGAGGGAGAAAATATCAGAAAAGCCCCAAATCTAGAGAACTAAAGCTCATCACCAACCTGAGATTGACAACTTTACATGATGTAACCTATGAAATCGTAAATGGAGAAATCATAGTAACAATAAAGTAACCTATGTAACAATAAATTCGAATTCATCCTAGGAGTGGTAATGGGAGAAATCATAGTGAACAACAGGAAACATGCAGAGTTGCTTACAATCAAATAGATGAAAAAACACATACAAAAAATCTAGATAATAATCATGAAAAAGCTTAATATTGAATTATGAACTGTAAAGGAACTTACAAAATGTGACATTACGAACCTGGTCAAGTGCACAAGAAAAAATATCCTGGACATGACCCTGGTTGACAATTTGTATTGCTCATGATGCAAGAGGATTTGTACCTGCACTGCCAAGTCAATCAAAATCCATCATTATCTATACAATAAATACAAGTAATTAATGTGGTATTTTTTACTCTAAGATGCATTATTATGATAATGTTAGAACATATGTTGAAAATGTCAAAACATACCTAAATAAGCTCCTCTTCGTTTCAAGAACAATTTATTGGAGTCGCGTGAACTTGGAACAAGCCTCCCACGATTTGAAAGAGTAGCAACTAAGTCAACAGTGACTTTTTTGTTGCTGCGCTGGATCGAGGGAGGTTTTCTCCAAGATTAAATTGCTCCAATAAATTATTCTCTACTAAACAGGGCCAACCACATGAAGGTGGAAGCTCTTATGGCCGCTCCCCCCCCCCTCACATCACTCTCAATTCCCCAATACCCAATCTACATTTCATTTTTTACTTTCATGAGCATAAAAAAAAATATTCAATAACTAATAAAAAAACAATTCAACAAAAAGTACGCAAGGAAACATTGCAATTAATGCTTGACATAAAAATAGTATGATAAATGAGTTTTTTGTATAACGCAAAAAACGTTCCCAGTTTGGTAACGTTTGTCTTATAATAATACAATATTTTACATTATCAAATTTTCTTTTTCTTCTTCCTATTTCTAAAGCTCCTAATTACATCATCAATATCATTATGCTCTGCTCTTGTTTCGTGCCTTTCGACCCGCACTGTTGACCTAGTTGTGTAGTCACGATGTCTAGTATCATCTAGTGACGGGGCATCGCCTACAAAAACAGATAATATTAAATTTTAATTGTTAGTTTTTAAATATCATTGAACTAGTTCGGTAATATTAATAAAAAAAATTGCAATGAGATTATTTACCTGGTGCACCAATTGTCGTCGCTGACCTAGTTGCATAGTCACGATGTCTGGTCTCATCCAGTGATGGGGCATCGCCTACAAAAACAGATAATATTAAATTTTAATTGTCATTTTTTAAATATCATTGAACTAGTCCGGTAATATTAATAAATAAAAATTGCAATGAGATTATTTACCTGGTGCACTATTTGTCGCTACTAACCTAGTTGCGTAGTCACGATGTTTGGTCTCATCCAGTGACGGGGCATCGCCTACAAAAATAGATAATATTAAATTTTAATTCTCAGTTTTTAAATATCATTGAACTAGTTCGGTAATATTAACAAAAAAAATTGCAATGATATTATTTACCTGGTGCACCAGTTGTCGCCGCTGACCTAGTTGCATAGTCACGATGTCTGGTCTCATCCAGTGACGGGGCATCGCCTACAAAAATAGATAATATTAAATTTTAATTTTCAGTTTTTAAATATCGTTGAACTATTTTGGTAATATTAATAAAAAAAATTGCAATGAGATTATTTACTTGGTGCACCAGTTGTCACCGTTGGGATTGTTGCCCTGTCTTCCTCTCTGGTGATAAGATCCTCAAGGGAAACATTCTCTGTCATTTAAAAAAAAATTGTTATAAGGACAACCATCAAGGTATAATTATAAAAAATTATAAGTGGAAATTAATTATCGTCATGGCCCTCACTGATAGTAGCATTGTCGGCCTGGTCCCCACTACAATGATCAGGTTACACGTGAGGATCATCTACATCTGGCTCTAAAACTGGGTTATTTTCCTCGTCGGTAGTGATTCTACCCTGATTTAAACAAAGTTGTTAGACATTAAATTTATAGATGCAAACAAACATATTGAAAGGTTAATGTTTTACCTTATCAAGCATTCTGTATCTTGGGACCTGCCCCAAGCTTTTGCGACGTTCAACTACGACTTGATAGCCGAAATGGAAAGCGATATTTTTGTCTTCCTCTATAGTTTTTGTTCTGAATTCATCACCCTACATTACATATGATTTTGTATTTTTAATCATATTCGATAGGATTACAAAAACATTGGAAGGCGATACAATTAATTATAAGATGTTTAGCTACTTAATTACAATTCTTGCAGCTAATTTCAAGTAGCCTCCCTGGCCTAGCTTGTGATGGCACTTTTTTTCAATCCTAGCTTTGGTTGCCTTTGAGGTGTCAAGAAACCTAGCATCAAAATATTGAAGTCAGATATGACGTAGCACACTTTTATTTTAGACATAGAGAAAATTAAAGCTATTGAATTAAAGTTGTAATTTACCTTGCGGGTCTAGTTGGCATTTTTCCTTCTTTCTTTGCCCTTTTCTCTTTTCCGTCATGGATGAGTGCTCTCCACTCAATCTCTGGAACTGTGAGAGGATGCTCGTATCTAGGGTTAAATTGCAATTGTGTCCTATAAGTGTCCCTGATATATTTCAAATATTTGCTAGCTACCCGAGCCACCGCTGTTCTGTCAAATGTGCCGACCCCAAAAAGGGCTTCTAGATAATCTAGAAGTTCTTTTTTTAGGTTGGAATTCTAGGAATTCCACCCTATGCGTATGGTTGGGACAAAAATTACCAACGCATGGCTCTCCAAAAACTTTTAGAACTCATTTTTTCCTACACAGAAAAAAAAAAGATATTATCATTAATTTAAAAATAAAAATCATGATAAATATGTTTTAGATAAAGTACATGAAATAGTTAAAATATTAAAATTTACCTGGGAGTTGTACATGCTTTATAGGGACACCTTCATCGTTCACCAAATGATGTGCCATTAATGGTCCTTGTGGAGCTGACACGTGTATCTCCAGGAAATGCAATAATGTAGTTGGCCATATCAGCCTCATCATTGCCAACACGTTCAGCAGTTGGTTGGGTGTCTACTTAGGTAGGGTGTGTTTCTTAGCTGGCACCTAAAGGAGTAGAAGGTGTACGAGAGGGTTGCTGGGCAATCTCTTGCCCTTGTGTCCCACTACCACCAACATCGGGTTCAGCAAGTGCCAGAAAATGCTACATACAAAAGAAATTTTTGTTAGTTTAGTCAATGTAAAAATTAAAAATCAAACTATCACAATTCATCTCATGCAGAACAAAAAAATATCCTTTTGACTTTTTATTATTACCTGATATGTTTCTAGCTGGCTCATAAGTTTTTTTATCCTCTCTTATATTTCAGGTGTTTGAGGCGTGTCTATCAAAGTATTAAATTCTGACCTTGCATCTCGTGCCTTTTTTCGCAACAAGAACACTAGAGATAGGGATGAAGAAAGCTCTTCCTCAAAGAGGGAATCATCAGGCGTACCATCGATAGGTTTCTGCATATTTGAACAAAATTAATATTATTTCAATTATGTAAATAACTAAAATACCTGAAGATAGAGCAATGCTGGCACTTTACAAGTTCTTCCGCTGGCCTCTTTCCGCGATCATCCTGTATCGGGGTTGTTCCTGTACTGCCCTGATCAGTCTGCCACATTGCAATAAAATTATAAATGTAAAAACTTGAAAAAAATATCTAACTTGAAAACACAAAATGAAAAATGAAATAATTTCTAATAAGACACCGGAAGACAGAGTTAGAGTTTCAAATATGCCTTGCATTGAATTCAGTCTTGGAAACATGTCATTGCACATTAAGGCACCCAAACAAGAGAAAAGTTGACAATGAAGACCTTATTGAATATATTGTTGGAGAAACTTCTAGTAAACTTGTTGTGAAGACCTTGAGGACATTTTTGGAGCAACATTGTTGAAGCTGATGGTATAGCATTGTTGTAGACGATCTTGAAGAACCTTGAAGTGAAGCTTTTGGAGCAACTATTGAAAACTCCTTAGAGGATTTAAGTAAGGCACTTTCTATCTTCCATCACCTTTTTCCTTTCAATATCCTTTAAACTATTTTGTTGATATTTAATGTTTGAAATCACGTTATAATTCCTTTATTATATGTGTTTGGGGACTTTCCCTTTGAAATTACCCAAAAATACCCTGGCAATTTTATCTTCAGGATGCATGTTTGACCCTATTGTTCAATAGTTTGATTGATAGTAGTAAACATAGAGAGTTAGGGGGCTCTTGACTTGGTTTGGTTGGGCCATTATATCCCTAACATCTACTAGGGAGAACCCCCCTTGAGTTGGAGGAGAGCTAGCCCGAAGTGAAAAGAGGTTGGTGAGGTGACAATAGGGCTATTGAATTACACATGGTATCACACTTTAGCTTTAGGACTTTATCTTGAGAAGTGAGAGATTTTGCTATATCAATTCTCAAATTGTTTACAACACTATTGTTAAGAACTAATAAGAAGTGATGTTGAGGGATTTTTGGGTATAATAAATAATACCATTTAAAAACTAGGGTTCTCAGTCCTTGGAATTCCTTCACCTGGGCCTAGGGGCACACTAGAATAATTTCACACTAAACCATGCAAACTTAAAAGTAACTTAACAGATCCATAAAGTAATAATAATCATAATTCCTAATTTCCTATTATACGATATGATGCAAATTATTCAAACATGAAGCAATGAAGACATGCAATGTCCGAATTTCAATATTGATGAACCAATACAAGAAGTTAGAAACTACAACTTTGATTCAATACTCTGTGTCCTAACTCCAGGAAGGAATCTATTTTTTCGTACAGAACATGCATCGTGTATTATCAATTCTTAATTGACAACAACTAAAGGTCATCTACCTCATCAATTCCTTCCCATTTTGTGTTTTTATGTTATATTCCTTATAAAAGTGTCAAATTTCTCTCAAAGTAAGCAACCACTAAATAAAATAAAAAATAGTTGAGATATGATTGAGAAATGGTCATTTATTTCTTGAAAGGATCTTTACAATTTCTTTGGTTGTTTTTCATCTCAAGAAACAAGAAATGACCTAAGAAACTATCGTGATGTAATATAAGAAACAACATAGTGTAATGGCCATTTTCAAAGCCAAATGATGTCCATTGAGGACATGGCCTTTATTTCGTTCCTGTTTCATAGGAGTTTCGGGTAGAAATGGAACTTTGTTGTACCATTTCCAGTAGTAAAAAGGGAAAACCTTCTTTTTCCATGGGAAATAATTTACCTTTCCTTTTTCAAGATAATCTAAATCACAAAAATATGAACTATACTGCACACATTCTTGGATAATGTGAAAGTGGAAAAGGAATACCCTACACAAGTGATGCACACATGTACATTTGAACACTAATAGATTTTTGTAGTTGAAATGCAATGCTTGTTTTCATTTAAATGTAGGGTTTTTAAAGCAGGGAGAAATAATGGCTGCCAAATTAATAAGCATTTCTTTTGGAAAAATTTAAATATTGTGTTGGGTGATGAAGATAATAGAGGTTATTGAATCTTGATTCTTGACATCTAGAGAGAACCCTACAGCCTAACACAATCCAATGGAATTGACCAAAAAAACCCAAATAGAGTCAACCCTACTATAGGAGGAAGGGCCTACAGTAAGAACTTACCATTTTGTAAGAGCTAAGGGCGAATGCTATTCTGCAAGAGCTGAAGGCGAATGCTGTTCTACAAGAGATGAGGGTGAATGCAGGGCGAATGTTGTTCTGCAAGAGCTGAGGGTGAATGCTGTTCTGCAAGAGCTCAGGGAAAATGTTGAGGGCGAATGCTATTTTGCAGGAGCTCAGGGCGAATGCTGTTCTGCAAGAGCTGAGGGCGAATGCTAAGGATGAATGATGTTTTGCAAGAGCGGAGGGCAAATGCGTGCGTGATATTAGACGTTAATGTAGCACACATGTACATTTGAACACTAATAGATTTTTGTAGTTGAAATGAAATGCTTGTTTTCATTTAAATGTAGGGTTTTTAAAGCAGGGAGAAATAATGGCTGCCAAATTAATACGCGTTTCTTTGGGAAAAATTTAAATCTTGTATTGGGTGATGAAGATAATAGAGGGTATTGAATCTTGATTCTTGACATCTAGAGAGAACCATACAGCCTAACACAATCCAATGGAATTGACCAAAAAACCCAAATAGAGTCAACCCTACTATAGGAGGAAGGGCCTGCAGTAAGAACTTACCATTTTGCAAGAGCTGAGGGTGAATGTTGTTCTGCAAGAGCTGAGGGCGAACGCTGAGGGCGAATGCTGAGGGAAAATGCTGTTATGCAAGAGCTGAGGGCGAATGCTGTTCTATAAGAGCTGAGGGCGAATGCTGAGGGCGACTGCTATTATGCAAGAGCGAAGGGTGAATGCGCGTGTGATATCAGACGTTAATGTAGCTATTGTGACGGATACGAAACAATAAAATCATTTTTATGTTGCGCGCATATAAGTTTCATATTTTTATGTAGCGCGCATATAAGTGTCATTATACTGACGACAGACAAAGCGTCGCTATTGCGACGGATGCCTCCAAACATCACAATTGTGACACTTAGACATTGTGTCGCACTTGCGACGTTTGGAGGCAGTCGTCGCAATAGCAACGCTTTGGGCCATAGTGTCGCAATTGTGGCGTCTTCCTCCAAACATCGCAATTGCGACACTTTCTCTAAGTGTCGGTATTGCGACACTTTTCTATAAATGTCAGTATAGCGACGGTTTCAGGTGGGATGGAAAAAATTTGGGGAAATTTCCGACATTTGGTAAAAAGCGTCGAAACCAAGTGTCAGAATTTCCGCCAAATGTAGTAGTGTCTATTTCGAGGAGCAGCCTGGTTTTGATTTGCTTTTTCTTTCTTAATTATGCTCATCTCTTTCACCATTTCTTCCAAAATCCTCTCCATTTTTGAACTTGAGGTAGAAGGAGTGTATTCCTCTCTAAAAGACACTCTCTTCTCAGTTTTCATTCTTGCTCTTTTCTCCATTAAGTTTACTTCCACAGAAAGAGCACCCTTTTGCATATCTTCAAGAGTTGCAAAATCTCATTCTCTCAGCTGATAGGTCATGTTAGAGTAAAAAACTTTAGAAATTTTTTTTAAAGCTGGGCCCTGTGGAGGTTTTAGTTCTGGGGAAAGTGCATTATATACATTATTGAACCTAGTGCAGTAAGCTTGCACACTTTCCCCAGTGTTTCTGTGGAGGTTCTTGTAGTCAGAGAGGACTTGGAGAGGGTTTTTCTTTACTTCCCATTTGTTTAAGAACGTTTGATGGAAGCCTTGGAGATCATTAATACTATGGGGGGCTAAGCCCTTAAACCATTTTCTTACTTCTCCTCCTAGGCTCTGAGAAAATAACCTAAGCTTGACATAATCATCATCAATTTCATTTCTATCAAAGTAGTCATTCATTTTATCTACATGTTGTGATGCAGTTATAGCATTGTTAGCATCATATAATGGAATTTTGGACTGATAGTCCTATGGAAGATTAACTAATGGTACAGGAAGGACTAGGGGAGCATACCATGCTGCCATGATAGGTGGTGGGGGTGAATTTACAAGGAGAGGATTTATAACATGAAAAGTGGGCTGAGGTGTAGTGGTTTGAACAGTGGATGAAGGGTGAGCAGAAGTGGATGGACCAGGAATAGACTGTTGAGCTGATCTTGGATGAGAGACACCTAAGTTGTGAAGAAAATGTAAGTCAAGAGGTGTTTTTTCTCTGCTACCAAGAGGTTCACTTGTTTCGGGAGATGATAGTGAAGACTCAGAATCTAACTGATCTAAATCACCAAAAGACCTAGTTCTAAATGGATTTACTAAGTCAACTTGAGATTGTTGTAGAGCTAAAATATTTTCAGGAATTGAATTAGCTCTCAAGGGTGATCTGAAAGTAGTTGATAATTTTATCTTAGGAGACTTCCTAAGGATACTTTCAAGGTTTTCAACTATTCCCGTGGGTTTGGGTCAGGGTAGGCTCTAGTGTGAATCTTTCTAGGAGCCACTATGCTATGTTTTTCAGACTTGGTTAGAAAGAGAGTTTAACCAAATATGACAATCTTTAAGAGGCTAACTGATATTTTTAGAATAAGGAAAATTTTAATCTTAAAACCTTATAGCTGATTTTATATGATGCTATCAAGATTTGGGGTCTTCCTAGTGGAGTCTTAAGGTCTAATTTTTAGGATTGTGGAGTCGCCAGGTGGGAATTTTTAGCTCTTTTGGAGGTAAAAGGTTTTATGGTCCACCACCAAGTTTATTATGAATCCAAACTGAATTTTTTTTGGGTTTTCTGAGTTATTTTGGCTTTTTAGGTTATGAGAGTATCCTAAATTTGACTTAACACTTTAGCTAGGGTGTCAAAACACATAGAGATTACTCTTATGGCTTGGTAACCGAATCCTTCAAGGTTTGATAAGGCTTTATACGAATCCTAAGGGTTACTTATTTTGTCACTTATTCAAAAGGTCCTATCATGATTGCCATTGCTTGGTAGTGCTTGAAGAAGGTTACTTATATTATACTTAGACAGTGAGTGTTTTGTTTTGTAGATTTTACTCAGGGTCCCACCATGATTGCCATTATGTTGGTGTCTCGTGTTTTTATAGTTTGGAAAATCAAAAGACAAGGAAACATCAGAACCAATATTTAGAGTTACCGGATCTAGTCCTCTTGTTCTCTGAGAGGGATCTCTCAAATTTTTGTTTGCAAAAGTTTATCTTGTGTGCTTATAGTATTGGTTTTAGACTAGTTATTAAGTACAAGTGTTTGTTTTTTTTTTTGGTTGGATTGAATTGATACAGCAGAACATGAAAGGTCTAGAAAAGATACATAGAATGGAGAACAATCTGGTTCATTGGGCAATGGAGTCAGGGAAAGGTCATAACAAACTCATCAAAGGATATGGGATATCAGAGGGCAAATCTAACTTGGCCACAAGATCCTTTTGTTTTTGGAATGGGATGAACATTAATGATTTGGAAAGAGAGTTTTAATTCTCAACAAAGGGAATTTGAAAGCATAATTTGAAACAATAAAGAGTTGTTTGATAGACAGGGCTAACCATAAATTCTACAAATCACACCTTCAAGCAAATAATGATTTCAAAAAAACTTTTAAAATGAAATCTAAGATTCGGGGAACACCCTATTTCCTCAAATATTTTAGTTTAAAGGACTTAGAAACATAGACAATTTACTGATAATCATAGTCATAGAAGAGTGAACACCTAAAACATCTATGATCATAATTATAATGACCTTTAAGCTAACTGTTTAAGTGAGGACAAAGGGAAAGATCAAAACAAACCTCTCTGATTCACTATAACCAAAGAACTTCAAAGGGAGACTTCAATAACAGCTTTTAAGTGGTAGCAGACAAGCAGGGAGAACCATAAATCATGTTGAAACCAACTGTTCAAACTATTAAGGAAATAAACAAGCATGAAGACCAAAGAGAAATATTAAAACCTCTAAAATACTTCAACAGAGGAAAACATGAAACAGTGAAGGATGAACAGGTCTAAGGTGCTTCCAGGAGTCATTTCTTAGCCTAATACTTTCTATCCCACTATAGTAAAAATTATGGAACATAATGAAAACAGGGGAAAAACATAAAATAGTTCAGAATACTTCACCAACATCCAAGCTCATGGATCTAATGATAGAGCCTTCTCAGGAACGAGCATGCAACAACATCATCAAGATCTCCAAGACTTCAATTTGTTCTTCAACTTCAATAGACTATGTATTTACTTCATAGAGTTTCAGTATTACAACTTGTGATCAAACAATAACCAACAACTACTCATCTTCTACTGAAGTATTTATAGAAGGATGAGGAGGTGAGATCTGATAAAATATCTCTCAAGGAAATTAATACAGATTCAAGACTTCTTGGCCTTTTGAGGGACTCGATGAAGAATTTTACAGGTGGTTCTACATTAAATTTTTTACAATTAATAGTTAAACTCGGTGGGAGCTTTTTTGACTTCCAGGTTCTTCATAATGTATAGTAAGGTTAAAGATATTTGTTGCATTAGCTTCCTCTGGCAGAATTAAATTCTTGGCAGCGCTGGAGGCAGATATTTCTTTAATAAATAACTTTCGCCTCTGTTTTGAATGGTTTGAGGCAACAGGTGGCTCTTGTAGTAGCTGAGGAATCAATTCGCCTCAAATGTTGGTAGGGAAACCTTTCTATCAGTTTAAACACTTATGATTCCTTTTGACTATGTTCAGATCCAGGGAGTTAGGTTTTTGATAATTATTTTTAACCATAATTCCCTAAATCTGTCTTCAATCTTCATCTTCGCTGCATTCTGTCTTAAAAGCTTATACTCTTTAAAATCACGTTCAAAACGCAGTGTCTTGTCAATGTGCAGAGATGCGCAGGGCTTTTAAAGGCATCAATGCCCATGAAGCATTGATAAAACAATGGAATGAAGCCCCATGAATGGTTTTCTTTGATAACTTAAAGGCACGGAAAACGTCTTTCCCAGCCCTCAGATTTCCTTCATTACACAATGGAAAACCATTAAAACACCTGCAAAACACAAAAAAAATTAAGAAATCCTGCATTTTTAGGTTTAATCTGCTTCAGAAGGTGGGCAAGGAGTGTGGCCATTGGATGAAAGCATCCAACGGTGGATATCTGCTCGAAATAGGCAAAAGAAGGGTGGGAGAAGAATAAAGTGAGGAGATTTTGGACCGTCCGATCTGGACATGTGGACGGTCCAGATTGAATCAGAAGGCCGCAATCGGGGGTAGCGAACAGATGGGCTGATAAAAACATGCGATGCGATGAAGTGGAGGCAGTTGATCTCTAGATTAGATCGACGGTGGAGGACAAATCGGGGGAGAGGCCAATCGGCGAAACAAAAGTGGATGCGATGGGAAGGTTGCGATGCGATTGCGCAATCGGGCGAAGGGCAGGAGCGATTAGGTGATGGTTGTTTGATCTGAGGATCAGATCAACGGTGAGGAGCAAATCGGAGGGAAGTTGCAATCGGGGGTCGGGAATAAGGTGATGCGATTGTGCAATCGGAGGAAGGGCCGACATGATTGCGCGATCGGTCAATCGCAATCAGCAGTATCGAATATCAAAACCACACCAAAGAAAAACTCCGATGCGATAAAAGACTCAGCCTCTGTGCTTGGTCCTATAATGAAAACAAAAGACCAGGGGCTATGGATATAAAACCTAATCACATCGAAACTTTGATGCGGGTCTTTTTGATCAACCCATTTGTGTTTTCTCTGATTGCGATTGCGCGATTGGTCTTTCAATCAACCCATTAAATATTTAAAACACGTGCTTCGGGTTTTCAACTTAAAACTTTGGAAAAGTGGGTTTTTCGACTTTACAAAGGAAAAGGGTGATTGGGAAGAAAATTCATAACATTTTTAAGTTCCAAGGTGGGCCCACAGGATACTTATATAAAAATGATGCGATCGGACGTTTTTATAACACAGGATTAATCGCATCGGGGTTTTTTAATACAAATCTTGATCGCAATCGGAGTTTTGAATAGAGAAAAAAGACTTGCGCATTTAGATATTTTCGATGCGATAAGCGCTGAGAAGGTTAGCGCTTGGTTTTTTATGACAAGGGCATGTGTGGGGAAGTGGTTTAGGGTGCTTAGCCTTAGGGGCTTAAGTCTATAGCAAAGACTTTGCATTTTTTATGAATTTTTGGGAGTTTCTTATGGAATTTGATGGTTTCAGAAAAGCTAAAGAATGAGTCTTTAACCTTTATAAAAGTGTATTTCATGAGGGGTAAAAGAATAATCATGAAAACAAAGGGGTTTTTATGGAAAAAGAGGGAAACAAATGAAGGTAAGTTTGGAAGAGGGGGAGGGAAAAAATGATGGTTTTACAGCAGTTTATTCTCATGATTTCAGTAGAACTTCTCAGAGTATAAAATGGAAACAGAAAATGAAAATTTTGGATAGAGGTATGAGGCCTTTCAAGGAGTCTTCAAGAGCCAAAAATTTTTAGTGATAAAATTTGTTCTTTGGAGGCTCAAATTTTTTTAGCAACCTGTGGATATAATCTAATATTATAGGTGGCTAACAGAGATACAAGCTGCAGAGATAGAGCTTGAATCTACATCCAAAATTTCAGGCCATGAAGGATATCATGAACATTCTGAAGAAGAGGATGTCAAGAAGCAGTTCAAAGAAATGCGAAGGATGGTAAAGGAAACTGGGGAAGGTTAAAAACACCCTCATAAAGGAGAATCTTCAAATAGTAAAAAGGAGGAAAATATGAGCTAAAAATCTAGTGGTGGAAAACCACCTCCTTCTCCATCATCATCATCATCATCATCATCATCAGCAACATCTTCATCTTCCAAATCCACTACAAAAACTCATACCCATACTCATTCCAAGATCCCAAAATTTAAGACTCTATTACTCAAGTTGGGCATCAAATTTTAACTTCCTAGATATAATGGAGAAGTTAATGCTGAAAGACTAGATAATTGGATTCATCAATTAGAAATTTACTGTAGAATTCAAAATCTGCAAGATGATGATATTAAAATGTAATTGCCTTCATTAAGGCTAGAAGGAGTAGCATTAGTTTTGTGGGAGGAAAAGACACAAGATGAAATGTGCATCAAAGGTAAGATTTCCATTTCTTGGGTTGAATACATTTCTTCCATTAAAATACAATTCTATCCATTAGCCTATTTGCAGAAAGAAATAATGAGTTGTCAAAAATTTAGACAACTTAAAGTTCAAAGTGTCCAAGAGTATACACAAGAGTTTATGAAAAGAGAATTATTACTTGGAGTAGAGTTAAATTCACAAGACACACTCTTGAAGTATATAGGAGGTCTAAATTCATACTTAAAATGCACTATTCTCATGTTTAACCCAAATAACTTAGATGAAGTATGTGTGCAAGTCAAACATCTTGAAGCAAGAGGTAAAAACATTTTTCAAGAGGGTAGTAAGAAGAATCCATTCAAGGGTAAGGGAAAAGATAAAGGAGGAAAATGGAAGGGAAAGAAGAATGGAAGTGTGAAGTAAGAATGGGAGAAAATTACATGCAAACATTGTTACAAAGAGGGGCATGATGAAGCCCATTGTTGGAAACTACATCTTGAACTAAGACCAAAGAAACCAAATAACAAGGGAAGCAAAAGACAATTGTCACCACCCAAAAAAAATATTGGATCTGATTTAGGAGATGAAACCAAGATAGTTTCCATGGTTAACAAAGGAAAGGAAGAAATTGCAAGTTCTAGTACCTCAAATAGTCACAATAACACTTCAAATGAAGATACAAGGATAGAAATATTCCATGTTAGATCAAGTTGATGCCTTATTTGATACAGGCTCACAAGAAAATTTGACTTCATAAGAATTAGTTAAAAAATGAACCTTGAAACTATACCTCATCATAAGCCATACCCTTTGGGTTGGATAGTTAACAATGAAAATTTACAGGTGACAAGGAAATATATTTTCAGATTTGCTATTACTGAAAACTTTGTTGATGAAATTGAGTTAGATGTTGTACCACTTGATATTTCATGGATTACCTTGGGTATTCCATATTTTTATGACAGGAAAGTGTTATTATACCATCATGATAACAAATATCATTTGATCAAAGATGGAGTGGAGTATATTGTGAGAGCTCATCGCAAGAAACTGAATATCTCTTTAGTTAATGCAGGGCAAATGAAGAGGCTAGTAAATGCAAGTAAAAATTTTGTGCTTCTTATGATCAAGAAAAAGGAAGATGTTGACTATGAATATTTTGAAGGATGTGATGAAAAATTGAAATATGATTTGTTTGATGTGGTAAGTCAGCATGGCGAGATGTTTCATGAACCAAAGGGGTTGCCACCCAAGAGGAGAATTCAGCATGAGATTTAACTGCAACAGGATGTTACACTTCCAAATATTGGTATGTATTGCATGTTAATCATGGAAAGTTTGGAAATCAAGAAGAAAATCCAAGAGTTGTTGAACAAAGGTATCATATGCCCATCTACTTTTCCATGTGGTTCTCCAATAGTTTTGGTTCCAAATAAGGACGGGACTTGGAGCATGTGTATCAATTTCCGTGCACTAAACAAAATCATGGTAAAGAATCACTACCCACTTCCACACATTAATGATTTTCTTGATCAGTTAAATCATGCAAATTATTTCACTAAGTTATATTTTATAAGTGGTTGTCATTAAGTTAGGATAGCTGAAGAAGACATTTGGAAAACTGCTTTCAAGACTAGACAAGGATTGTATGAGTGGTTAATTATGCCATTTGGCTTAAAAAATGCACCATCTGCTTTCATGAGAGTAATGAATGATGTCCTTAGACTATTTCTAGATGAATTTTTCATTTTTTACTTAGATTACATACTCATATTCAACAAATCAAGAGAAGAACATGTCATGCATGTGAACAAGGTACTTGATGTTTTGAGAAAAGATCAATTTTTTCTTAATATGTAAAAGTGTGAATTTGGTAAGACTTCATTGGTATATTTGGGAAACATAGTTGGAGGAGGTGAATTGAAGATTGATCCTTCCAAAGTTGAGGTCATTTTGAATTAGCCCAAGCCCAATACAGTTACCCAGGTAAGAAGCTTTTAAGGGGCAGCACAGTATTGGAGGAAATTTATTGCTAAATTTTCTTCCATTGCAGCACCATTACATGGATTGACAAGATAAATAAAGTATTCCAATGGGGATATTTGCAGTAGAAAGAATTTTATGCTTTAAAGAAAAAGATAAGTTCGACACTAGTAATAGAAATTCCAGATCTAAGACAACCATTTGAGATCCAAACAGATGCAAGTGATTATGCTATGGGAGCAGTTCTCATGCAGCATGGTAAGTCTATCTTATTTCATTTTGAAACTTTTAATGGAGTTGTGACTAAATATCCTACATATGATAAAGAGTTATATGCATTGGTACAAAGTGTAAAGAAATGGAAGCATTACTTTATGGGAAAAGAGACCATTATCCATACTGACCATCAGCCATTGCAGTATTTACAATCACAGTCCAAATTGAAGAAATCAAGACATTTCAGGTGGATGGGTTTTCTACAACAATTTCACTTGGTTATCAGTTACAAGAAAGGAATATACAATAAGGTAGCTGATATGCTCTCTAGGCCTATTGTAAATTCATCTATTATTCTCAAGAAAAATTCTATTATGCATGAAAGTTACATTGAACAATATGTGAATGATAGTGATTTTCAAAATGTGGATGAGAACTTGAGTAAGGGAAACCAATGTGAAGAGTTAGATTATCATGTGCATAACAGTTTGTTGTATCACTTGGGCAAGCTATGTATACTAGAAGGAGAAAGAAACAATATCATAAGGGAGGTGCACACATCATTGATTGAAGGATATTTTGGTGTAGGTAAGACAATAGCACATCTCCAAAGGTATTGTTATTGGCCATGCATGAATGAAAGTGTTTCTCTCTTTATTAGAGGATGTTATTTATGTGCAACAAGTAAACCTAGCAATAGGAAGCTTGGTTTGTACACACCACTTCCAATTCCTTCTCATCCTTGGGAGAGCATGTCAATGGATTTTGTAGGAGACCTTCCTATGTCAAGGAAAGGTCATGATTATTTGTATTTTGTGGTAGATAGCTTCACCAAAATGTGTATTTTGATGGCATGTAAGAAATATATTACAGCTGAAAAAACCGCTAATATTGTCTTTTAAAATGTATGGATTCATTTTGGTCTTCCTACTTCTATTGTAAGTGATAGAGATTCTAGATTTGTTGGGAATTTTTGGTCAAAAGTATGGGACATGATGGATACAAAGTTGAAGAAGATTACATCATTTCATCCGCAAACATATGGTCAAACAGGGGTGGTAAATAGGATTTGTATTCATCTTCTAAGAGAATATTGCAGCAAACATCCCAAGTTGTGGGATGAACAATTACACTACATACAACATGCATACAACCGGGCAAAACATTCTTCCACAAATACATCACCATTTAAGGCATGTTTTTGATACTTGCCAAGGTCTCCATTGGACTTCATCTTTGAGAAATATGTTGCTATATATGGACATAGTTACATATATAAAGCAAGAAGTTTCATTGAGAAAATTTAGTTGGTACATCACACAGTGCAAGGAAAACTTGAGAAGAGTCAAAGAAGCTACAAGGAAAGGCATGACAAACATCAGGTTGATCACAAATTCCAAGTTGAAGATGAAGTCTCGTTGTACATAAGCAAATAAATATTGCAAGGGGAAGGTAAAAAGCTCAAACCAATCTATTATGGTCCATTTAAAATTCTGGAAAATATTTGTAGAAACTAATTCATGCTAGATTTGCGCCTTATATGCAAATTTATTCTATCGTTAATGTTGAGAATTTGAGATTTTTTTAGCCTCCTTTGATTGATGATCAAGGAGAGCATGTTTAGTTGCCATCAATAGATGATTTCCTGCCAGAATATCTTGATGAACTTCAACAAGATCTCATACTTGACAGAAGAATCAAAACTTCAAGAAGAGGGAATATTGAATACCTTAGAGTTGGACTCAAAGGTCAGAATCCTTCAAAGGAAAAATGGTTGGAGATTGGAAAAATGAGGGAGTTGTACCCTCACTTGCTGAGAAATTGATAATATATTTTGGGGTCCAAAAGGCTTCTAGTGGGAAGGAATGATCTAAGGCTCAAGTTTCAGCTAAAAAATGAAAGTGTTCGAAATTGCTTCACACCTGAATGACTGGATATAGTTCATTGCCAGGATTCTGGCATAACTCGTTTCATCAAAATCCGAGTTCGTATGACTGAGTTATCGTTTTCTGTTCGTTTTCCAAAACAAGAAAATAGTGAGCAGAACAGGTAGAGTGCATATGTGGCAGGTACATTCAGCATTGCAAGAATATTGTATAGATTGCAGCCAGTGACACTATGGAAAGTGTCATCCTTAGATTTTCCAGATGGGTTAAGTGAAGAGAAAAATTTCCCAATGACCTTCAATTCTTCCTAAGTTGGAATTTGAATATTTTTGAAGGGGTTGGAGTGAAACCCAACCAGAGGGCACCACATTTCCTCTCTGGTGGGCCACCTCCTAACCCTGAGGTCGAATGACAAGTGATATCGAATTCAGACTAAGGTTATGGCCGATTTATTTGATGTTAATGTGGGACATTGGCTTGGGGTAAATATTTCGAATATATATATATAATAGTTCAAACCCACTCATTGGCAGACATTACCATGTTTGGTAGAACCACTACCCAAGTCTGGAGCAGAGTTAAACATGGTAGCATCGACATATATGGAAGACGGGTATTATAACTTGGGGCAAAATTATATGGCGGAGTCAAGGCTCGAACCCCTGACCTCTCGCCTACAAACCGCATTCATTACTGTCTCCACTTCGGGGTAGTTCTCACCCTAGACATCTTCCACATCCATTTGAATTAAAGTTGCCAACCGTTTGGGGGTTGGAGGATGCCAGCCCCCTCCCCATGTGGCCACGACTCCGAAGACCAGGTGCCAAACAAAACTGACCGGTGGGAAAATAAATCATGTTTAATCAATGTTTAATTGTGGCTTAATGACGTTAAGACGTCATTAGCGTGTAAAGCATGCTTATCAATAAACACATGCTTATCTGCCCGTAATCCTGCTTAGAATTAACTAATCTGACATTTAAACTGGTGTAGAATTTAGAGGCAGTGCCAAACTTGGTGGGAATTCCAAATTTAGAAAACTAACTGGAAATTTCTCTAGTTTTGGACAATAAATTGGGGCAAAGTTGGTTCTTATCATAACTCACTCAATTTTTGACAAAAATGAGCTCATAAAGAGTCATTCTAGGCTAATTGGCATGCTAGGAACTCAATGAAGTAGGTTGTAGAGGTAGAAAAGGTCATCTATAGGTGTTTTAGTGCATTTGAATATTTTTGAAGTCTAGGGCCACTAGGTGTTGAGGTCATTGCCAGAGCATCCATAGTCCAAATTCAGCAAAAAATAGTCATTTTCAGGATATTATGGTGTTTTGAACTCATTTGAATAGTTTCCAAGAGGTGCGGAAGCTTGTAACAAAATTTAAGCACACTTGAAACTAATACAAAGGCCACACTATGAAGCTGGACCAAGCAGATGTAGCCCTGGAGGGGTGAAATCCTTTATCAAAATTCTCTGTGTTAAGATCTGTTATATGTGCTTTATGTGTTTACTATTTCTTCTGTTTTATCATTTAAAATTATGATTTTTAAGCTTATGAAAAATTCATAATTCCACTAGGTACATGGTTTGCCAATCACATGCTCATAAAAAAACTCATGAAGGATAAGTAAAACAAAGCAAAGAAAATTTTATATCTGAAATGAAACTAGCACAACGTTAACTAGAAAGTAATTTTAGATCACTAGTAGAGATGACACAATTAGAGATGGAAGATTCTTGGACAATCCGGATAGGAGAGGTGACATACATAGGTACCATTCTAGTTTGGGTTCTGATAGGCATCATGATCGTCATCGCTACCATCCCTACAAGAGGAGTGATATAGGGTATTTTCTGGATGATTTTAATAAATCAGGGCCACCTAAATTTGACTAAGAGATGAAGGAACCACAGGAGGGAGAGGCATGTTTGGTGGGTATGATGAAGCTCTTAATATTCCATTACCATTTAGAAAACATGAAAGCCAAAGTTGCCACATTCAGTCTCAAAGGTAAATCAGACATTTGGTGGGAAGATGTGAATAATGTCAGGGTTATTTATGAGGAGGAACTGCCTTGAAGTGAGTTTGAGAGGCTATCTTGGAAGAATTATCTGTTAGAGAGGTACTATGATGCTAGGGCTAAGGCGTTTTATGATTTGCATGCGGGTTCCATGATAGATGATGAGTATACTAGTATTTTTTTGGAGTTGTTGAGATATGTACCTTACCTCAAGGAGGAAAAGGATAAGATCTAAAGATTCATCAATGGATTGATAGCAACATATAGAGACCAGATTGAGTTCGGTGAGCCTAAATCATTGGAGGAGGAAATTAGAAAGCTTAACCATTGTTATGAACAATCAAAATTCAAAGTTGAGCCTAAGCATGATTTGAAAGGAAATTAGAAATCTAAGGGAAGATGGCCACCAAAGTGAGAAAGATTGCAAGATGTAGGTGAGAAAGAAAATGTAGTTCCTTATAAGAAGTTCAATGCAACTAGTTTGAGAAAATAAATCCATGCAAAATCTTAGTTAGTGCAGTTGGCTACATGTACGAAGAAAAGAGTTCACCATTAAGTAAGAGATTTTGCATTAATGGTATGCATACATCAACGCACTTGAACATATTGTCGTTGGGATCATACATTATGCTATTGGGTATGGATTGGTTAAATATTCACAGGACCAAGTTGGATTTCTATGACATAGAAATTAAATGCTTGGATTACCATGGGGAAAAAAGAGTCTTGCGGGGAAAGAATAAAGCCACATTAGTTACGATGGTGAAAACTATGAAGTCCAAGCATAGTTTTAGGAAAGGGTGTGTCCTATTTTTGTTTCATATATCTAGTGACAAAGGTAAGTAATTTGAGGATGCAGATGTGCTAAACAATTATACAGTTTTACAACAGTTCTAGTATGTGTTTGCAGTAGAGATTTCAGAGTTTCCACCTCAAAGGGAAGTACAATTTTCTATTTTGTTGGTACCAGTGCAAGCCCCAACATCAAAGGCACATTACAGGATGAGCAAACATGAGTGGGCAGAGTTAAAGTTTCAACTTAAATAGGTTCTTGATAAAGGATACATTAAGCCAAGTGTATCACCATGGGGATCACTAGTGTTATTCATGAAGAAGAAAAATGGTACTCTAAGATTGTGCATCAACTACAGGTAGTTGATCAATGTGAACATCAAGAATAGGTACCCATTAGCGAGGATCGATTATTTGTTTTATTAGCTTAAGGGAGAAGAAATTATCTCTATGATCAACTTGAGATCAGGATCACTAGGTGCACATCAAAGAGGACAACATCTATAACACTAAATTCAGGACCAGGTATGGGCATTACGAGTTTTTTGTAGTTCCATTTAGTTTGAATAATGCTATAGCTACATTTATGTGTTTAATGAATAGTGTGTTGCGTCCTTATCTTGACAAGTTTGTGATTATTTTCATCAATGAAAGCTTGGTATATTCCAATAATTAGGAAGAGATCTACAAATGTATTTTCTTTCAGACTAAGGTACATTACTTAGGTCATGTTTTCTCCAAGGAGGGAATTGTAGTAGATCCAAAAAAGATAAGGGCCATCATAGAGTGGGTAACTCCTAGAAATGTAGATGAGGTGAGATCCTTCATCGGATTGCCAGGCTATTATGGGAGGTTCATCAAGAACCTCTAATAGATGTCTTATCTGATTACATCATTGCGGAGGAAAGGTAAGAAGTTCGAATGGAAAATAGTGTGTGAGACTAGTTTTGAGCAGCATATGCAATTGTTAACACATGCTCCAGTGTTAAATATCACAGATCCAGAAAAAAGAATTTATATTGTGTACAGATGCTTGCAAGAGAGGGTGTGGTGGAGTCCTCATGTAGGAGGGATAGGTAGTATGCTATGAGTCATAGAAACTAAATGAGAATGAGCATAATTATCTGACGCATGATCTTTAGTTAGCAACGACCATCCACGCATTGAATATGTGGAGGCACTTTCTTCCTGGCAAGAGGTTTGTACTGATGAGCGATAATAGTGGGTTGAGGTACTTGTTTTACCATTTGAATATGAATTCCAGGAAAGATATATGGTTGGCTATGATAATCGAGTTTGATTTTGAGATCAAGTAAATCAGTGGTAAAGAGTACAGAGTCACAGATGCTCTTAGAAGGTGGATACAAGTAAATCACATTGCAACTATGAGCTCCTATGGGTCACATTTATAGGATACGATCTTGCAGGAAGTCCAAGATGATGTCAGATATATGGGGCTTAGGAACATATTTCAACATGGCATAGGTACATGTACATGTACATGTGTTGGTACAGGTATAGGTACAGATGCAGGTGTACAAGATGTGGACTACTTTCTTATGAAATATGGATTGGTCAGGTTTAGAGATAAGATATATGTGTCGAATAGTAATGAGCTCAAGAAGGCGATATTGAGGGAGTCTCATTTGAAACCATATTTAGGTCACCTAGGATATTAGAAGACATTGACTATAGTGAAGAGATTCTATTATTGTCTGAACCTCAAGAGGTTTTTTAATAGAGTTTGTGGCTAGGTTTTTTTACTGTCAGTAGGTGAAGGAAGAGTGGATGAATATAGGTGGTCTACTATAGTGTATTTTGATTATAGAATGGAAATGGGAGGTCATTTCCATTGAATTTGTCTCAAGTTTGTCGAGGACAGTGAGACAACATGATTCTATCATGGTATTTTTTGACAGGTTGACAAAGGTTGCACACTTCATTCCAGTGAATACTAGCTATTCAACTAGTGATCTAGCATAGGTGTTCATCAGGGACATAGTCAGTGGTGGGCCTTGGTATTGCACCAATATTTCTACAACTCCGAGAGGCTATTCTAATTTAATTTATCAACCTATGGTTCATACAAACTTGGAGGTGACAATGCTATATACATAGCAGATGCATTCTACTCATTCCATCCTCTTCTGAGTCCTACAAAAGGGTGATATTGCTAGGGTTTCTGCGTGAAGTCTCTCAGACTTCTGAACAAGACCTAGAACTAAAAATGACTCAAAAAAATTACTCTATCAACAATCAAAGGATTATTATAATGCAAGAAGATACATCTAGCCATTTTGCATGGAATGAAATCTAAAATTTAGGCTATTGCAAGAAATAGAAGTGAACTAGGAAACATTCATGATGTAAATTGTTGAATTGAAATTGCAGAATGGAAGACTAATCTAATCACACATTGTTGGGCCAAATGACTAAGTAAAATCTCACTATTTTATGCTTAACTTCCACACTTTAACAATGCATCTAGTCATGGGCTAACTATGCTTGTAAATACTCTATTTTGCAGCAAAAGAATGAGGCACAAAGTTGGTTTAAGAAAGTCTTGGACTTGTAGATTCAGATTTGAAGGTGTCTTGGAGGTTGTGGCAGGGTTAGGTAAGGGAAGATAGTTTATGGGCTGAAGGAGAGGCTAACTAGTGCTTCCACAAGATATGCTACAGGTTTTCTGTAGTGCTACAGGATGTCCTATAATGCTACAGGAAATAGGCTAAGGGTGTTTTGAGGCCAAAATTGATGAGGAAATAGGTAGGGAAGGTGAAATGAAGACATATTTATGTGGATGGAAGGTGGAAAACCCCTTGGCAAAGCTAAGAGATTCTTTCAAAGCCCGTCTTTCAATTCTAGGGTTCCTCTTAGTGTGGTGGTGAAAATCTCAAAAATAGGGCTGACAGCGATTGTTGAAAGGAGGTTGGTGAAGCATGATAGATGGAGCTAGGGATGCTGGTGGAGTCCTCCTCTGCTGCTATACTCAAACTTGCAAGAAAACTACCTATTAACGCAATAAACATTGGCAAATACATGATGAAGAAGATGGAAAATATGAGTTAAATTATATAGGAAAACCTACTTATGAATTCAAATAGAAATCTAACTCAGTATTCTCAACATATTCATGACAACTACATCAACCTATCTATTCTTTCCAAGAAATCATAAACTGAAGAGAAATTTTGGGCTTGTGGTGAAGATCTGAGCTCCTCAAGCTCCAATGAAAGAGGTGAGAGAGGGAGGCTTTGACATAGAAATTTTGGAGTTTATATGCTATTGTACCATCATCTATAAGAGCATAACTGCAGTAAATGTGAAATGGAAGAAAACCAAAAATAATAAAATGAAATGTAAGCAAACTAGCTAAAACTCATGCAATAAACAAGCTACAATGGCATAAAAATAAGCATAAATACACAAGAGAGAGACCGAGGCCAATGGATTTGGCCCTAACCTACAAGCTCAGCTCTTTGAAACTAAATCAATGAATGACAAATTGAATACTCATTTTATTGCAGAAATAGTCTCATTACATAACCATGAGAGTCTCAAAAGTCTATCACAAGATCTAAGAGTATACTAACCTCCTCCAAAATTCAAATCCTAATGATCTCTTTCTCTACCCTATTTAACCTAAAGGGTAGCTACCAACATCTCCTTAAAAAAGTAGGTGATGTGTCCCCTTTTATTGCAAGAGAATTGGAGCTTTGGTGCAACTGATCTTCCATTTGCTTGGTTGCCTTTGATTTCGAGTTGTTGGAGGGAATCTTGAGGATCCCTTGGATTCCTTTAGGAGTTAAGGATGTTTAAAACCCTCCTATATGTTGGAAATATTGTCATTGATGGCAAAGGAGGCAGCACTCAGGCAAAAGAGGCAACGCTGAAGCAGAGGAAGGCAAAAGAGGCACAGCGAAAGCAATAGAGGCAGCAAGAAGAAAGTCAAAATGTAATAGTCATAGAAGCACAGTGAAGAATCGTTATCGAAAGGTAGAGACAGAGGCAGAGCGACAGAAGCAACAGAGGCAGAGGCAGAAACTAAGTCACAGAGGCAGAGAGCCGTTACAAAATTCCGGGAATCACACACTCCAACCGGCGTTATACATATAATACATAATCCTTATTTTGGGAATCGCTTAACTCCAGCGGCAATGCAATGCATACAATACAGAACCATATTCCGGGAATCGCACACTCCAACCGGCGTTATACAACACAAATATTATTCCGGGAATCGCCTACCCTGATGGAGGATACATATATATATATATCCATCATCTTACATATAAATGCCGTGCATTACGTATGTTGCAAAGGTCCAAGGCATATATATTATGTTATATAAGTGGAGCGCATAAAACAAAGTTTATAAGGTGGGACCCCTCCCCAATCGCAATCGGAGATCGCAAGGGCAGAAGAACATGTAACCAACAGGAAGTTGCGATTGCGATTGAAGTTCGGATCCGACGGGTCTATAAATCATGGTTAATATATATTTGAGTTCCAGGTCTAATCGCATCGGCAATGGTCAATCGCATCGGAGAATATATGAGTTGCGATTGCGATTGGAAGTCCGGACCCGATGGAGGTATGAATTATAATTCAAACGTGTTTGAAGTCCTTTCCCAATCGCATCGGCAAAATACAATGAACAGTGCCCAATCGCAACACATATTAAAAGACTTGCGATTGCGATTAAGAGTTCGGACCCGATGGACTTATAAACTTTGATTAATAAAAATTTGAGTCCCAATCGCATCGGCAAATATCAATGAACAGTGACCGATCGCACCGGAGTATTTGAAGTTGCGATTGCGATCAATCGCAATCGGAGCAGGAGCAATCAATCGCAATCGGAGGAGAATCAATGCATCAAAAACGTGTCAGGTGGGCCCGAAAGGGAACTTGTTAAGTCTTATCAAGATTATTCATTGATTTTATTAGAAGCGACAGTTGCTTGTTAAAACCTTCTATAAGGATGTCGAGAGTTGATTTAAGTTAAAAGGCGTTGTTATATATATAAAAGGCGATTGTATTAAAGATGTGTTGCGTGGTCTGTGGGTTGTATGTATATGCCTCAGCTTAACGAGAGGGCGATTGTTAATATACAACGATTGTGATCTATGTTTATTCCGCTTGCGGAGCTTCCACATTAACAAGACACTAATGGCATAAAAGGGATTGGAGTTCCTCCAGATTATAGTCAACAGATATAAAAGCACAGTTACACGTATGCAGCAGTTACACCACAGCAGAGGACAGAAGAGCAAACAGAGCTGAAAAGAGATAAAACACAGTCACAGAAAAGACAAATGCACAGCAAGCCAAGAGACAAAACGAGTGAGCTGGAGTTCTCATTTAAATTTGAATGTAAATGTTTTATTTAAATTTATATTGTTGTGATGCATTGGCAAGTCTCCGGAAGAGAGCAAATATCCCACTGTAATATTAAAATAAGCACCTACAATTACATTTTTCTGAGTGAGCTGAAAAGAGATGAGAAGGCAGAAGGCAAACAGACATGGCTGTCCATTTCGAATTCCCAGTGGAATACAAACAGCCATGAAGCTATTTTTTGTATAAAACAGGGTAATATCCAAGGGGAGAGGAGTTGACGAAAAAGGAGTGAGAGAAGAAGAGAGTATGCAGCAGAATTAAAGAGAGTTGAAGAGAATAAGCAAGCTGCAAGAAGAATGTGAATAAGGAGGAGCTAAGGAAGATGAAATTTGAAAGCGAGAGAGATGATGTGAGTCGTGCAGAGTTGATGAACATCGAGAGAAGGTACGGAACGGACGATATCCAAGGTAAATCGGCAATTGTTTCTTTGAAGAGTAAGGAAGTTTAGACTTCCCTATCAAGTTGTAACGATAGATGTCGATTATGTTGGCGAGGTAGGGAGAATCACATGAGTTGGTGCCTACCAACTTGGATGGGAGTTGGTGCTTCCACATCAAGTTGTCATGATAAAATGTCGATTATGGCGGGCGAGGTATGGCCTCTTTGTGGGTTGGTGCACTGCGAGAAAATAGATGGGAGTTGGAGCTTCCTTGCAAGTTGTAGCTTGCGGAATTGAGGTTAGAGCCTCCTTGTGGGTTGGTGCACAAATGGGTAGTGAGAGTTGGAGGAACTACTTTGCATCACAACAATAATAAGATGTGGTTTTCTCCCTTTATGGGTTTCCACGTATATCTGGTGTCTATGTGCATGATGTCTATGTGTTGATATGATATATATATTCTGCTAATACTTGTTGCTAACATATTAAGACTGCTGGTACATTATCTAATCTGCTTATTAATTGCTGCTCCTAAATAAATATTGCCCACACATTATGTTGATCATGAAATGAAGGTGTTAATAAAGTAAAATAATTTTTAAAGGAAAAGTTTTAAAATTCCATGAATGTGTTAAACTGATTCACCCCCCCCCCCTCTCAGTTTAACTAAGAGTTCAACAATTGGTATCAGATCAAGTTCCTTGTATATCAGTCTAACAACTGAAAGGAGATCCTAGGCTCTCAAGATGGCAAGTCAAGAAGGAAGCTCAACCAATAAAGCCCCTTTCTTTACAGGTGCAAATTTAGCCTTTTGGAAAATAAGAATGAAAGCTTATATAATGTCTTTAGGATTAGAAGCTTGGGATGCTGTGGAAATTGGATATGTCACAAAGTCAACTGATACAGAGAAAGAAGCTAAAGAAAGCTTTGTAGCTAATGCAAAAGCAATGAATGCAATCTTAAATGGACTATGTGAAGCTGAGTTTATCAAAATAATGCACAGTAAGACTGCCAAAGATATGTGGGACCCTCTAGAGAATATCCATGAGGGAAATAAAAAGGTTAAGACTGCCAAACTTCAAGTATATAGAGCCCAGTTTGAAAATTTAAAAATGAATGATGATGAAGATGTTGGGAGCTTCTTCTTAAAAGTTGCAGAAATTGTTAACAGTATGAAAGCTCTTGGAGAAACAATACCAGAAGGTATAATTGTACAAAATATTCTAAGATCTCTTCCATCCAGATTCAATCCCAAGGTGTTTGCAATAGAAGAAACAGCTGATTGGGAGACCTTGACCATGAACCAGCTACTAGGAAATCTTATAGCATATGAGATGAGGCTCCCACAGAAGAAGCCAAGTACAAGGGAGGCAGCATTCAAAACAGAAAAGAAGAAAGAAGAAAAGGAAGACATATGCTCCTGCTTTGATGAAGAAGAGGCTAAATTTGTCAAGAAATTGGATAGAGGCTCAGGTAGATACAAAGGTAAACTTCCTTTTAAATGCTTTAACTGTGGAAGAGTTGGAAATTATGTTGCTAAATGTCCTCACAAGAAAGTAAGAAATCAAGCTCAAGAATGAGAGAAAGACACATCAAAGAATTGGCAGAAAGGAAAGAAATTCAGCAGAAAATCCTTCTATGCTCAGCAAGACAGCAGTGCATCTGAAGACTCAGATGAACCCTCAGGAGAAGAGGGAACCTCTGAATTTTTACTAATGGCCATAGAAGATCTTGAAGGACTCTTGCTAGAAGAAGAAGAAGAAGGGGAAGTCGATCTTGAGGGGGAGCTAAGAAGTGCTCTGGAGGAGATTGACAGACTCAAACTAAAATGCAGAAAAAAAAAAGAGATTCTCCTCAAATGTGTGAAAGAAGAACAAAATTCAGAAGTCCTCATGCAGCTGAAGGTAAAGCTTGAAGAAGCCAAGAAGATAGAAGATATATTACTTCAGCAAATCAAGGATAAAACCCAAGAACAAGAGAAGTTGGAGGAAGAAGTGGCATGTCTCAGGAAGAAAGTAGAAAATGCTCAAAGGATAGTGGTTATAAACTCTTCTCAAACAACAAGCTCTAGCAAGTTGAATGATATCCTGGTTGCTCAAAGATCCCCAATGATAAAAACAGGAATAGGCTATGAAGGAGAATCGAGTAAAGGCAAAGAAAAGGAAAACAAAAATATATTTTTTGTAAAAGCAAAGAAGACTGATGAAGAAGCCCAGACAATTCCTACAAAAGAAGAAACATGTAATAAGGATGACAGAGATCAGAAGAAATCTCTAGTAACAAGGAATATAATGAATACTAAGATGGCAGAAAAAGAATCATCTACCCCTGAGTATATCAAATTTGGAAGTCATCAGAGGAGATTCTCGCCTCCTATGAAGAATGCCACCTGTTATGTCTGCCACAAGCCAGGACACATTGCTGCATATTGTCATGCAAGGACGAATGATTCAAACCAACAAAGGATGCAAGCATGGAAGAGACAACCTTACATCAGGTATGCAAGTAATTTCTATGGTTATTGCTTTTATTGTAAGTATTTTGGCCATAGAATTATTGAATGTAGAAAGTATGGACAAAGACTGATGTTCAATACCTCAAGGAGGTTTATGAGTCAAAGCAATTTTGTTCATCCTCAAAATTCTGCAAAAACTATAATCAAATGTTGTATATGCAATCAAGTTGGACATATATCTTCCAAGTGTTCTCTAAAGGGATATAATTCATCACCTCACAAAAGATACCAAACAAAAGGGGGCCTCCAGTGGATAAAGAAGGTGAATAAATGTGACTTGGCTTTAACTGCTCAAGATTTGAAGAGTCAATGGTATTTGGACAGTGGCTGCTCTAAACACATGACAGGAGATAAAAACAAGTTTTTAACTCTTGACGAAAAGAAATCGGGCAATGTCACTTTTGGAAATGACAAATCGGGAAAGATCAAGGGAAAAGGATCAGTCATCATAGACAATGGCAGAGGAAAGGCCCAAGATGTATTATATGTAGATGGACTGAAAGCAAATTTACTGAGTGTCAGTCAGATGTGTGATAAAGGTTGTGAAGTTCTCTTTAGAGCACACGATTGTGTAGTCAGATCAAGAACAACAGGAAAAAATCTACTCAAAGGTGTTCGAACAGAGAGTAATGTGTACATAGTGAGAGAGGAGGATGAAGCCTGCCATCTTAGCAAACTAGAGGAGTCATGGTTATGGCATAAGAGATTGGGACATCTCAGCTTTGACCATATCATTAGACTGAGCAAGAAGAAAGCTGTCAGAGATATGCCAGAAATAAAAATGCCCTCAAACACAATATGCAAATCTTGTCAGTTGGGAAAACAAACTCGCACATCCTTTAAATCTAAAGAAGAGTTATCAACAAGAAGACCACTGCAACTTGTGCACATGGATCTGTGTGGACCTGCAAGAACTAAAACACCAAGTGGAGAGTCCTACTTTATGCTGATAATAGATGATTTCTCCAGAATGACATGGGTTTCTTTTCTCAAAAATAAATCAGAAGCATTGGAAAAATTTAAGATATTCAAAGCATTAGCAGAAAATCAAATTGGATGCAAGCTGAAATGTATCAGATCAGACAGAGGAGGAGAATTCACAGATTATGACTTTGTAGACCTATGTAATGAACATGGAATAAAGCAACAATTTACTATTGCAGGGACACCTCAGCAGAATGGAGTAGCAGAGAGACAAAACAGGTCTGTACAACAAATAGCAAGAGCTATGATGCAAGAGAATAATATTGCTCAAACCTTCTGGGAAGAAGCAGTACACACAGCAGTACATATCCTTAATAAAGCTCACTTAAGGCCAAGCAGTGACAAGACTCCATATGAACTATGGCATGGAAAGCCGGCTTCAATAAAACATTTCAGAGTCTTTGGTAGCAAGTGTTACATAAAGAATAATGATGAAAACCTTGGAAAATTTGATGCAAGAGCAGATGAAGGGATTTTTCTAGGATATGCTTCCAAAAGTAAAGGGTACAGGTGCTACAACAAGACTCTTCGGAAAATAGTTGAAAGTATTGATGTGAGATTTGATGAAGAATTTCCAAACAATACAAGAAATACAGATTGCTACAGTCCATCAGTTAATCATGAAGAAGAAGACCGGAATGATGAAGAAACTAGCAAGACAATAGAAGATGCAGAGCTGAGCTCAAAAACCCCCTCAAGATACACTCAGAAGAATCATCCTGAAGATCAGATCATATGAGACAAGAAAGCAGGAGTCCAGACAAGAAGGCAGCTAACAGAACAAACAGAAGAAGTATACATAGACATGTTATCACAAATAGAGCCAAAGAAATTTAAAGAAGCCAGCAAGGACAAGTATTGGATAAAAGCAATGAATGAAGAATTGGACCAAATTAAGAAGAACAATACCTGGGAACTAGTTCCTAGACGTATTGAGAAAAATATCATTGGTTCAAAATGGGTATTCAAAAACAAAATGAATGAACAAGGACAAGTAATCAGAAATAAAGCTAGGCTGGTCTACAAAGGATACTCACAAATAGAAGGACTTGATTATGATGAAACATTTGCCCCTATAGCCAGAATGGAAGCTATCAGAATTTTCCTGGCATTTTCATGCTACCAAGATTTCAAGGTATATCAAATGGATGTAAAATCTGCTTTTCTTAGTGGCAATCTAAAAGAAGAAGTGTACATGGAACAACCAGAAGGTTTCTCATTAACAGATAAAGAAGACCGTGTATGCAAACTGAAAAAGGCCCTATATGGACTGAAACAGGCTCCTTGTGCTTGGTGCTCAAGACTGGATAAATATTTGCAAAAACAGGGTTTTAAAAGAGGTGGAGTAGACAACAATCTATACATAAAAGCACATGAAAATGAACTCATAATTGTTGTTTTATATGTGGATGACATTATGTTTGGAAGCAACAAAGATGAGCTAGCAAAAGGATTTGCAGAAGAGATGAAATCAGAGTTTGAAATGTCCATGATTGGAGAGCTCAGTTTCTATTTAGGACTTCAAATTCAGCAAAGGAGCACAGGTACATTCATTTCACAAGAAAAATACTTAATGGAAATGCTGAAAAAGTTCAAAATGGAGGAATGCAAATCTGTGTCAACTCCCATGACTACAGGTTGCAAGCTATGTGCTGATGATGGGTCTGCTGATATAGATCAAAAACTCTACAGATCCATGATTGGAAGTCTATTGTATCTTACTGCATCAAGACCAGACATCATGCTAGCAATAGGACTAGTGGCTAGATATCAAGCAGCACCTAAACAAAACCATCTTCTAGCAGTCAAAAGAATATTCAGATATCTACAAGGAACAACACAGTATGGAATTTGGTATCCTAAAAGAAAAAATTTCACTTTATCAGCATACACAGATGCAGATTGGGCCAGCTGTGTGGATGACAGGAAGAGTACAAGTGGAGGTGCTTTCTATCTAGGAGAAAGTCTGGTGGCATGGTTAAGCAAGAAAAAAACATCCATCTCTCTGTCTACAGCTGAAGCAGAATATATAGCAGCAGCAGCATGTTGTACACAAGTCATGTGGATGAAGCAAACTCTTCAAGACATGAAGGTAAGCATTGATGAACCTATTTCAATCAAATGTGATAATACAAGTGCTATAAGTATATCTAAAAATCATGTACTTCACTCAAAAACTAAACACATTCCAATCAAGTATCATTTTCTACGGGAACAAGTGGCTCAGAAGATAGTAAAACTGGAGTATGTACCAACAAAAGAGCAGACATCAGATATATTTACTAAACCACTTGCCAGAGAACCATTCGAATATTTGAGAGACAGACTAGGGGTAATATCTGTAGATACTATTCTCTAATATGAAGAGAAAGTACAGTCTCAGGGGGAGAACAAAACGAAGATATCATTCCAGGGGGAGAACAGCCAGCAAGATAAGCATAAAACAAGTCCACAGGATCACCATTATCAGTATTATCAGCATTATCAATAGTATCAGCATTCAAAAGCAACAAGAACCTTTCAATCGTAAAATGCATATTACAGGCACTACAAATGAAACACAGCTATAAAACATATATCGGCTCACTATACCAAAGTGTTCTCTCAACAAGTTTCATACATCACTCTGGAGCAGCATAGTCCAATTTCAGCAGAAGAGGACCTAAACGTAACTTAGAGAAAGGAAATGCAACGACAGAACCCATACAGAGATATGAGGCGTCGTCCTTTGCCATTGATGTCAAAGGGGGAGGAAGAACAAACAACAGGAGGAAGATCAGGCAAACAGGAAGAACAAGCAACAAGAGAAAGAGAAAGCAAACTGAGAAAGTGGATTGCCATCAATGCTAAAGGGGGAGACTGTTGGAAATATTGTCATTGATGGCAAAGGAGGCAGCACTCAGGCAAAAGAGGCAGCGCTGAAGCAGAGGAAGGAAAAAGAGGCACAGCGAAAGCAATAGAGGCAGCAAGAAGAAATTCAAAATGTAATAGTCATAGAAGCACAATGAAGAACCGTTATCGAAAGGTAGAGACAGAGGCAGAGCGACAGAAGCAACAGAGGCAGAGGCAGAGACTAAGTCACAGAGGTAGAGAGCTGTTACAAAATTCCGGGAATCACACACTCCAACCGGTGTTATACATATAATACATAATCCTTATTTCGGGAATCGCTTAACTCCAGCGGCAATGCAATGCATACAATACAGAACCATATTCCGGGAATCGCACACTCCAACCGGCATTATACAACACAAATATTATTCCGAGAATCGCCTACCCCGATGGAGGATACATATATATATATCCATCATATTACATATAAATTCCGCGCATTACGTATGTTGCAAAGGTCCAAGGCATATATATTATGTTATATAAGTGGAGCGTATAAAACAAAGTTTATAAGGTGGGACCCCTCCCCAATCGCAATCGGAGATCGCAAGGGCAGTAGAACATGTAACCAACAGGAAGTTGCGATTGCGATTGAAGTTCGGATCCGACGGGTCTATAAATCATGGTTAATATATATTTGAGTTCCAGGTCTAATCGCATCGGCCTTGGTGTCACGCATTAGTTTTTGGTGTCCTTATCGGAGAGATGAAAGTTGCGATTGCGATTGGAAATCCGGACTGATAGGTATGAATTATATTTTAAACGTGTTTGAGATCCTTTAGCAATCGCATCGACAAAATACAATGAACGATTGCCCAATCGCCTTACATATTAAAAAAAGACTTGCGATTGCGATTAAGTTCGGACCGATGGACTTATAAACTTTGATTAATAAAAATTTGAGTCCCAATCGCCCGGCAAATATCAATGAACGATTGGCCAGGTGCATCGGAGTATTTGAAGTTGCGATTGCGATCAATCGCAATCGGAGGAGAATCAATGCATCGAAAACGTGTCAGGTGGGCCCGAAAGGGCATTTGTTAAGTCTTATCAAGATTATTCATTGATTTTATTAGAAGCGGCAGTTGCTTGTTAAAACCTTATATAAGGATGTTGAGAGTTGATTTAAGTTAAAAGGCGCTGTTATATATATAAAAGGCGATTGTATTAAAGATGTGTTGCGTGGTATGTGGGTTGTATTTATATGCCTCAGCTTAATAGGAGGGCGATTGTTAATATACAACGATTGTGATCTATGTTCATTCCGCTTGCGGAGCTTCCACATTAACAAGACACTAATGGCATAAAAGGGATTGGAGTTCCTTCAGATTACAATCAGCAGATATAAAATCACAGTTACACGTATGCAGCAGTTACACCACAGTAGAGGACAAAAGAGAAAACAGAGCTGAAAAGAGATAAAACACAGTCACATAAAAGACAAAGACACAGTCAGAGAAAAGACAAATGCGCATCAAGCCAAGAGACAAAACGAGTGAGCTGGAGTTCTCATTTAAATTTGAATGTAAATGTTTTATTTAAATTTATATTGTTGTGATGCATTGGCAAGTCTCCGGAAGAGAGAAAATATCCCACTGTAATATTAAAATAAGCACCTACAGTTACATTTTTCTGAGTGAGATGAAAAGAGATGAGAAGGTAGAAGGCAAAGAGACATGGCTGTCCATTTCGAATTCCCAGTGGAATACAAACAGCCATGAAGCTATTTTTGTATAAAACAGGGTAATATCCAAGGGGAGAGTTTTGACGAAAAAGGAGTTAGAGAAGAAGAGAGTATGCAGCAGAATTAAAGAGAGTTGAAGAGAATAAGCAAGCTGCAAGAAGAATGTGAATAAGGAGGAGCTGAGCAAAGAAGAAGAAGGGGCTGAGCAGAGATGATGCAGGTCGATATAAGAGTTGATGTGCAATGAGAAGAAGTGCGAGCAGTGATATCCAAGGTAAATCGGCAGTGTTTTTTGAGGGGGGGGGGGGGGGGGGGGGGTCTGTAAGCGAAATTGGGAAGCCTCCTGGGGTTGGTTACTGCGAGAAAATAGATAGGAGTTGGTGCTTCCACATCAAGTTGTAGCTTGATAAAATGTCGATTATAGTAGTGAAAATTGAGTACCTCTGTAGGTTGGTGCACAGAAAATAGATGGGAGTTGGAGCTTCCTTGCAAGTTGTAGCTTGCGGGAGTGAGGTTAGACCTCCTATAGGTTGGTGCTGCCATAAAATCGGTGGTGAGAGGGAGTTGGGCTGCCTTTGCATCACAACAATAATAATATGTGGTTTTCTCCCTTTATGGGTTTCCACGTATATCTGGTGTCTATGTGCATGATGTCTATGTGTTGATATGATATATCTATTCTGCTAATACTTGCTGCTAACATATTAAGACTGTTGGTACATTATCTAATCTGCTTATTAATTGCTGCTCATAAATAAAGATTGCCCACACATTATTTTGGTCATGAAATGAAGGTGTTAATAAAGTAAAATAAGTTTTAAAGGAAAAGTTTTAAAATTCCATGAATGTGTTAAACTGATTCACCCCCCCCTCTCAGTTTAACTAAGAGTTCAACACTATAATCTCTCCTTGTTGTCTACTCTGAGATTTGAATGCACAATCTTAAAAAAATGAAATATCTTCATGATTATCTTGCATTTAAACAATATTAGGCATTCGAAGTATGACAAGCCCTAATCACCATCTACACTAAGTAACATATGACCATAACATAATTAAATGTGAGAAAGAGAGACAAATAAGGCTAAAAATGTGACAATAGCCCCTCCAACTATACCAAATGATGGTGCTCATTAGTCAGATTGCATGGTGTTCCAACGAATATCATGTCAGAAAGGGATGCAAATTTCACTTCCAAATTTTTGAAGGAATTGTTTGCAATATTGAGCACTGAGTTGGCATTCAACACAACTTATCATCCACAGGCCATTGGATAGACTAAGAGGTTCAATGAGATCTTGGAGAGCATGTTGAGGATGTATGTGATGCACTAGCAGTGTAAATCAAAACAGTATCTACAATTGGCTGATTTTTCACATAACAATGGGTATTAGGAGTCATTTGGTATGAGTCCCTTCAAGGAACTTTATGGGAGGAGTTGTAGTACTCCTATGAGTTGGAGTGATCCATTTAGTAGGGTGTTGATTGGGCTCGACCTATTAGTAGACATGGAAAAGGAAATGAAGGTTATAAAGAAGAATCTAAAGGAAGCACGAGACAGACAGATCAGTTATGTAGACCAACCATTTGGGGAATTTTGAGGTCTAAAATGGACCTCCTAAGAAAAATGTACAACCAAAATAAACTTTATGAGAATTAATAGGATTCAAGATGATGATGTCAACTATGGGGGATGATTCACCATTTTTGGAGTAAAAAAGTAAAAGTATTAGAAAATAATAAAATAATAAAACTACTTTTTCAACTTTTACTTTCAACTTATCTCCCTAAGGGTTTACTCAAATTTCAAGCAAGAGTACTCATTTGATGCAAAATTTAATTACCCATCCAAGGAGCACCCATGTTGCATACTTTTGATGGAATCTGCTACACGAAAAATGAGAAATACATGAAAAAAGTATGCAACATGGGTATTCCTTGGATGTGGAATTAAATTTTTCATCCAACGAGTATTCCTGCTCGAAATTTGAGTAAAACCTTAGGGAGATAAGTTCAAAATACGAGTTGAAAATGTAGATTTTTATTTTTTCCCTCTAAAATTTGATGATGTAATCAAATTTTATTTTATTATTTCCACTATTATTTTATAATTTCCTTAGGAGGCCCATTTTAGACCTCAAAATTCCCCTAATAACAAGGTATTTAAGGACTTTCAGGTTGGGGAGCATGTTTATTTGCGCATCAAGCCCAAGAAGCGCTCCTTGAGGATCGGATCATGTGCCAAGTTGGAACCACGATAATGAGGGCCTCTTGAGATCCTTGATAGGATTGGACCAGTGGCCTATTGACTTACACTACCTCCAATAGTGAAATTACATGATGTGTTTCATGTTTCATTACTTAAAAGGCATACAAAGGATTTTTTTCATGTTATTGATTGGTCTGTATTGGATGTGGATCAAGAAGGAGAATACCATCTCGAAACTTAGTGCATATTGAAGCGGAAGAAACTCATGCTCGGGAATAGAGCCATCAAGCAAGATAAAGTGAAATGGAAGAACTTTTGGCCCGATGAAGCTACATGGGAGATGGAAAATCAAATGCGGGCCATATATCATTCATTGTTTCCTAGTTGAGGCAAAGTAGTTTTGGTTTTGTGTTTGGTATTTTTTTGGAATATGTTTCATGATGTTTTGGTATATGTATGTATGCATATGGATGTAAATATCACCATGAGCTAATTTATAAAGATCTAATAAGTGGTATGGACATTATATGTTCATGTTATCATGGTTTTTGTTTTAGTCAAGTCACTCATTATAAATATTGCATCGAGATAAGTTATAAAGTTCCATGAATAGTATGTTTTTTTTTCCAGTGGTTTTGCTAAGGTGTAGGTATGGTTTAACACCAAGGATGGTGTTCCCTAAGGGGGTGGGCTTTGTAATAGACTTAGGAAAAAATTAATGCAATAAAAGTTAATAAAGGAAAAATAAGACCACAGTTCAAGTGACACTTATTCCAAGATGAATTTTGGGATAAATATCCTAGTGGGCACCACTGGCTATGCGGTTATGGCTAAGGAAAATGGAAAAGTCAAAGGCAAAGGAATTAAAGAGGAAAAAATTATTTTTGGCACATTTATTTATGAAAATAAAGGAAAATAGGAGAAAAGTAAGGTAAATGGTCACAGGTTTCATGTGAGGATGAAAATGAAGGAAAATAATCGAAAATGAAGAAAATAGAGGCATAATTGACAAAAAGGTTTCTGAGTATCAGTTGGTACCTTTTTTTAGCATAAGATTTTTTCATCTCATTTTTTGGATCTCTCTCATTATACTCTCTCTCTCCCACACTCATGGATGCTTAGATTTTTCTTGGAGAAATTCAACATTATGCCAAGGAGGAGAAATGAAGAAAAGGAAGGATAAGAAAGGAAAGGAAAGCAAACATTAAGCAAGGAAAAACAGGATCTAGAAGCTTCAATAGGAATACTGGTAGGTATATTTCATGTGTCATTTCCTAGTTGGTGTGGAAATGAATGGCTTATGCATGTTGGTATTTTGCTATTTTGTTGTTGATGGCATGTATTTGTCAGGATAGGACAATGTTTTTCAGACTTGCCTTCCATTTTCCGGATGCCATGGTGTGTTTGGATTTTAATCTCTATTTTGAGTTATGGATTTTTTGTATAGATTTGAAATCCAAGGCAAAGGTGGTCTCAAGGTTCATTCCCAAATGAATAGGAATCCCTTGACTAGTTTTGGTAGGACACATGGTAAAACATGAGGGAGGTGTCTCAGTTTAGGGCCTTCTAATCTGGAATTGGTTTGCGGTAAAGCATGAGAGATAGGGAGACAACAAATTCCTCAAGGATATTGATGGATTTTGGATGGAATTTCCATGTTTTACTCGATTTTGTGATTGGAGCACCGGGTGGGGGTGATAATGGTATGGTGATTGTGTTGAGATTCAACAAGATGATGTGCTTAGTGAAAAAAGTCTCCTTCACTAAGTGGGCCCGCAAGCTATTTTTGGCACAAGTATATTTTTAGACTATGTCTATTTTTAGACATGTCGATCATATTTCAAAAGTTTCAGGATGTTATTTGTGGATGGTTGATCAAGTTGGAAAAATAGATGAAATTATATTTTTAGAATATTGGGTGAAGTCTATTTATAGATCGTCAGTCTAAAAATAGATGCATGTCGATTATTGTTAGCTCTTAATAATAACCAGACTCTAAACAACAACTTATTCTCTTGGAGCACTTCAGTTCAGTGCACAAATGTGGCACAACAGCTTACAGAAGGAATTACACTATTCTTGAGGGTTTACTGGAGCTAATGCAAGGAGGACTCAGTTAGATCTCAAGTGGCAGAGTTATGACACAGTTGGAAGAAGTAGTTATGGAGTTGTATTCAGTTTAACTCAGTTAGACTTAGTTGAGCTAGTTGTATCTATTCTAACTGGTTGATACACTAGTGAGAGTGGAGTGAATTAATTAAAAAACAATAACTCATTAATCAACTTAAAAATACAACAGTTAACTACAGTGCATGGCAGTTTCAGTGGAGACCAGTGGAGATATAGGTGAAAGGGCATGATAGACTATCTGTTGTGACTATAGTGATGCATTGATTGCATCCAACACTCAGTGGAGATGCTAATGACGATTGTGCAGTCAAGGATGGAATAATTCGAATTCATTCTGAGCTATTCTTCAGCAGAGATTGCGCAGTGGAGGCAGGCTAGCAGATGGCATAGATCAGTGCATGGATTTGCAAGATTAGGACTAATTAGTGTAGGACGATTGTACTGTACTGAGAGCTTTTGATAAGATTTGTATGTTTGTATGAGATTTTCATATGATCTCCATGTTACATAATATAGAGTTGGGGTTTTCAGCTTGAGGCTTTCCCGGTTAAAAACTGTGTTATGTGCGATTGAATATTTTTGTTTATGCTTCACATGTATGTGCAATTAATTTTTCCGCAAAAGATTAACAAGTTGAATAGATTCAGTATCTTGCATAAAGTTAAATAGTGTGAGATCAAGTGGATCTTGGACATATGCATGCTTAGTGCATATAATTTCTACAAATTGTGGAGGTGGTTTAACCTATGGATTCACTTGGTTTTATTTTTGGATGAGTTTATCCATGAGATCTGTTAGGATGAATCCTTAGTGTAAGTGTACGAAAAAATACCCTTTTAGCTGTGCATAAAAAATAGCCCTAATAGCAAAATATGGTTGCTAATATCTTTAGATCTGTAGTTAGTTAATCAAGACAAATGCTACAAAAATCCAGATCTATGCATAAAAAGACCATAAGGAGTAAAAATAAGGTTTTGCTTCATGCATCCAATAGACAAGACAAGACCAATATTTTTTAAATAATTTTATATTAATGGCACCTGGGATGAAAACAAGAAAGGTGTTTCCAATTCTCTTCAATGGGATGGGTTCTTGGAAGTCCTCAGCACTTCAGATCTATAATTTCTCTCTCTTGTTGGTGTAGAAAACCCAGACAAACACAGAACTCAAAGGGAGCTCACAAAGGAAATAACAGAAAATATGACAATGATAATGACTCAAAGTCAGACCAAAAGTATAGATACAGAGTGATCTAAGAGGCAACAAAAGGTGATGAATGGTAGGAAAAACCCTTCTATTTATAACAAAATATTAGGTCATTCTAGATCTTGGTGCATGATTAAAATAATATTAACCAAATCTAGATCCACCTTTTACGGAATATTTTATTATATTTGTTGGAAGGAAAAGGAATTTGACTTGGGTCAAATCCCTTTATTTTTAAATAATAAATAAATAAATGATTTGTTTATCATTTTAAGGAAGTGATTGGATGATAATTAAATAAATAATGATTTAATCAAATTTAACAAGGAATATTATTTAAATAAAGTTTAAATAATTATTCCTAGAAAATAATAAGATAAATAAGGATTTATCTAATCAATTTCCTTGTTTTGGGTTAAATATGACCAGAAATAATAATTAAATTACTGTTTAATTAATTATTCCATGAGGAAAACCAAACAAATTTAGATTTGTTTAATATTTCCCTTAGGGGTTTCCTGTATAGACCATAAACAACCTAATAAATGTGTTTTATTAAGTTATTTTACATAGTGAAAGCAATTTTACTTAGGGTAAAATTGGCCTTACATGGTGTACTTGGGTCCATCTAATGATAATAGGTTAGATGACCAAAAAATGGTGTAACAAGATCCCACATGAATCCTTGGAATATGACATGAGGGTGACTGGTTGAAGAGATATTTGGCTCAACCATGTGTATGGTTGGGTGGAACATGGAAGTCCTAAACCTAGAATTATTTTCTTATGTTTAATGGAAGTTAATTTATATTTATTTTTTACCTATTATTATGTCGACTTAATGGTTTTATTCTCATTGTTATTTCCATGGTTTTATACTGGTTATAAGGATGTTTAAATGATTGGATAATCTCATGGTTAATTCATGTATTCACTTGTAATTATTAAAATGATGGATGAAAGACCTAATTTATGTTATATATGGTTAAGGGAGAAGGTGATGATCCTTATTGTAATTTTTCATAAGTGATTTTAGTCATTTATGGTCTATCTTGTATCATATACATGTAGATTATATTCATGCCAATTTTTTGACAAAATTTCAGTCTCGGTTGGGGATGGTTGAGATTAGTCATGGAGTCAAGTTTTGGTTTACTAGTGTTATCACTATGTATTTAATGATTCTTGGAAGTTACAAGGAGTTATGGGCAGTGCCCGAGATTATGGGTTTAAAAAGTGCCTTAAATCCCATAGAGGCAATCACAGTCTTGGGAAATTCAGTCCCTCGATGCTTGCATGTAGACTCATGCATGTGTCCATAGCCTTTAAGACGCATGGATGAAAGCCTATGCATGTTTCCAAGGGTTTTTCTCCATTAAATCTCAGTGGGACCGAGGGACAGGCCAAGTGGATCACTGGGATAGCCTCTGGGGGTTCTCTAGTAGTTGTTAAAGGTATGTGTTATGGTTTTCACTTCGATTCTGCTTCCTTAAGGTCACAAAGGGGGTTAAATATTTCTTAACAAAATCTCATCTCATGTCACAAGTAGGCCCCAGCGGAGTGGTACATTACAGAGGAAATGATAACACATTTTCAATATACAAGGAAAAACACCTTCCCTAGCTAATTGATAAATATCAAACAAATGGGTTCAATGGAAGACCACATTGAAGACTTCCAAAATTTTAATATTAGGGCAAATGATATTCCAGAGGATCATAGGATTGATGTGTTCATAGGGACTTTAAATTAAAACATCCAACATGAGGTTCGCCTTTGGTAACCTAATTCATTGGAGAAGGCATTTACGGTGGAAAGAAAAGTTCAAAGTAAAATTATGGAAACAATGAAGTCTACCACTCACAACTATAAATATGGAAGTGTTGTTGCTCCTAGTCTTCCATAGACTACAAGGTTGACACCACAAAAATTGGAGGAAAAAATATTAAAAGGGATTTGTTACAGTTTTGATAACAAATATACTAAAGTTCATAAGTGTGATGAGAATAAATTATTCTACAGAGGTTGTGAAGAGGAGGAATAAAAGGAATGAGAAAAATCAAAAGAGGGGGGTATACATTAGGAACCAACCCCAAATAAATAATAGATGAATCCGACCATATATTTTAATTCATTGGAAAGAATTACCACTCCTCAAACTCTCATGATAGAGGGATATATCAATAAGAAAATGTCAATAATTCTAATTCATTCAAGAAATACCCATAATTTTATTCATTGTAAGATAGTCAGGGAATTTAATTTCTTCCTATATCTAGCACCAGAATGTCAAGTGATGGTTGCAAATGGAGGAACTAAACATTTCTCTACAAAGTGACATAGTATCAAGATAACCATTTTCGAATATTTTTTGAATAGTCCAATGATTTCCATTCCAATGGGTTATGTTGATGCTGCACTATGAGTCCAATGGAAACAATCTTTGGGGATGACAGCTTTTAGTTTTCAAGAACTTTTCTTGAAATTTTTTTGAGAAGGAAAGGGAGTTTAATTAAGGGGTATCATAGGAAAATCAAGAAATATAATCAACTCTAATTTCATGATAAATATTTTGAATAAAGAATAATGGGGCGTGATTTCCCAATTATTCTCACTAGAGGTTCAAACATTGAAATCATCTATTTCTCCAAATTTCCAAAAAGACTTGGAAAATCATTCCAATGTATTTGAGACTCCAAAACTCCTCCCACCTATTCATTATCATGATCATGATATTCATTTTATTCCAGGAATTTTTCCTCCAAACATTGTACCTTCAAAATATCCCTATTCCCAAAAGATTCAAATCGAATGTAAGGATGTAGAATGCTAGTTTGGTATAATTTAACCTCCTCAAAGTTCTTTTTCTGCTCCAATAGTATTGTAGCACAAGAATAATGAATCATGGTGTATGTTTCCAGATTATAGGGCGCTAAACAAGCTCACTATTAAAGGTAAATTTCCCATTCATATCATTGATGAATAGTTGGATGAATTATAGGGAGTAATTAACTTCACCAAGTTGGATCTTCATTCTGGATATCATCAAACTAGAATGAATACTAAATGCATTCCAAAAACAACATTCAAAACTCATGAGGATCATTATGAATTTTTGGTCAGGCCTTTTGGCCTTAATAATGAACCTTTCACATTTCAAGGTTTGATGAATTCCATTTTCAAACCCTTCCTTAGAAAATTTGTGTTAGTACTTTCTTATGATATACTAATCTACAACAATTCTTGGAAGGATCATATTCAACATGTTGATAGGGTTCTCAAACTATTGGAGGAGAAAAAATTATATGCAAAAACTTCAAATTTTTCTTTAGAGTACAGGAGGTGGAATATTTGGGTCATATTGTATCTCATGATGGTGTTAAGATAGACCTTAACACAATTAAATCCACTAAGGAATGGAAAATATCCACAACCATAAATCATATTCAAGGATTTCTCAGGTTGACATGGTATTATCATAGGTTTGTTAATAATTATGAGAGAATAGTAGCACCTCTAACAACATTACTGGAGAAATATGTGTTTTCTTGGACTCTAGAATTAACTAATGCATTTGAACATATTAAAGAGGCAATGTGCCAAGCACCAGTCTTAGCTATGCCAAAATTCACAAGAACCTTCATTGTGGAATGTGTTTCCTCATAAAATGGAAATGGTGTTGTTTTAATGTAATAAGGAAGAACCATTAATTTTGAAAGTTGTCAAATCAAAGAAAATTATTTACACAAACCTATTTATGAGAATGAAATGTTGGAAATACTACATGCGCTTAAGAAATGGTGACCTTACCTAATGGGAAGAAACTTCAAGGTAAAAGTAGATCATGATAGTATTAAATTATTGTTGGAACAAATTTTACCTTTAGAAGAGAAATGAAAATGGTTCACAAAAATCTTGGGTTATGGATTTGAAATCATTTACAGAAAAGGGAAGTAAAATTTTGTTGCAGATGCACTCTCAAGAAAGGATGAGCATGTGGAAGAATTTCTTTGTGTCATTCCTATTATCCAACCTGATTGGATAACCTAAGCAATGGATGAATGGAATAATGACGAAGAGGTGTGGAAACTCATTGAAATTTGCAACAAGATCCTGGCACATATGATACATTTAGCTGGAAAAATGATTCATTATGCACCAGTTCATAATCAAATATAATTGCATGACAAAGCTTCTGAAGAAAGAACAACAAGGCGTGATTTCCCAATTATGCTCACTTTCACAACGAAATCATTTATTTCTCCAAATTTCCAAAAATTATTGTACAATCATTTCAAGGTATTTGAGACTCCCAAATGCCTCCCACCTATTCGTGATCATGATCATGTTATTCATTTGATTCTAGAAAGTGTTCCTCCGAACATTAGACCTTATAAATATCCCTATTTCGAAAAGATTGAAATCAAATGTATGGTTCTATAAATGTTAGAGGTTGGTATAATTCAACCTTGTCAAAGTTCTTTCTCTGCTCCAGTAGTATTGGTGCACAAGAAGGATGGATCATGGCATATGTGTCCAGATTATAGGGAGCTAAACAAGCTCACTATTAAAGATAAATTTCTCATTATTATCATTGATGAATAGTTGGATGAATTACAGGGAGTAATTTACTTTACCAAGTTATATGTTCATTCAATATATCATCAAATTAGAATGAATACTAAATACATTCTGAAAAAAAAAATTTCCAAAACTCATGATGGCCATTTTGAATTTTTCGTCATTCCTTTTTGCCTTAATAATGCACCTTTCACACTTCAAATTTTGATGAATTCCATTTTTAAACCCTTCCTTAGAAAATTTTTGTTATTATTTTTTTATGATATACTAATCTATAGAAATTCTTGGAAGGATCATGTTCAACATGTTGACATAGTGTTTAAACTATTGGAGGAGAAACAATTATATGAAAAAACCTCCAAATATTTCTTTCGAGTAGAGGTGGAATATTTGGGTCATATTGTATCTCATGAGGGTGTTAAGGTACACCCTAACAAAATTAAGCCTTTAAGGAATGAAAAATACCCACAACCGTAAAGAATCTTTGAGGATTTCTTGGGTTGATAGGGTATTATCGCAAGTTTGTGAAGAATTATGGGAGAATATTGGAACCTCTAACATCATTACTGAATAAAGATGCATTTTATAGGACTCTAGAAGAAACTAAGGTATTTTAACATCTGAAAGAGGCGATGTGCCAAGCACCGGTCGTAGCTATGCCAGACTTCACAAAAACCTTTATTTTGGAATTTTATGCCTCAAGAAATGGAATTGGTGCAGTTCAAATGCAAGAAGGAAGGCCCATTTCTTTTGAAACTTATCCAATCAAAGGGAAATGTTTACACAAACCTAATTATGATAAGGAAATGTTGGAAATACTACATCATGAAATAAATGGTGACCTTACCTAATTGGAATACACTTCAAAGTAAAAACATATCATGATAGTCTTAAATAATTTTTGGAAAAAATATTATCTTCAGAATACCGAGGAAAATGGGTCACAAAAATTTTGGGTTATGACTTTGAAATCATTTCCAGAAAAGGGAAGAAAAATGTTCTTGCAGATGCATTCTCAAGAAAGGATGAGGATGTGGAAACATTGTTTTGTGCCATTTCTAATATCCAATCTGATTGGATAACTGAAGCAAGGGATGAATGGAAGAATGACGAAGATGTTTGGACACTCATTGAAATTTTTCAAAATATCCTATTACATATTATACGTTTAGCTAGAAAAATGATTCAGTATGGTACAAAGATCTCTTATATATCTTTAAAATTCCCAACTCAAGCAAGAGATTCTTTTGGAATTGCACACCTCTCCTTTAAGATGGCACTCAATATTTTAAAAAATTTACCACAAGGTCAAGAAGGATTTTTTTTGGGATGAACTTAAATATAATATTGAGAGGTTTGTGGAAAAATGTTTGGTTTTCCAACAAAATAAAGTTGAGACAATTAAGACTCTAAGTCTGTTACAACATTTAGCCATTCCAAGTCAGTGTTGGGAGGAGGCGTCAATGGGTTTTATCATATTTTTACCCAAGTATGAAGGAAAGAGTGTCATCATTATGGTAGTTGATATAGTTACCAAGTATGCACACTTTTATGCATTATCTCATCCTTTTAAAGCCAATATAGTTTCTACTATGTTTATGGAAACAATTCAAAAGCTACATGGAAACCCAAAGATTATTGTAAGTGACACAGATCCCATTTTCACTAGAATTTTTTAGATGGAATTATTTTCTTGTCTTGGTACTAAATTAGCTCATAGATAATCTTATCATCCTCAATCTGGTGGGAAAACTGAGACAGTGAACAAATTTTTGGAAGTATATCTTCGTTTCTTTCTATCTGATAAAGAAGCATAATGGGTCAAGTACTTACCTCTATCTAAATGGTGTTAAAACACTTCCTTCCATACTGCAGAAAAAATGAACCCATCTATGACACTTTATGGATATTATCCACAATCCATTACATCATATTCAAAAGAAAATTATAAGGTTCAAGAAGTGGAATATCTCATTGAGAATTAGCAACAAGTTCGCAAACTCTTAAAGGATAATCTCACTCTAGTGCATAATCAAATGAAACAATAGGAAGATAAGTATCACAATTAAATAAGTTTTGATGTAGGTGCCACGGTATATTTATCGATACAACCATACAAAAAAATTTCCCTCAAGAAAGCTAATAAGAAAAATAAATTTTGACCCAAGTACCATGGTCCCTACAAGGTGTTTCAAAATATTGGTACTATGGCATATAAATTGGAGCTTCCTGCATCTTCCCGAGTACACCCAATTTTCCATGTTTTGTGCTTAAATAATGTTATCAGTGACAAGCTACCAGTTCAAACAATGTTTCCATAACTTCAATAAGAAATGAAAATCATTTTTTGAGGTTGAAGACTTCACAGAAACAAGAACTCACCAACTACGGAATCAATTAATTTCAGAGTATATCATTAAGTGGAAGAACTTACCCACTAAAGATTCCATGTGTGAAGATGATAATTTTATACAGAAGCATCCAAAACTACACAAGCATTGCGGATTTTTTTTTTTTGAAGGTTATGGGCATGTTAGGTCCCTATAATAATAGTGTATTCCCCTTATTTTTATTGTTAGTGTATCCCCCTATTTCTATTGTTGTCCCCATCTATCCCCCATGTTGTTATTGTTGTGCTCTATAGAAGCCCACAATTTTTATTGTTGTGTCCTTAAATTATTATTGTTACATAGCCTATGATTATATTGTGACCCTTAGACTCATATATATACCAAGGAGGCTTATCATTTTTATCATCCAATAATGGTTCATTTATGTAATGTAAAGGAGGTTTCCACCTCGAAGTGGATACTTTTTAAGCCATTGATTTATCTATTCTTATACTTTGTGAGGTGCTTGCCTAAAAGGTTAATATCTCTTCAAAATCCACCAATAAAAGTCTTGGCTTTTAGAGATGTTTTTTTCTTGTGGGGGTTTTTCAAAAAATTCCCCTAAAATTCACTTTTCAAGGGGGTTCCAAATTTCCCACAAAAGTGGATTTTTTCAGGGCAGTTTGCAACTGCCCCCAAAATGTGGGGGAAATTACAAACCATTGCCAAAATTCCATTTTTGGGGGTAGTTTGTATCTCTTAAAAAAATGACCCTAAAATTCTTGACTTTTAGAGGTGATGATTTTAGAGTGGGGTTTTCAAAAACCACCCATAATGTTAAACTCTCCCCTCCCATCAGTTCCACTTTTGGAGGAAAATAATTACCCTCCCCTAAAAGTATTTCTTGTAGTAGTGGCGTTTTTATATTCTTTGGCTAACCATGTGTTGAATTTCCATTTGTCACATTTAAAATTAAAACTATGCACATAAAAATGAACTCATTGAACACATCATTTGGAAAACACAATAGAATCAAGCATATACGTTAAGTCAAAATATACATTCTTACAGCATTGAAACATAGGTAAATAGTTAAAAATATGTTATTTCCCTATTATACTACTGTATCCCCTTAATTTTTTTAGTGTAGCCCCCTTATTGTTATTGTTGTATGCTTGTAACACCGATATTGTCATTATTGTGCACTTACATTTTTATTGTTAGGTCGACTAGGATTATATTGTGGCCCATGGAATCCTATATATAGAAAGGAGGTTTTTTCATTTGTATCATCCAAGAATTGTTCATTTATGCAATGTAAAGGAGGTTTCCCCCTCGACGTGGCTTATTTCTAAGGCGTTTATCTCTCTTTTCTTCTATTTTTGGAGCTAGTTTCATAACATTTGGTATCAAAGCTTTGCATTCTAGGGTTTCGTTGCTCCAAAAAAATTTCATCGTGGAATTTTCGCTATAAATTTGTTTATAAGAAATTTTAGAAGCTGAATTTTTTAAAGAGAGAAGCCCAAAGCCTGAGGAACATCTTGTAAAAATTTTAGATCTTGGTTCGCAATATTTTCGGATATATGATCTGTGGAAGTTAGGGTTTTTTCAGGATCCCGAATTTCACCTAAACGGGCCATCATGGAAGTTTCACTGTAACTTTGTTTCTAAGAAGGTTTAGAAGCTTAAATTTTCAGAGAGTGAAGCCACAATCCTAAGGAATGTCGTGTAAAAAAATCATATCTTGGTTCACAATATTTTCGGAGATATTATCTATGGAAGTTAGGGTTTTTCAGGCTCCCGAATTTCATCTCAAAGAGGTAACTATGAGAAAATCATCATAAATCTCTCTCTAAGCATCGTATTGGAATTCTGTAAAATGTGGCTACAAGTACAGAAACTGTAGTTTCTTGTTTATCAATTTCAGAGCCGAAAGAGGAAATAGTGACAGGTGGCACACCGCACAAGTTTGCTCTACTGAACCAGTCCATAATTAGGTCATTGTGGGAGATTGGACATAACTTTGTCTTGAAAAATCCAAATCAGGTCAGGTTTGTGGCATTCGAAAGAAGATTCATAGGGATACTACACCACCAAATTTCAGATACTGAAGATCCGAAATAACAAAGATAATTTAGTTTCAATATCGAGATCCTCAAAAGCAAGAAAAAGGTGTGTATTTTTTAAACAAGTTTGCATAACATTTGTTTGAAAAATCAGTTTGAAGTGATCCCAAGGGCATATTGAAGCATATATATCAGTATCGAGTTATATAATGCCTCCAAAAAATTATTCAACACCCATTAAGCCCTCAAAAAGCTATAATATGATACATGAAGAGGAATAATTTCAGTATGAGATATCAAAATTATGGTACCAAGTGCAACAAATTTCGATCTTAAAAAGAGCAATCAAAGATGATATAGATGTTTTAAAATAAAAAATGGAGGCTAAGTTGGATGGTTTGAAGGATCAAACAAAAGTTAATATGGATGATAAAATAGTCGAAGATCACATCGAGCATCAACAATAAGTTCTCCAACTCTCAAAGGATAACCTAACTTTGGTGCAGAATCGAATGTAACAACAAGAAGATCAACATCATAGTGAAAGAAGTTCTAAAGCAGTCACAAAAACAAGAACTCAAAGACTACCAAATCAATCAATTTCAGAGTATCTCAGCAAGTGGAAGAACTTATTCTTTGAATATTCCACATGGGAGGATGAGAATTTTATACATAAGCATCCATAAATAATCAAGCATTGAGGGAAACACTTGTTTGAAGGAGAGGAGCATGTTAGGTCCCTATAATACTAGTGTATCCCCTTTTTGTTGTTAGTGTATAACCTCTGTTGTTATTGTTGTACACCTGTAACCCCCATTCTTCTATTATTGTGCCCTTACATTATTATTGTTAGGTAGGCTAGGATTATATTGTGGCCCCATTGATTCCTTTATATAGAAATGAGGTTTTTTTATTTGTATCCATGGGTATTGTTATCACTCCCCCCGTTTCCCGGGGTTGAGAATGGAACTGAAGGAGGTAAAATTAAACCAATATTTAGGTCTGGTAGCTAGCCCTACCAAAACTAGAAAGGGATCTCTTAATGTCACTTTTATAGCCAACGAGATGACTAGATATGTAATGAGTTTAGGCTATTTATAATGCTAGGTAAAGTAGGGTTTTATTTGTTTTGAGTTTTTTCATATAGGAATGACCGTCAAGGAACTAGGGCTAGGTTTTAGGTATAATTTCAAAGGTTAAGCTGCAGAGACAAGGATGAGGCTAGGTAGGTAAACTTAGGAGCATACTTAATTTGTCATTGTGTATAGGGTTTTGAAAGAAAAAGATTCATAATGAGCATTTAAATGAATTCATTCATCAGAAGAGTAAACACATCCCTGGAAATCTTATAAAAAAAAGTATAGAAGGTAATTATTTTTGTTTATAAACTCATAAGATTGACAAACATAAGCATGCATGTGATGAAAAAGGTAACATAACATTTAACTTGATGAATTAGGAAAGAAGAAAAAATGCTCAAAATCATACCACTGGAATCTCAAGAGTATAGCTATAACATTCTTTGATTTCACTGAAAAAAAGAGTTTGTACAATGGCTCCACTACAAATAACAAGTATCCAACCTATAAAATGAGTTAAGGTGGATTAAATATATAAAATAGAGTTCATGAATACTAATTGGGTCGAAATATGATCCAAAACACATCATAAATGTACTACATGAGTCATTACCTAGAATCTAGGGGAGTCACAAACCACTTCCTCAAATTTAGCTAATAACTGGGAGTTCATGTCTCTTGGATTAATTACATCAATTCTCCATAAAGAGAGGCAAAGACAAACTTTTCCACCCAAAATACACCTCATGGGACATCTACACTTTTAAATTTGGAGTTTTTTTGAGTTGAAAATTTTCCAAGGGAATCCAATGACAGAAACGTCGTGCCTCCATCAAAAGTGTCGCACCTCCCAGTAGAAGTGTCGCGCCAATTTAGAGCTGATTTTGACTGACTTTTAAGTGCCCATTTGCAAATATGGAAGTTAGGTTTGGTATCAATGTGTGTCTTCTTTCCATTTCACCCTCAAAACTAAGAAAATACCCATTATAAGGCCTTCAAAATTTGATTCTCCCAACCTCAGTCTAGAAGCGCCGGGAAAAAGTAAAAAAAGTGGTAGAAGCATCAAAAAGTGATGTTTTTTGCAATTTTCTTCAAATTGGGAGGGTGAAATGTTGACTTGATGTCATATCCATGATGTATTTGTGAAGATTCATCTAAACATGTATATGTTTCTCCATTTAAGTGCTCTAATATACAACATCACGTTGCTGCGTGAAGCTTCTGCTAAAGCCAAATTTCCAGAATTTTGAAAAAATCACCAAAAATATAAAAAATTCTCAAAAACCTCCAAAATATGTTCTATGATGTCCTAGGATGATGGGATAAATATCTAAGGAGGCCTCAACAAGTAGATCCAAATTTCCCTTCTCCTTAAGCTTCATTAGGGTTTCCTTTAGCTTCTTTCTCAAGCTTTTCACTCTCACCTTGGCAATTTGATTCGTTGTGAATTATTTCCTTGCCATATGCCTAAGGAGATTGTTATCTCTCTTTGACTTCTTCAACAACTTCTCAAGATGAATTTTTACCCTATGAAGCCACAACCCTTTATCTTGTTAAATTTTGGCAACTATGAAATCATCAAAAGTTAAATAAACGGGTGGTGGAGATGGCTCTCTTTCTTTCTATTTTTTCTTTGTTAACCCTCTTGTTATTTACCTCCCAGGCTTTGCTTCAACCTCTGTGTCTTGTAGCTGCTCAATATCCACTACTTCCTTGCCTTTACCCTTATCTGTTTCAGGGGTTTTCCTTTTGTTTTCTTTGGAGGAGTTGTCTAACTTCAGCTGCATATTCTCTTGTTCTAGGAAGGTAATAAAGAATTTTTCCTTTGAGAGGTTGTCCCTCAACTCTGGTATCTCTGCATATTTTTATCTTATGATCTCCCCACATGTATTTTTCCTTACCTTCTCTGTCATTTCAACCTCCATGGGTGCTTGTTCTTCATGCTGTTGCAATGGTGACTCATCCTCATGAATGAGTGGATCACTGTCATGACTAGGTGGTTGATCTACTATTTTTCTTTGTTCAGCTGTGGTATTAGGTACAATTACTCCTTTGATGGTATTGGGAGAAAAAATATCCTCTTACTTTTCTCATAGGTTTGAGTAATCTCAACCCTAGGCACCTTTGATATCTATGCTTCCCTACTTGAAGAGCTAACCTCATTTTGTTATGATTGTATTGATGATGTGATATGAATGATGGATGGGCTACTATGAGGCACTGATGAAACTTTCTGCATGAAATTTTCCCAAGAGATATTGATTGCTAAAATATGATGCAAAGAAATAAGCTTGACCAAGCCATGATGGAATAAACTGGGGTGATGATCTTTACCTTTTCTTTGTACCTTTTCATTCATATTAACCAAACTTCTGAACAAATAATTGGGCAAATTGAGTGGCTGAGTAGGAGTGAAGTGCATCAATAACCTAACATGATACTGGTATAACCTTGAAAATATCCCTTCACATGTAAAATATTTCATAATTAACTTCATAAAAGGGGCATATTTATCAAGTAAATGCCTGGAAGGAAAGAGATGACGAGGATCATCTTTGCAATGAGGTTTCAGGAACATTTTTTAGTTTTCAAGGTCCAATTCCATCCCTTTGAACCATATTTCTCCAAGGTTTTGGATATCCTTTGCTAAAGCAACAACATCTGCTGATATGGTAAACTCAATGCCTGCTATGTTGGCCTTGTATTTTCTAAAGCTAGTGGAAAAAAGGCTTTTCAATTGAGCATGACATCCCATGTCCTTGATCCTCTCACAAAAACTCAAACAACCATTGTTTTCAAAACCTCCCTTGGAAAAAGGAGAGGCATTGACTTCTTGAAAGGCAGATGGCTTAAGCATGGAATGATGGCCTCCCTTATGAATCTTATTTTCTTCCTCATGTTTTTTTCAACGGGATGAAACCCTAGCTGGATGAAATGGGTAGGGGAAGTGTAGAATTAAGAAAATAGGTGATGGTGGTAGGGTAGCTTTAGGGGAATAAATGAGGTAGAAATAAGCTAGGGAAAAATCCCCAAAAAAATGAGGAGGTATGGTGATGAATTGGCAATAGGATTGAAGTGAAATTTATGCAAATGGGTATGAGGAAGGTGGCCAAAGGTCAAAACAAAGGAATGTCCTAATTTTCTACCAAAATGTAGTGAAAATTAGTTTTTTGATGAAATTGATGGAAAGGAAGGATGTGAGTGATAGGGAGTGTTGAGGTATGATGTATGGATATTGTATGAAGGTTGTAGATGGTCAGAGTAGGTTTTTATCAACTGAAACAAGAAAAATATGAAAAACACCAAAAACGTAGTGGAGATGACCTAATGAAGGAACCCACTCACTTGCTGATGAAATTTGACATGAGAGAGGCAGGAATGGTGTCCACTTAATGTTTAGGAGATGTATGAACCCTTGTGAAAGTGTTTTGAAGCTTTAATTTCTGATTTGGTGCTCAAACACCAAAATCATTTCCCATGCCAGAAACATAGTGCAACACATGTGCAACACCTCAATTACATAGCACAACACCTCCAGAAGTGTAGCAGGAGGAAATTGGCACAAATTTCTTGTTTTTTTCTCAACCCTTAGTAGTTGTGGAATATTATGGTGAGAATAGAGGAGCTCTATTGAACTTCAAAGGATATAATGAGTTGAAGAAGTCTCTTTTTTCCCGTTTATAACATCATAAAATCACTTTTTAGTGAAATCACAAATTTTTTGAAGAAATTCCTCTTTTTTGAAAAAATATAATGAAGAAACACACTTTATTTGATGAAATAAAATTTTCTTTCACTCATTTACCTATCTTCTCTACATCCATATGCAAATGGATTCTTTGGTAAAAATTAAATTATGTTCGCCCTCTTTCATGACATAAATTGACTATTATGGTGGCAAAAAAAATGAGACATAGATTATGACTTAGATGAAGGTGTGGTGAATGACCTCAGGCCCTAAATGATAAATGGATGACACAACCTCTAAGATGATAATGAACATGAATGGAGTGTAGGGATTAGCATTTCATACGTACACATATTTAGTGAACAAAAATTTATTTGAAACTAACTTGAAACATGAAATTTGACCTAGGACCACTAATAAGTAAATCTGAAAAGAGTATTTGTGATCATTGAAAATTTGGACACAAACATTGGCTCTAGATGGGGATGGAAGCTCCTTCAGGAGGTCTCAAGAACATCGTAGATCAGGTAGCCTCATCCATTGGGTAATGGAGTCAAAACTAGAAACTGAAAAAACTTCGCAAACTGAAATGATTAACTAAAATAGAAAATGACTTTGACTCTAAAATTGACTTGACTTTTTGAACTTTTAAAATAAAAACATTAATTTATCATAGAAGCCTCATTGCCTTCCCCTCGAGCTTCAAACTTCTAAAATAGCTTCCTTATTCTCTGACAACAAATAAAAGAAATATTTATAATGAAAGTGAACCTTCTTCTTAAATATTAAGGTAATGTTTGAGGAACCTACCATTCAACGGTCCTCCCAAAATTTCTTGCCCATCAAGATCTTCTAACAAAAACAACCTATTACCCTTGAATGATGTAATCTTGTATGGAACTCTCCATAGGTTATCCAGCTTACCATGCTTTCCTTTGTCTTCATTTCGGGCATCCCATCGTAGAACAACATCTCCTAACTTGAAACCATCAGATTTGGTCTTCTTGTCATAGATCTTCTTGATTTTCTTTTTAAGTTTTCAGGTATGATTGAAAACTTCTTCTCTTGACTACTGCAAATGAATCATTTGAATGATTCCTCATTGAATATCATTTGGCTCACTATCGATATCTTATAGAATTTTCATCACCGACACTGCTAGAGAAGTGGGAAACATTGTGTAGACACCATACAGTAACTAAAAAGGTGACATACTGATTGATCTCTTGGTGCTAAATCTATCTGCACATAGAGAATTTATGAGCTTCTTGTGCCAATTTATTTTATTCTCCTGCAGAAATTTCTTGATTATTTTCACCAATAATTTTTTTGATGATTCATCCAACCCATTTCATTGAGGATAGTATGTTGTATAATTCCCAAGTTTTATGTGATATTTATCACAAAATTCAATCATCTTTTTGTACTTTAAGGTCACTGCATTTCCAGTGATAATTTTCTGTGGGTAGCAAAAACGAGGCAATAAATGACTCTCCAAAAATAGAATAATGATGGCATCTGTAGCTTTCCTTGTGGGGATGGCTTCAATCCACTTCGTGAATTAATCAGTGGAAGTGAGTATCTACTTATGCTAACATGATTACAGAGGATGAATCTCGCCAATGAAATCAAGACCCCATTGTTGGAAGGGTGCTTGAACTACAATTGGTTTCAAGGAAAGTGGTAATAGTTTTCTTTTTCCCTAAAAGATTTGACACTCATGACAGCTCATGATAGTCTTATAAACATCGTAAATCAAGTTGGCCCAGTAAAATCCAGCTCTCAGTATCTTTTTTTTTTCAGTCTTCCAGAAAATATGACCACAATAATCAACTTTATGAAATTATTTCATCACCTTATCAACTTCTCATTCTACCAAAAAATTCATCGAAATTCGGCCCATATATTTCCAATAAAAAATATTGTTAAGAATGCAATACTTAAGAGCTTTCAAATTCAGAGATATACCTTTACTGCTAGGCAAGCCAGGAGGAGGATTCAAATGTTGCAATACATGAATAATATCAGCATCCCATGGTGATGAAGAAAAAATTTCAGATACCTGAGGTAATGGATTAACCTCTTGCTCCTCAGATAATGCAATAATAAAATAGATGTCCAAGGCATGAAAGTTTTAATTTTCCATGAGCTTAGAAAAGCCCTCTCCTTTGACCAAATTTGAAGGTTTTATTTCCAAGACATACTGCAGCATGGAAGTGATCCACTTGCCACTTTGACCTTCAAGATCATTCTATGTGAGAATATCTTTGACAACATTGTTTAGGACATATGCAATAACATGAGAGTGAATAATATACATCCAGAAGTCCTTCAATTATTTAACTAGTGCCAAGACTTGTTTCTTAATGACATTGTATTTCAAGGTTTCATCTCGTATGGTTCTACTGAAGAAGGCGATGGGTTGCTCTATTTTATCATCTTTCTTTTGCATTAGGACATCAGCTAGAGTATGTTCAGAAGCAAAAGAAAATATGATAAAATCAAGTGTATAATTAGGGTTGATAAGTATAGGATCATGAGATAAGGAAAAATTAACTTGATTGAATGATTTCTTTGCCTTATCGGACCACTTCACCTTGCTATATTTCTTCAACATATTAGTGATTTCTCTTAAATGTTCACCAAGGTTAGGAATAAACCTTCTCAAGAAGTTGATTTTACCATTGAATGACTGAATTTATTTCTTGCTTCTAGGATATTCCAATTTATGAGTTGCCTCAATACTTGAAGGATCTATTCAGATGTTGTCTTTATATATGATATGACCAAGAAATTTCCCTTCTTCCATAGAGAGCGAGATCTTCTTTGGATTCAACGATATGACAAATTTTCTGCATTTTTGAAAAATTGCCTTCAAATGATTTAAATGTTCTTCATCCATCCTGGAAAAAATTGTGATGTCATCGAGATAAATTACCAAAAAGACATCATTTTCATTAGGAAAGGATATATCCATCGCTCATGGAAAATTTGCTCCTCCATTCTTCAATCCAAACGAAATTTTAGCATACATAAAAGTACCTCATAGCATTGTTAAGTTTGTCTTCCCCTAATCATCCGGATGAACTAAAATATGATTTTACCCGAAATATCCATCCATCAATGAATCTCTAGAAGAACCAACCACCCGTTGTAGAATATGATCAATATTTTGAAGTGGGTAGTTGTCTTTCAGCAATACTTTATTCAAATTTCTAAAATCTATGCACAATATAATATTATTGGTTTTATTTCTTACTGGCACTAAGTTCGACATACAATTTGAAAAACAAAGAGGAACAATAATACCAATAGTATACAGCCTATTTACCTCTTTTTTAAGGGAGGACAACAACTTGGGATTCATTTTCCTTATTTTATGGCATAAATGTTTATGATAAAGCTTTAAAGGAATGGTGTGATGAATTATGCTCTTATCATACACTTTCATATCATATTACTCCCATGAAAAAAACATCAGCAAAATGAGACATGAGTGCTGCATATTTATCTTTCATTTTAGAGCTCAAGGATTTTGAAATCTTGACCATCTTGGGCTTTTCAGGAGTGCTGAGATTGAGGTATTCCACTCCTACTTCTGTTGGCAGCATTGTCAATTCCGTGCAACATCATCTTGGTCAAAAATCTCCTCCAAAGGCACAAGGCCTCTTGGAATGGAGTTATCTTTCAACTGAGGCACTTTCATTTCCGCTGCTTGCATTTCTTAGTCATCTTCATAAAACTGATCATCTATTTGTGAACTCACAAACTCCTCTTCTATCTACAAGAAGTTGTTTATTTTCTTGTCATCATGGAAAATTTTTCAATACTAAAAATTATCTGGAAAAATAACGTGATGTTTAACGTTAATTTCATACTTCTTGCTGGGATAAAGTGGAATTTTGAACATTCTAGCTGAAGTGGCAAGAGAATCAACAATAATAGTTTGTCCCTTGGGATCAATGAAAAAGTACACTCAGTGGAGGTCTTAAGGATATCTAGCATTGCATTTCGATAAGCTCACATTCTAGGATTCTTGGCCTAGTATTCCCTTTTGACTTGCTTTATTACCAATTCGGAGTCACTATACACATAAATTTCCTTGGCACCTAATTTCTTGAGAATTTTCAAACCGGCTACCAAAGCCTCAAACTCTGCTTCATTATTTGAATAATCAAATGCCAGTTTAAAAGAAGACATACAAACATTAGGACAAAGGTTAAGTTACTGATTCATAGGGCTTTGAATCCACACTCCAATCCCAGGTCCTTCCTTACCTAAGGCTCCATCGAAATCCATGGTCCACAAACTATTTTCTTCATCGGGAAGCTATTATTTGGATGATTGATTGTGACTAGCTGCTTGAGAAATATCTGTTGTACCAATAGGTTCTGTTATCGCAAAATCTAACCCTGATAGGATGTTGATCAAGTAGACTTTGAGTAAGTCTTTCAAACCAATATTTTAGCTGAGGCTTAGCCTCCTCATTCTGAGAGGGCTCTCTCAAGGGTTAATGATATGGGATATAGATAGATAGCTAACTCTATTATTTGTGTTTTGGTTCAAGTTGAGAAGATGAATGCTTGCTACCATTGGGCTATGGAGTAAGTGATAGGGATAAATATGACAAAGGTTTTCCTTGTGGAAGTTGATGCTTGTATATAATTCAATGAAAGAATAACACATTCAGGAAAATCCCAATAACTTGAGGTTCAAAGGAAGTCAGAGCATGTGGTACATGAATGTGAGTAATGATACATCGAGGTATTGAAAGTAAAACTACTGAAAGGGATTTCACCATATCTAAATACTTAAAGGAAGTCAGAGCATGATCAGTCATGAATTTTGAGTAATAAGCACTTAAACTATGGAATAAAAACATTTCAAATGATAGGACATAAACTCATTGAAATACACTAAGAATCTCAGGTGAATGGAAAGTGGTATTGTTACTGTATATATCAGTCAATCCAAAGCTTTACAAAGTGGTATGCTTAGATAACATTTTCCAACCTGTAAGTTGAAGATAACATCAACATGTATACATTGGGCATTATGGAGTCAAAGTAGTCTTCAACAAAACATCATAATCAACTAAACATGGAAGTCAAGGCAATTGGAGTTTAGGTTTATAAGTAAAACAGTAACACAATGAATAAACACACTCTACAAGCATGTGAAGGAAGTTAGAGCATTATCCAATGAATTCTAGGAAACACATGCTCATACCACTGCAAATAGGCAATTGAAAAATTCCATAGAAATATCAAACAGATAAACCCCTTGTGAACCTTGAGTAGTAAAACCAATCTCTGTATTAAGTTGAAACAACACACAGTCTGCTTACAATATGCACCATTTTTGCCAAAAAGTCTCCAACCGTAGTAGAATTCGACCTCATGATCATTTATAGATGATTTACGATATAGGATAAGCTTATCCTCCACTAGACACCTCGAATTCCTACCTATGACACCTATCCTAACCATATGACATGGTATTTATTACATAAGACAATTGCAAACCTAAAACAAAGTCCTATGACAAATAGGACTAGAATTCTTTAAAATCTATTCAAAACAACCTTATCTAGATTAAATTACATAATTTTCCAAGTGTATTCAACACATGGTCGAATTTGAGCTATAGGCTTTAACTCTTCATAACCATCTTTCTGTCCTCCACCAAAACAGGAAACAGTCTCCCATTTTCTAGGCATAGGGTCCTTTGAACTCTTGAGACATTCTGGCCATCATAAATGCATAATTTTGAGGTCCTTTTGCTGTTAGAAACTGAATTAACACCTTCCAAAATCCTCCCTAAGCTCTAGCTGTCCAAAGCCATCTCAAACTCTCCAAAATTCATATGAAAAAGTGCAAAAAGACATCTTCAGCAGTTTCGTAGCGCGCTACGAAACTGTTGTGTAAGCTTATTTCAAAACAATCTTCAGAATTTTTTTCAAGTTGAGCATATTTACACTTCACATGGACTGATATTATTTCAAAACATATAACTTATCCTCAAAAACATGTTCTTCATCAACATTTGTCTTCAACTTAATGAAAAATTGACTTATAGATTTGACCATTTTTCTGGACTGTTTTTATCTGAAAAGTAGGTGTTGAGATAGAGATTTTATCTCCTCATCCAAAATGTATTTTGAGAAACTAAAGGAGGTGTTTTAAATCCATTATTTCTTGAACAAAAACCTCTCTTGGTTTTTTTAAATACCCCTCCTACTGTCCAGAAACTATCTTTGAACAACATGTGTAAAACTAGAAAATTCTGATTTCTGAAAATATGGCTTCCAAGAAAGCCTTGTATCTCTCAATTGGTAACACTTGTGAGGAAACTGAGCGATTTTATTTTATTTGGAGATTTTATGAAGATAAACCTCTTTCTAAATTCCAAAAGACGTTTTCTTTTGTCTAGAAACGGATCATGAAGCTGACAACTCAAACCAGAAAACAGAGTTTTTTTCTCAATGACTTTCAGCAGTTTCGTAGTGAAAGTTAAGTAATAAATATATCCCACCTCATAATTAATTTAAAGAAACTGAGAGAGGTTTTTGTATTTAGTTATTGTAGAAATAAAAACCTCTTTCACTTTTCAAAAATTATTTTTCAGTTACTCAGGAACCGCTTTGTAAGTTGACAACTAAAACCAGAAAAACAGAGTTTTTGCTTCATAGAGCCTACGAAAAGAGCTTGTTTTCGTAGCGCAAATCACCCTTTTTGAACTAGCTGCGCTACAAAAATGTGGATTCCTGTATGATTGCAAAAATTTGACCCTAAAATTAATGGAATTACTTCTAAATGAATGATGGGACTTTTTAAGCATGAAATGAGACTTAAAAGACCTCACTTGGAAATGAAAAATGACATCTTAAGACCTTTAACCCATCACTTACCCTTTTTTAAGAATGAAGTGACTGAGGACCTATTTGGCACCATCAATAAAACAAGGTAAAATTTTAGAGTTTATTGATCATGGAGTGGACCTATGACCTTTAAAACTTATAGAACTATGACCTACCCTTTACCAAGACTTAAAATGACTTTATAACCTCCTTGAAATCATGTCCAAAAGCAGAGTTGACATAATGATGTTTTGAGAATTTTTGGGTGATAACAGGTTCTATTTCTTTTACTGTTTCATCTCTATTTTTATGTGATGCACTTGGCTCCAAGCCACTTAGCATCTTTTCTTGTCTTTTTGCACTTAAAATATTTCAAACAAAATTTGAAAATTCTGAAATTTTTATTTTTTCTTCCATCGAAATCTATGAAGATGTTGAACATTCATCATTGAATAAGATAAAATACTCTAAATCCGTGTGAACATCATGTATGGGGTGATTATTAGGCTTTTATTTGTTACTAATAATTTATTTCATCTTATTTTCTCGGTACAGTTTTCTGAGTTTCCCAAAGATCGGTATTGTAGCATAGGAAAAGTCGAGGTGCAAGGTGCCTCTAAGTTTTGCTCCCCATGATCGGGAGAGTAGCATTCCATATATGGGATGGATATCAGCCAAAACAACATCCATGAGAAAATTCTTGGCTATAATTTTCTTTAAAGACACCACTAGATCATTAATGAGGCCAATACATTTAACCCTCCTTAAATCAAAAGATTAAAGGTCATGGTAGGGTCTTCTGACATCAAAACCTAGTTTTTCCATGATGGCTTTAGGCATAAGGTTATGAGATTATTCAGAATCAAGCATTTCTTTATGAAGGATAAAATCATGGATTCTCAAGCTAAGATAAAAGGAGGGACCTCACTATCTTCTAAGTCACCATGAAAAACATGGCCAAATAAAAGTTTGGGGTGATCATCACTCACGTTGACCACATCAGACATCTAATCTACCCTAAGAAACTTGGCTACTTGAAACTTATATTGGCCACTCTTGACTATTTCATTTAAAGGAATGGATACTTTCAGTTTCTGTATTTCATTTTCAAGACTAAAATGAGTTGAATGTATTTCTACCTCTTTAGATGACGCATCTTTATTCTCGAGCTGATCTTTGTGTGGAGTCTCCTTTCTCTGTCCAATAATAGGTCCTTTATGGTTTCTCTGATTTGATGTAGTGATCTCTTTGTGATGAGACCTTGTTTGAGAATTCTCTTTTTTCTGACTTGAGGTGACAGGCACATTCCTATTCCTCAAACTATAGTTCCTCTATAATCGATTAAGAGCATTATGATATATCCTCTGGTAATATTCTATCCGTACTAATCATATATCATCATTTGAAAATACAAATTGCTTATTGTCTGGTGCATACATTTCTGCAGAAAACTAATCTTATTCGGTGAGGAAAATAGGCTACTGATTTTCCTCAAACAACTGATTTTCACCTAAACTCTCTTCTTATTCTTCTTCTTCTTCTTCATCAGGGCCTTCAGTGTAGTTTTTCTGAAATGGAGTGTGAATTTGTTGCTAAATTTTTGGATCTTGACCCCTCCGTTCCCTTTGCTTGATCTTGTATTGAGGTTATTGACTTTGACCCCTGAAATTGAGATTTCTAATTGAGGGTTCAACTTTTCTATTCGCGATGGTAATTTTCTCCATTTTTTTATCAAGGTGTCAGGTTTTCCCTCTGATGAAGTGCATGTTTCTTCCTTGATGGTCACCCTTTTCTCTATTTTGATTTTTGACTTCTTCATAATCATATTCACTTCAACTCTCTCTGCATTTCTTCAAGGTTATATGGGTTTCTTTCTCTCAGTTTGTAAACCATGTCAGGATCAAAACCATCAATGTAATGAAGTAATGCAAGGCCTGGCGGAGGCTTGATATTTTCAGGAATGTAACCAAAATTTCTGTTGAGCCTAGCTGTGAAGTCTTGTATGGACTCATTAGGATTTATTTTCAAGGCATTGTATTCAACTAGAATGTGTAATGGATTCTTCTTCTCCTCCCATTTCTCCATAAGCAAGTCAATCAACTGTTGTGAATTAGCTACTGAACTAGTTGATAGGGAGAAAAACCATTTCTTTACCTCTCCTGAGAAACTTTGTGCTAAGATGCACATCTAATGTAATATTCCCAAAATTTCACATGATATTTGGAATATTAGAGTTCTTAATTTTCTTAATGAATTAAGTAAATAAAAGGGTGGAGGGGCCCATAATCCTCAAGGTGAATAAATATCCACTTTTTATGTGTGAATGTGGATTGATTAATCATATATCTACATAATAGTGTAGTGGAACAACTACTAATGTGAATGGAGTGGAGATCCTGTCTCATTAATGAGATAGATCATGGAGGTTGAAGCAGTCAACTGAGATCATGGAAGGCATGTAATGTAAGATCATAGAGAATTCATGATGAAATGATGGAGGAATTAGTGCATTTAACGCACACATGATGGAGAGGGTGTACATTGTATGTATATATGATGGAGGACTTGGAGAGACAGCGCAGTCAAACATGGAGGATTATGTCCACCTACATAGCACAGTTTAGATGTGGGCCAAGGCATGGGAAGGCTCATAAACTATATAAAGGAGATGAAGGCAACAATGGAGGAATGCTTTTGATTATTCATGTAAAGGTTTGTTTAGATCTAGAATTTTCATTTGACATTCCTTGCTTTCTTTGGTTGTTTAGCTAATATTGCAAGTGATGTTTAGCACTAGGTGTTCCTGGTCGAGAATCCCACCTCTTTCATTGAGTATTTCTTGGAAGAGGGTTGTACATCATTCAATGTCAGACATTGGTGCCACATTATTTCCATTCTCTGCAAAACACCTACTTTCATGAATTACGCAATTTATGAAGATCAGTTTGGGAGGTAGGGGTTGTCTTCAGTATTTCAGTTGGAGAACCGATGTAGGATTATTCCTATCACCATGGGATTGAAGAGAAGCATTGCCACAGTTTAATTTCAAATCTCGAATTAGGCCAAACATTATTTACCTCCTATCAGCAGCAGTCCCATCAAGTATTGTGTAGTCCATCATTCTAGATCCAAAGGAGGAAGCATAAGTTACTATTATTTCAGCTTGTAATCCTATCAGGGACCATCCCCTCACCTTTCCATCACCATTCCCATCAGCCTAGAGCTTATTGTAGCAAATTTCAACAAGCATAGATCATCTCCCTCTTGTGCAACGTAGTTTTTGTAGCACCTACACCTACATATTCAGTTGCTGCAACTTGAAGGAGGAAGAAGAAGAGGCGAGATCTCAAGCTCCTGGCTTGTAGATCTAAAGGAGTGATCAACCCTCAAAGATTAGATCTGGTTGTATAACATATTGCATCCATATTTGGATCAGATCTAGCTTTAGATCTGTATAACCCAATATTCAAGGGATCAAACCCTGGAAGGGTGATTTTCCAAAATTGTAGATCTGGAAAATCCTTTCCGGGTTATCTTGGGTTCCCATCACATTGGCCAGATATTGAATCTTGGTATCATCAGAGCTCCTGAGCTCCATATATTTGCATTTCCTTTTGCAGAATCTCCATGTACATCAACAGAAAAAAGGGACAACGTGGTATTGCTTCCTGTAAGCTCACCAGTTACGCAGTGCTAGTTGTAGCATGTTTCTAGGATGATTCTAGGCCATCTCTTTGGATAGATTCCCTCATCTCTGTACATTATGTAACTGAATCCTCTCCACATAATAAAAAGGCTCTGCTTCTCTGTATATTTTTATGTTCTCTTTAGATTGATTTTTTACTTTTTTTCAGTTCTTATATTGTGTTTTAATATTACTACATTTTCCCTTTTGGGATATTACAGTGGTATCAGAGCATGATATTTGGCTCAACTTGTGGACACTTCATCTTTTGCATAAAAAGAAGAAGCATATAGATGAGATCTATCATGAAGGAGGATTGAAGTTTTTCCACTCCTCTCTTTATATCCATGCAAGATATCTCCAAATATGTCAATCCAATGAAGAGGTAAAGGCAAAAGGAGGATCCAAGAAGAATATTTGATGAGGAAGGTCCAAGCACTTCCTATCAACAAAAAAGAAAACTGGAGAATCATAGATCTCCTCATATATCTACTATGCCCACTTTCTTTGAAGAAGGTAAATGGTATATCAATGAAGAAATAATAAAACATGAGACTCGTGAGACTCTCATTCTGTATCTTGAAGAGTACAAAGCACAGTCCAGAACATTCAAAGGGAGTCTAACTCTTCAAAAACTTCCAAATCAAAGAAGAAAGAGGATCCTATAGTAGCAATAGAAGAAAGAGGCACAATAGATTTTATTTGCCTATATTTTATGGATCTTCCTCAAGCACTGTCAAGGGTTGGAGGAAAGGATAAAGGCATTCTTTAGGCTACACCTTGTAGCTGAAAGAGAGGATGTCAAAATTGCAGCACTTAATCTTTATGGTGAAGCCAATGATTGGTGGTTTGGTCATATGGGGCATGCAAAGGTGACTAAATATTCATATTTCTTTCACAAATTGAGAAAGAATTTTGATGTGAGAAAACAAGAGATGTGTCACAAAGAGACAGCCCCTAAGGGAACGAAGGAGGATGTCATTCTTGTCACTCTGGACAAGGAGTCACTACATTCACCACAAGCTACAAAAATACTTCCATCCAGAGAAGAGACACTTGAAGCTTTGCAAGATAGTCTTGAGCTCTTGACACATAGAGTCTTATGAATGATTCAGGAGATGCATGAGGAAGAAGAGGTAGATTCTAATGCAGGTACACTTGGAGAAGAGCAACCATCACTCTTACCAGCAGTTGGAGACAACATTGTCCTAGTTGGAGGAACTCTTGTGTTCTTGCAAGAGGTTCCCACACATCAGTTGATCCAAGGTATGCATGCACATTCATCACATATTGTTTCAATAGATTTTATTGAAACTTATGAGGACATGCCATCAGGTCCATTGAAAAACCGAGGGTTAGAAAAAAATGTTGATTTGAAGCAGCAAACTATCACAACGCAGAGGAACCTTGATCTAATCAAGGAGGAGAAGAAGAGCTATCCCAGTTCATCATTTTTGAGCTACATTCAACCCTTTGAGTTGAAGTGTATAGTTTCAGAAAATGGGATGAGCATGATTCTATGTACAATGATTGGTTACGAGATTAGCATTATGCCTTGCTTTGAGACAACATATGTATTACCATGCAGATCTACAATGCTATCACATAGTAATCGTGATAATGAAGAGGCCCCATTATTCTTGGAACATTCTGAAGGTAGCTTCACTCATGAAATAGTGGAGGTTAAGATGATAGATGGTAGACATCTTGAGATGGGGAATCTTTTCTCCGTTCTAGATGACACTTTCTCAATGAGCATCTCACAGCTCAAAGAGAAACTTCTACCTATAGCAGATCTATAAACTCACTGGTTTTGGGGGGCCATTGATGAGCATAAGGTCTCATTAAGATATCTCATTGGAGGTGCACTTAAACATTTCATGGAGTGAAAAGTTCTTCATCAATTTGGGGAGGATGGTATGCTACAAAGGGAGGATACCATGTTTATGTAGTACACCATTCATCATCCACATTGGTATGAGTGGGTGAGGATGAAAAGCAAGGGGTTGCACGACCACTTGCAGATATATGACATGGGCCAGCAAGAAGCTTGGTTATGCTGGTTTATCTTGGGTGAGTTTGGTTACTACCCAAAGGCTCCTTTTTCTTTGATACATGCCTTGAAAAACATTCATGTAATGAAGAAGGAGGCATGGTTGTGCTGGTTGCTCTTAGGTGAGTATTATTACCACCCAACAGCTCATATTTTTTTGATTCATTCCTTGTGTATCAATGATAGAATGCAGCAAAAAAAGGCATGTTCACTTTGGTTGACCATGAGGGAGTTTGGCAATCACATGACATCCCCTATGTCTATGTGTTTTGAATTGTGTAACACTTGGCATGGTAATCTCATGATGTGTATTAATGGTGCTTACTTGTATTGGGCTGATGTGACATTCCACATGTTTATCAGTATGTCTTTACTCCATGATGCAAATGAGGAGGAGAGAAGGCAACAAGATCTTATTGCTTTGGTTGCTTTTGTGGGATTTTGGCTTATCCATCTTGCATGGGGGAGATGGAGGATGGCAGCAACAGGCCTTACTCTGGTGGTTATTGTTGGGAGATATGGTTTGACATCTTTGTCTACCTGTATATCCCTATTTCTTCTTTTGCATAATGTTGGAATGATGCTTGGATCCAAAAAGGCCAATAGGGCTAAGGGTGAGGGCATGTAAATGCTCAATCTACTTCATAAAGCATGGGATGAAGAGATGTATTGTGATATGGAGCTTTGCCTTTATGGAAAGAACCACTTTATTTTATGTATCTCATGTATTGATGATGATGTTGGAAATCATATGGTTGTCACTTGGTACTTCATGGTGGAAGGATGGAATCTAACTATATAGTTGGAGGTCATTCTATGCATCCTTAAGAGACAACTTGGGAACCAAACATGCATAACACATTGTAGCAAATGGAGGAGGCCTTCCTTATGCGGATGCCATTTGGAGTGGAATAGATGTATTTGCATATAATTTTGAAGTTGCTTGAGGACAAGAAACATTTTTCTAGGGAGGACTGTAATATTCCCAAATTTTCACATGATATTTGGAGTATTAGAGTTCTTAATTTTCTTAATGAATTAAGTAAATAAAAGGATGGAGGGACCCATAATCCTCAAGATGAATAAATATCCACTTTTGTGTGTGAATGTGGATTGATTAAGCATAGATATACATAATAGAGTACTGGAGTAGCCACTAATGTGAATGGAGTGGATATCATGTCTCATTAATGAGATAGATCATGGAGGTTGAAGCAGTCAACTGAGATCATGGAGGCATCTAATGTAAGATCATATAACATTCATGATGAAATGATGGAGGAAGTAGTGAATTTAATGCACACATGATGAAGAGGGTGTACATTTTATGTAGACATGATGGAGGACTTGGAGATACATCACAGTCAAACATGGAGTATTATGTCCACATTCATAGCACACTTTAGAGGTGGGCCAAGGCATGTGAAGGCTCATAAACTATATAAAGGAGATGAAGGAAACAATGGAGGCATGTTTTTGGTTATTCATGTAAAGTTCTGTTTAGATGTGGAATTGTCATTTGACATTCCATGCTTTCTTTGGTTGTTTAGCTAAGATTACAAGTGTTTTTTAGCACTGGGTGTTCTTGGTCAGGAATCCCACCTCTTTCATTGAGAAGCTCTTGGAAGAGGGTTGTACATCATTCAACATCAGGCATTGGTGCCACATTATTTCCATTCTCTGTAGAACACCTACCTTCAGGAATTACACAATTTCTGAAGATCATTTTGGGAGGTGGGGGTTGTCTTCATTTTTTCAGCTTGAGAACCAGTGTAGGATTATTCCTATCACCTTGGGCTTGAAGAGAAGCATTCACAGGGCTTCATTTCAGATCTAGCATCAGGCAAAACATTATTTACCTCCTATCAACAGTAGTCCCATCAAGGATTGCGCAGTCAATCATTGTAGATCCAAACGAGGAAGGAAGTTACTAGTATTTCAGCTAGTAATCTTATGAGATACCATCCCCTCACCTTTCCATCACCATTCCCATCAGCCTAGAGATTATTGCAGCACATTTCAATATTCATAGAGCCTTTCCCTCTTGTACAATGCAGTTTCTGTAGCAACTGCATATTCAGTTGCTGCAACTTGAAGGAGGAATAAGAAGAGGCAAGATCTCAAGCTCCTAGCTTGTAGATCTGAAGGAGGGATCAACCCTCAAAGCTTAGAACTGTTGTATAAAATATTGCAGCCATATTTGGATCAGATCTAGCTTCAGATATGTATAACCCAACATTCAAGGGATCAAACCATATGAGGGTGATTTTTCAAAGTTGTAGATATGGAAAATCCTTTCTGGGTTATCTTGGGTTCCCATAACATTGGCCAGATCTTGAATATTGGCATCATCAGAGCTACTGAGCTCCATAGACCTACATTTAATTTTGCAGCAGCTCCATGTACATCAACATCAAGAAGGGACAATGCATTATTGCTTCCTGCAAGCTCACCAGTTACGCAGTAATAGTTGTAGCATGTTTCTAGGGTGATTCTAGGCCATCTCTTTGGCTCGATTCCCTCATCTTTGTACATTGTGTAACTGAATCATCTCCACTTAATAAAAAGGCTTAGATTCTATGTATATTCTAATGTTGTCTTTAGATTGATTTTTACTTAGTTTCAATTCTTATATTGTGTTTTAGTATCACTGCATTTTCCCTTTTGGGATATTACATCTTCGCGTCATCAATGTCAATTTATTCAAGATCGATGAAATCAATTGCAATGACAATGTGTTGGTGAGTAGTAATCTCTGATGTTCCATCAAAAAGGGGCAATATTTGACCATAGTTATGAGGTAGTGCAGTTATTTTTACTAGTACGATCAACTGATAAAATCTTGCCATGAATAATGGAGGGGTTGTGAAGGTATTGATCAAGTGAATACTTGCAAAGGTAATGATGGAATGGAAGTGAGATATGATGATGCAGCTGAGTGAGAAGGTGTAATAGTAGGTGGTCAACAAAAAAACTTATTCTTGGTATTGGAAATAAGTTTTTTCGTAAGTTACTTGAAACTTATCGACCAAACCCTGAAGTTTATGAAAATTATACCATAATTCACTATCAAGCTCGAAATAGGAAGACAAAGAAAATGGAAAGTAGGTCTCAAAATCGATGGGGTCAAAGAAAATATCTGAGAGAAAGGATTTAGACTTAGACTTGAAAAAATATGTCTTGAATTCAAAATTAAAGGACGAACTTTCAGGAGAAATTAGCCTCATAGGCAAGGAATTTGATTTCACAAGTGGAGGAATAGCCTTTCCAATTTTTCAAGGCTTTGTTTTATGCTTTCTTAAAAGACTCTTAGAGGCATTAAAAATACGTGAAGGATTTGGGTCTGGATTGGCCTAGTGTGTCTTTTTGGAAACATATTTTTAAATAATTTGCACTTTGGCGCGATTTTAGGAACTCGAACTTCTTTAAATGTCAGAACTTGTCACCCACAAGTCTAACTTTTAGTGAACTAAAAGAAGTATCCCCAACGAAAGTTTTTGTAACATTCAAAATATGAAAAGTGAGTAATCAAAAACACAATAAACTTGAAACTACAACAATATGGAAATGAACCGAAAACACCATAAAAATAGATAGAACAAATAAGCCATTTTATTAATTTGAAGGTGTAAATAATACAATGGTGCTTCAAAATAGATAGCACTCAAGTCAACAAAAGTGGGTTGGAATGGCCTCAAGCTCTCCCACTGAAAACACTGCTCTCTATTGCGCTACTGGAGCTCTCCTGCTACGTCGCCTTGCTGGAAATGCTGCTGCTGGGTGAATAGGACTATGTAGATTAAATTTCTCTGCTGCTCAGAAAAAGCTAGGATTTAGAATCCAAACTCTATGGAAAAAACCTAGAATAACCAAGAAAGGATTTATGGATTGGCTGACCTCATAAAATAACTCACCTAGGGTGTGCAATGCATAACTGTTGGGTATGTTGGACTATGGGCTGAAATGAAAGATATAATAGCTACAAGTACTCCCAAGCCCAAATATTGAAGGGTTGATCCCTTCAATGGATTCCAAGTGGAAATGCTATGGAATTTCCCCCTCTTCTGATGACCTATGCTACTGGAATGCATAAGTCACTGAGTGACTACATAGCACTAGAGGGTCTATAAGTGGCCTGAATGCCAGATGACGAGATCGGCTCACATGAACATCAAGAATCCTCTAGTGTGTAGGCACTCGAAGCCCCCTAAGGATGAGGTTGGGATCTCTATTGGGAGGCACCATCGTGCTAAACAGTACTGTAGACTCAGCTAAACAACCCAAGTGTTCTCAAGTCATGAACGACAAGAAAATAATAATAATCTAGAATTCCCTCTAGGATGCCCTCACCCTTTTCATATACTTGTGAAACCCTCAAACCCTTGGCCCCACACAATAATGATGTTACTCCCATGGCCAATAACCTCCATTATAACTGTGTTTTCCTCCATTGTCTCCACTAACTCCATGACTGTGTTGTTGATTTGGTCAAATTGACCCCATCCACATGCACTGACCCACATTCACACCAAGGAGTGGTTTATTCATATTGACCATATCTATAGGCATTGATCCACATTCACATTAAGAAGTGGTTTTATTCCTACTATTGGGATTTATGGGTCCCTCTACTCTTATTCATACATTAATTAAAGAAGATAAAATTTAATATTCTAATTAGTTAAAATCTAAATTAGGAATATTACAATCCTCCCCGCCAAAACGTTGCTTGTCCTCAAGCAACTCCAAATATGTAGGCCACCTTGTTGACCCGATGCAACTGAGACCAATGCCCGAATCCCATACAAACCCCTCAATGCAGCTATGGCCCTTTTTCAGGCTAGCTGGAACAAACCCCTCGATGTCGAGATCACAAATGGATCTCTCACCATACCTATCATCAATCAATCCTTCTGGATCTTGATGCCACCATGGCCAATCATCGCCCAAGTCCCCTAGATCAAACTACACATTTCATCTAGCTATAGCTACTGCCTCATGAGGTGAATATCACCAACACCCCTGTTGCACCATAGATATGACTATATAAGATTCCCCGCCAACTGCATACCAACTCATCACCTCTCTCCCTTGACTCAATCGAATGTTGATCTTGCTCTCCAGAATTTGGGACAAAATGCTAAAGATATGTTGACATGTGCCCCACTGCCAACTGTAAACCATATTACTTGTCATGTCTATGGGTCCCTGCTCTAATATGCACTTGAATAAGAAGATCGTACCATCAATAGGATACCAACTCATGAACTCCTGCTAGTCTATCCCGGTCGAAGAATCCAATTTGGTGATATCATCATACGGAACATGTATGGAGTGTGGTCGCCAACTCACACTCAACTCATGCTGCTTTTTCCCACCTGTCTGCAAGAATTTCTTCAAAGGGAAGGCCCCTCTCTCTATAATAGGCTCAAGTGAGCAACGTGTACTCTAAGCCCCATCGATGTACTCCTAGAGAGTGTTTCTCCTTGAGAGTACTATAGTCCTACTAACTATATATGCATCTATCGTCACCTCATCAATGGGTCGGTCCAAATATGGATGCATCACCATCTCCAATAGCTCCTCCTCAATGGTTGACCCCAAGGTTAGCCGCATATCTAGCACTGGCTCACTATGAGCCTCCATCTGGCTCTCCCCAAAAGGAATATCATGCATGATGTGCATAGCCTCCCTCTCAGTTGCCCCATGCTCCACCATATGCTGCTCAGGCTGAATCATCACAAATGACTCATCATCCTAAATATCTCTCATCGAGTCCTCTTAATACTCACCCTGCATGATGGAAGACAAATCTGACCTATTTTCATCAACTCCAGATGACTGCTCATGCTCCTGAGAAGTATCCTCATATGACCCCATGGACTCATCTGAAGAAGAGTACTCATCCTGGAATAAAGAAGGAATGGCCTCTTGCTCTACCACTTCCACATCATCTGCATCACTCAATCATGACTGATCAAGCCTCCAAGGTTCTTTGTGCATGAAACAAAGTCCCTCCCTCCTCAAATCATTCTTGCTTCCTGAATGCTCAAGAGTAATCCTCCAGATGACACTCCCTCTGCCTTGGATCTACTGATAACACCCTCATAGCCCTGTCTCTACTAAACATGGTGTATCCATATGCTCAAAAATGTCTTCATCAATCCTTAGTGAGATGTATCCCAGGGTACACCTAATTCCCCTATCCATAAGTCCCCTTTGAGGCAATGCTCCAAGTGCTTGTTGCATCGTATCATGGGTCACTGCATATCACCAAATGTCTCTGCACTCCTCACCATGCCACTGTATGCTACAACCTACCCCTGTACACCATTAGATACCTCCGGTTATGACTATACCATGATGTACCATATAGTATCCTTCATGGGCTAAAATATCCACCACTCTGCCAGTAAACCCTACATGAGGTGGGATATTTTGGAATCAAGATTGTCGTTAAACCAAAACCCACAGGCGTTAGTCTTCGCTATAATTGCCAGAGTTAGGATCCATGAGAGGCAGTTAGTCCATGTCGTGAAACACACAGGGAGCATTGAACCCAATGTCTAACAATCTCCCTGCAACGCGAGCCATGTGAGTTTCAAAATTGAGACTTGTCGCTTTGATACCAATTGTTTATTATGCTTGGGTTTATTGTGCTTGGCCATAAACAATACTCTCTCATTGGCTTCTTCTTTGCTCTCATTGTATTCATCAAATGATGAGCTATCTTCTTTAGAGAGAAAGTTCCTTTTGGATCCTTGCTTGTTGAATTTCTTAAAGCCTTTCTTTCCTTTTGATTTGTCATCACTTCTGTTTGGACATTTTGTTGTGAAATGCCCAACCTCACCACAGCCGAACATACCAATGGAAGTTTACCTTTGAATTTTCCTTTTCCAATTTTTAGTTTTCTCATGAAGTAAGCATATTCTTCATCTGAAAGACCTTATCCATCATCTCCCTTTTCTTCACACTTGCAGGTGCATCTCATTTCAATTGAAGGTTGTTTGTCCTTATTGGTTTTCTTAGATGCAATGAACGTAGTTTCTAGATTTGAAGTACCCTCTTCTTCATCAAGTCTCATTTCATATGCTATGAAAACTCCATGTAATTCCTCTTTGCTGAGTTTGTCCATATTTTCACTGTATTCTAAGACCGATACCTTTGGGTTGAATCTCCTTGGTAACAGGCTACATCTCCCAATCTTCTCTAAAGGATCAGAGCGGCCTGTCTCCTCACATGCCAATGAAAATGACATCACTGATCCTATCCTCCATAGCTCAAGTGTATCGTATACCTATGAGAGAGTGTCATATTTACGTACTTCCCTATCTGGTGATCTATTGATGCCACCTCCTCCGACCAGTTCCTGGCAACGTAGTCTAATCACCCTATGATTCCATGCACATTCATTATGCTAAGATAGATCTAGAAAAGGGTGTACCCTCATGTCGAACCATCCTATCACTAGGGATATCTGAGGCTCTGATAGAGATCTGAAAATGTGTGTGTTCCCAAACATCACACCCATCATACAATGACTACCATAACTTTCTGACTCTATCATGAGATGGTAAATCCCACCTAGATCCCAACAGTAATCTAGCCCTCGTGTCCCTATGGTAGTCCATGGACTCTGCTAAAATGTGGCCATGGATGTATCCAGCTACCTAGCCTTCTCCATGGGGTACCATCTCATTACCTCTCACCATCCAACCTCGAGAAAAGAATCAAACGTAAGAATCCCAGCACATAAAATAGTCCCTCCATTGTGCGGTGCTGCACCCTATCGATGTATGCCTGAAGGGGAGTGCTCTGACACTCCAATGTGCCCTCTAACTACACCATTAGGGAATCTAACAATTCCCAAACGTGGACCAAATTTGCTGCTAGCTCGGCACAAACCACTCTCATTCCCTCCAGCTCCTCATTCTATTGTAGGATAGCCTCTCAGACTGATGTGCCCTTCACCTTCAAAGCTAGAAGGTCGACCCAAAACTGATGGCACTATTGTGTGCGAGAATAGTCTAATACCTTTGTATCTCCTAGTGCCTCCTCAAGGGATAGCCCAAATTATGGCTGCACACCCTCCTCCATAGATACTCTAATATGCAAGGCATGCTCACTAGTCAGCTCCATGTGATTGTCATCTGAAAATTCTGCCATAAACCTAGAGGCCTCTGTACCTATCGACTCCTCAACAATGGTGGAGTTTTCTCTCGACACCTCATCAACCTGTGATGCACTGCTATCATCAGAGAACTAGGTCACAACCCCAGATACCCCATCAATGGATACATCAACAACGGGTGGTGTCTCATTAATGAGTGTATGATTAGCTTTCTCCTCCCAAGCCTTTATTGTACTCTTTGATGACCCATCAAAAGTAGGTACAAAACATCTACCCAGAGTACGCTATAGTTCATTTCCCTATGTGTACCCTCTTCCTCTGTTATAGCTGTGAGGTATTCGATTATCCTTAATTTGGAAAAACTCCTGGAAAGTTAGATGATCTCTGAAATCTTGGGTATGAGATTGGTACTCCATGAAATAGTCAACGTAGTGATCTGCCTCTGGTTCTTGAGTTTTGCCTGCTCCTGTCACCATTGCTAAGAAATTGGGCATGGTGGGATGTTTTGAGGTTGGTGGCACCATTGGTTTCTCAATCCAATGGTGATAAGTACCTGAACTTTCTCCATTCTGAAACCCGCATGGGATCTCCCTTCCTTTTTCTATTCTCATCTCCCTTATCTCTCTAGTGAGATCATGCATTAATCTGAAGGAGGAGAATGCCAAAATCTAAGAAAATATTCTTCAGATAACCTTCATTTTCTCTCAATCTAGACAAAATTTGGAGAAAATTCTCATAAGAAAATAGAATTGGTCCATTCTTCAAAAAACCCATGTCTCATATTTTTGAGAGTCGTCTTCATTTTCCTGAAACATCCAACGTAAAACCGTCACTTTTTATCCCAATGAATTTCTGCGTTTTTTATTTTTGTATCTCTCAAAGAACCTTCTATTTCTCTCAATCGAGAACGAATTTGGAAAAAATGCTCATAAGGAAATAGAATTGGTCCATTCTACACAAACTCCATGCCTTGGATGTTCGATATTCATCTTCATTTTCTCGAAACATCTAACGCAAAACCATCACTTTTTATTCCAGCAAATTTCTGCATTCTCAATTTTTGTATCTTTTTGTCTGGTCTATAATGTATTCTCTACCTTCGAGTGTCATAGACCAGTTGTTCCATAGTCTATAAGCCAATTCTATGAGCTCTGATACCACTATAATATTCAAAATAGTAAAAGACAATAATACAAAACACAATAAAATTGAAACTACAACAATATGGAAATAAACTAAAAACACCATAAAAATAGACAGAACAACTTAGATGTTTTATTAATCTGAAAGTGAAAACAATACAACGGTGCTTCAAAATAGATAGCGCTCAAGCCGACAAAAGCGGGCTCGAATGGCCTCAAGCTCTCCCATTGAAAACACTGCTCTCTGCTGCACTGCTGGAGCTCTCCCTCTGCGCTTCCCTATTGGAAATGTTCCTGCTGGGTGAATATGACTACATAGATGAGGGTGCTCAGTGCTCATAAAAATATGCGATTTAGAATCTGGAATCTATGACAAAAACCCAAAATAACCCATAAAGGATTCATGGATTAGCTAACCTTAGAAAATCACCCTCCTAGGGTGTGCAATGCATAACTACTGGGTATGTCAGACTATGGGTTGAATTGAAAGATAGAATAGCTGCAAGTACTCCTAAGCCCAACTACTGAGGGGTAGATCCCTTCAATGGATTCCAAGTGGAAATGCTATGGAATTTCCCCCTCTTCTGATGAACTCTACTACTGGACTGCATAAGTCACTTAGTAACTGCGTAGTACTAGAGGGTCTACAAGTGGCCTGAATTTTGGATGATGAGATCATCTCACATGAACAATAAGAATCCTCTCTCGAGTAGGCACTTAAATTCCACCGAAGATGAGGTTGGTATATCCGCTAAACAACACTGTAGACTCGGCTAAACAACCTAAGCTTGCTCAAGTCGTGAACGATAAGAAAATAATAATAATCCATAATTCCCTCCATGGATTCCCACAACCTTTTCTTATACTTATGGAACCTTCAAACCCTTGGCCCCACAAAATAATGATGCTACTCTCATGACCACTAACCTCCATTATGACTGTGATGTCCTCCATTGTCTCCACTACCTCCATGACTGTGTTGTTGATTTGGTCAAAGTGACCCCATCCACATGCAGGAAGCATGGAGGGGTAACCCCATTTAAAACCTTATAAGAAAATTGCATAAAATGAGTAGCAAACTCAGACATCCCTCCCTTATCTAGTTCATTTATTACTATATCAGTCCATAAAACTACTGAATTTCTTTTCTTATTTCCATCCCTTATGTTGAAACCCAAACGTAAAAATTCCTCTACATTTTGATACAAAAATAGATAAGTGATAAGTGAGGGTAACTTGAAGGACCCGGTGAGGGATAGGCTCATGAGCTGAGTATTAAAAACCTCTTTCCAGTAAGAGGGTATATCCAACACTACTTTAGACTTCATCATCATGGCAAAAAACCCCAACATTGACCTGTCAATCTAAGAAACATCCTCTTTTCTGTTAGGGTCCCGTGATTTGGCAGATTGGCAAGCCAAATGATAGGGTAACATCAAACCAACTTTGGAGCCCTAGGACCTAGTCTTCCTGGACTCAGAGAGGGCTCTCTCTATTATGCAAAATATGTAAACTTGTTTTATTTTTATGTATTTGATTTTAGGCTAGTTGTTAAGTATGTTTTGGTTTGTTTTAGGTTTTTGAGGGAGAACTGATCAAAGGATAAATAGATTAAAAATATTGTTAGATCAACTAGGCTATGGGGTCGAAAAGGTCGAGACTGTCTCAAACGGCGGACAAGGTATATTGCAGGGCTTATTTGGATGAGATAAATGGATTCTTTGGGTGTAAGTGAAATGAGATGGACACTAATTTTGTGAGAGACAAAGAGGTTTTAAGCATAAACTGTTTTGTAGCAAAAATTCATGTGGTAGGGCTAACCATTAATCACTATAAATGAAACTCAAACTGATAGATGCATTAAATAAAAATTCAGGTGATAGATAGAAGTATAAGACTCTCTAACTTTGGGAAAATCACCTTCAGAATTTTGGGAAAACAAATAAGATAAACAAACAACTCAATCTATGAAGAGGGAAATCCTAAACATCATACTTTGAGCTATCGGGAACTTTGAAATAAGATTGCAGAGCATGGGAAAAGGGCAAGATCGAAACAAGACCTCTTTGGTTTAACTAGGACAATCAAATATTCAGAGAAAGGTTTCAGTGATGGTGTTTTGGTTAGCTATGAGTAAGCAGGGCATACCGTGAGTCATACTAGATAGCATAAATAATAATCGTTAATGAAATTGATAACAAATTCTTAGGGTATCAAAGAGAAGTTAAGAATTCTTTGACATAACCAAGAAAGAAGAAAAACATAGAAGTTGTAATGAATCAGGAAACTTGAGGAGCCTCCATGGGCATGTCTCAAATCTATTCTTTACTGACCTACAACAAGCAAGAAGCATGAAAACATGTATGATAAACTAAGGAAACATAACAAATAAGGAACACAATACCATTCACCAAGCCATGGAATCCTACAAACAGTCCTTCTCCACCATCCAAATCAAAAAAGAAATCATCCACTTCATGAGACAAAGTATTTCTTCAAAGCTTGTAATACCATGTATTGCTCTATAACATCAAGTTCAGCCTCTTGTTACAATGAATTCTCTTGGAATATATAGGCCAAAGAGAAAGAAACTATCCTAGAGCATCTAGAAGGCCATTGGCCTAATATAAATATATGATTTTGTCCTTGAGGCTTTGCAAAGCCCAAGGCACAAAATATCTTCAAAAATATCTGTTTAAGCTAATAATAGAAATAAAATTGAATTTTAATCACTAACATAGAGATAAAAATAGCTAAATGCACATTTGAATGAGCATATTCAGAAAACTGCTTTTTTAGCCAAAATGCTACAGGAACGTAGCAACAGAAAGAATCCTCTTTTGCAGACAACTTTTGAAGGACCTCCCGATGTCAAAATGAGGCCCGTGATAGCTCGTTGGAAAGCCCTAGATGTCTAGTTTCTAGAAAAACTTTATTTTTCCCAAATTGATCCCTAGACATCTATAAAAAGGTGGGCTGAGTGGAAAAACCCAGGGGGGGTCTCATCTGCTGATATGTGAGGCAGAAAGGTGAATTTTGACTGATTTTTGCCTCTATGGGGGACCAAAACACCTCCTTTGGATCTGAAAATTTGTGAGTAGCTGCCCCAAAATTTAATCCATCCAAAAAAATTACTTTCATGAGCTTAGGATGCTCCTAGAATCCATGGCAGTGCCTAGAAAAATGTGCAATTAGGGCCAAGAAACACAAAAAACAAAATCATGTCAAAATTTGCTCAATTTTTGTGAGCAAGCCCCTTATGGGTTCTTAGAAGCATGCAAGGAATCTGAGGCCAAGATTTCAAGCCTAGATATTCCTTTCTCCACTTTTTCTACTAGGCGCCTCTTTCGGAAAGTTTTGAGCCTTTCTTGAGCAAGTTTGAGATTTCTTCGGGCAAATTGGTTCAATTTCTTGTAGTGCCCAGTCATCTTCTTCTGCAGATCCAAGTCTCTATTTTCTTTCTCTAATTTATCCTCCAAATTCTTGTTGGCTCTTTCAAGCCATGATTCCTTATCATTTTCTATTTCTTGGGTGAGCAATTATGTGAGAGGATAAGATCGAACAATGGATGCTTCTTCTTCCTTCTTTTACTTCAAAGCTTTCCCGAGACCCATAGTCCTAGGCCTTTTTCTTATTGGCTACTCTTCTTCTTCAGTATCATCAAATTCACCCATATATTCTTCAATCTTGACTTGTGATTTGTAGGCTTCCCTTTGGTATTTGAATTCTCGGGCCTCATAAACTGCCATTTGACCACTCATTTGTTTATTTTGCATTTGTAGAACATGTATGAGGTCCTTTGACCTTTCTAGATCAATTTCTAAGTCACAGATTTGGGATTCTCTGTTTTGCAAAAGAGCCTCAAGAATTCTAGCTTCATCATCTCTAGCATCACTATCTATTTGTATGATGTCAAACTCCCTTTATTTTTCATGGCTACTCTCCTGCTGCTCAACTTTTTCTTTGCCCTTTCTTTGGGTAGACTTCTTGGTCCTTTCCCTCTTTGGCAATTCAACAATACTCTTCATAGGCATTTTGCCTCTACTTATTAGTGCTCTAGTGAAATTTCTAGTCACTGCTAGAGCGATTTTCTTATTAGTAGATTTGGTATTTTTAGGCTTCACCACTTTTGGAGGAAAAGTCATGGCCCCTTGCCTAGGAGAGGCAGCTAGCACATGCTCTTGGCTATGTTAAGGAGAAGAGAGAGGAGGTTTTATTATTTTCACTTGTTAAACTTGATTTTTTACATCGCTGCCTTCATCATCATCTGCTCCAGCTTCAACTTTATCACTTTTTTTAACCTCTTGACATATGTTGCCTTCAACCTCATTAGTGCTATTTAGAATATGTTCTTTAGGGCTGTCAGATTCATCATCCCTTTCTGCTGCTTGACCATCTTTATTGTCTGCCTGTAGACTGCCTTCTTTACCCTCATTACTGTCTTGAATTTGTTGAGGGCTACCTTTATTAGGACTATCTTCATTGGGACTTTGCATGCTGCAATTATCTTCACTGTTTTCTTTAGCCTCTGTGTGTGGGCTGCCACCATGGTCACTTTGCATGTTGTCACCTCCCTCACTATTTGTTTGAGGACTGTTTTGTTGTTCATCATCACTACCCTGCTTATAATCTTCATTATTTCCTTGAGGACTATCCTCCTGATCACTATGCTGCTAATGGTCACTTTGTCTTTCATCACTGCTTTGTACCTCTTCTTCACTGCTCTGTTTCTCTTCATCATCACTATTCCCTTGCTCATCTTCACTACTCTATTTAATGCTGCTTTGCTCTTCATCCTCACTAATTGTTTTAGTGCCACTGACTTCCTTAACCCTTGGTGAGTTTTCTTCGCCATCACTAGTTTGCTGCTCATGGTCACTACCTTGTGATTTTTCACTTGGTTCATGCTCACTAATTTGCTTAGTGTCCCTATGTTCCTCATCACCACTAACCTCGTGCCTGCTTTCATAAGACTGCTCTTTTTCACTATCAATCATGGGATATGTTTACCTTTGAGGAGTATTTTGACTTGATGGAGGAGAGACATAGTGAGTGGAGGGTGAGGAGGATATGTGAGATGGGCCATGAGATGAAGAGGCAGTGGCAAAATCTGGATGAGAAATTAAATTTTCCCAACACACTCCTTTCTTTTCAAGCTAGTGAAGGATGATCATTTTGATGAGATAATGATGGAAAAGACTAGCTTGTTGCTGAGCAGGAGGTCTCTTTTGAACAAGGGAGGACATCTTGTCTATGCTTTTGCAAAGGAAGAGAGGGATATTTAGAAACTGAGTCCTTGTGAAATGCATGAGAAGCTTGATGTGATAGGAATAAATCTGGGAATACCTCCCTTCACATGTGAAATACTTCATGATGACTCTCATGAGGGGGGCATAACTGCTCAATAAGTGAGAAAAAGGGAATATAGCTTGGCAAGCATCCCAATGGTCTGGCTTTAGAAGGGGTTTATAGTGATTCAGATCTAGGTATGATTGTTTGAACCACTTTTCTCCTATATAGGGGATCTTGGTTGCTTTGGAGACAGCCCTAGGAGTGAGTTTAAAGTCCAGACCTGCTAGGTGGACATGTTTTCCTTGCAGCCTCAAGGTGAAAAGTTGTGTTAAGGGAGGGTAATTGGTTACCTCCTAGACTTTTTGGCAAAAATCAAGGTAGCCCACCCCATGGAAGTTAAGAAGAACCGAAGGGGAGTCATTAATCTCCTGAGTTGTAATAGACTCAAATCTTTTGTGAAATCCACCCTTGTTGACTTTCTTTGGAGGCATAGCTTTGTTTTATGCTTTCTTTCACTCTCTTATCAAAACATGCCTTTGAGTGAATTTAGCTTTTCTTCAAACACTATTTTCCCCTTTGGAAAAACTGTATTTTTCTATGAAAATAATTCTATTTCTCTAAACTCTGTTTTCTTTTCATCATATTGCAAACATATTTTTGACTTTGAAAATAGGCCCTTTTTCCTTTAGCAAAAAGTTACTTTGCTCTTTATGGATTGTGTTTCTTTTTCAAACAGTCAAACCAAAACAAGATTTTTAAATTGACAAGTTTCTTTCCTCCTTAAACATTGTCTTGTTTCCACTTTGTAAACATGGTGGTTTTTATAATAAACAATGTTTTTGCCTTCAATGGGACTGTGTATTTTTCTCAACAAAATGACCATTAACCCCTCCCAAACTCAAAAACTTAAGTGAAGAAAAGATACCTCTTAAAAATGTGTGGCTGCTTTTTGGAGATGAGTTCACGGGGTGAAAATCCGCTTTGAGGTGAAATGAAGGTGTGTTGAGTGGTGCTACGCTCCTGTGCACAGGTGCGTAGCACCTGCACGCCGTAGTGGATCTATCGGGTTGGGCGTTGGGTGCCCTCTGAACGTTGGGCAAGCCGGTTTGTCAAAACGCACAGGCGCATCGCACGCCGCTATAGGCGCATCGTGCCGTATGCAGAAGCCCTTGTAAAGGTGCTTACAGGCGCGTCGCGCTAAATTCCAGGCGTGTCGCGTCTTCAATGTTTTGCAAACTCTCGCCCAAGGTTTTGAAAAAAAACATTTTTCTTTGCCCTTTCGCACAAATAGAAAATGATATTTAATTTTGAGAAATTTTATAGCTCCTTTAAAACGTTTTTGAACACCCTTTCTTCCCTCTTTTTGGTGATTTTGACGTTTTCTTCTTTAAACAGAAACTTTCCCAACTTTTATCAATTGAAAAAGTTTCTTCTCGACATTTTACCCCTATAAATGTCAACAAACTGAAAGTTTTCTTAAAACACAGTATCTCTCCTTTTTCAAATAAATTTTAACCTTTTTTTATTTTCCCTCTGCTCATCTCTGGGAGGAGGCCTAAAAATGTGTTTCTTCCCTCCTTGCTTTGAATAGACCACTAGACATTCTTGAATACCTTTAAATAAAATGACCCTCTGCTCATTTTGGAGGAGGTCATATGCTTGACAAACTGCATGGGTGCCTTTTGATATATTAGGCTTTCAACCTCTTATAGTTTTCTAAGGGCCTATCTCTGCTTTGTAAATGAGGAATGTTTTTTTTTAAACAAACTGGCTTTGTAACTTCTCTTGTTTATCATTTGAAACATTTCCCTTTAGACGGAACTTTTCCCAACCTTTTTATCAATTGAAGAAGTTTCTCTTCAACCCTTGAACCTTGTAATTTTCATCTGATGGAGGTACCAAGCACAAAACTACTTGTTTTCGCTGTTTCTTTTTTAAATATACCATTTAGGGGAAAAAATGTGATCTTTCCACTTATCACTCTTGAATATCTTTAAACAACTGTGGGTCCTCTGCTTATTTGTGAAACAGGCCTGTAAACATTGTGTTTTTTCCATCTCTGTCTATCATTTGAGAACTATTCTTGAACAAGTTGTCTGTGGGCCCTCAATGTTTGATAAAATGTATGGGTGCTTTTTGATCTCTGTCAACCAATTGGAAAATGTCCATGCACAAAATGTTAGTGGCTCTTGTATACAAACCATGTTTATCTTTCAAAAGGCATCATGTGCTTGTCATTTAAGGGGGTTTCTTTAGGACTGTGAAGGGTGCCCTTCCTTCTCTGGAAGGAGGTCTTTGATCTGTCAATGTTAACCTTTGAGGAAAGCTATATGTTCCAAATCTAGGCCCTTTGAGATTTTTCCTTTACTCTCTGCCTATATTTTGAAGGAGGCTTCCAAAACACAGTCTTTGTGACCCTTCAGAGCTACTATAAGGCGCCCTACTAATCTGCTAATGGAGGTCCTGAAGATTATAAACTTCATTAATTTCAAAACAGTGAGCCCTGTCTGTTTGCTTTGAAAAATACAAAATAGAAGGCAACAGTGAATCCTTGGTACTTATCCTTGATGAAATGATTTGAATCATAATGCCCTTTGCTTCATGAGGAGCTTTCAGTAAAGTAAATCCCTTTTTGCATGAATGCCATGCATCCTTGAAATGACTCTTTCTTCCCTTGACTGTGTTTTTATAAGGTGTGGTGAAATTTCCTGTGACAGCCTTTCAAAGTTTAGTTCTTTATGAAGTATAAGAAGCAGCTGTCCTTCTTCTACTTTCACTGTGATGCCTAATTTTCTTTAAAGCCCTTTTTTCCATAATACTATCACTGTTGGTGGTATAAGGCTGATTTGTAGGGCTGGCCATAATCTGCACTTCTTCTAACTTCCATAGTAAAATGATAAAGCATGAAACTTTCTCCTGAGGTGCTCCTTTTTACTTACACTCTTCTTAGTGTCATCAATCAGTACATCCTTGCAGAGATGTAAAAACAGATTCTTTTGAATTTTGGAGGGCTTCCTTGATGTTTCATGGGGATCCTGCCTGATCTAAGCATATTTCTTCAGACAGGGAAAGTCCTTCGTTTCTTGATTTGAACATTCCTGAGCCTTGCTAGAAACAAAACAAAGTGACCTCTTTGATGGTGCGTGACCTAGGGATAGACAGGGGTTTTGGCTTTGGAAAATAACAAGACATGATGGGTGACTAATATTGAAGAAAATTTTTTTGGCTTAAAACAATCTCGCCAAGGAATTTTCCCTAAAACACCATCACCTAGACCTACGTACTTTGTCATGGATTTTGAAAAGCTTCTTGGGAATGAGTAGGTTATCACATGACAAAGTGACCAGTGAGAGAGAGGTAGACACTTTGTTAAATTTTGGATAGTGAGTTGCATGAAAACAAAGGATTTTGATGGTAGAGAGGAAAACTTATAACAGCTATAGACAGGGAGGCTTTGCTGAATTGTGATAGGTAGGGAAACTGAAGGGTTTTTCTCATTATAGGCTGAAGGAGATGGGTAGGAAGACAAAAATTTGTTTGAGGTGTTTTCTAGATGACAAATTTACAGATATAGATTAGCTTCCAGAAAACTCAGCCAAGGAATCTAGTCATTAAAAGAGGTAAAACTACTAATGAATAACATTTTCCAAGAATCTTCGACAAAGATTGTAGCACTGGCCTGACTTCTGCGTCAAAATTATCTAATCATGATTCTTTATCATCTGTTGCAAATTGCTCCATATTCAGCTTGAAAAAAGAGATGACCGAGTTAAACTCCTCTCCTGCAAGATTTTAATAGAATGCTACCAATGATTCATCAGTGAACTAAATATAAGACTCAGACTCTGGATAACACAGGGCTTGGCGAGTTAACTAGGTTGAATCCTGAAGAACATTTCCCCCTAAGAAATTCATCACAAAAAATTTATCGGGATACAACGTAGACACCAACCAACACAAAAATTCGGGAAAAATATATGTTTTGGGGATGCATGCAGAGAGAACACCATAATTAGCCATGGCTGAATATATGGGGGAATTTTTCTCATTCAAGATAATTTTCTGGTAGAAGGGAAAATGTTCAATGGTGCATATGGTGTCACGAATATCTTGCTTGGTATCCATGAGAGGGATATGGAAAGCAGAGCCGGACAGGTAAGATTTTTTAGCCATGGAATAATGTAGGGTGGTGGACACTAGTATTCAGAGATAAGCAAATAGAATGACTAGAATGGCTTCGTGGATAAATGAGAATAAGAGACGGATAGGAGAAATAAAAACTTGAATCCTTTAAATATATGGTGTGGATTTCAAACATTAATGTTGAATTAATGCTTAAATGGATAAATAACGGTACATATTACAATGACAAATGAGTGGTCTCCATCTAGATGCATACGTCACTATGGGAGTGCTTGGGGGTATGGAGAATTCTTCAGGGTGCTGGCCTCGCAATGAACGAGAATTGTCAATTCTTGATCTGCTATCAATCAACGAGGTCAACAGCGAAGGCACCTCTCCTGCTAACCTGCAGGCTATTTGTTACCGCGGGTTCCAGCTGATCTCTATCAAGTGAAACAGGCTTTAATCTCACCCACCAATTTGCACAAGTATTAATTGGAACTCTCGGTGCCACCTTCACATGCTCTAAAAACATATTAATTGATCAAAATGCGAGTATAAAATGAATTTCACACATATGAAGGATTTTTATTTTACCATATATGCTTTTTTTTGTATTTTGAAAATAAAATAAAGGAAAATTCAAATGAGCCCAAACAGTAACCATGGACATGAATCTTTTATGCTCACTTTTGTTTTCAATGACCTTTATATTCATAATTTCATTCTTGACTCAAGGGCTTCCGCAACTATTACAGCCTTAAAGGTTATGAAGCAATTGGGTCTTAACATCACTCAACCATATAATAAGGTATGTGGATTTAAATCCAAGCCTGTGGAGGTGGAAGGTCTCATAAAGGAACTTAAGTTTTCTTTGGCTACAAACACTGACATATCTCTTCTCATGGATGTTGTTTTCATTGATATTCCCGATGTATGGGGTATGTTATTGTCTAGGAAATGTGGGGTTATCGTTGTAGGTAATGCTCAAATGGATCTATCATATGCTAGCATCCCATAATCTGATGGGACCCATTTTATCCTCTATAGGGAACCCACCTACCTCTCTCATATGATTAAGCCTGAATGATATTATGAAGCACATGACATTGAAAAGACCTCTCATATTCTCCCTTCACAAGAGGTACGTATCCTCAAAAGTCTGACTCAAAAACCAAGGAAAAATTGGAAGCCTAAAAAATAATATAAAGTATGATCCTCGGTATTAGTGGAAAAATAGTCGATTCCCATCAAGATTCATGAGATATTTGGGGATAAATACTATTACATTTCTAAACTTAATGGTGAACTATGGCCCCAACAAGTCAAGTTAAGTTGCATCAATCCTTTCCTTGATACTTGACATTATACTATATACATGTTAGAATAGGATATATTGCATGTTGATTTTATGCATTAGAATTAATCTCATATGATGTTTCTTATGGTAGATTAGTTGCATTTAGATTAAATTTTCATATTTTTATTACTTGTTGATTTTATGGCCTGGCATTAAGCATGCATAATTGTAGAAACTATACAAACTAAGCATGCATATGTCCTTGATTCACCTAATCTCACACTATTTAAATTTATGCAAAATACTGAATCAATTCCACTTGTTAATCTTTTGTAGAAAAATTAATTGCACACACATGTGAAGCATAAACAAAAATTATCAATCGCACATAACACAATTTTTAACCGGGAAAGCCTGAAGCTAAAAACCCCAACTATATATTATGTAACATGGAGATCATATGAAAATCCCATACAAACATACAAAGCTTATAACAAGCTCTCAGTATAGTACAATTGTCATACACTACTCAGGCCTAATCTTGCAAATCCATGCACCGATCTATGCCACCTGCTAGCCTGCCTCCACTGACCAATCTTTGCTGAAGAATAGCTTTCAATGAATTCGAATTAATCTTGGATTGACTGTGCAATCCTCATTGGCATCTCCACTATGTGTTTGATGCAATCAATGCATCACTAATAGTCACAACAGATATTCTATCTTGACCTTTCACCTATCTCTCCACTGGTCTCCACTGAAACTTCCATGCACTGTAGTTAACTGATGTATTGTTTAGTTGATTAATGATTTATTATTTTTTAATTAATTAAATAATTAATTCACTCCACTCTCACTAGTGTATCAATCAGTTAGACTAGATACAACTAGCTCAACTGAGTCTAACTGAGTTAAACTAAATACAACTCCATAACTACTTCTTCCAACTGTGTCATAACTGTGCCACTTGAGTTCTAACTGAGTCCTCCATGAATTAGCTCCAGTAAACACTTAGGAATAGCGTAATTCCTTCTGTCAGTGGATGTACCACATCTGTGCACTGAACTAAAGTGCTCGAAGAGAATAAGTTGTTGTTTAGTCTGATTATTATTTAGAGCTAATAATAATCGACATGCATCTATTTTTAGATTGACGATCTATAAATAGACTTCTCCCAATATTCTAAAAATATAATTTCATCTATTTTTCCAACTTGATCAACCATCCACAAATAGCATCCTGCAACTTCTGAAATATGATCATCATGTCTAAAAATATACATAGTCTAAAAATAGACTTGCGCCAAAAATAGCCTGCGAGCCCACTTAGTGAAGGAGACTCTTTTCATTAAGATCATCATCTTGTTGAATCTCAACACTCCCTCTCAACAGGATAGGGATTATCCTTCACCCCGATCCTGCCTCTATTGTATTCGAATTTGCTCCTGGTGAGCACCTTTGTCAGAATATCTGCATCCTGATCCTCCGTGGGAATGTACTGAAGCAACATGATCTTCTGCTGCACACAATCTCTGATATGATGATACTGGATATCAATATGTTTATATCTATCATGAAACATAGGATTAACTGAGATTTTAATGCAACTTTGATTATCACAATGAATCACCATGGGATCTAAATGTGAACCGAACAAACAAACCAGAATCTTCCTCATTCAGATAGCCTCACATGCAGCTAAACTTGTTGCCATGTATTTTGCTTCCGCTGAACTGAGTGCCACAGATCTTTGTTTCCTACTGTACCAAGAAACTACCATAGATCCGATACTGAAAATCCCTCTTGATGTGCTCTTTCTGTCTGTTGGGCTTCCTGCCCAATATACATCCATGAAGCCATGCAAATTCACCTCATCCATCTGTCTGTACCATAAACCATACTCAGATGTACCCCTGAGATATCTCAGGACATGCTTGCCTGCCTTCCGAAAGAGCTTGGTAGGCTTAACCATCACTTGTGAAAGCTGGTTTATTGCATAGCATATGTCCGGTCTTGTATTGACTAAATACATGAGCGAACCCACTAACTGTCGATAAACAGTGGCATTCACTACCTCTACCGATGTAGCATCCTCTTTCTTCCAATTTCTTGAAAGAGTAGTGTCGATAGGCTTGCAACCTTGCATGTGAAACTTCTCCAGTATCTCCCGAGCATACTTTCCTTGAGACACAAAAATTTCACCTTCCCACTGCCATATTTCCAATCCAAGGAAATAATGAAGGAGGCCTAAATCCTTCATCTCAAACTCCTTTGAAAGATCAGCCTTGCATGAATGTATCAACTGCTCATCACCTGTTAGTATCAAATCATCAACATAAAGTACAATGATAAAAAGCTTACCCTCAACCACAATCTGGTACAGGTTTACATCCACCTCACTCTTGGTGAAGCCAAGTCCAGTGAAATAGTTGTCGATCCGATTGTACCAAGCACGGGGTGCTTGTTTTCCCAGTATCTGACGCTCCTTTGAGCCTGCACACATGCCACTCACTACTAAAGATCTCAAATCCTTTAGGCTGCTCAATGTACACCTCTTCCTCAATGATCCCATTAAGGAACATAGTCTTCACATCCATCTGATGAATGTGCCAACCCATCTACGCTGAGAGAGCAAGGATGGTCCATATGGAAGAATATCGTGCGACGGGTGCAAAGATTTCTTCATATTCAATCCCCTCAATCTATGAGAAGCCCTAGGCAACAAATCTTGACTTATACTTCTTGACTCTCCCATCAACAGCTTGCTTTACCTTGTAGATCCATCTTGATCCTACAACTGATTTTCCCACCAGCCTTGGAATAATCTCCCAAGCATTGTTTCTGACAATGGAGTCATACTCCTCCACCATGGCATCTACCCATGTGGGCTCCTGCGCTGCTTCTTCAAAAGAAGATGGCCCTGTCACAATACACTTTCTCATAAGAGCCATGTATCCAGTATATCAGTCAGGTGACTGTCTCTATCTGCACTGTGATGTAGGGACTCCTACATTCTGTGCCACATCCACCTTCAGTCTCTCAGCTTCTATGGTACGCTTTTTGCCTTATCTAATGTTTGGTTCTGCATGAGTGGAATCCTCCACTCCATGAATCTCCTCCTGTGGTTGATCCATATCCAGAGGCTCATCTTTGGGAACAAGAATTACCTCCTCTGCATGCAAGTGTAGCTCCCTCTCAAGCGACAACTTCATGGCTTTCACCTCATTGAATTTTATATCCCATCGCATAACATTCATCCGACTATTTGGAAAATACACACGATAGTTATGGGGTGTTTCTGTGTATCCCACAAATATCCCAACTTCTGCATTCGGCTCCAACTTCTTCCTGGCATCCTTCATCACATGAATGTAAACAGGTGAGCCAAAAATCTTCAAATGAGAAATATCAGGCTTCTTACCAATAAAATCTTTCTCGGGTGTGCTCATGCCAAGTACTCTATGAGGACAACGGTTTTGCACATAAAATGCAGTGTTGCATGCTTCTACCCACAAGTGCATTGGTAGGTCGTGGTCATGTAGCATCGCTTGTGCAGCACCCATGATCGTTCTGTTCTTTCTCTCCACGACCCCATTCTGCTGTGGGTTATGAGGCACTATGAGTTCTCTTCGAATTCCTTCTTTGCTACATAAGTCTTTGAATTCACTCGAGATGTATTCACCACCATTATCGCTCTGTAGAGCTTTCACCTGCTTCCCCAACTCCTTCTCCACCAATGCCTTGAACTCACAAAACTTTGAGAATGTTTCACTCTTCTTCTACATGAAGAAGATCCAACATCTACGAGAAAATTCATCAACAAATATCACATAATATCTATGTTTTGTTGTTGAAGCAACCGAGAATGGTCCACACCCGTCTGTGTGAATTCTCTCCAGGATCACCAAAGCATGGTTCTCCTTCTCTTGAAAGGTGGTCTTCACAAACTTACCCATTGTACATCCTTTGCACTGATCTGACTGTGCAAGAGTACCCTTGGGAAGTCCAGTAGAAATTTGCTGCAAAATTTTCAAAGCGCCATGGTGAAGATGGCCCAAGATCCTATGCCATAATTCTCCCTCATCGCGGCTCACCACTTCTTCTGCTTTTCCCACCATTGTAGCGTAGCCATCTACCTCCAACTTATAGATATTCTTAATTCGAACCCCTATCTTCTTGGTTTTACCCATTGATTTATGTCAAAGGAAAGCTTTTCCCTCACTGAAAACAACATCATAACCCCTGTCTTCCAGCATTGCGACTGAGACCAAGTTCTTCTTCAGACCTGGAACATGCATGAAATTCTTCAACAAGAATGGATTACCGGACTCCCTCTCAAAGGTAATGGTTCCAATGCCAATCACACTGTACTGACCATCGTCACCCATCTCTATATGCATCCAGAGGTCCTTCTCCTCCAAGTCACTAAACAACTCTTTGTCTCCCATCATATGGAAAGACACTGCACCACATCGATCCCATGCAGCTTGAAACCAAGCATGTGATCAAGGAAAAATCTAGCTCAAATTGTGAGGCTAAGGCCTCTCCAGCTGCAGATCTAGCAGCCTGCTTATTATTCTTCTTCTGTGAACAGTTAGTGGCGAAATGTCCATGATCATGACAGTGAAAACACTTCACTTTGGACAAGTCCTACTTCTTGCCTTTCGCACTAGATTTAGAAGGATTTTTCTTCCCCTTCCCTTTCCTTTCTTTGGCAGCCAAAGTGAAATTTTATTCATCTTCATTCTTCGATGAAGATCCATCCCTGGTTCCTCGCCTTATCTCATCCTGCACAAGATCTGACCAAAGTCGCTCCCATCGTGGCAGTTTCTCCCGTTCATTGACAGAGTCTTTGTAGCTATGCCAACTCTTCGGAAGCCCAAGGAGAGCCAAGCTCAACAATTCTTCTTCATTAACAGTAATCCCCACACTTCCCAACTCATCCTTGTAGTGGAAAAACTTCGTGAGGTATTTTGGAATACTGTCGCCTTTCTCCATTTTTATTTTTCTGAGCTTGTCTTTAAGCGCCAACTTCCTCTGGTCACTTATGCTTCGGAACAAATCTGTCAAAGCCTTCCACATTAAGAATGGAGTGGGTTTCTCATGAAGGCTAGACACAATATGGTCCTTCACACCGTCCAACAGAATCCTCCTCATCTTTTTAGTCTTCTTTTTCCATGCATCAAGTAATGCAACATCGCTAGATCCCGGCTTAGGAACATCGCTATCGATGAACTCCTTCAGCCCATTATCCTCTAGCACCATGTCCATCCTATCCTTCCAGGCTATGTAATTCGAGCTCCCATTAAGGGCATACTCCAATCTCAACCCGTTGAAAGACATTTCAATGTATACTCGATTCCTGCACCAAGAATCTTCTATAGCAAATTCGAATTGTCCACCAGCACAAACTCACTTCACAATTGCAATCTTCAATCAACAATGCTCTGATAGCATGTAGAAATTATATGCACTAAGCATGCATATGTCCTTGATTCACCTGATCTCACACTATTTAAATTTATGAAAAATACTGAATCAATTCCACTTGTTAATATTTTGCAGAAAAATTAATTGCACACACATGTGAAGCATAAATGAAAATTATCAATCGCACATAACACAGTTTTTAACCGGGAAAGTTTGAAGGTGAAAACCCCAAATATATATTATGTAACATGGAGATCATATGACAATATCATACAAACATACAAAGCTTATCACAAGCTCTCAGTACATTACAATCGTCATACACTAATCAGACCTATTCTTGCAAATCCATGCAACAATCTATGGCACCTACTATCCTGACTCCACTGAACAATCTCTACTGAAGAATATCTCTGAATGAACTCGAATTACTCTTGTATTGACTACGCAATACTCATTGGCATCTCCACTATGTGTTTGATGCAATCAATGCATCACTAATAGTCACAACAGATATTCTATCTTGCCCTTTCACCTATCTCTCCACTGGTCTCCACTAAAACTGCCATGCACTATATTTAACTGATGTATTGTTCAGTTGATTAATGAGTTATTATTTATGAATTAATTAACTAATTAATTCACTCCACTCTCACTAGTGTATCAATCATTTAGACTAGATACAGCTAGCTCAATTGAGTCTAACTGAGTTAAACTAAATACAACTCCATAACTACTTCTTCCAACTATGTCATAACTCTGCCACTTGAGTTTTAACTGAGTTCTCCATGCAATAGCTTCAGTAAACCCTTAGGAATAGTGTAATTTCTTCTGTCAGCTGTTGTGCCACATCTGTGCACTAAACTGAAGTGCTCCAAGAGAATAAGTTGTTGTTTAGAGTCTGATTATTATTAAGAGCTAATAATAATCGACATGCATCTATTTTTAGATTGACGATCTATAAATAGACTTCACCAAATATTCTAAAAATAGAATTTCATCTATTTTTCCAACTTGATCAACCATCCACAAATATCATCCTATAACTTCTGAAATATAATCAACATGTCTAAAAATAGACTTGTGCCAAAAATAGCTTGCGGGCCCACTTAGTGAAGGCGAATCTTTTCACTAAGCTCATCATCTTGTTGAATCTCAACAATAATCATAAGATACCATGAAAATTTTTCTTCCTCGTGGGTTTAGCAGTCAATATGTGCAAGTAATAGGTATGTGGTGAAGAAGAAATTGTTGGAGCTCTTGTGACCTTCGGTTCAAGTACATTTTCCCACTTCTTTGAGATATCACGTCCAAGTTGGAGGTAGAGGTTACCCACCACTTCATAGGTGATATCCATAGGAGAAATTTTCTCTTCACGATGGTCCTCAACTGGTAGCCAACATCCCCTTATAGCCATCAACTAGTGCATTATTCCATTTCTACACCACTTGAGCTATCCATGTGGTCCCTCACCCTTTTTTCTTCATTGTATGTTTGAAGGTGGGCCTCCTAAACCCAAAGGTATGTCTTGTAATTATCTAATTAAGTATTTGGTTTACCTATCACGAACACTTTTGGGCATGGATTAATAGGGGGATTCAATGAAAATAGTGGGCTTAGTTTTTGCTTCTATCACCTTGAATTATTTTGGATCTTACCCTGACATTAGTCATTTGGTATCTCCTTTAATAATCATTTGGCTTAGGGTGGTACTACTTTGGAAACCCCGATTTTGGTTGCGTGGTCTTGCTCCCTCATCCAAATGTATTAATTCCCATCCATCCATGATAACCCCATTCATCATCTTTCCCACTTAGGTCCACATAGGGTTAGCCTCCCCATTCCCTTACCCCGACCTTTGGTCAGGCTTGGAATGATGCCCCCAAGGTTGAAGCAGTTGAAAAGAAAAAGAAAAAATATAAATGGCCACATTCAATAAGAAAATGTACCACAATATGAAAAATATGGTCAGGACAAACATATTTAGCATGTGGAAAAAATCCAATGCATGAACTCTAACCCATACCCATGACCATCACCCTATTTCCATACGTGCTAAATAAGCCTCCTTTATCATTCATGAAACCATGATTTTCCACATCCCTAGAGGGAAATCAACCACCCTAACTAAAAGGGGGTATCCACTATTATATCTTACACATCATGCTCTTATCCTTTGAACCCAGGAAAATTAATAATAGAAAAATCATAAAAGGAAAAAGGTGTACAAATAAGGTGGAAAAATCAACTTCGGGGCACCTCATGTACCACGATTTTTGAATCCTATACATTATATACCCAGGTGTGGGATTCCCTTCTTCTAGCTACCCTTGTACCTTGATATGTGGTTCGAGATTTCCCCTTCCATCCCCATTCCATTCACCTATTTTTCACATGACACCACCATTTGATTGATCTACCCTAGACATACTATCCACTCTCAAGGTAGAAACCACCTAGTAAGGTACTTATTTAACCCCCTTTAGAGCTTGGAGACATTAGCATGTGTGAAAACCCAATATGGAAGGGCATGCCATTATGAAGTATCCACTTGTTGTCCATGATTTGTAACCTATTTTACATGATTAATGTAATGGCATGTTATGTTGGAAGGCTAGGGGACAAATTGGATCTTATGCAGGATTGCAGATGGTGTCAATCCTAAGTTTGGTATGTCTATATAGGGTCCTAACTCTCCAAAGGGATACATTGGCACATGTAGGGTGTGTGTAGATATCTATGAGCCTCCATAGTAGTATACATCACTCTATGGATCACTAGAGATTTTCAAAGCTCGAGATCCACCTATTGGATGAGAAATATGCATTTGGTACTCCATGCCCATCTAGCTCCAAAGTTGCCCCATACACTTGGTAGGCGACCCAGGACATGTAAAATGATGTGGAATAATTTATTCCATCATCTGAGCCCTTACAAATGGCCTACAAAAATCTTCAACTTACTTGGAGAACCATGAGGTTATTGGTCTTCCCCCACATCTACTAGGAGCACCAGAAGTTTCTACTTGGTTACCAACATATGAGATGAGGTTTTTCTTCTTAAGGGTAGAAAGTTTCTCGTGATATTAAGTAGTATCTCAAGTAAGATAAAAAGCGATTCAAGTCTCAGAACATTAATTTTCCCCCTCTTAGCTAGAATTAATGTTGAAAGTGATTAGGAATATATAAATATAGCATAGTTAGACTTGAGGGTATAACTCAGTAGATTGTGCCAAGTATGCACCTATACTAGGAAGATTGTTGCAGGTAACCAAGAATAGTAAAATAATCATATGGATAGCTGAGTAATTCATTGTATAAGGGTTAGACTATTAGTCACCAGATTTGGTGGTTTTTTAGAACTAAGATCCTCTAGTAGGAAAACCACAATAATTATTAAAAAAAATTCTCATATAAATGGATAAATACTATACCAACCATAAAAAAACAAATATTAAAAAATAATTTGAAATAAAATAAGAGGAAGTTAAGGGATCAAATCATATCTACGGATGATAAATATAGTAAACTAGAAAGAAAAAGAAAATTATAAATATCATTTAAGAGCTGCAACTGAGAAATATTAGTTCATAAAAACGAAGTAAACTAGGTCAGTCACCATACTAGTCGAACTAAAGAAATTTTCAATTAAATAAGACAAATTCTTGAAATACATGAGTATTTTTAAAATTTATTATATCCAAGTAGTATTGCACAAATAAATTACTGGGACGAAGTAAAAAACCATAATTCTCTTGACGAGACAAATAAATGAGTACATACATCAAACTAACAATCCCTCATACTGCATAGATTTGAAGTATTATAGGAGTACACCAATTAAATTATGTGACCAAATTTATGGAATACATTAATCATAATGATAAGTTTGGATACATAAATAGAAACCCTAGGATTATACCTCTAAAGGTCATAACTGAAGTTGGAGTTCGAATATCCAATCATAAGGAGTCGTGGCTACATCCAAGCTCAGAAAGCTAACCTAAATATCCACAAAATTTACAGAACCTAGAGGTGAAATATGTGTTGCAGACACCACAAGGAAAAAAAAAGGGGGAACTCCAAAACACAAATTACTGATGTGGAAAAGAACGAGGCACTAAATGATGCCAATAAAGTGTTGAAAGAAAAATAAATTTCATTTGAATGCAGAGAAATGCAACAAAATATGGTAGTGATTGTACCTTGAAGAGATGACAAGACAAATTAGAAGAAAAAAACTTGTCACAAACAAACTCAATTAAGGGAAATGTGCGAAATTGCTAGTTATTACTCGTACAGAAGGAAAAAAACATCATATATTTCCTCTTCCCTAAAAATTAGACATGGTGACATCCTCATTGATCTTGTAAAAAAATAGAGGGCCTATTTTTAATGATGATATGCCAATGGGCGATCCTCAAATTATGGGTGCTACAAAAAGAAAAGAAAAATTAATATATTACTTGATGGGGAAGGCCCCAAACCTGAGTTGAAATATAGAAATTCTTCTTGAAGGCACTGTGTGGAGTTGGTGGCTCTAGAACCTACTCCCATACGTATGAAGCGTAAAAGTGAGCTCAGGTCATACAAGAACTCAAGTGAGGAGAAGCCCATGAATTGAATGATATAAAGATGAATAAACAGAGAAGAAAATGTCAAATTACCTAACAAATTTAATAAGGAAAAATAGCCTTCGGTGTGATTTCCTCATATGCTCGAAATGACTTAGGCACTTGTAGAATAGAGGAATAAATAGCACTCCCATAATGGAACTCCGATAGGAGGTGGTTTGCTTCTAGTTACCAAGAAAACCAAAGAAAATAGTTATACCATGTAAACTAAGTTCTAAGAGCTTCCAGATGTCCAACATGGAACTAATATTTCCACTGAAATAAGGAATAGGTCCTAATTGTAACCCTATAAAAGAAAGAAAATTTAAAACACGGTTAATATTGGTCATCCATGAACTTGGGCACTAAATAATTTCATAAAATAAACTATCAAGAAAATACAAAAAAAAATAAAAAAAAAATAAATAGACTATAGATAAAATCTAAAATCTAAAAAAAGAGAAATAATAAATAATAATAATAATAAATAAATCAAATCAAATTCAATAAAATAGAAAGATGGAATGGTTGGAGTATGCAATCAATCTAAGCAAGTGTTTGGGGGAGAAATCCCGAGGAAGGGTTTAGTCATTGGATGATAAACCACTCACATCTATTGCTGATCGAGTACCATATGGAAATTCACATGATTTTCACGTGATAGTGGAAGTCACCACTTGTGAGAGATTGTCATGTCTCATCCCGATAAGGGGAGGTGTACCATACGAGTCATGAAATAAGGTATTACTCTATTGTTCCCTCGAAAACCATCTTGCAAACCTCACTTTCATATAATCCTTTATAACTTGGTGGAATAAACATTAGTATAGAAACTTTATCTCTATCCACAGTGGCATAGTAAATTTATACACAGCTTCGCATAATGTGAATAATGAGCACCTTAGTGTCGCAGAACAAAGGGTTCAAATAACACCGAGTACAATCATTGGTGACTAGGGGAGGGCCAAGTGTTATATAAAATGTACACATCTTAAGAGCGTGTTACGGTCTTAAAAAAACTAAGAATAGGAATTAATTAAGTTATGTCCTTATCTGGTACTCAAGGGAATGAATAAGTCTTTTAAGTTAGGTTAAATTAGAAAACAAAATATATATTAAAGTATCAACGTTAGGAGACGTTTATGTATATATTGTATGTGTCATTAAAAATTTTAATTTAGAAAAAATATTAGAGTGTGGTTTCTGCCATATGGTGTTAGGGCACTAGTTTCAAAACTAGACCTAAAAAGACCACCTTAGTAATTATTCAAGATGTACAAAACTTAAATGTTGAAATATTGACATGCTAATACCGGTTTGTGTTGTCTATAATGTGTTCAAGTGAAAAGGAAAATCACACAATGGTATAGGATCCCCCTCCACCTATAGTAGAAGAAGAGTGATTTTATATAGATTTGGGGAACGAAAGTACCCCACCAACATCTCAGTTTATGGATATTATCATAAATTTGCACCAATAATTGTCTCACCTCGGGAACAATAATGAACGTTCGCTAAAGGATAGTGAGGAGCGAGTAAGAAGAAGGTGTAGCTGCAAAGGGAGTTTAGGAAAATAAAAGTCCCTAATTTTTATGGGGAGAAGGAAGAGAATGCAGAGGCTTGGCTCCTCAACATGACCAAGTATTTCCAACTTTATGAATATGAGAGAAATATGCAAGCTAGATTGGTCGTTTACAGGCCATGAGGTAAAACTGTTATCTAGTGGGAAGAGGTAAAACAATACATACCTTGGAGGAGAATATAATTTCCTAGGAGGAATTCGAGAGACAATTCAAGTGTCAATATCTAAATGAATGGTATTATGACGATAGAGCAAAGGAGTTTCAGGAATTAAGGTTGGGGAAGTTAACTATGGACGAGTTTGTGGCTAAGTTTACCAATTTATCATGGTATGTCTCTTATATTAAAGACGATAAACTCAAGGTACAATGGTTTTTGAACTGCCTACCAACCCCTTACAAAGAAACGATCAAGTTTGAAAATCCTAAGGCAATGGATGAGGAAGTAAGGAAAGAAAGATTATGATATCAACGGTTCAAGAATAGTGTTGAAAGATTAAAAACTTGGAAAGGTGAGGAAAAAAACCAACTTATCCTATGAATTTTGCGAACAACCATCAACAAAAGAAGTTGAGCAAGGGAAATTTAAATTAGTTTTCAAAATCTCAAACTTGTTCGAAACCCATGGATCTGAATAAAAAAAATACCAACGGTGTCAAGGAGAGAGAATCACTAAAATGCTGGGGGTGTGGTGAACCACACCTATTGAGAGACTGCCTACATAATCCTAGATCCATTCAGAATATTCAAGTTGTCCACAAAGCAACAACAATGAATGAAATTGTGAAAAATATTCCTCGTATAAGTGTCGCGCTGGAGGACAAACATGATGAGCACCAATCTAAGATGATCGAGATTGAAGGTACCATTTTAAACCAATATGTTTCTATTTTAATTGATCCATATGCTAGTTTAAGTTAAATTATTCCCTAGCTTATGGAAATAATTAAAATTGAAAATTGAAAAATTTAAGACAACATGGTTGGTACAGTTAGCAACTGGCACAAAAAGAAAGGTAACCAACCAAGTAAAGCAATGTCCCATCAACTTAAATTACTATTCCACAAAACTAAATTTAAATATCCTTCCTTTAGCATACTATGATGTATTAATAGGCTTGGATTGTTTAGAGAAACAAGGATTTGTTATAAATTGTTCAGAGAAAATGATAAGTTGTGTGAGTCAATATGGGAAAACCCAGTTAATTAAAGGCATAGAAAGATAAATATAAATTAGAAAAATGTTAGTTTTACAACTAAAAAGGAGTGCAATAAAAGGGTGTTATTTATATATGGTGCATGTGGAAACAAATAAACAACAAATATAAAAGAAAAAATTAGAGACACTACCAATCATTAAGGAATTTCAGGATGTTTTTCCAGAGAAAATCCATGGTTTACCTCCTCATAGAGACATAGATTTCTCTATTTATCTAACACTAGGTGCAACCCCTGTGTCTAGAGCTCCTTATAGAATGAGTATATCGAAGTTATTAGAATTAAAGATGTAGTTATAGGAATTATTAGATAAGGGCTACATTAGACACATTGTCTCACCATGTGGGGCTCCTGTGTTATTTGTCAAGAAAAAAGATGGCACATTTAGAATGTGCATCGATTATGGAAAATTAAATAAGTTAACCATAAAAAATAAATACCCACTGCCTTGTATTGACGATTTGTTCGATCAAGTGAGGGGGGCAACCATATTTTCAAAAAATGATTTAAGGACCAAATATTGTTAGTTGAGAATAAAGGATGAAAACATTCATAAGACAAATTTTTGGACGAGATATGGTCATTGCTAATTTCTAGTGTTATTGTTTGGTCCTATTAATGCACCAACAACATTTATGTGCTTAATGAACAATGTACTTAACAAGTACCTTGATAAATTTGTGCCAGTATTTATAGATAACAATTTAGTGTATTCCAGGAATGAAGAAGAAGACATAGAACATCTAAGATTAGTGCTACAAAATTTATGTTAACATCATCTATATGCTATATTTAGAAAATGTGATTTTTATAGGGACAATATACATTATTTGGGTCGCGTTATTCTAAAGGAGGGACTACTTGTTGATCCTGAGAAGGTTAGGGCTATTTTAAATTGGCTGATACCTAAGGACGTGTCAATTTTTCGCTCATTCATGGGAATCACAGGATATTTCCGAAGATTTATGAAATGATTCTCTAAACTGGCCTACTCTATTACATCCTTACAAAAGAAAGGAACAAAGTTTGAGTAGATAACCATATGTCGGGAAAGCTTTAAAAAATTGAAACACTTAGTTAGAGTGGGCCCTATTTTATAGATGGCAGATCCAAATAGAGAGTTTATTGTTTGTACTGATGCTTGATTTGAAAGGGTTAGTGGGATTTTTGATGCAGGAAAATTATGTAGTAGCTTACGAGTCTAGGAAGTTGAACGCACATGAAAATAATTATGTGGTATATGATCTAGAGTTGTCTATAATATACATGATTTAAAGACATGGAGGCACTATTTATTAGGAAACAAAATTACTCTGGTAGCATATCATATTAGCCTAAATTACTTTTTCAGCCAACAAGATCTTAATGCTAGACAATCTAGGTGGCTAGCTTTTCTTAGTGAATTCGAGTTTGACATTAAACACATAAAAGGAAAATAAAATAAAATTGAAGATGAATTAAGAAAAAATGCACATGCCTTAATGTGAGTATATGTTAGCAGTATTAGTACTTATTTTGTAGATAATATTAAAAATTACGTATTGGAAGACCACAAATACCTGGAAATTCAACAGAAATTGCAGAAAATAGAAATTCCATGCTATGTGAAAAACTATGACAATTTGTCATTATGTAGAAATAGATTGTATGTCCCCAATGTGAGTGCTTTAAAATAGTTGATACTAAATTAATATCATAAGAAACTGTATGCAGGACATCCTGGATATCAAAAGATGATAACAACATTAAGGAATTCTTTTTTTGGCTGGGCATGAAAAAAGAGGTGGCAAAATACTTGTCAAAATGTATAGAATGTCAACAAGTAAAGATGGAACACCAACACCCTGCTATATTCTTAAATCCACTGCCCATTCCTAAATGGAAATGGGAAGTAATTTTAGTGGATTTTATTACGAAATTTCCAAAAGCTAAATGAAAACATGATTCCATTATGGTGGCAGTAAATAGATTAAGGAAAACAACACATTTCGTACCCGTACAGTCTACCTATGGAGTACCAAAGATGATAGTGTCTAAAAAGGATGCTAAAATCACTTCCAAATTTTGGAAATCATTGTTTAGAGACATAGGGACACAACTAAAATTTAGCAGTGCATACACCCCAAAATTAATGGGAAGACAGAGAGAAATAATTAGATTCTGGAAGACATGCTAAGGATGTACGTCATGGACGAACCTATCAAGTGAGAGGATTTTATGCAATTAGAAAAATTTTCTTACAATAATAGTTACCAACCTTCAATAAAAATGAGTCCCTTTGAAGCTTTGTATGGCAGAAAATGCCACACACCTTTCATATCGAGTTAGCCTGAGGATAGGCTAATATTGGGGCCAGATGTATTGTAAGAGATGGAATAGGTGGTGTAGAAACTTAGAAAAAACATAAAAACTGCATGGGACAAACATAAAATTTATGCTAATAAGAAGAGAACTCACAAGGAATTCAGGATTGGAGACCATATTTATTTAAGGGTGAAATCATGGAATAATGCATTAAGAATTGGAAGATGTACAATATTGACACCATGATTTTGTGGGTCTTTTGATATTTTGGACAAATTTGGACCAATATCATATCAGTTGCCATTGCCTAGCCATATTAGTGCACACAAATTTTTTTGTGTATCTTTGTTAGAGAAATATACCATGATCATTCTCACATAATTGATTAGAATTGGGTATAGGTGGAACGAGAAGGAGATTGCGTGGTAGAGCCACTTCACATCTTAGATCGGAAAGAGATCCTACTCCAGAATCAAGTCGTCGCTTGAGTTAAAGTGAAATGGAAGCACTTTACACTTGAGCAGGCTACTTGGGAGTTAGAGGACAAAATGCAAGAGGCCTATACAACATTGTTTCAAAAGTGAAGCCACTAAACCATTAACACAGATGACGTTGTTGAATAAAAATGGGGGGAGATGTAATATCCCTATGTTTTTATGTTAATTTCTTGCTACATTTAGACTAAATTATTTTTATATGTTGTGTCGGGAAAGCCATGATTGGTTGGAATGAATGTGAACAGTAAAATTATTATGATGTAATAAATAATTTTTATTAATAAATGGAAAAATGGAAACTACTTGGGAAAGAATCACTAGAGTAAAGATATTATTTCCAAATTTGGAAAATCATCCTCGATGGATGAGAGAAAAATAAATATTTCCTAAAAATCCCTAGGAGTTAATAGACACGATTTAATGAGATGGGAGTTAAAAATCTATTTAAATCACTTAGTCGTAGAAAGATGCTAAGTACGGGTGAAATAAAGTACCACGAGAAAGAAAGGATTCCTTTAAGGAAAAAGGAAGAAACACCTTTTTTGAAAAAGAAAGGAAAGAAAAACTAGGAAAGTGGGTTGGTAGACAAAAGAAAAGTGGGATGCTACAAAGGGAAAATATGCTAGGGAAGACAATGTATAAAATACATTATCTTAAAATCTAAGAGGTTGTTGATTCCCTAGGCAAGCATATATCTGCTCGGGAGGAACTGGAGGATTCCATTCATGGTCGGGAGGAAGGTGTGGTTTTCCCAAGTGATCTTCCAACAACAGACGCAAATTTAAAGTATGGAACATTCATTGTTCTTGTGAATTAAGTGGGTTTGTTAAATGGTTAAAATAATTGCATGCATGTAGCATAGGAAATTGTTAGTTATTAATTATGGTTGTATTTTTTTTATATAATATACTAAGAATATATTTGAATCTGACTATAACAGTGTAGGATTATGGATTTATTTTTATATTAGTCGGTTATAATTTCTCATGACAAATATATATCTGAATATGGATTGGTTTTTTTTATATGAGATATATGAAGTCACAGTAAAAACCAAATTGTTGTACCTATACATTGGGAATGAAATATCCAAAATGCATATAGAAATATTTCATATACGAAAAAAAAAAAATCAAGATGTGAAAGGATTACCCTAACTTCTATACTTGGTGACCAACATATGAGGTTCTTTTTTTCGTTTTAAGGGTAGGAAGTTTCCCATGATATTGATTAGTATCTCAAGTAATATCAACAATAATCGAAGAGAACTGATGTTGCCCCCTTTAACTAGAATTAATCTTAAAATTGATTATAGATATATAAATATAATAGAGTTAGACTCGAGTCTATAAGTCAGTAGATTGTTCCAAGTATTCAACTATACTAGAAAGAATACTACTAGTAATCAAGGATAGAAAAATAATTGGGTGGGTATACCAGTAATTCATTTTATAAGGGTTAGACTATGTAGTCACCAGAGGTGGTGTTTTTTCAGAACTAGGATCCTCCAGTAGGAAAACTACTGTAATTATTAATGAAAATTCTACTATAAATGGAGAAGCACTATACCAACAATAACAAAACTAATATTAAACAAGAATTTGAAAGAAAATAAGATGAAATCATCTTATGGATAAAATCATATCTACGAATGAAGAATACTAATATAGAAAGAAAAACAAATTTCTAAATATCATTTAAGGGTTGCAATTGAGAAATATTAGTTCATATAGACAAACTAAACCAGGATAGTCACCATACGATTCAAATTGAAGTAGTATATAACTAAATAAGATGAATTCTTGAAATATGTGAGTATATTTTAAATTATTTATAGAGAAGTATTATCGCATAAATAAATTACGAGGTCGAAGTAAAAAGCCAAAATGCTCTTGTCGAGACAGAGAATTTGGTACATACATAAAACTAACAAGCCATCATACTGAATTAATTTGAAGTATTATAGGTATAAACCAATTAAAATTTGTGACCAAATTTCTCGAATAAATTAATCTCAATGATTGTTTGGGATACATAAATATAAACCCTAGGGTTAGACCTATGATGGTCATAACTGGACTTGGAGTTCCAAGACCCCATCATATGCAATTGTGGCTATAGCCACACTAATAAATTTAATCTAAATATATGAAAATTTTATAGATCCTAGAGGCAAAGTATGTGTTTCAGACACCATAGGGAAAAAAAAGGGGAAGTCCAAAACACAAATTTTCGACCCTGAAAAGAACAAGGGATAAAATTATGCCAAGAAAGTGTTGAAAGGAAAAAGACTTCATTTAAATGCAGTGAAATGCATTGAAATATGGTAGTGAGTGTACCTGGAAGAGATGACAAGTTAAATTACAATAAAAAAACTTGTCACATACAAACTCAATTAAGGGAAATGAGTGAAATTGTAAATTATTACTCTTATAGAAGGAAAAAAAATCCATATGTTTCCTCTTACCCGAAAAGTATCCATGGTGACATCCTCATTGAGCCTATAATATAATAGAGAGGGTTAGTTTTTAGTTATGATATGTCCATGGAGGATCCTAAAATTGTGGGTGCTCTGAAAATATATATATATATATATATATATATATATATATATATTACCTCATGGGGAACGGCCGAAACCCTAGTTGAAATCTAGAAATGCTCCTTGAAGGCACCTTGCAGAGTCAGTGGCTTTCGAACCTACTCCCATATGTATGCGACTTAAAATTGGTCAGGTAATACAATAACTCTAGTGAGGAGAATCCCCTAATCGAGTAATATAAAGACGAATAAACATAGAAGAAAATGGATAATTACCTAACATGTTTAATAAGGGTATATAGCCTTGAGTGTGGTTTCCCTCCTTGCTCGAACTAACTTAGGTACCTTCAGAACCAAGGAATAAGTAGCATTCCATAATGGAACTCCCATAGGAGGTTTTTTTCTTCTGGTTACCAAGGAAAACAAAGAAAATAGTTGTACCATGTGAACCCAGATCTAAGATCTTACTGATGTCCAACACGGAAGCGATATTTCCATCAAGATTGAGAATAGGTCCTAACTGGGACCCTGGAAAAGAAAGAAAATTTAAAACACTGGTAAGATTGGCCAACCACAAGATTAGGTACTAAATCATTTCAGAAAATTATTCTATCTATACAACATATAAGGAATCATGCAAAAAAAAGAAGAAAATGTCTAACTATACATGAGGGATAAGCAATGACAGTGTGGGTATTATCACTATTTTATAGATTTTTTTCCTTCAGTAGGCTCAAACTTGAATTCCACGAACTTTCCCTAGATGGAGAAACCTTCATACCTATCATAGAGGCCCGTTACAAAATGGTAAGGCCCTCATACCTATTGCAGGGGCACATTACAAAATTGAAAGTTGGAACAGGTGGAGTATGCCATCAATTCAAGTTAAGGTTTGGGGTGAAATCCCAAGGAAGGGTTCAACAGTTGGATGAAAAACCGCTCACATCTACCATCGACTGAGGACCATATGGAAAGTCCCGTTATGGTCATGTCACAATGGAAGTGATGATTGTGAGAGATTGCCACGTCTCATCTCGACAAGGGGAGGTGTACCATAAGAGTCATGAAATAAGGTATTAAGATATTATTCCTTCAAAACCCATCTTGCAAACCTCAATTTCATATAATCCCTTATAACCAGGTGGAATAAACATTATTATAGAAACTTTAGCTCTATCCCCAATGGCATAACATAGTTCTACACACATTCACATAATGAGAATAATGTGTATGCTAGCTCCGATGAACAAAGGGTTCAAATAGCGCCGAGTATAACTATTAGTGACTAGGGGAGGGCCAAGTGTTATATAAAACATGTGCACATCTTAGGAGCTCCTTAGGGCCTTAAAAAAGTAATATTAATAGGAATTAATTTAAATTATCTCTGTATATGGTACTCAAGGGAATGAGTAAGTATTTTAATATATGTTAAAGTAGAATATATATATATATATATATATATATATATATATCAATGTCAGGAGAGGTTTATTTATATATTGTATGTTTCACTCATAATTTTAATTAAAAAAAAATGTGGATTGTTGTTTGTGACATTTTGACCCCCTAAACGTTATGTTTCTGAGGTCCGCCGTAGGCCTATAGCTATAAGTATGGGCTTACAAAGAATTCTATGGTACTCAAAAATATCTTTCCAACGAGGTATCGACTGTGCCAAAGGGAGATCATACATCCAAGTTACGACCCTTGGAAGTTGGCTACCTAACTAACCCTAATGGGGCCCACAAATGCTTGTTGTTCCATCTCATGGGTTTAGTGTTTTTGTTGTTTAGGGTTTTCTTTTGCTTTTCAATAATAATAAGGTTCGTTAGCCTCATTATAACACAATTCAGAGGAATGTAGATGCCACATCTCTTCTCAGAGGTAAGCTAACATCACCCAAACTAGTTTATTTTCATTATGTTTGTAAGCCTCCTTGAGTTCATTGATATTAATTAAATGAAGATTTATTTCCATTGCATCTCGATGTTTATGTTTATATCTATGTTATGTTGTTTTCCTGCATAAGTTCCGATGAGAAGGTAGGATATACCACTAAATTATGACACAAAATAGTGAGTGAAAATGGCAATGATCCTATGAAAAAGTTTGAAATGATGTAAAAATGCATGCTGCAAGGAGTAAAAATCCTATCGTATATGCCAAAAGTTGAAAACACTACCTTCCACATTAGATCTAACGTGGAAAAGGATGATGGAAAAACATCATACAATGAAAAGTTATTTTAATATACCTGAAAATAAAAATTCCACTAGACAACACATGTTAAATTTTATTCAACCAATAAAAAATAGTGAAAGAGGGTGACTAAGCATACAAAAGTGGGTGGAATTTTTAAAAAAACTTATGTTAAACATCTTCACTTTTACCATTCAATTTCAGTTTTACGTAAGCTTTGTGCATTTCGGAGAAAAATCCCTAATTTTAAATTATTATTTTCTAGAGATTTGGACAAAAACATCATGACTTGATTGAATCAGTTAAACCATTATCATTTTCTCTTTAATTTGATACCATTCATTTTAATCTGATTTTAGGGTGATAAATTAATTCCTAATGGGATTTTGTGCATATATGGTTCCCCTCATCATGGGTAGTATGATTGGCCCTATATTCAATTTGTGTTTAAAATAATTACATATATATGTGACCATCCATTAGAAAACCCATGTATGTCAATGTCTTTTTTGTTAAATGGAGATCCTAGCAACAAAATATTTAACTTGTTGGAGAAGGGATATTAATTAAACAATGAGGGAGCATAAGAAAGTGCACAGTGACATGTTAAATTATTCAAGGGAATTGTATTCCCTCCATGATTTTGGTCACCTCAAACTTTTATTAATTCCCAACATGTGCACTGAGAGGTGCTTTCTTCAAGACCTAATTTATTACTAGAATCTCAACCATGATTCCTCTATTCTTGATGACCAAACACTAAGACTTTAGGTAAAATAAATCTACTTCGGTTATCCTCTCCTCTCAAGGAGAAGTAATGAATTTGAAGACTCAAATTGGTGGTGGTTTAAGCATGAGATATTATATAGATGTATATTGCATGAGGGTACCCATAATGTAGGAACCTATAGTCAAATTCAAAAAATCCCAAGTCTAAGGTCAAATACCATATTATTCACCATAGATCGAGTGGTAAGATCAACATCAATACATCAGGCATCATGATATCATATGTTCTTTTTAGTAGAGTGTGTATTCCCTATAATTTTTTATTGGTGCACAACCTTATTACCTATCATGAACACTCGTATAATGTATTACATGTTTGGAAAATGAATAACATTGAATATGGGAGTATCTTATGCTCCATTTTCTTTGAGTGAGTCCTAGAATCATGTCATGAGTGGACCTCCATATCTCGTACCTATGAGAGCCTCGCATAACATGGTGAGAGAACTTGATGACCAAACTAGGAGGTGGACATGTTACCACCACTACTTTTCACGATGAGATTTTTCTATGGTGGGCACAATAGATCATTACGATCAATGATTATCCATATGTAAGATTTGAATTCAAAGGATATCCATAGCTTCCACTTCCAACCAACTTCACATGCAGCGACATGGCTATGATAATATACTAGAGGACTACGTGTGTCACAAATATCGTGGAAAAGGAAAGGACCAACATAGAAAAGAGGTAGATATAATGCTTTTATCTATGTAGTGAAACCTAGAATGATTAACATATCATGTGATAATGAAATATATATGGAAGCTAACATAGGGAATATGACACCATGTAGTAGGAATCCCATGGGTGTGGGTACACCTATTTTACCAAGTGGTAAAAATCATCATTTTTACCATGAAACTCATTGGGACTTAACGCCTTAGGCCTAGTTATTATGTATTATTGTAATTATTAGAGATGTATATTTATGATAAGGGGTGAAAATCCCCATTTTGTATGACACTTGTTCACTTTTTTCACTTGATGAACATTGAAGTAGAGATTTTGATAAGATTTATCGATGTGTCAATGTGAATGTACAATTGTGATTATTTTGATGTTGTGGATGATAAAAATGTTGAGACAATACATAATTAGTTAAGTCGTCGATAATATGATTTCTTCTTCTACGAACATGAACTTAAATAATAAGATTAAATTTTCATTCAAGTAATCTTACACTTACAAATATCTATAAAAGAGTAACATCGTGGACTCAATATCAATCATTCATTCGCAATAATAACAATTGGGAATTAGTAAATACTACTGGAGATTGAATTCCATAGAATATGGCTTCCAAAAGTAATTCAATGACAACAAAGTACTTGGTGGTATTATTTGTTGTAGCATTGATACATGTAACACTAGATGTAATCAACTAGGCAATTGTATAATAGACCACCTAAGTTATGGAAGCTATGTTCCAGGTGTGACGACTAAAACCATTAGGGAATCCCACAAAATCCTGGCTCACCACTTCTTCTTCTTTTCCCACCATTGCAGGGCACCATCTACCTCTAGCTTGTAGATATTCTTGACTCGAATCCCTATCATTTTGGTTTGACCCATTGTTTTATGTCGCAAGAAAGTTTCCATCGCTGAAAACAATGTCATAACCTCTGTCCTCCAACATCGCGACTGATGCCAAGATATTTTTCAGATCTGGAACATGCATAAAATATTTCAACATAAATCGTTTACCTAACTCCCGTTCAAAGGTAATGGTACCAATGTCGTTTTCACTGTATCGTCCATCGTCGCCCATCTCTATATGCATTTGGAGATATTTCTCCTCCAAGTCACTTAACAACTCCTTGCCTCCCGTCATCTGGAAGGAAGCACCACTATCAAGATACCACACCGATCCCATTGCACTTGAAAAAAATCATGCAATCAAAGAGAAATCAAGTTCAAATTGCAAGGCAAGGGCCTCACCAACTGCAACTCCAGTAGCCTTCTTGTTCTTCTTTTTCTGTGGGAATTTAGTGGCAAGATGCCCATGTTCGTGACAGTGAAAACACTTCACCTTGGACAAATCCAGCTTCTTGCCTTTAGCCTCAGATTTTGGATGGGATTTATTCCCCTTCCCTTTCCTCACTTTGGCAGCCAAAGCACAATCCTCTTCATCATCATGTTTTGATGAAGAGCCATCCCTGGTACTCTTCCTTATCTCCTCCTGCACTAGACCCGACCAAAGTTTCTCCCAATCTGATAGTTTCTCCCGCCGATTGACAGAGTCTTGATAACCATGCCAACTCTTCGGAAGTCCAAGGAGAGCCAAGCTCACCAAGTGATCATCAAAAACTGTAATTCCCACACTCCCTAGCTCATACCTACATTGGAAAAACTTCTTGAGATACTTTGGAATACTTTCGCCCTTCTCCATTTTGATTTTTCTGAGTTTATCTTTCAGCACCAACTTCCTATGGTCGCTGCTACTTTGGAAAAGATCTGTCAAAGCCTTCCACATTGCAAATGGAGTGGTTTTCCCATGAAGGCTTGACACAATATGGTCTTTCACACCTTCTAACAAAATTTTTCTTGTCTTTGCTACTTTATTTTGCCAGACATCAAGTAATGCAGCATCCATCGAAGTGGGCTTAAGAACATCGCTGTCGATGAACTCCTTCAAGCCATTATCTTCAAGTATCGCCTCCATCCCATCCTTCCAGGATATTTAGTTGGAGTTTCTCTCGAGTGCATACTCCAACTTCAACCCATTGAAATCCATTTCAATTTTTACTCAACTGTCGCACCAAGAAATTCTTGCAGCAAATCCGAATTTTCCACCAGCACAAAACTCAGCACTACTTCAATATTGCAATATCCAGTGATTAACACTACTCCGATACCATGTAGAAATTTATAAACAAAATAATGTATCTCCAGATTCTCCTAATATAAAAAATTAATCTTATGTTAGATATAGAATCCTTCCACTTAATTCTTTGCGGAAATTAAATCGCCAATTGCAAACATATGAAGAAAAATCAATCACACATAACAAGATGTTTTACCGGGAAAGCTTAAAGCTAAAAACCCCAACTATCATATATTATGTATATCAATGTAACATGTAACAGTCTCATAAAAAGCTCAGCTCATAGAGCTCTTAGTACAATATACAATCGTCACACACTGTCATGTAGAAATTTGCATATCTATGCACCAATTTCTTACCTCTTGACAACCTGCCTCCACTGCGTAATCCCTGCTGAAGAAGATCCCTAAATGAATTCGATCTTGCCTTGATTGTACTATGAAATCCTCATTGGCATCTCCAATTTCTGTGTAGATGCATTGAATGCGTCACTATAGTCACAACTGATAGTCAAACACACCCTTTCACCTATCTCTCCACTGGGTCTCCACTGGATCTAACATGCAAGTAGTTAGTTGCTGTATTTCTTCAGTTGAAAGTAAGACACTACTTGTGAATTAATTAAATAATTTATTCACTCATATTTCACTAGTGTATCTTTAGTTGCAACTAGCACAACTGAGTTTAACTCACTTAACAGAGTTAAACTAAATAACAACTCACATAAATACTCTTCCAAATCTGTTACAACTCTGCCACAATCAGTTATAATGAAGACCTCCATGCATGAGTCACCAACCACCCTAGGAATTGCATAATTCCTTCAGCCCACTGATGTTCCACATATATTCACTGAAATCAAGTTCTCCAAGAGAATGAGTTACTATTTATTGTCTGATTATTATTAAGGGCTAATAATAATTGACATGCACTCCCTTTTTAGATTAGCGATATATAAATAGACTTCGCCCATCTTCTAAAAATAGAAATTCATCCAAAGATATAATTTTCTCAACCATATAGAATCAACATCCTGATAATTTTAGAATATGCTCACCATTCTAAAAATATACATACACCTAAAAATAGTCTACGGGTCCCACCTAGTGAAGGTGCCTAATTTTCACTGGGATCATCATCTTGTTGAATCTCAATTCTCTTTCGAGTTTGCACACATGTGAATCACTGCTAAAGATATAAAATCCTTCAAGCTGCTCAATGTACACTTCATCCTCAATGATCCCATTAAGGAATGCAATCTTCACATCCATCTAATGAATGTGCCAACCCATCTACACTAAGAGAGAAAGGATGGTCCTTATGAAATAATACCATGCGACAGGTGCAAAGGTTTCTTCATAATCAATCCCCTCGATCTGTGAGAAGCCCCGGGAAAAAAATATTTCCTTATACTTCTCGACACTCCCATCAGCAGCTTGCTTTACCTTGTAGATCCATCTTGAACCTACCACTGATTTACCAATCGACCTTGGAACAATCTCCCAAGCATGGTTTCTGACAATGGATTCTTACTCCTCCACCATGGCATCTGCCCATGTGGGCTCCTGCGCTGCTTCCTCAAAGGAATATGGCTCTATCACGATACACTTGCTCATGAGAGTCATGTATCCAGTATATCGGTCAGGTGACTGTCTCTGTCTGTGCTCTGAAGTAGGGACTCTTACATTCTGTGCCACATCAAGCTTTAGCCTCTCATCTTCTATGGTATGCATTCTGCCAATTCTAATGTTTGGCTCTGGGTGAGTAGACTCCTCCACTCCATGATCCTCCTCCTATGGTTGATCCACATCTTGAGGATCATCTTTGGGAACAAGCAGTTCCTCCTCTAAATGCAAGTGTAGCTCCCTCTCAAGTGACAACCTCATGGATTTCTCCTCATTGAATTTTATATCCCATCGCACCACAGTCATCCGACTGTTCGGAAAATACACGATAATTATGGGGTGTTTTTTTGTACCCCACAAATATCCCAACTTCTGCAGTCGGCTCCAACTTCTTCCTGGCATTCTTGCTCACATGAACATAAATAGATGAGCCAAAAATCTTATAGTGAGAAACATCTGGCTTCTTACTAGTAAAATCAAGTGTACTCATGCCAAGTACTCTATGAGGACAATGGTTTTTCACATAAACCGTAGTTTGCATGCTTTCACCCATAAGTGCATTGGTATTCCCTGGTCATGCAAGATAGCTCGTGCAGCGCCCACAATTGTTTTGTTCTTCCTCTCCGCAACCCCATTCTACTGTGGGTTATGAGGCACTATTAGTTCTCTTTTAATTCCTTCTTTGCTATAGAATTCTTTGAATTCGTTCGAGATATATTCACCACCATATCGCTCCGCAGAGCCTTCACTTGCTTCCCCAAATCTTTCTCCACTAATTCTTTAAACTCACAAAACTTTGAGAATGTTTGATCCTTCTTCTGCATGAAGAATATCCAACATCTATGAGAATATTCATAAAAAAAAATAACATAATACTTGTGTTTTGTTGTTGAAGCAACCAAGAATGGCCCACACACGTTTGTGTGAATTTTCTCTAGGATCACCGAAGCATGGTTCTCTTTTTCATGAAAGGTGGTCTTCATAAACTTACCCATAGTACATCCCTTGCACTGATTTATTTGAGCAAGTGTACCCTTGGGATTTCCAGTAGAAATCTGTTGCAAAATCTTCAGAGCGCCATGGTGAAGATGGCCTAATCCCCTATGCCATAATTCACCCTCATCCTAGCTCACCACTTCTTCTTCTTTGCCCACCATTGTAGCGCATCCATCTACCTCCAACTTGTAGAGATTCTTGACTTGAATCCCTATCCTTTTGGTTTGACCCCTTGTTTTATGCTGCAGGAAAGCTTTTCCATCAATGAAAACAACGTCATAACCTCTGTCCTCCAACATCGCGACTGAGACCAAGTTCTTCTTCAGACTTGGAACATGCATAACGTCTTTCAACAGAAATTGTTTACCTGACTCCCTCTTAAAGGTAATGGTACCAATGTCGGTCACACTGTATCGTCCATCATCGCCCATCTCTATATGCATTTGGAGATCTTTCTCCTCCAAGTCACTGAACAACTCCTTGTCTCCCATCATGTGGAAGGAAGCACCACTATTAAGATACCAAACCGATCACATTGTGCTTGAAACCAAGCATGCGATCAAAGAGAAATCAAGTTCAAATTGCAAGGAAAGGGCCTCACCAGCTGTAGTTACAAAAACCTTCTTGTTATTATTTTTCTATGGGCAGTTAGTGGCGAGATGCCCATGTTCGTGACAGTGAAAAAACTTCACCTTGGACAAATCCAAATTCTTTCCTTTAGCCTCAGATTTTGGATGGGATTTCTTCCCCTTCCCTTTCCTCGCTTTGGCAGCTAAATAAAAATCCTCTTCATCATCATATTTTGATGAAGAGCCATCCCTGGTACTCTGCCTTATCTCTTCCTGCACTAGATCTGACCAAAGTCGCTCCCAATCCAACAGTTTCTCCCACCCATTGACAGAGTCTTGATAACTGTGCCAACTCTCTGAAAGTCCAAGGAGAGCCAATATCACCAAGTCATCATTAAAAACTGTAATTCCCACACTCCCTAGCTCATCCCTACATTGGACAAACTTCGTGAAATACTTTGGAATACTATCATCCTTCTCCATTTTGATTTTTATGAGTTTATCTTTCAGAACCAACTTCCTATGGTCGCTGCTTCTTTGGAAAATATATGTCACAGCCTTCCACATTGCAAATGGAGTGGCTTTCCCATGAAGGCTTGACACAATATGGTCTTTCACACATTCCAACAGAATTCTTCTTGTATTTGCTACTTTCTTTTGCAGGTGCCAAGTAATGTCACATCCGTCGAAGTGGGCTTAGGAACATCGTTGTGGATGAACTCCTTCAAGCCATTATCTTCAAGTACCACCTCCATCCTGCCCTTCCAAGATATGTAGTTAGAGCTACCCTCGAGTGCATACTCCAACCACAACCCATTGAAATCCATTTCAATGTTTACTCAACTGTCGCACCAAGAAATTCTTGCAGCAAATTTGAATTGTCCACCAACACAAAACTCAACACCGCTTCAATATTGCAATCTCTAGTGATTAACAATGCTCCAATACCATGTAGAAATTTATAAACACAATAATGTATTTCTGGATTCTCCTGATCGAACGATTTAATCTTATGTTAAATACAGAATCCTTCCACTTAATTATTTGTTGAAATTAAATCACCAATTGCAAACATATGAAGAAAAATCAATTTCACATAACAAGATGTTTTACTGGAAAAGCTTAAAGCTAAGAACCCCAACTATCATTTATTATGTATATCAATGGAACGTGTAACAATCTCATACAAAGCTCATCTCATAGAGCTCTTAGTACAATATACAATCGGCACACACTGTCGTTCAGAAATTTGCATATCTATGGACCAATTTCTTGCCTCCTGACAGCCTGCCTCCATTGTGCAACCCCTGCTGAGGAAGATCCCTAAATGAATTCGATATTGCCTTACTTGTACTGCGCAATCCTCATTGGAATATCCAATGCCTATGTAGATGCATTGAATGCATCACTATAGTCACAACTGATAGTCAAACACACCATTTCACCTATCTCTCCATTGGGTCTCCATTAGATCTGACATGCAAGTAGTTAACTGTTGTATTTCTTCAGTTGCAATTAATACACTACTTGTGAATTAATTAAATAATTTATTCACTCATCTTTCACTAGTGTATCTTTAGTTACAACTAGCACAACTGAGTTCAACTCACTTAACTGAGTTAAACTAAATAACAACTCACATAACTACTCTTCCAACTCTGTTACAACTCTGCCACAATCAGTTATAACGAAGTCCTCCATGCATAAGTCACCAACCACCCTAGGAATTGCATAATTCCTTCAGCCCACTGATATGCCACATATGTTCATTGAAATCAAGTTCTCCAAGAGAATAAGTTACTATTTATTGTCTGATTATTATTAAGGGCTAATAATAATCGACATGCATTCTATTTTTAGATTAGCGATCTATAAATAGACTTCTCCCATCTTCTAAAAATAGAAATTAATCCAAAGATAGAATTTTCTCAACCATATAGAATCAACATCCTGCTAATTTTAGAATATGCTCACCATTCTAAAAATAGACATACACCTAAAAATAGCCTGCGGGCCCCACCTAGTGAAGTTGCTTAATTTTCACTAGGATCATCATCTTGTTGAATCTCAACATTGACCTTTTTTTTATGTTCCTTAATATTTATGGTAGTATCTTAGTGTTTCTTTTAAAGGCGCTCTAAATGAATAAGGTGTTCTTTGAGACTTAACATGTCAAGATGGAACTTGACTACTAATTTCAAAGAAGGAATTTTACACTCAACTAGGAGAACCAATTCGACACCATGAATGAGTTGGAAAGGAGTAAACCCTAAAAAATCTTGACCAAATATCAATATGCCTAGATTTTCGGATAAAGTATGATGTGCCAATTGGACTTGTTTACCTTAATTTTTGTTGCGAAATGACTTTCAAGGGCCTATTGATTATTCTACCTAACCATTCACTTAGGGGTAATTGGGGAATACAGCTCTTGTTAAAACCCTAACATTGAAGCCAACATAGACATAATCTAGTTTTAGAACTGACTGGTGAAAATATCTTTAGTATAATGAATCTCACAATGACCTCATTAAAGATGAAAAGTGTGGATGTCTCACCACCATTTAAGAACATTTTAATTGCTTGAGCTCACTTCATAAACTAGTCTACTTCCACCATAATGCACTTATTCCTAATATGTAATGTTGGGTGGCATATTGTAAAATACACTCTCTACTTAGTGAAGGAGTTTATGATGAATGGATGAGTTAATGAAAGAGAGGTGTAGGATGTGTATACATCCTCCTTGTAAAAGCATGACATAGGTGACACTTCTTAAGGAAAGTCACGAGAAAGATTATAATAAAGGGAAAAGATGGGTAGATAGTTAAAAAAAGAGTGAGGGAGTAAATAAAAACTATAAGGTGAAATTATTAAAAAAAGATGAAAAATATGAACCATTATAATAAAGGAAAGGGATGGGTGGATAAAAAAATGAAGTTAATAAAAAGTAAAGGGGCAAATTATAAAAAGGAGATGAAAAAGATGAATTAAATTAAGGGTTGCAGAAAGGAAAAAAACATTAAATAAAGAGAGATTTTAGTTGGAATAAAGGGAAAGGATGGGTGGAAAGCTAAGAGAAAAAAATAGTAAAAAAAAAAGTAAAGGGAAAATACAAAGGGGATGATGAAGATTTTTTTAGTGAAAATAAAGACAAAGCATAGATGAAAAACTACAAGGAAAAAAGTAAAGGAGAAGAGAGAGGGTAATTATAAAAAAAAAAATCACAATATATAGAAAATAAACTTGGGATATAAAAAATAAAAGATATAGTGAAATAATTTTACACAAAAATGAGAATTGAAAAATTTGAGGAAAGTTAAAGAAAAATAGTTAAAGAATTAAAGGAAAGAAAAGCACTTCCACATTGAGTGAGTTAAATGATTGCCAATAAATTTCCAAAACTAATCTAGTTTATATCAAATCATTTAATTTGAAAGGAATGTGACCCAAAGAGAACTACCATATGGTGTCAACGAAGTGGGCAAGTGATTTTAACACAATCAAGGTCTCCTATCTCGGTTCAAACTGTCTCTTGAGACATGTTGTTTAGCTAGCCCTTGTGGCATGACCTCATGACCTCCCAATGAACAGGTACTTAGCTCAAGTGGTAGGGATGGTGGTTTGTCATCCCATCCACTCGCGTTCATGTCCTCAGAGACATGCCATGTCATAGTAAGGGTCGTAGGATAGGTGTCCCATTAAACTCTAGGATCACGGTTTCGGTGGGCTTCGAATGTCTTAGTCCTAGGTTGAATTATGAGTTTCTAATATATGTGGCTCATGAGTTGTTGCATATATCTCGAGAGGCTGCTAGTTCCTTTGTCTAAAAGAATAAAAAAATTCTAACCAATTTATCTTTAAATTTTTTCTTTCTTTTTTGTCTAACCCACATTGATTTGAACTTTGAATCTCATGCTTTACATATTACTTTTTAACAAGATGATTATCAATTAAAGCTTTACATATCACTTCATAACAAGATGATCATATGCTTTACATATTACTTCATAACAAGATGATCATTAATTGAGCTCCACCGAGTAAGTGTATTTAAATTTATTCTTGATCAAATTGTGTATTTTATAATAGCGAAAATGTTTTTAAAATTATTTATTTATTTATTATATTTTTCATATTTAATAATAAAAATATTTGTACAATTAATTATTTATAATGTTGAGATGCAAGCCTTACCTCAATTGATAATGCCTTGAAAAAGATGTATTTATGTTGCAAGTGATTCTAAGTTTAAATTCCCAAATTTATACCCATGTCGTAAATACCCAAAAATTTCGATTTAAGATTTAAATGATTATTTTAATGTGACAATATTTTGAGCATTTAAATTTTTAATAAAAAATGTTTTTTATTAATTAAAATATAAAAAAAAATTATTTTATTTTATTATTATAATTCAAATAAATTTATAAATTAATTTTTTTAATAAAATAATTTATACATTATTTTTTAAATAAAATTTCAATATCAAATAAATAAATTATGTAATTTAAGTAAAATAAAGATCCACAAACCTGATATCAAACCTACAAATTACATAATTTGAGAACAATTAAGATTTTACCCTATGGACACAAACGCTATGATTTCAACACTTCAAATTCCAATAATTACAAATCCGCGGAAAACAATTTAACTTTAGGCACTAAAGTCATCCTGCTGCGATGTTATTTAGGTTTTTTATATTTGTCAGATCTCATCTTTTGATACCTTCAGCCCTAATGTCGTTCAAATGATAACGTAAAGAATTTTCACACCAGACAAGACAAGCTTATGAATCCAGTGATGGAATTAACCAGAAAGGGCCTGCTTTCATGAATCCAATAAAATGATATATGCGCCGCCTGGGCTGTCGCCATCGTGGGCTACAGACTACATTTTTCTTTCCGTCTTTGCAGTTATCCAAAATTTAGCCCAGTGACTCTGACTGAGAGTTGGAAGTCAATGGGCAAACCGTTCGCGACAAGGTCATTTATCATGAATATGGTGAGAAATCAAGTTTTCCCCACCTTTCAAAAAAGTTCTTAGTGATTTCAACATTATGACAATTAAGTTTTCCCTACCTTTCAAAAAAGTTCTTAGTGATTTCAACATTATGACAATTAAGTAAGATGTTTAAAACGCTACAACGCTAGAGATTTTTCCTTCAACATAAACTTTCAACTTACCCATTTTTCTATTGTCTTTTGGGCTTTAAAATAGCTCTAACAATGAAGCATTTGGGAATGAAAGATCAAGTATATATGTTCCTGCAAGAAATTGAGAAGTGAAAGAAATTTTTTAAATCACCTAACTAAAAAAACCATGAATTTTTTATAAATAGTAATTGAGCCTTTTCTCAACATACCTATCTAGTACACATACATATACATTATATACCATTAGAACAAGCTCCACCTAATTTGAGAGTTATTTTCACTCTTTTTGTTCTTGTAACAAGTTGTCTCTCCCCTTTTGATAGATCATTAGTGTATGATAGATCATTTTCATTTGTTTTATGACTTATTTTGATGTTAAAAGTCAGTTTTTACTCTCTTCTAGATATTTACATTTAATTTTGAATAGACTCCATTGCATTGTTCACATGGTCCAAGTATATCTATTAAACTTATCTAATATAAAATTATTTATGTTGTTATGCGATTTATTACATAAAAACATATTTTAATATTCTTATTTAGAAAACAATTATATGATATAATTTCACTACTATGCTCTTATTATCACATTTAAGTTATGCTTTTGAACATAATTCGGTGAATTCATTGAAATTTTTATATGATCTATTTTTTCATAATACAACAAATTTTAATAATTTTGTTTCTATTGAGGCTACACTTATGAATTAATATGTATTGTTTATTGTTTTTTTAGTGGAATATACATTAATAATGTGTTTTTTTTAAATATATACATAAATTGATTTCAATGTACACTCATTCCATTTTGATATTATATGTTTATAATTCTACATTAATCCTATAAACCATGTTGTTGTTGTCAAAATAAGCAAGTGTGGTCAAATTCAATTTTTGACTATTCACTTGATGGCATGATGATGACATTGAGTTCCTCCTTTAGAGAGGACAAAGATCAACCTAAATATCACTTCTTGGATAAGAAGAAGTTGGTTTTTGATTTAGCATCCACTCATGGATATTGGATCGGTTTCACTCACATACACATTTGGATCGGCTTCAGTCACATACACATTTGGACAAGTCTTCCTCGACATCAAATGGACATCTACACCCCTTAGAAGAATATAAATACAAGTGACCTAAAAGCTCACTTGGACATCACAACATCAAGCATATTCTTCTCTTCTATCTAATTGTTTTTGTCACATTGTGTTAAACACTATGAGATACTATTACCATTAACATGATGTATATTTATAATACAATGTGGTGACTCTTGGATTCCACATTCCAAGGTCACTTGCACTCCTCTTGGACTGTTCCCCTTCCACGACTACCCATAGAGTATTAGGTGTCCAACATTCCCCCCCTTAATCTAAAGGGGTATGTGTGAGTCCAAGAAGATAGTTGTAACACAAATCTACAAAGTATGCATGGCAGCACTTAGGCTGAATGAGCTCTCTGAAATGTTGGCATAAAGAGGCGGTTTAAGGATGACTAGCAACACTAGAACGCTTAGTGAAGTTCCCTGAACTCTTCCAAATCTTGCAAGAAGTTGAGGTCTTCTGCTAGAGGAAGTGCTCCTCAAATTTTGAAGAAGGAGACCTTCAACCTAGAAGAAGGGAGGTCTACAACATGTGATGGTTTAAGGATGACCACCAACTCTAGAATGCTTGATGCATTTCCTGGAAATCTTCCAAAACTGGCAAGAAGCTGAAGTCTTCTGCTAGAGGAAGTGTCCTGAATTATTTGAAGAGGGAGAAGCTCAACCTCGCATAGATGGTTTAAGGCTGACCACCAACCAAAGGCATGATCACAGGAATTTGTGTCTCTAGCTACAACTTTGAATCTGGAATGAGAGATTGCGGCTCAAGCTTGCTTGATGTTGCTTCAAAGCTTGTAGATGACCACCATTTCCCCCCTATCAGGTACAAGGTGAGATGATGGCAAAAAATCAACTGCAATATTGTTCAATATTCTAGAACAAGTTTTGACATATAAATTAAACATCTTTTTGGTTGTTGATTCCCATTGCCAAGAAGCGATCCATCCAAGATGAATCTTTTTTCTTCTAGGAGGCTTGTTTCTGAATCATCTGTGTGAAGAATGGGTGTGCTGACCACAGTGCTTGCATTGGTGAAGATCGAAATAGTGATCTTTCATATGGCCAACTCGATAATAGTGTTTTCATTTTTCAATCTGTTGTTGCTACTTTGGAAGAAGAGCGGGATCTGGAACAGTTGAAGGTGAACTGTCATAAAGAAATCCAACACTCTCAAATTTTATGGGCTTGGAGTAGTCCGAAATATGAAAGGAAAACTCCTTGTTATATCCAAGACCTGTTATGTGCTTGTTATGTACAAGCTCTTCCCAAGGTTTGATGATGGGCTTGGGAGGTGCAGGTTGGATGTTTTCTTCTCTATGCAAATCTGCTCTTGTCTAAGGAACATGATGGGAGTCAACCTCAATGTTACCAACTTGACCATTTTCTCCTTATTGATGGGTGTCATGATGCTTATGTTGTTGTAACTCATCTTGTTGAAGCTGAGACTCAAGCTGCAAAAAATATATATTTTCTTGTGCATTAGGTAGATAGCTATGGATGTCAAAAAGAGTGTCTTTACTGATTTTGATTGTGCCATCTGTAGTTGATACGATTAGAATTCTCAATAACTCTAATATTATTTCAATTTTAGGCAATTTTTTTTTAACAGCTAGCAAATAAAGAGTGTGAGCTTCAATTATATCAATATGTACCAAAGTTTTCTCTAGAAATTATGTGATATCTTCTTCTACAAACAATATGAAGCCTTGATGGTAGGATTTGGAGAAACGATTAGGATAAAATTTCAACATATATCAACATATACTTTCAACATATATCAGTATATATCTTATGGCCCACAAAAAATCAATGCATATATATGCCCATTTAAAAACCTTGTTTTCAAGAACCATACGCACTTATGCAATAGTCAATATCAAGGAATCAATGCATACAACCAATGCCCCATTACCAAGGAGAAAATTTTGTATCCCTTTGACTTCGATATCTAGCTCTAGTTCAACGGAAAGGAGTAAAATTTACCATCCATATTTCACAACCAGCGTATGCAACTCACAATGCACAATAAAATATTGGGCTTCAAGCAATGGGCTTCAACGCATTTGACATGGCGGCCCTCAAGAAATTCTAACTCATATGAATTTTTTTTTCATGACAGTGGCCTTAATGGATTTCTTGAGATAATTTTAAGAGTTACCAGTGAATAACACTAGGGAGGATATTGAGCTTAACACACAATCATGATTTGTAGTTGCGGCTTCAGCATAGATGAGCTAGACATAGCATTCCAATCAAGTAAAGTGTGCATATGCTCCTTCTACATGTAAGCATAATCGTGGCCTTTTCTACTGCTGTTTCCTCCCTTTCCTATGCATCCTCCTCCTCATTCGCGAGAAGCTAGCAGTTGAAAGTCGAGAAAAATGTCTCATGCATCTATGTCTACTTTAGTTTCAGAGGCCTGAAGAAGAAAGCCGAGAAAGTGGCCCCTCTAATGTCCAAACCCAAGATGAAGCCCAAGGCACTGACATGGAGGCCCCTATGGCTCAACGGCTCTCTAGTGGGTGACTATGGGTTCAATCCTTTGGGACTCAGCAAACCTGATGAGTGTTTACTCAGGGAGAGTAAGGTGAGGTGGGGTTGGAGTGGGAGGAGGGGAGGGGTGGAGGGGAGAGGGGTAAAGGTGATCGGGGAGGGTAGCAAAAGGGATGGGAGAGAAGTAGAGGAGTGCGAGGGTGCAGGGAGAGGGAGGGGGAGTAGGAGCGGAGGGAGTCGCAGGGAGGAGGAGGGAGGGAGGTAGGGAGGGGAGGAGTGATGAGTGTTGGATCTACGGGGATATCCATGGCCGGAGTGTGAGGAATCGGTAGGAGGGAGCAGACAGGTCGAGGAGGTAGAGAGCCGATGGTAATCTGTGTGAGGAACTAGGCCGGACTGTGATGGAGTGAAAATTGCGCTTTCCTACATAAATTCTCTGCGGGCGTTCAATGTAATTGATGAAATCAAGAATGCATGAGGAGGCCACGAAAAATCTGTGCAGTCCAGTAGCTAATCTAGAATGCATTAAAACTCTCCCCCCCCCCTTTCTATTCTCGTCAACGCCTTTACCTTCTGCGTTTCTCGACCCTAGAGGAAAAGGAGTAGGTAAAACGCTCACCCTACCACACTCTTTGACAAAAATTTATGCTCAGACATGAGAGTTTTCAAAGGAGTAATGTAGAGTGTTGATAATGCAACTAAAACTTAGCTTTTTGGACATTCATTAAATTTAGATTGGAAGCATGTCAAACATGGCTCTAATATAGAGATGGTAGCATGGAGAATAGCCTAGATGGCTCTAAGGGAGGAGTGTTTCTGTGTGAGAGGCTTGATAATGAAATTGGTAGAAAAAATAGGCAAAGAAAGGTTAAAACACAAGTAGTTCAAATTATAGCAGGCCAAGATAGTCCGGCTTTGATACCATGTTAAACACTACCATGGTAAACACGGGACATGAAATATAAACATGAGATACTATTACCATTAACATGATGTATATTTATAATACAATTTGGTGACCCTTGGATTTGACATTCCAAGGTCACTTGGACTCCTCTTTGATTTTTCACCTTCACATTGGCTAAAGAAAAGTTCGTATGGAGGTGAGAAGTTACAGATTAGAATCTAGCACAAAGTTATGGTTTTTATTCTGGAAGCTAGCACAGAACTGCAAAATTTCGTCCCTTGATGCATGCATGATATGGGCATGGTAACCTCTAGGACCTAACGACAACACTCGTGATATCCTGAAGGTAGGGTCTAGTGGTTTGACTATATTTTACCATCATCTGAATATTTCTGAAGCTCTTCGAAGTATGTATAAGTTGTCTCTAATATATTCTACGACTATACATAGGTTTCTGAAGTTGTTGGGTTGTATTTCTGATCATATCGTATTGGGCTCAGTGTACTCTCTCTTGAACATTTTATGATAATATAATAGAAGAAGAATTTGAAAGGATTTACCCCATAGTGGGTTTTCCTTGGTCTATGGCCAAATATCATGTCTCTTTTTTATGTCTGATTGACTCCTTTGTCATTTCATTTATCATTTTATCTTCAATAATTTCTCATGAATGGAAATACTAGTTGTAATTGGAAATATTTCTAATTGAATTTTGAAATTGGGCTAAAGTAATTGATACAACATAGAACAATATGAAAAATAATATAGTTTCATAGCTAAGATGAAGGACAAGCCAAAGAGGAGACAAGGATTGAAGTAATCATATTTGGAAAAGTTGAAAGAGCCAATCTAGTGAAATCAAGATGACAACCACCTTCAAGGAGAATGAGAAGTTGAGTGACTCATCTCATTTTGTAGCATGGAAAGCTAGGTTGGAAATCATAGCTAACAACAATGATGCTTTCGATTACATTCAAGGAAAGGTAGGCGAGCCTTCAGAGAATGCACTCGCTGTCATAAAGAGTAAGCATAAGAAAGGTGAGAATAAAACAAAGCTAACTATAGCTTATGGTTTACAAGATAATTTACTTGAATATGTTGTAAAAATAAGAAGGTCCAAATACGTGTATGATAATATAGGATATATATATGAGGTAAACAATTTGAATGAATACTCACTTTGAAAGATCAATTCAAAGATATCAAGATGAATAAATGAGATTCCATACAATCCTATATGGTGAGGATATCTCATGTTAGTGATCAATTGTTTAGAGTTGGAGAAGCTGTGCATGAAAGGGAATTGGTGGTCATGAATTTAAGAGGTCTCCCTCCTATTTGGGAAACATTCATCACTACTATTAGCAACAAAAATGTCCTCCCTTCATTTGATGAGATTGTTGGAAAGCTCACTCAAGAAGAGTTTAGGATGATAGGAGAGGGAGGATTCAAAAGCACGAATAAGGAGAAACTTGTTGCATACATCGCTTATGACAAGAAGAAGAATAAAGGGAAAAGGGGTCCATCAAATTCAAGAAATCCTCCTCCCTGAAATCAAAATAAAATAAAATAATACTTTCATATTGCATGCTAAAATTGTCAAAAGAAGGTTCATTATGCTCAAGATTTCCCCGAGAAGAATAATGGAACAGATTATAATACTAGAAGAAATAACAACAGGTTCAATGATCAATAGAGAAGAGATGATCGAAGGAATGACTGCGATGGAAGAAATTATAGAAGAAGAACTGCTCCAAGTGATCATGAACAAGATCGTCATCCACAAAAGAAGTCAAAATTCTCGAGGAATGAAAGTAATGTTGCAATTGAATCTGAATATATTCTTATTTCCGCTATTAATAGTTCATCTCCTTTGGATTCGTGGGATAGTTGGTTGGTTTATAGTGGGGAAACTCATCACTTCTCTGGTTATAAGGAAGTTCTCTCTAACTTGATAGAGAGGAAGTCAAATTTTAAAATCATTCTTGGAGACAAGTCCACTCATCGCGTCAAAGGTTTTGGATCCATAAGATTTCATTTGAATTCTGGGGAATCTATTGTATTGCATGATGTAATGTATGTGCCTGAGTTGAAGAAGAATTTGGTATCAAAATCCTCTTTGGAAGACAAAGGATGAGGGTTGCCTTCATCAAGGGAAAAGCTCTTGCTTGGCCTATAGGATCATGTATGAAATATGCATTCACTTCGGGAAAAAAATATGAAAGGCTCTATATGGTCACTCGAAGGCCACTATTAACATTGGTTCATAAAACAAATAATATAAGTGAATTATGGCACCAAAGGTTATCTCACCTTCATTATGATTCGCTTATGAAATTGGAGAATTTGGTCTTTGGGATTCCAAAGGCTTAAGCTCAACATGATGGAGTATATACAAGATGTTCCATATGACAAGGGGACCATTCCCCTCCATCTGATTCACTCTGAATTGAGTGGTTTGATGCATGTACATTCTCTTGGTAACCATATCTATTATATCATCTTTATTGATGACTTTTCAAGAAATAAATGGATATATTATCTAAATCATAAGGATGAAGAATTTGAAATGTTGAAGGAGTTCAAAGCTTTTATCGAAAATGAAACATGAAAGAAAATCAAAATATTCAGTTCTGAAAATGGTGGAGAGTACACTTCAAATTATTTCATTTATTTTTGCAACAAGAGACGCATCAAGAAGGAGACAAATACACCATATACTCCCGAACAAAATGGAGTAGTAGAAAGAAAGAACATGTCCATTGTGGAAGTTGCTCATGCCATGCTCCATGACCAAAAGTTGTGAAATTTCTTTTGGGGAAAAGCAACAAATGTTTCCCATATGTTCAAAACATGGTGCCTCATCAAGCATTAAACAAAAAAACACCCGAAGAATCATTCACATGTTTCAAGCCCAATGTGATTCATATTTTTATCTTTGGATGCCCCATATATTTTCATGTGCCAAAAGAGAAAAGGAACAAGCTAGAGCCCACTGGAAGAAAAGGTACATTTTTTTCAGTATTGTGAAAATTCTAAAGAATTTATAATATATATTCCTAGTAAAAGAAAGGTTGAAATTATCCGAGATGTCACATTCAATGAAGATTCTGCACTTGGAAAATATAGATACCTTCCTCTTCTTCCTCCTTCCAAGAAGAATGGTGATATGGATATCTTGGATGGTTCTTCCATGCCCGAATTCGAGACCAATATTGTTGATGATCCCATGGATCCCATAGATTCTCCTCCTACTAATGCTCTTACTAGGAATAGACCACTATGGATCTGTGACACTCTATAGGATTCTGAGAGGCATGTGCTTATTCAAATATTGTTTATAGAAAGTAAGAATCCATGGAGGTACGAGGGATATCTTTCAGCCATGAGCACTATGATTCAAACCAAACCTCCCACATTCGAAGAAGTTGTGAAAGAACAAGTCTAGAAATATTTTATGGCCAAAAAATATGAATATATTATGAATAATAATGTATAAGATGTTGTGCCAAGACTGAAGGGGAAAGTCGTGGTAATTTCAAAATGGATATTCAAGATCAAGAATGGAATTGATGGGAGCATTTAAAAATGCAAGGAGAGGTTCATGGCTCGAAGATTCTCACAGAAATAGGGATATGATTATGATGATATGATTTCACTTGTGGCTTGATATAAAACCATTCGTTCAGTAGTTTCCCTTGCCACAAGTCAAGGATGGAACCTTCATCAGATGGACGTAAAGACCGCATTTCTCCATGGCGTGCTACAAGAATAAGTATATGTTGAACACCCACATGGATTTGAAGTAGCAGTTCAAAGGACACATGTTTGTAGGTTTAAGAAGGCATTTTATGGCTTTAAGAAAGCCCCAAGAGCATGGTACACCTACATAGAAAAGTATTTGGTGAATCTAGGATTCATGAGAAGAAATGTCGATCCCAACCTCTACTTAAAGGTATTCAGATGCATGTTGTTGATATTAGTTTTATATGTTGATGAGTTATTCTTGATAGGTAGTGAGCCTCTAATGATGGAGTGTAAGAGGGAGCTAGCCTCTAAATTCGAAATGAAGGACCTTGGAGTCATGCACTACTTTCTAGGCCTTGAGTTGTGGCAAAGGCTTGGTGAGATTTTCCTTTCACAAGGAAAATATGTTGTGAAGTTGTTGGAAAGGTTTGGAATGACTGAATGAAAGTCTCTACCCACACCAATGTAAATAAACTTCAATAATTTATGTGGAGAAGTTGCAGGACCCGATTTGGTGAATCCATCTGAGTATAAACAGCTGATTAGGGTTGTTGAGTCCCAATTTTGCTCAATTTTGAGAACCTTATAAGACCTTGCTTCTCCCATTTTGAACTCTCCTTAACCCCTAATTACACTTATTTCAGTTATATTATCTAAGTTTTGGCCAAAATGGTGCTATGTTCTTAAGGTATGAAAATTATCTTAAAAAGTGTTATTTTACCTTGTTCTTAAGTATTCCTTAAGCTAACTCTTTCCTTATTTAACTATAAATTCAAATGATCTAGAAGTCTTATGGAGATTTGTCTTGATTCGAAGCAGCCCCGTAATTGTAATATTCCCAAATGGGGAAGCAACAATAGATGAACCCAAAACTGGAAGTAGCGGTGATAAATCAACTCATAAAATGTAAGAAGGACACATAGCCATAATATTGGTATTATAGCAGCAAAATTTATACAAGATCTTGAGGAAATAATCACTCAAGATAGGCATCACAAGCCTCAAGAGAACATGTACATGAAAAATGAGGTATAATGCTACACAGAAAATGCCCAAGGCTATGACATCGCAGTTTTATTAGATATACCTACTACTACAGTATGTCAATACATGGATATGCAAATATATAGCTCATACAATTTTGGGAGCAAATATATAAACCCCCAAATTCAATCTCAAGAAAATCTTGGAAGGATTTCCTGAAATATGCAAAAGTACCAAAATTCCAGAGTGCAACCCTAGGGATGAGTAGCAGATGCAACTCGAAGTCTGGATGGAGATGGTTGAAGATAAAACATGAGATGAATAGACCTCCTTCAATGGATCTTCCAAGTGAAAGTTTGATCCTAACACTAAATATCTCACCCTCCAATCAATCACTGCAACCCCTCACTGCAAATGGTCACCGAAATAATGTAGTCAAGGAGAGGGACTACGCTATAGGAGAAAGGAAATATGTTGGCCAAGTGCCAAGATCTGAAATAAGCTCTATAATCTTCCTCATTGATTTCCCAAAGGAAATAAATCTTCCTCCTCTGAAAAACAAGCTCTGGAAGTGGTGTTGTGAACCCTCCACTGCAACACCCTGCAACACAATGTTATACTTTTGCAGAAATAATGTTGTAGCTGAAGGAGGTAGCTTGGCCTCAAGCCTGGATGTGGAGAAATGAAGTACAAGCTCCCTCAAGAGGCCTCTCAAGAAAGGATAAGCAATTCATAAACAGGAATGCCTTTTGCTAAGTAGCACAACAATCTCAACTAAACAGTTGAAGAAAGCACAATAGTCATGCAGACCACAAATTCAATATTCCATAACATGTCTTGCTATGGCTGCCTTTCCCTCCTTATATACGAGTGGAAGCCTTCTCATCTTGGGTCCCACTCATTAGGGATTCCTCCACCAAGGAATCTCCTTCCCACTATCACTGCGTTGTCGCCATAGATGAACTCCACCTTCTATTCCAGCATTGTTGACTTGGTCAAATTTGACCTTATCCACATGCAAATGTCCCTTTTCACACATGAGGGTGTGAAATCCAACCATAATAATGATCCTTTTTCACATAATAAGGGATTTTATCCATATATCTGAAATGTATGGGCCTTCTTACCCATTTATTCATCTTGTAGGTGTAAAAATAAAAAATCAATATTCCAATTAGCTGCATGCTAATTTTGGAATATTATAGTCCTCCCCAATATTGTTTGTCCTCAAGCAACTGCAAGGATATAACTGAGAAGTTTCCCCTCTTCCTATTGTAGCATCCACATATGATAAAATCCTCCAAGGAATGAGATGTTGTCTCATCAATAAATCTCCATATTTCCCCTCCCAAGCATGCAAGGTAGCTCAATAGCTATCATCATGAATAAGTAGAGTACTTAAGGAGGAAATAAGGTTCTACCTAGAGTTCCCTTTGAGGCATGGGATTTGAAATGCATTGGGAATCATCATTCCCATGTGGATCCTCCATTCCCAAGCTATCATCCATACAAAATGAGCCACCCTCCAAAATGGTAACTCATGCAAATCCTCCTCCACCCTTGCCTCCTGCAATGTAGGTGGGTTGAATATCTGAACATGGTAGAAAAAATAGCCTACCCCACGTTGTCCTTTTCTCCACTTATGATAAGTGTAGAGTATATGTTGATCTTGGGATACAATAATATTTCCCTCAAGTGGCAAGAACAAGACTATACCTCCAAAGATATCTTCTCCAACGTTATGAATCATGATGGCCCAAACTATCCCATATATGATGAATAGGACATGATCACCATATGGCATCCAAAAGAGAAATTTTTTGAATGTTTCATATAGTGCTGAAAGGTACCAATAGATTCCCAAGTGGTCATAACATAGTTTTTCTAACTTTTGTTGCCAATCATAACATGGCAAGCCATCTCCCATACTCCTATAGAAGGATGGAGTATAAAAAGTGTGGGAACTTCCATTCCCCATGGACACATCTAACTAATGTGTCTCTCCTCCCAAATTGCTCCCCACAAAGATACTAACAACAACAACATAGGGAACCATATTGAGAATCATACTAGCTGTCATATGTAGCAAGGGATAAGGACAATGGTCCCTCAAATGCAACCAGCACAGTTTTACTCTCAACTACAACTAAAAATGACACGGTGTGTGGCTTCTCAACCACTTGCTTTCTACCCCAATATCCTCACAAGTTTGGAGAAAGTGTATGATGTATGGTGCAAAGTGAGCATGCCTTGCATAATATATCATCTCCCCAAGTCCTCCTAGGGAGTGGCCATCATCAAAACTACTTATGGGCTCAAGTAGAACATGAAATCTAGAAGAAAGAATATTCTTCTTTGAGAAATGTCCTGCACATATATGGTTAAGGAAGGCACATATTCATTATACAAATCATTATGCAACCAAACAGTATCCTTACCAGATGTTTTTCTCATGCAAATGGAGTGGCTCATAGATGAAACCTCTCTCATACTCAAAGAGAAAAGAGGTGGTTTTGATAACTCCCCCAAAGAGTTATGTATCTCCTCCAACTCCACATAATCCATGTGTCTCCTCAAATGTTGATATATCTTCTCCTCAAAGCCTTCCCAAATGTACCACTCCATGATGGTATGGTATGCTCTCATAGAATAAGTGTGGCTGAAAAGGAAATCTTCATGAGCTGCTTGTAGTAACTTCTCCTTGAGCTTGGAAGCTCTAGATAAGAATATCCTACCATGATAGTAGATGACCCCATCTCTAACTGAATATCCCTCCTCATGAAACTGGTCATCCAATATCATACAAGTAGAAAGATCCTTGGAATAATCCACTAATAGCTGGGACTTCCAATATGGATCTATCCTCCATAGTGAAAGAATTGATGATCTATCACAAAGAACATCTGTCATATGGTTTTCCTCCTCTTTGACATCTCCCATGTCAAAGATGTAAGTTGGAAGGCTTCTACCCTTCCCTTGTTGCTCCTGCCACATCGCAGAATCTGAAATGAGAGTGGGTAATGATGATGTTGAGAGAATGTCCCTCCTCTTTTTGATTCTACCCAAGACTCTCAGTGTTATACCAAGCTCTCCCAAGGTCTCCACTCCTCTAAAATCAATGAGTGGTGCCTCAAAATGTGAAGCATCCCTCATCATCTTCTGATTTGGTGGTCTCACCGGTGAAATGCCTCCATGCAATGAGACACCAATATCAAGAGTAAAATACACATATGAATGGACAGAATTGTCCTTGCCCTCACTGTGCAATCCATCCTCCCTCTTCTATGCATCGATCCACTAAAATAGATAGGGATGTGTTCTCCTCATCAAATGATGTTGTTCATCCTCCCTATCTCCTCCTTTTATCTGCATGTTTTCACACTCTATCAACAATGGAAAATGATAATCATGGGTTGTGCCTTGATCTCCACATATGAGATCCTGGGGAATTTCTTGTAATGATACAAGAATCCCTCTTGTTGGAGCATGTGCTCCCTCTACCTCTGCATGAGGTTCTAGATATGCTCTAGACATGGCAGCATTGTTGCCCTCAACCTTTTCTTCCTCTTCAAGGAATTTCTTGTAATGATACAAGAATCCCTCTTGTTGGAGCATGTGCTCCCTCTACCTCTGCATGAGGTTCTAGATATGCTCTAGACATGGCAGCATTGTTGCCCTCAACCTTTTCTTCCTCTTCAATATGAATCGGAAATCTCTCACTAACTGGATCCTCTTTTGAAAAATTTATCTCCATGCCCTCTTGTTCAATAATATGAGATAGAGGTCTTGCCTCTAGCAAGGTATGATGCAAGGTTTCAGCCTCCTCAACAGTTTTCTGCAGTGGAGTTGAGTATATAGTTTCCTCCAATTCATGCAAAGTTTTTGTTTGTTTTGGTTTGTTTGGTTTCACCAAGGATGTGTCAGAAAGTTTTCCATCAAATATTTCCACTACCCTCTTAGTGAATTTTGCATAAGAAGAAGTATTTTCATTTCTTAATGAAAAATACTCAAATATCCACCAAACATATGCCTTACCTCTAAAATGCAGCACTGCAACTTTGATGGCTTCATCTTCAGAAATTTGGTGCTACTTCAAATAGGTGTTTAGCTCCTCCACCCAACATCTAGTTGAACATGTAGGTGAACCATCAAAAGTAGATAGGGAAAATCTACTCACATTATGCTTCTTGCTTCTCTCCACCTTGATCTTGAAAAACTCTGAAAAAGTTGATATGATCTCTAAACTTCTTAATTTGAGATTCATATTCTTGCATAAAATCACTAAGAGTTCCCCTCCTAGGAATTTATTCTTCTTCTATCTCCCTCATAGAAAATCCGGGCATATGACTACGTTGTGCATCATAGTGTGTGGCTGCATGCTGACACTCATCATGTGAAAATCTAGAGTTTTCTTCAGATCCAAACTCTCTTGGAGATTCTCTACATATCTCCCTTATCATATTCTTGAGATCTCCTTTAAGGCTCTGCATATTTTGAGAAAGAAGCTTGGATAGCCTCTCTTCCTTCTTTCCTCCAAATAATGGAGTCTTCTTCTTGTCTCTTTTGTCCATATTTTCTTCTTCTTGTATTCTTGATAGCATAATGGCTAAGATCCATAGGCTGAGCCAAGATTATGCTCTGATACCACTGTAATATTCCCAAATGGGGAAGCAACAATAGATGAACACAAAACTGGAAGTAGCAATAATAAATAAACTCATAAAATTTAAGAAGGACACATAGCCATCATATTGGTATTATAGCAGCAAAATTTATACAAGATCTTGAGGAAATAATCACTCAAGATAGGAATCACAAGCCTCAATAGAACATGTACATGAAAAATGAAGTATACTGCTACATAGAAAATTCTCAAGGCTATAACAACACATTTTTATTAGATACAACTACTGATAGAGTATTTCAATACATGGATATGCAAATATACAACTCATACAATGTTGGGAGAAAAGATATAAACCCCCAAACTCAATCTCAAGACAATCCTGGAAGAATTTCCTGAAATATGGAAAAGTACCAAAATGTCGAAGTGCAGCCCTAAGGCTGAGTAACAGTTGCAACTCGAAGTCTGGAGAGATGGATGAAGATAAAAAATGAGATGAATAGACCTCCTCCAATGGATCTTCCAAGTGAAAGGATGATCCTAACACTAAATATCTCACCCTCCAATCAATCACTGCAACCCTCACTACAAATGGTCACCGAAATAACGCAGTCAAGGAGAGGGACTACACTGTAGGAGAAAGGAAATATGTTGGCCAAGTGCCAAGATCTGCAATAAGCTCTAGAATCTTCCTCACTGATTTTCCAAAGGAAAGAAAGCTTCCTCCCTCTCTGGCTAAAGCATGATGGTGTTGTGAACCCTCCACTGCAACACCCTACAACACAATGTTATACTTTTGCATAAATAATGTTGTAGCTGAAGGAGGTAGGTTGGCCTCAAGCCTAGATGTGGAGAAATGAAGTACAAGCTCCCTCAAGAGGCCTTTCAAGAAAGGAGAAGGAATTCCTAAACAGGAATGCCTTGTGCTAAGAAGCACAACAATCTCAACTAAACAATTGAAGAAAGCACAATAGTCATGCAGAATACAAATTCAATATTCCATAACATGTCTTGCTATGGCTACCTTGCCCTCATTATATGCAAGTGGAAGCCTTCTCATCTTGGGTCCCACTCATTAGGGTTTCCTCCACCAAGGAATCTTCCTCCCACTATCACTACGCTGTCTCCATAGATGATCTCCACCATCTATTCCAGCGCTGTTGACTTGGCCAAACTTGACCTTGTCCACATGCAAATGTCCCTTGTCACACATGAGGGTGTGAAATACAGCCACAATAATGATCCCTTTTCACATCATAAGGGATTTAATTCCTATTTCTGAAATGTATGGGCCTTATTACCCATTTATTCATCTCCTAGGTGTAAAAATAAAAAATCAATATTCCAATTAGCTGCATGTTGATTTTGGAATATTACAGTAATTTCCTAAAGACAACTCGTAGTCGTAATTTCCTGCAGATGTTTTATGAATTCCTGTTGGTGTGGATTTCCTGCAACCGCCCAGATTTCCTGTAGCAAAATCGACGGTTGGCTATGTTCCAATTAATTCAAAAACAAACGAGAACATGGGTTTTGTGGGGAAATCCACCTACATGGACGTTGTCTTATTGGTTGTTTCATATTCACCATCGAAACAAAACAGATATTCAAACTTACTCTCGTTGGTTGTATAAAGGAAAGCTCCAGCCATGTAACAAAATTAGTCTAATCCATGCTTTCAATCATGGATTGGACTCAACAAATCTATTTTTGACATTCTGTTCCATTATTGATAGCTAATAGTTCAGTATAGTATTTTTTTTCCTCATTCAGGAAAATTATGGGCCTTCATACTTGTATAAATTTCACTTTGTTTGATTTTGTAAGGTGTTGGGTTGGTTTGCTGATCAAACATATCATATTGTACTCAATTGTAACATTTTCCAAATTAATACAATATTATATGTTTTTTTCATTCTACTAAGTAAACCCTTTTAATAATGAATGGGTTATGAGTAAGGGAGGGCCCCCTTTTCTCACAACTCCATTAGTTGTTGTGTGCGTGTTTTTAATTATTTTTATGCAGTAATAATTCATTTTCACAGCTAGTGTTCTCTTTCTAAAGTTTTAGCAGCAGATGTCAAATGATTAAATGATTCATTTTCAGTGTTAATGTGTTAAATTCATTTAATCATATTTTAATTTTAAAATGTGAGATTTATCCTTTTATGGTTGTAATTTTGGTCTTTTATCTTTTCTGATCAACATCAACAATACTAAGAGCTGCAGAGGGATGTTGCCAAGTGTTGATGCATAAAAGAGACATTATTTCTATGTATACATGATTAATTTAATTAGGAAACACTTGATATATTAAGCCTACATATACTTTTCACGACATCTCACAAGCTTACCTTCCCTTGGTTTATAATTTATGTTGGAAAATTATAAGTCTATAATTTAACTCAACATTTTGGCGTCATTGTTGGGGAGGTGCTAAGGGATGATACTGAAAGTGATTTAGTACGATTTTTTTTGTTTGAGATTTTGCAGGACTGTGGGAGTCAAAGTGGTAATATGTAGGGTAAGGCCTATGCACCTACAAAGATCAGAATTCGCCAAAGCCATGTCCGGAATATTTGGTAAGTAGAATTTTTTGAATTTGTTTTCATAATAGATGATTAGGGTCCAATATTTTCACATATTTTTGGTTGTGGTGTGAGCACCACTTAATTTACTAATAAACTTGCAAGGACAAGGAAGTATGCAAGAAAGAATGCAGCAAAGGAAGAAGAATCTGAACAGGAGGTCTGGAGCCCTGAAAAGAGCTTGGTTTTTGACCCCAAGTAGATCATTACTTCTACAAAAGAATATTCTGTTGGGAAATCCTCTATTTATACCCATTTAGAAACTCCTCTTGTATGGAAGTCAACATCTCTCCTCAGTGGTCAACCTAAAGAGGATTTCCTCATTAACCCTATTCATGAACCAGAGTTCTGGACTATTAACTCTGAAGAATCTGTGTTTTACAAAGGTCCTACTCTCTCTTGGTCTAGTATGTCCCATGTAGAGGGTATTGGTAACACATATGGGGACTATAAGGAAGAGGATATGGTCACTTATCAATTTCCTATTAGGGAGACTGGTGGAGCTACTCAGATGAAAAAAAATCCTCCTTTTGCCTTGCCTAATTTTTGTGCTATCTCTAGTGAAGATCCTGATGCCTTCCTATTCGAATTCGATGTGTTATGCAGAAGCTATGACTATTATTACCATGCTCAGAAGCTGAAGTTGTTCCCTGCCACATTGAAGGATGCAACTATTAGGTGGCTTATGGGTTTGGGTTCAAACTCCATTTCCACTTGGGATGAAATGAAGAAGGTATTCCTGAAAAAGGTATCAATATTATTGTGTAAAAAACTGCTTTTGGTAATAATCACATATGGTCATGAAGGGTCGATGCATTTCAAACCAACCAGTATGGTTCATCTAACCATTGTGGTTTATCTTGTCCTGAAGATGAACCACACTGGTTGGTTTGAAACGTGTGGATCCTTCATGATCATATGTGATTATTACCGAAAGAATTTTTTTACAAATTATGGATTGCAGAAGCCAAATTCCAAAAATATCAAGATTATTGTAAGACTATAGACCTCAAGGAGGAAATATTTGGCATGAATCATAAGGAAGTGGAGAGTCTTGAGGAATTGGTGGAGATATTTCAATACAATCTGTAGAGATCCAAGATGAATCATCTAAGCAAGGAAACCAAGAGGACAATTTTTTTCAGGGAAATCAGACCGGAATTTCTGGAGATTTCAAACTTAATGGGAGCAGGTGATGTATCAAAGTTGAGTTATGATGATGTTTCTAAACTTTTTTGAAGATATTCAAGGGGAAATTGCAAAGTTGGAGGAGGATCAAGAGACAATTCTTCTAGGCTTGTCAAATCAGTTGTCGGAGCTGGAGTAACCAGAGATGAAATGGGTAATTTATTTAAAAATTGTAAGACTGATATTATTAGTACTTTATCTTCACAATTGGGTGTTTTACAAGCTAAGAAGAAACAGAAGGAATTGGAGAAAGCCCTGGCCATGTTTTTCTCCAAATGTAGGAAGAAACATTCTCTAAGAGAATTCCATGCAGACATCATAGAGGTATGTTGAAGTTGTGAAGTTGAGAATTTTATTGATCAATGTCCTTCTCTTCCTGAGATTAAAGCAACATATATAACAGATCAGGGAGATGTCAATGCACTTTATGCAATGGCACCTCAAAGACCATAGCAACCACATCCTATAGGTATGTCACAATCACATTTTCAAATTCCTTATGCTCATAATAAGATGTGGAAGATTCCATTCCTGTTAGCGCTAGCCTCCACAACAACCTTGGCAGGGGAACCTTTCTTACCATTAGAGAACTTTTGAGGTATAAAATGGGCCTCCTAAGAAAAATGTACAACAAAAATAAAATTTATAATAACCAATAGGATTCAAGATGATGATGTCAACCATGGGGGATGATTCACCATTTTTGGGGTAAAAAAATAAAAAGATTAAAACATAATAAAATAATAAAACTATTTTTTCAACTTGTATTTTCAATTTATCTCCCAAATGTTTTACTCAAATTTTGATCGAGAGTTCTCATTGGATGAAAATTTTAATTCCTCATCCAAGGAGTACCAATGTTGCATACTTTCGATGGACCTTTCTACACAAAAAATGAGAAATACATGAAAAAACGTGATTACAATGACATTTTTCATGTATTTCTCATTTTCCGTGTAGCAGGGTCCATCGAAAGTATGCAACATGGATACTCATTGGATGAGGAATCAAATTTTTCATCCAACGAGTGTTCCCACTCGAATTTTGAGTAAACCCATAGGGAGATAAGTTGAAAATACGAGTTGAAAGAGTAGTTTTTTCTTTTTTCCCTATAAAATTTGATGATGTAATCTAATTTTACTTTATTATTTCCACTATTATTTTATAATTTCCTTTGGAGGCCCATTTTAGACCTCAAAATTCCCCTAATTCCCACTGCATAGAAATTTCCATATGATAATTTTTATCCACCAAAGCCCATACCACAAGAAATGGTACAACCACAATAACAACAACTTCAGTTTCCTTCCCCACCAAATCAACCTCATCCCACACAACTTCCTACTCAGCCAGTATCTAAACCCAACAATAAAACCATCCAATATGCTCACAATATTTGATTGGTCACTTATCCCACCTTTACTACTTATTGTATTACACCGCAACCTCTACGGGAAATTTCTATTCCTGCATTGCAGAAATTTCTTATGTCTCTTCAGGAAATCAAACTCAGATCAGGAAAAGTGGTGACTCAGCCCGAAAGTATTGAAGAGATTATAGAGGAAGACACTATGGAAATACCCAAATTTTAAAACACACCTAAACTAGCAGAACAAAACACTTTAATATCACAATAACCTTCCTCATCCCATACTTTCCAACCTCCTTTTCCAGAGAGGTTAGAAATGAAAATTAAAAAAACCCAAGTTTGTTCTTGTGTATGAACTGAGAAATGTGTGCATCAAGATCCTATTGTTTCAATCACTTAAGTATATCCATATCTATGCCAAAACAATGAGGGAGCTATATACCAAGAAACCAAGAAGAAAAAATAAATAACCCTCTACAATTCAAGTAGGTGGAAAGCTTGAAAGCCTAATATCCTCTGGATTTGTTACTGAAAAATATGCAGACACTAGAATTCATGTGGTTACCACCTTTATCAATGGGTATCCCATAAAGAACACTTTAATTGATTTATGTGTAGCCATCAATGTGATGACCATGGATACTTTATCTCATATAGGATCCTTTGACTTAATTCCTACTCCTACCATGTTAGAATTAGCAGATAGGTCTAAGGTAAAGCCAGAGGGGCTATTAGAATACATTGTCATCTCATTGGATTATTGGGAGAACCCTGTAGAATTTTATTTTCTTCAACCTAAAACTAACATGGGAGGCCATCCTTTGATATTTGGGAGGCCTTGGTTAGTCAAAGCAGATTCTTACATAGGGTGTAGGTCTGGAAACATGACCATCACTCATGGAGATGAAACAAAGCATATCAATTTGTATGCCCCTTCAAAAACCATTCTAATATCAGAAAATAGTCATTGGGTTGAAGAAGAGGAGTTTGATAATGTACCCAACCAGTTTTAACAATTTCCCAATCCATGAGCCTTAAGGAAAACTCAAAAGAAATTTGATAAATTGTTGTATTTCTAATCCCGATTTTCCGCACCATTTAGAAGGGTAGTCTAGTCATAATTTAGATATCATTACTAATATGCAGAATTTTTATGAACATAGTACAACATCTGAACTAAATTTGGCCCTCTTATCTGCATTCCCTGCATATTCAATGACTGAATGGGGAGGTAATGTAGTTGAATTTTTTCATGGAAAACTTTAAACATCAATTTTTCCTTAACTCTTGAACAAGAAAAAAAATTAATACAAGCATTGAAAATTTTTTCATACACATTTTCTTGGGAATATACATCCATGAGGGGAATTCACCTAGATACATGCATTCATTATATCTATATAGAATAAAATGATAGGCCCATGAGACAGCCACAATGGAGGATGCACCCCGTTTTAAGAGAAATTGTGAAAGATGAATTGCAGAAATTGTTGAATGTAGGGTTCATTTATCCTATCTCAGATATCCAATGCATATCTCCACTTGTTATTGTCCCTAAAAATAATTGTAAATGGAGAGTATGTGTGGAATACAGGGAATTAAACAAATCTACATTAAAATATCACTTTCCCTTTCCATTTACAGACCAAGTACTGGATACTCTAGCAGGAAAGAAATATTTTTCCTTCCTAGATGGGTTCAATGGGTACAATCAAATTAGGATAGATCTAGAGAACCAGGAGAAGAGAACATTTACATTTCCCTAGGGTACTTATGCATACAAGGTACTACCATTTTATCTATGCAGCACACCGGCCACATTTCAATAGTTGGTCCTTGGTATTTTCTCTGACCTTTTGCATGATGCGTAGAGCTCTATATGGATGACTTTACAGTAATGGCTGATAATTTTGAAGAAGCTTTACATAATCTTAAGAAAATTTTGCAAATATGTAGAGAAACTAATATTTCATTAAGTAATGAAATTTTTTTTATGATTATGACTTAGGGTATTGTTTTTGGTCATCATGTTTCTGCTGCAGGAATTAAAGTTGATTTGGTAAAGACGGCCCCCACCAACTAATCAAAAAGGAGTTTGAAGTTTTATTGGACATGCAAGCTACTACATAAGGTTTGTTGAAAATTTTACAATGGTAGCTTCTCAAATGTTTAAATTATTGACTAAATAATGTGAATTTCATTGGAATGATGAGTGTCAAGCTGCATTTGATACTCTCAAGGAAAATCTTTCTTCAACACCCGTCTTGAGAGGCCAAGATTGGAAATTTCACTTTCACATTTCCATTGATGTGTCTAATTCAGCCATAGGAATAGTATTGGGCCAAAAGGAAGATCTCGTAACCCATGCTATTTATTTTTTTAGTAAAAATTTTACTCCTGCAGAACTGAATTACATGGTAACTGAAAAAGAATTCCTTGCTGTGATTTATGCTATTAACAAGTTTAGACATTACATAACTGGCTATGATTTTTTTGTACACATTGATCATTATGTTATTCATTATCTCATGAAAAAACCAACCACTAATGTCAGGATCACTAAGTAGATTTTGTTGTTGCATGAATTTTACATCACAATATTGGATAGGTTGGGAAAACAAAATTGGGTAGTTGATTTCCTCCTTAGGCTCAACCACAAAAGTGAGGATGTTCCTGTTAATGATATCTTTCCTAATGAGAATCTGTTTTCCATTTCTATCGAAACACCTTGGTTTGCATACATGGTTAGCTAACATGGTTAGCTACCTTGCTACAGGAAATTTGCCACCCTATTTTTCATATAACCAGAAAAATATAATTGTTAGGAAAAGTGTTTATTACTCTTGGATAAGGGGAGACCTCTTTTTTAGTGGACTTGATTTGATTATTCATAGGTGTGTCAGAGAGAATGAGATCTATTATATCTTGATAGCTTGTCACGATGAACCTTGTGGAGGACACTTTGCAGATAAGCGGACAACCTACAAGATCCTCCACTCAGGTTACTATTGGACAAGTCTTTTCAAAGATGCAAAGGAGTATGTCCAGAAATGTGATAGTTGCTAGAGAATAGGGCAACCTATTTAATCAGATGAAATGCCTTTGCAGCCACAAGTTCTCATAGAACCATTCGAGAAGTGGGCTCTTGATTTTCTAGGTCCCATCAATCCTATGTCCAAAGTTAAGAATTATATTTTGGTTTTCACTGATTATGTTACAAAGTGGGTGAAAGCAAGAGCACTACTTAGAGAAACAGAGAAAGAAGTGGTATATTTTATTTTTTTTGATATTTTTGTAAGATTTGGGGTACCAAGGGAGATAGTTACTGATTAGGGTACCCAATTTTTGTCAAATTTTGTGTAGGGAATTGTACAGAAATATCATATTACTCATAAAATGTCCATCCCTTACCATCCCCAGGCCAATGGGTAGGAAAAATAAAAAAATAAGGTGTTGGAGACAATCCCTACGAAGACAGTGCAACTACAAAAGAAGGATTGGTCTAATCGACTTCCTGAGCCATTGTGAGCCTACATGATCACATGGATAAACATAACTGGATTCTCTCCATATGAGTTAGTGTATGGAAAACAAGTTTTACTGCCTATTGAATTTCAAATCAGAACTTTCAAGATGGCAACATATTTGGGTATAGACCTTGATGTGAAACAACATCAGAGAATATTGCAGCTCAATGAGTTGGATGAGACTAAACATGATGATTTCCACAATACTAATATGGTCCAACGACAATGGGCTAAATGGAATAACAGATACATTAAAAAGAATAATTCAAAGAGGGAGACTAGGCATTTTTGTATGATTCAAAATTTAAGGACTTTAAAGGGAAATTTAACACACATTGGCTGGGTCCCTATGAAATTGAAAAAGTTTTTTATAGTGGATATGTTCGGGTTAAAAAAATTGATAATGGGAATGTTACCTTCTTGGTGAATGAGCACATACTGAAGCTATATCAGAAATACCAATCTAAGGAGGAATTTGTGGAAGAAATTGTGAAGAAAAAGGAGCTCGAAATGGTGGGAGAGGGAGTCGTTCCTCTTAATATGTCTTCTTGATTTTATGTTGAAACATTGAGCTCACTTTTTTCCTCCTCATGCTCAGTGAACCATGAAGGAATGTCTATTGGGTATAGGTTTATTCCTTTTACTAAGCCCAATTGAATATTTATGGAAAAGGAGCCCCATTGGAGTTTTCTTTTTCAGTATTTTAGACTCTCTAAAATTGAAACTTGGCGAGCATGGACCGCCTTGGGCTCATTAGAAACACAGGTTAGTAGATCCTTTGGGATCGTCTCAATTAATTATATTTTTCAGTTAATTTTTGGATTTCTCATGTTGGACTGATGTGGGATTCCTTAAGGCCCTCCTTCAAACAATCTTGGCCCATCGACATCAACAAATTATCTAGGTGCAAGATCAGAGCCTTGTAATGCCTTGAAGCTTGTATGCCCTAAAAATAGGCTATCTCACCAGCAACAATGGAGAACCATTATGGCTCCTTCACTGTTGGATCCTGCAAGGGGTTGGACAACATCTCATAAATTCACACCCGATAGGATGCATTTGAGTACCTTGGTCCTCACTCTCACTAATGGTGATGGACCTTGCATTGGCTAACAATTAATATCAATGGTTAGTAAGTCAATGAGATCATTGCGCATTCGACATCAACACTTTCATTCATGTCAAATGAAATGTACACAAAGGGGAAAAAATGGTTTTTCCTACAGAACGCTCTGCATTCATGGTCCCATTTCCTGCAGTAATGCCATTGGTTTCCAAAAGAACAAAAATTGCAAACAAAACATTATATTAAATTAATATAATGAGGTACTGACATTTTTATTATTGGTCGAACTCATGAACTACATAATTATGCATTTGATGCAATTTCAAAGTGGGTTATCATTTCAAGACAAAGGGAATCATCATCCAAGGACTGGACCATTGGAAGGTAATATCGGTAAGGTACAATTGGTGATAGGACGCTTAAGGTTAAAGGTAATGATGCTTCAATTTTTAAGATTTGCATGAATGTAAGTCCTGGTAACCCTTGCGGAAAAGCGTGACTGTGATCCATTACGTCATAAACCAAGTCACATGCCTAACCATCATAACTCTGACACATCCTTTGGCTATATTTCCAATATCCATTCTGTAGGTTGGATCATAATGATAATCATGATCACAACCTGCATTTTCAAAATTGTGATATTCTTCAATATTTCCAATTTAAACTCTCGTTGCCGAGATTTTCTGCAAATTCTTGGAGGCATATTTGTGACTTGAATTAACTCTGTCTCTCCCATCCCTAGCCATGTCAAGATTTCATTCCCCTATTCAATTTAAACTGCAATTCCCCACGCTATTAGAATTTGACTCTCGCAGTAAGGCGATATTGGAAAAAGCAGGGTGGCTACCACGATTTTAGAAATTGAGTGGGCATAATTCAGAGGTAACGAAGTCCTTCACTCTAAATCTAAATGGTGACAAAGCACGAGTTAGGAATTTCCAATTTTGATTGACTGAGGATCTATTGGCTCGATCATGTGACATCCCATAGAATGGGGAGCGTTGGTTCAAGAATCAATAGTTTGACAAGGGAATTTGTGAATCATTTTTCTAGAAAGGATATGCAAACCCTGATTGGAGTAAATGGATCCCACATGAATTCCTACAAAGTAAGTATCAATGCCTTTTTTTTTCCTACAGAAATATATACCATGCGAAGTTCGTTTTGGGCTTGCATTTTTATTTCATATTCGCCTTCCCAGCCACTTTTGAGACATGCCTTTGAATTTTCCTTACTATTTGAGAATTTCCTCGATGAAAATTTCTACTACTGCTAAGGAAAGGGAAACCCACTTAGAGGAGAACTTCTATCACCATGGGTTGATAAAAATCTTGCTAATAGAGGTTCTGCAGAAGAAGAAGAAAACATGGGAATATTTCCTATCAGAAAAATATTTCATGGAGGATGAGAAGGACTCTGGTCCTTTAGAAGTCAAGGAGGAAAAACTAGCAGAAAAACTGAGGAAGAAGCCATGAACCTATGGTCCACTGATAGAGGAGGAAAAAAAAACATGAATAGGTGGTGGTGACTAGGGAGACCACATGAAAACATCCCAAATTGAAAGGCACTTCCACCCTCGCTGAGAGATTTACAAGGAGCCAGGTTACAAAGCCAGAAACAAAGGAAATTGTATAAGGGGGGCGTACCACCAAGAAAACTGGATAGGAAGAAAGAAAAGCCCCACGGTTTTTCCAAAGGAAAAGGGAAGGTGGAGAAATCATAATTCAACGATAAAGAAACAATGTCATTCTAGGATCCACCATTGTAGGAAGGCGGGAATAAGACAACAAAAGGTCAACAAGGGCAGGAGGAGCATAGTTTTCCCCAATCCTTTCAAGGACAACATGAGGGGGAGGGAACTCCCCATAAAAATAAGTCTCGACAGGAATTGGAGGAGATCATTAGTGAACTTACCATTTCAGAGCGTGATTTGTGAAAGGAGAATGAAACCTTGAGAGAAATCAATTTACGCATGCAAAAAGATAATGATGAATGACATCAGAAGGTGGCCCAAATTATGAAGAAGAAACAAGCCCAGATTGATCATCTATAGAAAAATAATGAATCATATAGGAGTCGGGTTCAGGCAGAGTCCAATAGGTCCCAATTAGACCATTTGGCTGCAGTAGTTGCAGCTCAGGGAAAGGATTTATTTTTCTTCGAAGGGTGCAACATTTTTGGTTGCATAAGGGACATGCAAGAAGCTAGGTGTGGGAGAGATGTTGAGTCCCAATTTTTCCCAATTTTGACAGCCTTATAAGACCTTTCTTCTCCCATTTGGAACTCTACTTGACCCCTAATTACACTTATTTTGGTTATATTATCTAAGTTTTGGCCAAAAGGGTGCTATGTGCTTAAGGTATGCAAACTAACTTAAAATGTGTCTTTTTACCTTGTTATTAAGTATTCCTTAAGCTAATTGCTACTTATTGAATTATCAATTCAACTGATCTAGAAGTCTTATGCAGATTTGTCTTCATTCGAAGTAGCTCCGTAATTTCCTAAAGAAAGCTTGCAGTCGTAATTTCCTGTAGGCGCTCTGCGAATTCCTGTAGGTGTGGATTTCCTACAACCACCTAGATTTCCAACAACAGAATCAATGGTTATATATGTTCGACTTAATTCCAAGACAAGCGAGAACATGGGTTTTGTGGGGAAATCTACCTACATGGATGTTGTCCTATTGGCTATTTCAAATTCACCATAAAAAATACCTAAATATTCAGACTTCCTCTCATTTGTCGTATGAGGGAAAGATCCATCGATGTAGTGAAATTAGTCCAATCCATGCTTTTAGTCATGGATTAGACTTAACAGAGCTATTTTTGACATGTCCTTCCAGTATTAATAGCTAATAGTTCAGTATAGTATTTTTTCCTTACTCAGGAAAAGTAAGAGCTGAGAGGGATGTTTGAAGCCACTCTATAGCCTTTGCTGCCAAGTGTTGATGCAGAAAAGAGAAATTAGTTCTGTGTAAACATGATTGATTTAATTAGGAAGAACTTGAGGTATTAAGCCTGCATATACTTTGCACATCATCTCACAAGCTTACATGCCCTTGGTTGATAATTTATGTTGGAAAATTATAATTTTGTAATTTAACTCAACAAGGGCTCTGATGTTCCTTGTTAACACCCCTTCAAACAAATGCTATGCAATGAACACATTGATTCAATTCACAATCGAGCCTCTCCATGCACATTGGACCATTTCCAAACACATTTTGAGATATTTTTAGGGGATAGTTATACTTTGTTTGAGATACTCTATGAGAGATGTTTGAATTCATGGATACACTGGTGCTGACTCAGCGGGAAATGTTAACGACATGAATAGTACATATGGATGTTGTTTTAGTATTGGATCTGCCATGATATCTTGGATAAGCGTGAAGCATAATTACATAGCATTGAGTACCACAGAGGTAGAGTATATTGTTTCTACCATGGTTAGCTATGAAGAATTTTGGTTGAGGAAGCTCCTTGGAGATCTATTTCAGCAGGTATTAGACACTACATTGATATATTGTGACAACAAGGGTGGGGTCTGTCTGGCATAGAATTTTGTATTTCATGATAATTCCAAGAACATAGAGATATGATATCACTTCATTCATGATATGGTACAAAGAGGATCCATTCATCTCCATCAAATATCAACAGAGGAGCATATTGCAGATCTTCTCACCAAGGTTTTTCTGAAAGGGAAGTTCTTGGTATTTAGATATAAACTTGGACTGATGGATGTGACCCCTCCTAACAAGGGGCACCATTGATCAAGGAGACTGAGCCATACTCTTCCCCCCTGTCTAAGCTCCCAAGGTGAGGAATTGAGATAGAGGGCTCCTCGGGTTATGGTAACTCTAGACATTAGGGAATCTCCCTTATCTTTTACCCACAAGGTTGTAGTAGTAGCTCACCCTATCTTGGTATTTGTAGAGTATACCCTAGTTGGCATCATACCAAGAATATTGGGCCTGTTTGGATTATCCCTCTCCGTTTGGCCAATGGTTGAGGAGGCTTGGAGGCATGTGATCCTTGCATCTTGGTAAGTCAAGTAACTCTTCCAAGATATATTCTAATGCAGGTGTTCTACCACATGACTCTTATTGGTGATTTTTGGGAAGATCAGTAGGTGATAGGATGGGTTGAGTAGTAGATCCCTTACATAAACTATTTCCCAATATGGGTTGAGTTGTAGCTCCCCCATGACATATTTTCAGGTAGTATCCCACTCATTGAAATTTCCAGGTAGTAGCCTGATAACATACTTTTGGGTAGTAACCTGCTGACATATTTATGGGTAGTAGCCCGCTCATAGATATTTTGGGTTTTAGCCCATTGGATAGAGGGTGGTAGATTTTTATCCTCGATGATTATTCTTCTTTATATTTCAGAATGTTTAAGTTGATAGAGTTGAGAATATTGATACACATGATGAAATGATGATACATTGATCGATGGACACGTTTCATAGGTTTAATTCTCCCTAGTTGAGAGGGAGTGTTAAAATTATGCAACTATGATCAAATTCCATTTTTGGACTACTCACTTTATGGATATGGTGATGGAATTGAGTTATTCATTTCAAAAGGACCAGGATCGACCTAAATATCACCTCATTCGGATAAGACAAATTTGATTTTTAATTTTGCACCCACTCATGGATATTGGATTCGGTCGTCTTCACTCACATACATATTTGGATAGGTCGACCTCAACATCAAATGGACATCATTGGACACCCCTTAGAAGCATATAAATACAAGTGAACTAGAAGCTCATTTAGACATCACAACATCAAGCATCTTCTTCTCTTCTATTTGATTGGGTTCGACACATTGGTGAAGGAAAAGGTTGTACGAAGGTGAGAAGTTACAGGTCTGAAGCTCGCACAAAATTTAGGGACTTTGTTCCAGACGTTGGCAAAGAACTGCAGAATTTCATCCTTAGATGCAGGCATGATATGGGCATGTTAGCGTCTAGGAACTAAAGACACACACATGCTAACCTGTAGGTAGCGTCTAGGGTTTTGACTATAGTTGACCATCATTTGAAGATTTCTGAAGGTTTCTAAAATATAAATCAAGTTGTCTCTGATATATTTTTCCACTGCACACAAGTTTCTGAAGTTGTTGGGTTGTATTTATGATCATATTATATTGGGCACATTGTACTCTTTGCTAAACATTTTATGACAATATAATATAAGAATAGTTTCAAAGGTTTTTCCCCATAATGGGTTTTCCATCGTCTTTGACCAAATGGCGTCTCTTGTTGGCGTGCTGATTTTTTTCATTGCATTTATTGTTCTATATTTAATTAATGTTGATGAATGGAAAGAAAAATTCTAATTGGAAATATTTCAAATTGACGTTTGGAATTGGGCTAAAGTAATTGATACAACATAGAACAATCTGAAAATTAACAGTTGTCACTCATTCTACTTTAAAACAAAGGACCCAATATTTTGATATGTAGATATTTATATTTCCTTTAATTTATTAATGTTATTTTATATATAGAACTTGATTAATAGAGTTGCATACATTTTTTTTATTATCATGGATCTAATTCTTTTTCATATCATTTTATTTTATATTATGTTAAACTTGAAATTCATTCCTAATGGTATGTGTAAACATATTGAGAATTATTTTTTTCTCTAACACATCTACATTATAGCTCCAAGTCACAATCTTGTAGGGAAGATTTTCCTTTTGCTGGATAGACTCCTTCAATTGCAAAAAGTTGTAATCAATCATTTACATAAATATTAATCATTTCCTCCTTTAAATTTGTTTTTTGTACTTGTAGGAGACTGGTGAAATGAAAATCATTCTAGTGCATTACATGGTGAATAGAATTTTTGTCTTAGTGCATGAAGGGTTACTTTAGAAATTAGATGTGGTATATTAAAGAAAATTCCCCCAAATTTAGAAACAATGGAATCAATATGAATTTGAATATGAAGGATAGGAGGATACACAAGGAAATTAATGGGTAGGGGAGTGATATAATAGGTGGGGGATAGGGGAGGAGGAAATACATTGTTTTTTTAATTATGATATGGCTAATTTTCAATTTAAAAATATGGATGATTTCCTATCTAGTGGAGGAATACACACAGATGCAGATGAAGTAGATGAAGGTGCCTCCCTTCTTAAATCTCATGAGAAAATAAAGTCAAATGGTGAATAATCTGGTATCTACTTCTAAATGGAACCTTCTAGATGCCAATATGAACACTCCATAAATAGGTAGGGGAGTTATATAATAAGTGGGGTGGGGAGGGGAGGGGAGGTGGGTGGTAGGGAGGGGTGTGGGTGGTTGGTAAGGAGGGGGGTGGGGGATATATTATTTTGGTTATTATGATATGGCTAACTTCAAATTAAAAAATATGGAATGGATGAAGACACATAGATGGTAGATGTAGTAGATTAAATTACCTCCATTCTTAACTCACATTAGAAAAGCAGGTCAAAGGGTTAAGAAGATGGTATTAACTTCTAATGAGACCCTTATAGATGTCATTATGAACATTCCATAGTCGCTACATGACTACCTCTTTTTACTCACAATGAAAAACATCTATCCTAGAATTTAGAATATTGTAAGGAAATCCTACAAGTTTTATAAAAGCATGAAATAATCACATAGTATTTGATGTCTTCCATATACCAATAACTCTACTAAAATTTAATTATTCATAATCCAAAATTTATTTTTTTGTGGACATGTAAGTTGAACATGAGATTTTATGGCTCGGTATTAGACCTATCACATGGTGAAAACTTGTGGTTTCCATGTTTGATTCATAGGCATTTGATATGCATCTTTATTTGAATCCATATTTTTTATGAATGGACAAGATAAAGACTATTCAATACACATAATGAGTGATGACATTTTAACAATTCATTAATGATTGCACTAGGTTAAGGAAAGCCTACATACTAAGATGGTATATGTCACAATTTATTAGGACTTATAGGTTCAAGCAAGTCAAAATTTAGAGTAATATTTGGGGTTAATGCAAGCTTGCACCCTCATCTTCATATGCTTGATTAATGGCTACGAACGTACTACCTTATCAATTTTTTTCTCCATGGAGATAGTTTCATCATGAAATTTTGTCTTTGCATGAAGAGTTGAAGATAAGAGAATCTATGATAAATGGTAAAAGTGACGATTGATGGATAGAATGGTTCCCCCCATTGGTGAAGGCAAAAACTATAGGGAATAATTTTGGAATGTCATAAAGGAAAGTGGCCATATACAAAATAGTAAAAGATTATATGGCACTCTTGCAACATCAAGAGTGGTCTATTAAAGAGTAGCATTTAGACCCTATATTTGGTCAACCTCTAAGTGGAGTGGTTGAATTGAATAAATTTGAGGTGTAAACAACCACTTGGTAGCTTTTCATGATCTTGAATTGGTGGAGAGCACACAATAAGGGAGTTGTACCGAATTACATAAGGTCCTTACTTGGATTTATAGTAGATGGTATAATTTGTTGATTCAACTTATAGGTTGTTCTATAAATGTAGTCTTCAGATATAAATATTCGGAGAAAACCTATGCCTTCATTAAAAGGGGTTTGAATTTATCAAGAAAGTGGAATAATGGGCTAGTTACCTCCTTTCTTTTGAAATCTATTTATTGAGAGTTGTTACTAGATTTGGTCACCTTATTTAAAGGGAAAGTGCAAAAACGAAATGAAAATGAAGAACAATGGAGTTGACTCAACCTAAATTCAACAATTGTGGTTGGCTTGTTGCCGCTTTCATTTTTGGAGCAACAATGCATTGTTAAATGAAGACAATGAAACATTTAGAAAATATAAATTATGTATAGAAAAATAAAAGTAAATTCAACTATGAATAATATTAAAGAAGATAAAAGGAATGCTCACTTTGTAACTTATTTTGGAAAGTAATTATTTTTCTGTAATAAAATGTAGTAATGTAGCCAAACAACTTAGTTAAGCTAAATTATTGGTATAATTAAAATTATCAACATATTGAAAATGTTTATATAGCTTTAGGGTGGTTTTCATAGTCAAGTTGTTGTTAAAACTGGTGCTTTTTTTAATGGTTGGCAGGTTTGTAGTCCTGTCTTGAATATGATTAAGTACTTTGTAATCATATTGGACAAGAGCAATGAAAGACCTTAGTTTTTTCAAGTCTTAAATGTGTTATTTTATATGGATGACTGGTATGTTGAAAACTGTTTATATATTTTATAATAACAACTATGATTAGTTTAACAAACATGAATGCACTAAGTATATAAAAGAACAAAAAATAATATGGTAGACTATGCTAAAGATTAATCCAAAATAAAATTCACATGTTTTGAATGATATGTTTTATATTTAGTGGGATAGAAAATGACATCATTAGAATACATCATACTCGAAAATAATATTCATAAGCATGAGACTTATTAACTCTTATATGAATCACAAATATTGTAGTTGAAAACCCTATCCAAGTAGGGTACATTTAGAATTTTTTTTTCTTTGGAGCCAATTTGTTGGTGTTGGGATGCATAGGGTTTATAGATTAATAATTTGTGTTGTGGTCATCATCTCTCATTTTGGAGCCTAGAATCTTGCACGGGTTGAATTTGGTAAAGCGTTGAGTGCTTTAAGGGCTTTTGATTAGCATAATTTCATGTTGATTAACTCATAATGCATTCATGGAAGAAATACCCATTAACTAAAGATTTTCCTAAGTAATATGAACTATTACTCACTCCTTGATGTCATGCATTGGTGGTTGATTGTGACTATATGGTTTCCCTAAGTTTTATGGTATATTATTTGATTATATGAATTATTCCAAGGAATTTTAAGGGACTTACTGAAGGAAGCCCACTATGACATAACTTCATATGTCACCTTCCTCTTTGGCCCATGGTTTTATCAATTAATGTATAGTTTTGGCAAGTGGTTTCTCCTTACAACTTATGCATTTCATGTACATATGCATAGTGCACCCAATTTATGGACCGTTATTTGAGAAGGATTGGTTTTTTGCATGAGGATATATGTTTTGCACATTTTCCACTTTGGACTTCTATTTACTGTGATCCACTTTTGGAGGATTTTGATAGATTTATTGTAAAGGTGTCATAGTTCATGAAATATATCTTTTAATAGAGGGCCTTAATTGTTGTCAAATTAGTGCCAATAGTTTGAAAATTATTGTGAGATTTCAAAACAGGGTCATAACATAGATTTCTATAAATATTGAGGGAGTTTTGGTGAGTTATGGTGAGTTCATTTCTATCAATTTAAAACCTTTTTCACATTTTGACCAATTTTTTAAGGAATATGACCCACATTTTTTTCTCAAGTATTTTGGTATTTTCGAAAAGAATGATTAATAAATTCACATGGTGGAGAACTCCATGAATATACGAATAATACTTGCATGTTTTGAGGCCATATTTGAAGGGAAAGCCAGAGGAAAAGAAGAGAACATGAATTCATTGTTTACATGCTCAGTGAAATTTGCTTCACTCAAAGAGATGTCTTTCTTGAGATAGGGACATGCCACATTCCTCTCATTCCTCTATGTTATTTTTTTGTCTTGCAGACCATTATAATATGTTATTCTAGTATTTTTCTTCAATAAAAAAGTGGATCAAAAATATTTTATGGTTATATTTTGGAGATGTTTTTATACCTAGATTCTACCAAATTATATTTATTGTAAAGCGTATGGATACTAAAGCCATATAAGAATTTTATCCCTCCATTGTTACTCATGGTAGGATTGATAGTGAAAACCTCTATAATATTTTTTGAACATCATATAGGAGTTGAAAGTGAAGGTACAATAAAGTATATGTGAAGCTTTATTCCTTCATTTTTTTTCTTCTCGATGTTTATGGTATTATCATAGAGTGGCTATATTTTGTTTTGCTACAAATGACTTCTTTTGAGGGTAAGTATTTACATAGGAGAAGGGAATAAGTGTGAGGATTTCATCCCTCCTCATCCTTTGATGAAACATTGGATATTGTGGAATATTTTCTTCTAATAAAATATTGGATGTGAAACATGTTAATCCCTCATTTAATCCTTTCAGATTGTTATTGAATATATCACTCGATAGTTGGGCTATTGATCCCTTTAAATGGTACATTTTTTGTGGCTCTTAATCTATTATTTAGGTTCCACTTTATTTTTTTCCTTTTAAGAAACATGTTTCTAACAATGATTCTATTACTAGAGATATCATTTACTCTCATATGACCTAATAATCCATTATACTAGTTGGGGATATTAATATATGGTTTAACTGTATTCTCTCCATAGTTTCAGTTCCCTTTTGTTTTTATTACTTGACTCCATAACCTTTAGATTAGCACTAGTCTTAGCAACCTACAATATTCAAATATTAACTATATTTTACATCTATGTTTGATTAATTCTAATTCTTCATCTTCCCTTGAGTATTAATTACACACACTTAGCTTTCCTATATTATGGAAATCTGCCTTGCTATTGAGGAGAGCCACCACAAAGTGAGATAATGAGCTAACATTGTGACTTTCGGTAGCCCCTTTAAGTTCCCCTAGGGTTTCACATGTGTTTTAGGGATCTAGCAATCAATTCCTAAGTTCAAGTGGTAAAATGTTTGCATTACTATAGGGGATCAAATCTATCTAAAAAAATTTCAATTGTTGTATATTTAATTTTGGTGAGCATTATATTGGAAGACACATTTCCCATTTAGTGGCTACATGAAGGAATGAATACCATGTTAATTAAAGGTTATTGGAGATATATTGTTTATAAAAATTATAACATCCAACACATTTGACGAGTCATTATGGTGATTCCACAATGTTGGTATGACATATGATGGGAACACATTTTTCATATTTTATATCAAAAAATCATTTTATGATTAAAGTGAGGAAATATGGCATCATCCATAGATTAATGTTTATATGATCCATTGGATTTCTAAGGTATCTTATGATATCTAAATGTGTTTTTTTATGTCAATCTGAGTGAATATTGTAATCGTTTTACATGACATCGTGATTCAAATACATCACATGTCAAAATTTTCATGAAACTTATGTTGGATATTAGTATTGTTTATGAGGGTATCATGATGAAGTTTCTTGTAGCCTTCATGGTTATCGAGGAAATGGATTGGTTTCACAATATTTTTTTGATCAAGTTAACTTGGTCAATGTCTTAGAGATATAACCTTTCACCTCTCAATCTGTTATCCAAGATAACACTTAGGAATAGACTTTGAGTCAATTGTTTAAATTAGTTGGGGTTTTGAATATTCTCAAAATAAAATTCATGTACAAAGGTAATTTTTTTTCATATATTCAGTTTGTAGGGTCATTTTAAATTTAAGTAGGGTTAACAGTAAAAGTGAAAATCAAATATTCCATGAGTATTGATCTGGGTCTGTCAGCTACCAGATTTACCCATGATCTTTTACTTCTATGATGTTGTTAGAATTTCATTTTAAAAGAGCATAGAATAACACATATGCATACTCAAGCAAGAGGAAAAAAGACAACCATCAGAAACATAAAAACACGAGACGTTGATAATAGATTTCACCCAGTGTGGGCTACATCTCCGGGCCCGGTGTCAAAATGGGGTAGGGCGTTTCATATAGTGCTTGAAATGGGAAGATGTAAATGGATGATGTTCATACAAGGATGTGCCCTCAACATGAGTGGCTTCTCTCTCCATGAGATGTTCTGCTACATGAAATCTCACTCACAATGGACCTCCGATCAGCATGACATAATCTCACATGAAGAAAAAATAAGATCCGAAAACATGCATCAAGCAAGGATCTAGAAATCATAATACATCCCAAAAGAAAAGAGGCACATGATCAAAACTTCATACACCTCAACCCCTAGAGTTGGCTAAAGAATAAGATGCTTAGTTCTTGAATCTAGTTGTACCATCAAGTCATGGCATCGAGGGGCATAGAATGGATTTTCCACACTTGAGAATCAGACACCATCACTCCAATATGGAAAATGGCCGAAATATGGAAAGTTATATTGTTGAAACGAACATCGCCATCGAATGCCTGTCACCGAGAGGTGAAAATTTGACATAAATTTTGTCTAAAAATAAACTCCTACAAGTTTTGGGCCTCAAGGAATCTTCTTGATTCCCTGAAGATTCCTTGGGGCATGGTTCTGTTGCATCCATGGCTCGTGGTTCCACCTTCAAATAGAAAAATATATTATGTCTCAAAATTCGTGCTCTCCCCTGCCTGGGTGCATCTGCAATGAGGATTCTTATATTTTTGAGTGGGCGGAGTTTACCAAGCGACACCTTGGCACGTTGGTTGTGGGCGGAGTTGATAAGGTGAAGGTCAGGGGTTCCAACCCTACCGACCCCACCCATTTTGGCATGTTATGTATTATTTTAGCGCGTTTGAATTTCATTGGTTATTGGTTTGTTTGGTTTTTATACATAACAGGCGTGCGGGGGCATTATGCAACTGACAATGTGGGAGTTTGTCCACATGTTGTGGCTATTGAGGGTTCGAAATTCATCAGATTGTAACAGCCAGGTGTCAATACCTCGGCTGACTGTTTTAATTAGATCAGTTAGAGTCATACGAAGTCAAATAGCTTAGTTTTCTAGCTGTCATGTTTCAGTTAATTGAATTATTATAGTTAGATTGTTGGTTTCAAGAACGGTCCTCTCAGAGGAACCGAAGAGTCATCAATCTATGTATATAATTGTAAAACCTTGAATGTATGAGGGGGAGATAGACGAGCAAAGAAAGAATAGAGGAATTATGCAGTAACTCTGTATATTGCAAATTGCTTCCAGTTAAATAGTTCTGTGCATTTCCTCAGTATCGTGCCAAATTCTTAAGTGTGAAAAGATTGCCTAATCGAGAAGTGATGAACTCCCGAATGATTTCCCCTATCTCTGTAGTTTGATTTCCAAATCCATTGGAATAATCCTTGCACAATTAAGAAAAACCCCGTGGCGTGCTCTGTATAGAAAATCATGGTTAATATTGGTGACTTTCCCCGTATAAAAGAATAACCCTGTTTTATTGCATAGTTGCATCAATTTCTATAGAATACACTGTGTTGAAACCCGGAGTTAATCGATACAACGGAGCTCGAACCCCGACGGAACTGCAGTTATTACTGTAGCAGAAAAACCGAAACGGATTTGCAAGGGCAGGTTTCCCCGATCCCGCACCACCTTGGGCACGGAGGCGGTATTACTGGAGTGGGGAGCGATTCTATACAGGAATCGACACGTAGCGGATCCGACGTCCGACGAAACCACCTTTCCATATATATTTCTCCCGTTAACGACAGGATCGAAGTCGCCGAGCGGAATGAGTTTGGGCCGTTGATTCGAGTGGAGGTCATCGAACGGTCCTAGTGCAACGGAGATGCACGATATTTAGTCAGGTACAACGCCCACGTTGATTGGTCCACTGAATATAGGTGGGGTCGGATCCACGTGTCATTCCAAAGCCAATTGATAATAATTTTTGAATTATTTATTCGGGTTATAAACCAAATATCAAAGGTTTATTATAAGGTTTACAAAAGGATGAAATAGTCATAAAAAGTTGAGAAACGATTCTCGAGCCGAATATAAACAGTACAATTCCTAAGTTGAGATATATGGATGTCAAATTGACAGCAATCTCCCGAAGGAAGATACAGTCAAATTTTTGTGAAATTATTTGTTCGTCTGAATTTTCTACTTCTATTGACAAATAAAGACGAAAAGGAATGTGAACTCAACTGGTTTAGCCCTGCGTTGGTGCCTCCATTGGGAGGTGACATTGGTGTTCTGGCTGCCGTCATTGTGGGTATTAGAGCGAGGGTTGACGTTGTTTTAACGACATGGCAATCAGGAGGTTGGTCAGTGCGCGGGGAGAAAGGCACAGGCGCTACCTTCATATTTGAAGTGTTGGGGATGTTCTTGAAAGAATTGACAGACTAAGTCTTACTAAGGCAAGAACAACAGAGATCCGAAGAAGAAGCTGAACACAGAGAAACGGAAGAAGCAGAAGAAAATGTTGAAATTCCTCCTGACATGAGGCTCCTTAGAACTGTTCTGGGGTCTGCAGTTAAGCCCAGGATTGAAGTATCGAGTTATGCAGGGAGACTGAATCCAGAAGAACTAGTAGACTGGATAAATGAATTGAACAAGTGCTTCGATTATGAAGAAATAAGTGAATATAAGAAGGTCAAGTTTGCAGTAACAAAGCTAAAGGGACATGCTGCACTTTGGTGGGATGGAGTGCAGGCAGAGAGGAGGAGAGTTGGCAAGCAACCTATTAAAAGCTGGACCAGAATGATGGCCAAATTGAAAGGTAAATTCTTTCCTAGTGATTACCAGCTGACATTGTATAAACAAATGCAGAACCTGAGACAGAGGTTGCTGACAGTAAAAGAGTACACAGAGGAATTCTACAGAGTAAGCATAAGGGCTGGGCAATTCGAAGACACACCTGAGAAGGCTGCCAGATATGTGAAAGGACACATATTGGAGATTCGAATGAGATTGGTCTTAAATATACTAAGACGGTGGAAGAGGCCATCGGATGACGCCGAAAGCGAGCTCTACGAGGGAAGCGGTACGCAGAAGAGGTACTTTAAGCAGGAAGGGAGAACGGTGGTGAAAGCTACACCCGAGGATGGAGTCACCAGTCGCTCACCTCGGTCATCTACGGAAGGGATGCAAATGAGAAGGGTTCTTACGGAGGAAGAAGGAGAGGCGGCGAGGGAGAGGTGTTATAGATGTCAGCAAGTGGTACACAAGCACTATGAATGTCCAGAGAATGTGGGTGCTGGTCCAAGGAATGCTATTGTTGCCCAGGCTGGAGAAGAAGCAGAAATTGAAGCAGAAATTCTTCCAGAGAGGGGAGAATCCTTGGTGGTAAATAAGGTCCTGTTGAAAAAAACCAAAGAAGTCACTGAACCTGCACAAAGGAAGACTTTGTTTAGGAGCATGTGCAAAGTCCAAGGGAAATGCTGCCAGCTAATCATTGATAGTGGCAGCACAAACAATTTGGTTTCCACTGAGGTGATAGAAAAACTGAAGCTGAAGACTAGGGAGCACCCCACTCCCTACAGGGTGTCCTGGCTGCATAAAGGGCACCAGCTGGTTGTGAAAGAACAGTGTGAGATAGAGCTGCAAATGGGCAAATACAAGGACAAAGTTTTGTGTGATGTAATTCCCATGGATGTGTGGCATATACTTCTGGGTAGACCTTGGCAGTTTGACAGAGCAGCAGTGCATGATGGCAAGAAGAACACTTACAAGTTCTTCAAATATGGGGTACATCATATATTGATTCCCATGGAAGAAGGAGAGCCATCCAGCAGAGTGATTGATCCAAAGACCTTGTTGCTGAGTGGGAAGGAATATCTGCAGCAGATAGAAGAAGAAGAGGTAAGTTTTGCTTTAGTTTGCAAACCTAAAGTAGTTCTTACTTCTACAAAAATTTCTGATTTGCCGGTAGAAATACAAGAGATGTTAGACAATTACTGTGACATTATTGTGGATGATTTACCTGATGAGCTGCCACCTGTGAGAAAGATCAGTCATCAGATAGATTTTATCCCTGGTTCAAATATGCCAAATAAGGCAGCCTACAGAATGACTCCCAAGGAAATGAGGAAATCAGGAGACAAGTACAGGAATTGGTGGAGAAGGGGCTGATCAGAGAAAGTTTGAGTCCATGTGCAGTACCAGCAGTATTGAGCCCAAAGAAAGATGGAGGATGGAGGATGTGTACTAATTCCAGAGCAATCAATAAGATCACAATCAGGTACAGATTCCCTTTGCCTAGAATTGAGGATTTGATGGATTGTTTGAGTGGTGCTAAATATTTCTCAAATATAGATTTAAAGAGTGGATACCATCAGATTAGAATAAGAGAGGGTGATGAGTGGAAAACTACTTTTAAAACAAATGAAGGATTGTATGAATGGATGGTAATGCCTTTTGGGTTGTCAAATGCACCTAGCACTTTTATGAGACTTATGAATGAAGTATTGAAAGAATTCATTGGTAAATTTGTGATAGTGTATCTAGATGATATATTAGTTTTCAGCAGAACTAAAGAAGAACATTTAAGGCATCTTAATCATGTCTTGAAGAAGCTGCACCAAGAGAAACTGCTGATAAATTTGAAGAAATGCTCATTCATGAAAGAAGAGTTGGTGTATTTGGGTTTTGTTGTTTCTGCAGAGGGATTGAAGATGGACCCAGAAAAGGTTAAGGCAATTGTGGAGTGGCCTTCACCCAGGAATGTTTTTGAGGTAAGGAGTTTCCATGGACTTGCTAGTTTTTACAGAAAGTTTATAAGAAACTTCAGCAAGATTAATGCACCCATAATTGAAACAATAAAGAAGAGCAAACAGCCATTTAAGTGGACTGCTGAAGCAGAGAGAAATTTTAAAGTTTTAAAGCAAAAGATAACAGAGAAGCCTGTTTTAATTCTGCCTGATTTCACCAAACCATTTCAAGTAAAATGTGATGCCAGTGGGGAGGCCATTGGAGCTGTTTTGAGTCAGGATGATAGGCCTGTAGCCTATTTCAGTGAGAAGTTGAATGATACCAGGAGAAAGTATTCCTCTTATGAGAAGGAATTCTATGCAATTGTTCAAGCACTGAAGAAGTGGAGACATTATTTGATGTCCAAGGAGTTTGTATTGTATTCTGATAATCATGCTTTGCAGTATATTGTACAGCAGCCCAAGTTAAAACACAAGCATGATAAATGGGTTGAGTATCTCCAAAGTTTCAATTTTGTTTTGAAACATATAAGTGGGCAAGCCAATAAAGTAGCTGATGCTTTGAGTAGGAGACATTTGCTTGTTCAAGAGACTAATTTTGAAGTTGCAGGATTCGATTTTCTCAAAGAATTATATAAAACGGATCCATATTTTAGAGAAGCATTTGAGGCATGTATTAACCTTATTTTGATAGATAGGAGTCAGTGGTTGGACTATTTCCTGCAGGAGGACTTGTTATTTAGAAAAAACCAACTGTGTATACCAAAATGTTCCATGAGAGAAAATTTGATCAAAGAAAAGCATAGTGGTGGACTTGCTGGACACTTTGGTACTGACAAGACTTATGAGCAGTTGAGTCACTTTTATTTCTGGCCCAAGATGAGAGCAGAAGTGGACAAGTTTGTGAAGAATTGCAAGATTTGTCAATATGCCAAAGGAAGGAGCCAGAATGCAGGGTTGTACACTCCCTTACCTATTCCAGACAGGCCTTGGGACATGGTGAGTATGGATTTTGTTCTAGGATTGCCCAAGACTTAGAGAGGGAATGATGCAGTCTTTGTTGTGGTGGAAAGATTCTCCAAAATGGCACATTTTATTCCATGCTATAAAACTAGTGATGCCACCCATGTTGCTAACTTGTTTTTCAAAGAAGTTGTTAGATTGCATGGGTTGCCCAGGAGCATTGATTCAGACAGAGACACCAGATTTGTGGGTCACTTTTGGAGGAAATTGTGGAAGAAACTTGGTACCAAACTGAGTTTCAGCTCAGCTTATCATCCCCAAACTGATGAACAAACTGAGGTAGTGAATAGGAGTTTGGGAAATTTGTTGAGGAGTCTCGCAGGAGAACATCCCAAGCAGTGGGATCATATTTTGCCTCAGGCAGAATATGCATATAATGATTCACCAAACAGGAGCACAGGGCAGAGTCCATTTCATATTGTTTATGGAATGCATCCCAGAGGAATATTAGAATTAAGAAATCTAGGAAGGGCAGAGCTTAGAAGTGCAGATGGTGAGGAATTTGCTTCAGAGATCCAGGCCATACATGAACAAGTGAAACAACAACTACAAGGAAGCAGCATCAAATACAAAAATAGAGCACGGGGCAAGTCCATTTTCGGTGAAATAAAACTATAATGATTCATAGCGGGAGCACGGGGGCGAGTCCATTTCCTTGTTTATGGAATGCATCCCAGAGGAATATCAGAATTAAGAAATCTAGGAAGAGCAGAGCTGAGAAGTGCAGATGGTGAGGAATTTGCTTCAGAGATCCAGACCATACATGAACAAGTGAAACAACAACTACAAGGCAGCAGCATCAAATACAAAAATAGAGCAGAATTGAGTAGAAAAGAAGTTCACTTTGAAGTGGGAGACTTGGTTTTGGCACACTTGAGGAAGGAGAGGTTCCCAAAGAAGCAGTACAACAAATTGAAGTTCAAAAATATTGGGCCATGCAAGATACTTAGGAAGTTTTCTGCAAATTCTTATGAGATTGAATTGCCACCTGATGTTGGAATATCTCCCATTTTTAATGTTGCAGATTTGTACAAGTATGAGGATGATGGTGCAGAAGAAGGATCAGCAGACAAGGAGAAGATTGAGTGGAAAGAGCAGCTACCCCCGGCACAACCATTGCAACCAGAGAAGATATTGGACAAAAGAGTGTTCAAAAGGACCAGAGGACGAGAGTACTTCCAGTACTTGATCAAATGGAAGGATAAACCAGAGGAAGATGCCACTTGGATGACTGAAGGAATGTTGCAGAAGATAGGCAGATCAGTGGAGGAGCTCATGGACAGGAGCCCATGAAGAAATTTCCCTCAGGAATCTGATGCAGGGGCATTATGCAATAGCCAGCAATGTAGGAGTTTGTCCACATGTTGTGGCTATTGAGGGTTCGAAATTCATCAGATTGTAATAGCCAGGTGTCAATACCTCGGCTGACTATTTTAATTAGATTAGTTAGAGTCATACGAAGTCGAATATCTTAGTTTCTAGTTGTCATATTTCAGTTAATTGAATTATTATAGTTAGACTGTTGGTTTCTAGAACGGTCCTCTCAGAGGAACCGAAGAGTCATCAATCTATGTATATAATTGTAAAACCTAGAATGTATGAGGGGATATAGACGAGCAGAGAAAGAATAGAGGAATTCTGCAGTAACTCTATATATTTCAAATCGCTTCCAGGTAAATAGTTCTGTGCATTTCCTCAGTATCGTGCCAAATTCTTAAGTGTGAAAAGATTGCCTAATCGAGAAGTGATGAACTCCTGCATGATTTCCCCTATCTCTGTAGTTTGATTTCCAAATCCATTGGAATAATCCCTGCACAATTAAGAAAAACCCCATGGCATGCTCTGTATAGAAAATCATGGTTAATATTGGTGAATTTCCCCGTATAAAAGAATAACCCTGTTTTATTGCATAGTTTCATCAATTTCTATAGAATACACTGTGTTGAAACCCGGAGTTAATCGATACAATGGAGCTCGAACCCTGACGAAACCGCAGTTATTACTGTAGCAGAAAAACCGGAACGCATTTGCAAGGGCAGGTTTCCCCGATCCCGCACCACCTTTGGCACGGAGGCGGTATTACCAGAGTGGGGAGCGATTCCATACAGGAATCGACACGTAGTGGATCCGACGTCCGACGAAACCACCTTTCCATATATATTTCGCGCGTTAACGACAGGATCGAAGTCGCCGAGCGGAATGAGTTCAGGCCATTGATTCGAGAGGAGGTCATCGAACGGTCCTAGTGCGACGGAGATGCACGATATTTAGTCAGGTACGACGCCCACGTTGATTGGTCCACCGAATATAGGTGGGGCCGGATCTACGTGTCATTCCAAAGCCAATTGATTATAATTTTTGAATTATTTATTCGGGTTATAAACCAAATATCAAAGGTTTATTATAAGGTTTACAAAAGGATGAAATATTCATAAAAAGTTTGAGAACAGTTATACAAGGCCGAAGGTGTAACCATTGATTATAGGGTTCAGATATATGTATATACGTGTGTAATCCAGAATATACAATTGGAAATTTGTTGTGAAATTATTTATTCATCAATTTCTTTGAAATTGACAAATAAGGACGAAAAGGGAATGCAGACAGAGTCACACAGTGTTGACCATCCCTCCATTGGGTGTTGACTTTCGGTGTTGCTGCGTCACCAACCATGCAAAATTTGGTTGTCATATTAAATAATAGCCATCTCATAAATGTGTTGGTTTTGATGTATGGTTCACATATATATATATATATATATATATATATATATATATATATATATATATATATATATATATATATATATATATATATATATATATTTTTTTTGTAACGTTGGCGTTGTTTAACTCCATTTTCTACATTTATGGGGTCGCCTGTTGCGGGTCGACCCATGTGGGCTGGGGGGTTCAAATCCTGCCAAATCCCTTTTTTATCCATTGGTTTTGTTGGGCAGGTGGGAGTCGCAACACATGGCCACGCCCAATCCCATATTCGATAGTTTGATTATTTTAATTTTGGTGGGTTCTGTGGGGTTCGGCGACATCAAGGTCCTTGACCCACATATATTTAATATATTTTTGATTTGGTCGCGGGGGGTGGCGGGGGTCATGGCCCGCCGCCCTATTTTTTAATATTTTTTTTTTTTTTTCGTTTTTATAACAATATAATTATTTTCGAAATTTTCCAAAATAAGGGTTATTGGGCAATTTAACGAGGTCACAATTTCGCCCATTTTCGGTAGCTAGGTTCCCTGCCGGTTGACGGTGAATTTGTGGGACACTTAAACCTGGCCCAATGCCCAACTTTGACCAAAACTTTGACTCGCTCTAACTTCTCCATATGGGCTCGGATTGGAGATTCGTTCGCACCGTTGGAATCAGGGCGACGAGAACTTCAGTCTAAACCCAGTTTGAGAGCAATCTAACCACTTTGAATTTTGACCTATCATCAACCCTCTTGGTCTCCTTAGGGTGTCTAGAGCTATCTTGATAAGTTATTGGTAATATTGGTTCATGATTGGAATTTTAACAATTTTGCGGGAATTTGTAGCAACTCTAGTTAGAAAAGCTGCGGGTTTGCTACATAAGTTCCTAACACTTTCGTAGTATATCTTCCTTCTCGAACACTTGTCCCACTATGAAAGTCTGTGGTTGTGGTAACGGTAATGTAATGGCACAATTTTTTGAATGGGATTTTGGTTAGATTCACCGTGGGTCACGAACCCATGTCATTCGTCTTTATCCATTTTTCCCAAAACTCTCAAACCAAATAACTTCATTCCTACAGCATTTTTATTTCAACTTTAGAATGGTTTTCTTGCAATAATTTTGGTTTTCTCTTGTAGTATATGGTCTTGTTGTATTTAGGTAAGATTCCTCTGTTGTCAAAGCAGGTCTAGTTGTATTTAGCGGAATTTACAGGTGGAAACCAACTCTCAACATGTTGAAGCCAAGGCAACTCAGAAAAACGGTATAAAGGAGGTTCAATTGTAATATATGAACCAAAGTATATGAAGTTATTAGAGGAGGACCCTACTTTCACTCAAGAATTTTCCAACGCGAGGTGCCTTTGTTTTTGTTAGAAGCTATAGGGTTGCCATGGGAAAATTCCAAATAATTTTCCATTAATTTCACAGGGACAAAATCTAAGTTGGGCACGTTAAACTTTGCAGTTTCCCCTGACACCATTTCTCGTGCTACATAAATACCCGGGTTTAGAGAAATGTGTTTTAAAGTGCGGAAGTTTCAGTTGAATAATTGCGATGAGTTCCTTTAGGAAGAGCACAAATGGATTGATATGACTGCAGGAACCTTGAGAACTTTCCTCAAATAATATTTTTCTAAACTCCTAATTGTCATTCAGAAATACTTCACATGTGAAGGCAGGTTCAACATGGTCTACCAATACGATTTCAAATTGCTACTACATTTCACAGGTAAACAACCCCTATACATTCGTTTTTATTTGTTTAGAATTTTGGGAAAGATAGTTGACAAGGTCCAAGGTAAGCTTGATGCTAGTAATACGCATGTTTTCCATCATGGTCTTATTAAATGGTTAGTTATTGAAGAGTTAAATAGGTTCAATAGAGATTGGCTCACATTTTTATTTTTAAGTGGCTATGAGTTAGATATTTCCACCCCTATGAAAACTCCAAGGTCCCAATCAAAAAACCCTAGGGAAGAAAAAAAATCAGAGGTAGAGCTTGTAGCTAAACATGTAGCAGAACCTATGGTAGTAGTAAATACTTCTACAAGCACTAAGAGGAGGGTAACTAGAAGTTAAATCAGAGGGAAGAGAAAACTATATGATATCCTAAAAGTTATTTTGATTAAAGAATGTCCTATTGAGATTGAAGAAATTCCAATTGTGCAGCCTGTAGAGATCACAGAGAAAGAAACTAAAAATAATAGCAAGAGAGCCAAGAAATTGGATTTCACACAAGAGGAGTCAGGTTTTATTTTCAAACCTAGGTATCCTGTCACAATATCACATCAGCCAATTGAAAATATGCTATAGGTGCCTTCAGAAAAAACAGAGCCAACAAAGAAGAGGAAAGGCTAAGAGCTTGTACCAGAAAAAAGTGAAACTAATGTAAAGAACAATTAAAGGAAGCTAGGTAGGAGGTGATAGAAACTAAACTATTTTTTGTGGAGTTAGAAGAAGATATATCAAAGAATCTTTGTTTTTATGAAAACATTGGAGAAGAAGCTAGAAAAATGGTGAAGAGGACTCTGCCTTTGCATAGAATGATGAAACACATGTAAAAAAGGAACAACTGGTTGCAAGAAGACAGGAAAAATTTGCAAGGATAAGCCAAAGCATTAGGGGTTCAAATTGAAATGATCAAAGTGGAACTTGCAAAGATAAATCTCAAGATTATTGTTGAAATAGATGGCACTCCTTGAACATGGTAAAACACCTAATTTTTTCCTATGCTATGTTTAACCAATATTTTTCATAGTACATAGGCTTGGAAAACTATTAGGAGTGATAAGGAGGCATGGAAAATGAAGAAAAAGTAAAAGCTCATAAAATTGATAGTTTTGTAGCAACTCCCCATAGTTAAGCCTCATTTTTGCTACGAAATTGTTGTAGGTTTTGATGGAGGAAAAGAAAATTTTAAACCTCATCTAAGGGAGTTTTAAATGCATTTTTTTAACTAAAAAACATCAATGAAGACCCAAAAACTGTCAAAAAGGTCAGATTGATAAAAAGAAGTTTTTTTTTGCATTTCGTACCAAAGTTTGCTACGAAACTACCTAACTCTGTTTTCTTGCATTATAAAATTTTAGATTAGTTTATGGGAAATCAAACAGAAAGGCATTAGATGAGCTACAATTCATAAAAGTGTCTGCATCATCAACCCATGGAATCCTATTTTTCAAGAAGAGAGGTCAACAAGTCAAGCAGGTCAGCGTTCTGGTGTCAAAGGATCAACATTCCAACACATTTCAACAATTTGTTGCATTCGATGAGGGTCACCAACAAAATTTGTTGAATTCATAAAATATAGGAGACTCCTATTTGTATTCAAATTCTGTTAAAACAGAAAATATCCCTATAGAGGTTCCATGTTTTTTTAACTCAATTAGAATTAGGTCTCTTATCTATGCATCGATCTAGCCTAGGTGGTAGTTTTTGTAATTAATGACAAATGGAGATCTTTCTCTATATATCTGTAATTTTTTAACTATGCAAGGGTTTATCGATAATGTGAGAGGATGACTTTTGTAAACCTTTTCTTCAGTTAATATACACTTGAGGTAGACTGTATTTTGACCTCAGATTTTGTTTTGGCTTATATGTTTTATCTCCATGTTTTGTGTGTCGTTATCAGTTTCATGGAAATTTGATTACTTGTAACTCATGTCATAATCCTCCAACTTCCTTCAGTTTTTTATGTTTAAGCCCTAAAATTTTATTTCACATATTTTTAAAGACTAAATTGCCTCAGCTTCCATGAAAGAAGTGTTTTTTGTAATTCATTTTCCTTAACTGGCTCCATTCTCAATGGTGGAAGTCATCACATTCTCTTTCACCTGCAAAATCACATGAATTAGAAACAAAGTTAGCCATTTGCAAATTAAAGTTTACTTAGAACATTTTGTTGTTTTCCTTGAGAGAGCCCATCTCTAACTGGAAGGGCTAACTTCCAGTTAAAATTTGGTTTGAAATAGTTATGCTTGGTTGGAGGTTGACGCAACCTAGCCCGTCTAACTTAGTGATAAAATTTTGGTGTGTCTTTCGGGAGTCTGAAAGTTGCATTCTCATGGGTGATTATTTTCAAAGTAACTGAGCTCTTAAAGGTAGCAGTAGATTAGAAAATTCGAGGTTGTACTTCTACCTTGGTGACTCCACTGGCATCTACAACTAAAAGGTGGCTTCCAAGAAGATTCATACAAGGATAAATCTATATCCTAATCCACAAATATAGTTGATGATCTAGAGAAAATTCTCAGAGGTATTGGTAGCTCATCAAAATCAAGTACTCCATATATTTTAAGAGCTTCATCGTTATCCTCTAGAGGTGTTCAAAATATTGAAGATATAGAATTTGATGAAAACTTTGATTTGGTTTATGGGACTGAAGTTTTTTTTCCCAGCTCTCTGGGAGTCCCAGAGATGCGATTATTAAAAGGACTGGAAGAAGAACCAAATGAAATACAAAGGAGGATCAATCAGTTGATTTCTTTGTAGGAAAGAAGAGAAGAAGTACACAAAAACTATCAGTAATCTCAAAACAGAGTTAAAAGGACATTTAACAAAAAGAAAAATAAAAAAAAATCAATATTCAAGATGTGTTTTTAAAGTGGGAGGCTAAGATTGAAGACAAAGGGAAACATGGTAAGTTTGAAAACATCTGGAAAGGGCCATACAAGATCTTAGCCTACCATGGAAATAATGCATTCATACTGCAAGAGATGGGTGGTCAACTTTGTAAAGGAGGACTTATTAATGGCAAGTTTCTTAAGCATTATTCGTCTTGATTCAGTCAACTAAAAGAAACACCATTGTATATATTCCATTTTTCATTTCCCATTTGTAGGTGTGGATGATCTCTTCAACAGGTTTGAGCTTGGAGTGAAGGCCATAAGGGCTTGGAGATGACATCATCAAACTTTCAATTTTCAGTTTTCAATAAGGCAACTGGTATGCTAGTTCTTTGTTACACCACATGGGCGCATCATCCTGATTGGAACCACTATTATCCAAGGTAGCACTTAGGATTAGTATTCGATTCAATTGGTTAAATTAGTTATGGTTTTGAATATTCTCAAAATAAAGTTCATGTGCAAAGGTCATTTTTGTCATATAGTCATTTTGTAGGGTCATTGTCAATTTAAGTAGGGTTAACCATAAAGGTGAAAATCAAATTTCCAAGGGTATTGGGCATATTAGGTCATGATTGGAATTTTAACAGTTTTGTAGGAATCCATAGTAAATCCAATTAGAAAAACTAAGGGTTTTCTAAGGAATTTCTTCACACTTTCGTAGTGGATCTGCCTTCTCAAACACTTGTCCTAATATGAAAGTATATGGTTGTGGTAACAGTAAGGTAACTGCACAATTTTTTGAAAGGGGTTGTGGTTAGAGTCACTGTGGGTCATGTATACATGTCATTCGTATTTATCTATTATTCCCAAAATGCTCAAACCATATAACTTAATTCCTACATCATTTTTGTTTCCACTTTATAATGGTTTTGTTCTCATAAGTTCGTTTTGATGTTGTAGTAGATGGTCTTGATTTATTTAGGGAAGAGTCTAGTGCTGTCAAAGTAGTTCTAGTTGACTTTAGGGGCATTTGCAGGTGGCAAGAAACTCTCAACGAGTTGAAGCCATGGTAGCTCAGAAAAAACAATATAAAGGAGGTTCAGTTGTAAGATATGAACCAATGGATATGAAGTTATTGAAGGAGGACCTTGTTTTTACTCATGCATTTGGTAGCGTGGGGTGCCTTTGTTTCTATCAGAAGCTACAAGGTTATCATGGGAAAATTACCAAATAATTTGCCATTAATTTCATAGGGGAAAAATATAAGGTCAACCTGCTGAACTTTGCAGTGTCCTGTGACACCATTTCTAATGCTACAAAAATACTTAGGTTCGGAGAAATGTGGTTTAAAGTGAAAAAAATTTAGTTGCAGAATTGTGATGAGTTTCTTAGGGAAGAGTGCAAAGGGGTTGATATGACTATTGGCATCTCAAGAAATTTCCTCAAAGAATATTTTTCTAAAATATTAATGGTAATTAAAATGTAATTCACATGTGAAGGCAGGTTTAATATTGTCTACCAATACCATTTGAAATTGCTACTGCATTTCACAAGTAAACAACCCCTAGACATTCCTTTTTATCTATTTATAAGTTTCGAAAATATGTCTCACAAGGTCCAAGCCAAGCTTGATGCTAGTAATACCTCTTTTTTCCATCATGGTCCATTAGGATAATTTTGAGTTCTAAAATGGGCCTCCTAAGTAAATTATAAAATAATAGTGGAAATAATAAAATAAGATTAGATTACATCATCAAATTTTAGAGGGAAAAAATAAAAAACTACTTTTTCAACTCATATTTTCAACTTATCTCGCAAAGTTTTTACTCAAATTTGGAGTGGGAGTACTCGTTGGATGAGAAATTTAATTCCTCATCCAAGGATTACCCATTTTTCATACTTTCGATGGAACCTTCTACACAAAAAATGAGAAATAAATGAAAAACGTGATTGCAATCATGTTTTTCATGTATTTCTCATTTTTCGTGTAGCAGGGTCCATATAAAGAGTTATCACAAAATTGGATATGATAGGCTACTTGATCATTCAACTTCATGTAACTATTTCAAACCTAATATTTTGACTAAGGCTTAGCCTCCTCAGCCGGAGAGGGCTCTCTTAAGGGTTAATGATTTGGATAAAAATATATATGGCTAGCTCTATTTAGGTAATAAACAAATAAATGATAAATGTAGGTTGAGAATGACATCAACATGTACACATTGGGCTTATGGATTCAAATCTATTCAGTAATCCAACAAATTTACTTAACATGGAAGTTGAGGCATATCATAGTTTTAGTCATAAGGTACACACACATGAAACTGTAAAAAACACAGTCAATTCACATATATAAGAAGTAAGAGCATCTAAAGATTAATTATGAGTAATGTAGATGAACACCATTGTAATGAGACAAATAAGAGATGCAAATAGAATAGGAAAACACAAAAAATCCTTCTAAATCTCAAGTTGGTCAAGTACAAGATCTTTGTATTAGCTCAAAACCAGTAAATCCACTACAAGCCCCTATTTTGCCAAAAATGTCCAACCCTTTACTAATTAAACCTCTTGGCCTTTAATAGACCTCTTAAAACATCAAATGATCTACCTTTAGGATAGATAAATCAAATTTCTAACTACTGATGCATTGCATAACCATAAGACGTGGAATTTATTACAAAATGACACCTCATCTACTTGACAGTCCTATTACGAATAGGACTCAAAATCCTTATCATTATCTATAACAACCTTATGTAATTGAAATTACATCATTTTCCAAGTGTATCATCACATGGCCAAATTTGGATGATGGGCTTAAGCTCTTCATGACCACTTTGTTTGACCTCCACAAAAGTAGGAAACAATACCCTGTTTTTTAGGTATAAAATCCTTTGCATTCTTTGAACATTTTGGTCATCAATTAAACTTCATTTTGTGGTCCTTAGATGTTGGATATTATCTTAACATGTCTCATCACTTACCCCTAGCCTCTAGCTATCCAAAACCACTTCCAAAACTATTCAAAAGAGCTGTAATATACTGCGCTATGAAAACACAGTAATTTCGTAGCGCCTTTGTAAGACTGCTATTTTAAGTCTTAATTCTCCAAAAGCTGAATTCTTTCCACTTGCATCATTTCACTTAGCCTTTAATACATCTCCCATATCAGTTGCAGTTCTTGAATTACTCTTCAACCTTTCAAAAATTGACCAAAATGAGCAAGAAAAGTAGCTACAGCAGTTTCATAGCACTTTTCTACTTTTTTACATTGACTGTGCTATGAAACTGCTGAGTATGCAGTTTTGTCAAAAAATTTCAAAAATGAAAATTGTCGCTATGCCAAAAACTTAAAATATATTTGTCTCCATCATTTAAAAATCATATCAACTGTAAAAACACAGTCATTCCAGCTTTCTTGAGGTTCCTTCTTCATTTTCACTTGATTTAGCTATTAGCTCTTCTATGACTGTAATTTTAATGCCTCTGCTCTTTAACTCATCATGAATCAACTTTAGTTGCTGCTCTAATTCCTCCACTTGATCTTTAAGTCTTCTATTAGTAGCTCTCAAATGATTATTTATTACTCTGACAAACTTGGCTTCCTTTATTGCTGGAATTGTCCACTTGAAAAATTGCTCAGCACTACTTGGAGTTTCAGAAATAGAATCAGTTTGTGCTTCCCACAATGCCTTCACCCTTTTAAACTATGCTTTCTAGCCCTCTTTCTTAGGATAGCAATTTCCTAGTTTTCCAATCTCAATTTTTCCTCAAGATGCTAAAACTCTGGTTTACTGTCATTTATTCTTTTCCCCTCTTTGTTCTATTGATTGTATGTTTCACTATAGGTGATGAAAGATCAACAAATTCTTTAGGAGCTTTAGTTGTCTCAGTGGGTTTTTGAACTTTCTTGCTGCCTTCCTTGAGTTTCCTAGCCTGCCTAGTCATAGGCTTTCTTGTTTGAAAGATGAAATCTGCATCTTCCCCCTCAAACTCTAGCTTCTTTCCAGACTTGGCCTTCTTCAATTTATGCTCATATTCCCCAATGAACTTAGCTTGAACAATGGGTGTCTTCTCTATGTCAATAGCATGAAGGATGACCTCTAGATTCCCTTTTCTTACTGGGATGTCTTCTATAGCAACTATCTTTCCTTTTAATGCCACTTCTTGGCTTCTAGTTACTCTTTTGGACTCCTTGCTGATAGCTTGTTTCTTTTTTACATCTTTGACAACCTTTAACCTCTATTTTGCAGGTGTGAGAGTTGGAGTATTAAGTATTTGCACCTTCTTTGTCCCTTTTTCAATTTTTTTTCTTGGCTTCACTTTTGAAGTTGCTTTTTGGTTTTGTAGCCATGGGTTGACTAGGTTCTGCTGGTGGTGGTGATGGAACTCCTTTAGATTTAGGGTTTCTTACAGGGGTTAGGGTTTCCAACGCAAATCCATTTATAAAAAAGAAACATAACCAATCTCTGCCTATCTTCTAAAGCTCATCTAAAATCAATAACTTCATTAAAACATGATGAAATAAGGATGTTTCACTCCCTTCATATTTTTCTTGCACCTTATCAGCCATCTTTGCGAGACTCCTATGCAGATAAAAAGGAAAATCAAGTGAAATCTTACCAGTGAAGTGCAGAAGAAACTTGAAATGATATGAGTAAACCTTGTAATATGTGCCTTCACATGTAAAATAATTTTGAATGTTGTGCAACAACTTTGAGTAGTTGTCTTTGATGCAACTCCTAGGGATAGCGTTATTGAGGTCCATGTCTGTGTACTCAAGCTTTGTGAACTCTTTACACTGCTCTATATCAAATTTGAAACTTTTGAACCAGGTTTCTTGACCCATTGGTTTCTCTATAACAACATCAATGACCTCTGGTGTAATAGACACACTTAGCATCCCGACCTTTGTGGATTTTCCATTGAAGTTCATGGAAAATTACTTGGATACCTGTGTGTGACAGCCCTACAACTTTTCACAAAACCAAAGTCAACCTACTCTTTCGAACGCTTCCATCACTGCTGAGTCTTCAATTATTTCCTTCATGTCTTGAGGTTCATGCCTTAAGCAATGTCCTCCTCTGTGAATTTTATTTTCCTCTGCCATGTTTTTGAATAAATATTTCAGCCTTGCTTGGAAAAATGTAACAACAGCCTTTCTTGAGAAAATATCAGCCTTGCTTGATATGGGTGTAGTAAAAACCTTTGTATGTATCAGGCACAGGTTTGGCTTGACACTCAGAGCTCAAACATTCCGAATGGAGGCAAAAGGAAACGAGAATGACCAATTAGGAAATATTTTGAAATTCAAAAATTCATCTCATAACTGAATGATGCCTCATTCATGATCTATAATGAGAATGATGGCTGCAAATGTGGGTGTGTACATCGAATTTAATCATCACATGACTCAACATACCATCATCCTACCCTTTCCCAATGGTTTCTGACATATTCCACCTCAAATGACAAGACAATTATAAATCCGCACTTTTGTAGCGCCTGAAATGCAATTTTTCATGTTTGCGCTACGAAACTATCAGCGTTTTAGTAGCGCAAAAATTCTTTTTTCAATGGGTGGCGCTACGAAAACAAGGTTTTTTGGTTAATTTAACAGTTTTGACAGGAAACTTTAGGAAATAACCCACAAATGAAAAATGATTAATATTTTCCATGAAATAACTTTAAAGAAGACCTTATTAGAACCTAAGGATGAGATTTAAACTATAAAAATCTAAAACCTACCCTTGATCAAACCTAAATTGACTTCTAAACCCAATTTTGAACCATGCAATTTTGTAGCCTTGTCACAATGATGTGCTAAAATTTTTGGGTGATAACAATGGCTCCACTTGGGATATTGTGCCCATGTGGTACACTAAGAACCAATAGTTCCAGTGCTACTATCCATTTTCTTTCCAAAAAAAAATAAAATAAAATAAAATAAAAAAATTTGAAATTTCCAAGCTTTCTCCTCAAGCTTTAATGGCCTTCACCTTAGCCTCAATCTTGTTGATTTAGCTTGTCATTATTAGCATAAAAACTCATAAAATGGAATATGTACAATGATATGAATGATCAACAGATTTTTTAGGAAGAGTAATGCTTTAAAAACCTACCATTGATAGGTCCTCCAGCATATGATTTTCCATCCATCTCCTGCAGTATGTAAGTATTGTTTCCATGGAAAGAAGCTATCTTGGAAGGACCTTTCCGCAAGTTCTCAAACTTACCATGTTTTCCTTTCTCTACAGTTCTAGCCTCCCATTTCAGCACTTCATCCTGAATTTGAAAACTTTCTTCCTTGATCTTCTTATCAAATGTCCTCTTGATTCTGTTTTGAGACTGTTGATTTCTGTTATAAACTTCATACCTCTTCTCTTGCAGAGCTATTAACTAATTGATTCTTCTTTGAACTTCACTATGTTCCTCTTCTAATCCTTGAATCATTTTCATGACAGGTACCCCTAAATATGTAGGAAAAATGACTTTAGCTCCATATACCAGTTCATATGGTGAAGTTCCAATTGACCTTTTTGTGCCTATCCTATCAGCCCATAAGGCATACTTCATCTTCAAATGCTAAACCTTATTATTTTCCTACAACACATTTTTAATGATCCTCACAATACTCTTGTTAGAAGATTCAACAAGGTCGTTCCCTTGCTAATAATATGCAGTGGAATTCCCAAGAGTAATATGATATTGATGACAGAAATTGATCAACTTCTTAGACTTAAATTCCTATGCATTATCAGTTATGATCTTCATGGGGCAACCAAACCTAGACAAAATATTATTTTCCAAAAAATAAATAATCACATAATCATTTGCTTGCCTAGTTGGGATTACTTCAATCCATTTGGTGAAGTAATCAGTCACTGTGAGAATCCAGCGATGCTGACCTGATGATGATGGATGAATCTCTCCAATAAAATCTAGCCCCCATTGCTGAAATGGAGCTTCCACATAAATAGGCATTAAAGGTAAAGGTACAAGATTCTTCTTACCATCAAAAATCTGGCATTCATGTCAGGCAGAAATATTTTTGTAGACATCCTTAAACATTGTAGGCCAATAATACCCTGCTCTAAGAACCTTGTTCATTGTGGCCTTCCAATAATGGTGACCTCCATAATATCCTTTGTGGAACTCCTCGATCACTTTGTTAGCCTCCTCTTCCAACAAACAATTTAGAAAAATACCACCATTATCCTTCCAAAACAGATTTTTGTCAAAAATGCAATATCTCAAGGATTTCAGCCTCAAAAATCTTGCCTTAGACTTTGTTAGCTCAACAAGTGCTTTATGATGTTGTAGGACAAAAAAAATATCCTTGTACCAATCCAAAGTGATTTATTTTTCTTCTATAGGAACTAGTTCTTCTTCCTCATCTGAAATTTCTGATATTTCTACAATTAAGTTCATGTAAAGACAATCAAAGTTTGACTGTGCCATCAGCTTTGCTAAGCCTTTCCCTTTGACCAATTTTGTTGGCTTAATATCTATATCATACTCTAGCGATTTAGCAATCCATTTCCCCCTCTTACCATCAGGATCGGCTTGAGTGAGGATGTCTTTCATAACATTATTAGGAACAAAAGCCACAATATGAGAATGCATAATATAAATTCTAAAATCTTTGATAGCCTTCACCAAGGCATAGGCTTGATTCTCTAAGATATTATACTTCAGCTCAGAGATAGCTAATTTCCTACTAAAGAAGGAAATAGGCTGCTCAATACCTTGCTATCCCTTTTGTAGCAAAACTCCAGGAATAGTATTTTCTAATGCGAAAGTAAAAACCATAAATTCTTTTGAGAAATATGGACTGATCAATACTAGTGCTTGTGTGAGTGCCCTTTTTATCTCCTCAAATAAGTGCTTTTCTTCTGCTATCCACTTAATGTCAACTCCCTTCTTCAGCATCCTTGTTATATCCTTCACAATCTCAGCAAAATTAGAAATAAATCGCCTTACAAAATTTACCTTTCCAAGGAAAGATTGAATCTCCTTCCTGCTTCTTGGAAAATCCACCTTCTGAATTGCATTGACCCTGTTTGGATCAATCTTAATCCCATCTTTAGAAATGATGTGTCCAATTAATTTACCTGAAGTTAAAGAAAAAATATTTTTGGTGGGATTTAGAGAGATGCCAAACCTTCTACACTTCAGCAGAATTCTTTCTAGTTGTTTCAAGTGATCTTCTTCCCTCTTTGAGAAGACTGTTATATCATCAAGATAAAAAGCCATGATCTTGTCCTTCTCTTCAGAAAAAGCAATTTCCATTTCCCTCTGAAAGGTAGCTCCTGCATTCATGAGACCAAATGGCATCTTGGCATATATAAAAGTGCCCCATGGTGTAGTAAAGGTTGTCTTTTCTTGATCATCCGATGCACAAGGATCTGATTATAACTTGAAAACCCATCAAGAATAGACATTATTTGAGAACCAACAATATTTTGTAAAATTTAATCCATCTTTGGGAGAGGATAATTTTCCTTTAGAGAAGCTTTATTCAAGTTTTTGAAGTCAATGCATATTTTGATTTCTCCACTCTTTTTCCTAACTGGAACCAATTTTGCAAGGCAATTTGAGAATATAATTGGGACAATTATTTTGGCATCAAAGAGTTTCTTGAATTCATTTTCAATCAATGGCATGAGAAGTGGGTTAATCCTCCTCAAATTCTACTTGAAAGGCCTTTCATTTTCTTTAATGGGAATAGTATGTTGAATAATGGTGGGGTCATATTCTTTCAAATCAGCATAATTCCAAGAAAAAACTTCTATGAATCCCTTCACCATCTCAATATACTTGTACTTCATATCTACTGAAAGAAACTTTGAAAGTTTAATAATTTTGGGCATAGCTGTTGTACCAAGATTAAAATTCTCAACCTCTTCATCATCAGCTTGTATCTTAGGAGATTTAAAAATATCATTCTGATCAAAAAAAAATTCAAGAGGTATGAGACCCTTTGGTATGGAATTATTCTTTAGCTGCAAAACTTCAGGATTTCCTTTAGACTTAGCAAGCATATTTTGTTGATCTACCTATATATTTTCAAACTCTTCCTTCAGCTCAATAAAGTTCTTCACTTGTTGATCATCCTCAAAAACTTTCCAATGAGTAATATTATCAGGGATAGCTGGTCTATGGAGAAATTTAACCTCATATTTTTTCAGTGGAATGTATGGGAATAATGAAAAGACTTGCAGAGACAACAAGATAATCAGCAATGGAGTTTTGGTCTCTAGTTTCGACAATGAATGAATAAGCTTGGAATTTTTCCAACATGTCCAAAACTAAGTTTCTATATGCCCTCACCCTTATATCCTTTGCTTGATAAGCACCTTCAACTTGTTTAATGACTAATTCTGAATATCCAGAACTAGAAATATTTTGAGCATTCATTCTTTTCAAGACTTCTAAACCCAAAATCAAGGATTCATACTCAACCATGTTATTTGTGCAATCAAAGTTCAATTTGTAAGAAAGAAACTTACTTTCATCAATTGCACTTGTGATCCAAATAACTGCTCCTGCCCCATCTCTTCCTGTTGATCCATCAAAATGTAATAACCACCAACCTTCCACTTCCTTATCAATGACTTTCTGATCTTCTATTTTCTGATTTTCAAACTGCTGAATTTCAGATTGCTGATTTTCTGCTTTCTTCTCATCCTCTGCTTCATTAGTCAACTCATTGAAAAGAATAGCAGATCCAAGTTCAGTATCAAAGCATACACTGGAAAATTCTGAGGTTTTTCTTTACTACTGGCCATGTAAGCCATTCTTGTCTCTCAATACAATCTCCTTTGCTCACCAAAAATAGGTATGGTGGCATAGGTGAGGTTCATCTGCATTGTACCTTTGATTTCCGTTTCCCATGACCTCGATAATAGCATACCGAACTTTGGTGGAATGTCTGATACCACGATTTCCATGACCACAGTCTTAGTAGGAACTTGTGTTAGACCAAAAAAAACATCCTTAATTAAACCAATGCATTGAACTCTTTTCAAATCAAAAGAAAACAAGTCCTTATATGGTCTAGTTATTTCTAACCCTATCCTTTCCATGATTACTTTAGGCATAAGATTGTGAGAGGCCCCTGAATCTAACATAGCATTATGTAATGTCATGTCATGAATGCTAAGGCTTACATAAAAATGAGGCACCTCCTCATTCTGTCAATCTTCTAATCTTGGACCCAAGTAAATTGTTGGATGATCCTCTTGTACATTTAAAATATCAGCAGAGCCTGGTTGTGAGTTCAACATTTTAACAATCTTGCTTCTATACTCATTAACTTTGAGAATCTCACCAAAAGGTACTGGAATTTTGATCTTAGAGATTTAATTTTCCAAACTGAAAACAAAAACATATTTTTCAGCTTCTTTGATAAGAGAAAGAGGTAGTGTATCTTTCTTACCTTCAACAACCTTAGGTGTATCTTTCTTAGGCTGTGTTTTATTTTCCATGATAGGTACATTTCTATTTCTAAGATTGTATTTCTTTTGCATTTCAAATATATCATGTTGATACCCTTTGAGATAATCTGATGGTTCCTCTCCATGATTACCTTGATCTGATTCATCATGTTCCTCTTTAGTCAAGAAAACTCCAGACATGTCTTCATCAAAACAATGAATAGACTCTTCAGGAATTTCAGGTTCATATTCTTCATCAACTAAGTTCTGCTGGAAATGAGGTCTCACTGGAGGATCAGGCTCTTGATTTCTATTTTCTCTTGGTCTCTGCTGATTCTGAGGTCTCTTGAATTGAGGGTTTCTAAAATGAGGCTCATGTTGTGCAGGAGGGGCAAAGGTATTCCCAAGGGCCAACCTATCCATCAAATTTTCCATTGTTTTCATCCTTGAATCAAAATTATCATCAGAGGTAGAGGAGGAAGGCTTATCTTCTTATTTTAATTTAGTCTTACCCATTTTTGACTTTTTAGCTGCTATCATATTCACCTCCACCTTCACTGCATCATTTTTCATTTTAGGAAGTGTAGGAGATTCTCTTTCTCTCAGCAGTATAGAAAATTCATAATCAAAAGCTTCGGCATATCTCATCTGAGCTAAGGCTTGTGGAGGTTTTAAATGGGTAGGAATAGAGTCATAAACCTTATTAAACCTCTTTGAAAATTTTTGAACAGATTCATCAACAAATCTTCTTAAACTATTATACTCAGTGAGGGCTTGTACTGAATTTGTTCTATTTCCCCATTTTCTCAAAAAGGTATCTTCGAACTCATTCCAATTATGAATACTTCTAGGAGTAAGGGCTTTGAACCACTTCCTAACTTCACCAGTAAAGCTCTGAGAAAACAATCTCAACCTAAAATCTTCATGATCAGCCTCCTCCCTGTCTATAAAATCATTAAATTGGTCTACATGTTCCTCTGCTGTAATCTCTTCATCACTTCCCCAAGTTTTTATTCTAGCAGCATATTTTCTAGGGAGGTCATTTAAAACAACTGGAAGAACAAGAGGGGCATATCTAGCAGGTGCAAGAGGTGGAGGAGGTACATTTGTAACCACAGTAAAAGGGACCATGGTAGCTTTTGGGTTAGCAGTAGTAGAAGATGAAGAACTGTTATGAGGAGGACTGTTTGGTTTTTTTTATCCACTAACAATTGAACTCCACTCAGGAAGAGGTAAACCGACATTAATTTTCAACAAGACTTCAAAAAGGTCAAGCTCTTTCAACTTATTTAAAGACTCCCTTTCCAACAACAACTCAGAAGTAACAACTTCCCAAACTCATGTTTGTCTTCTTGTGTTACTAGGGCTGAGGTATCAATACCTCTCTTATACAAGTCTAAGATGATTTCAGTTAATTATTTTCACTTTCAGACCTAAAAAATATTTCATGGATTTTATCATCACTCTTTTATCTTCATAACTTCTTAATATTTCAGAGGACAAGGATTTTGAATGTGATGGAGTACCTGATATTTCAGAAATTATTTGACTGCCTCTGGAAATGGTGTTTGGATTGTCCACGATGGTAGGTGGATCTGGGTTAGGATTACTCCTCATGTATCTCCTTATTGAAGCGACCTTTGATCATATAAATTTTGAATGAAGTCACCAAGGTAGATGCAACCTTGAAAAGCTTCCTGAGTTCCTACTATCTTCAGAGGTTCAGCTTCAAAATTTCGGGAAAGTATAATCTTCAGGCTCCTAGCAGACGCACCAAAATGTTATCACAAAATTAGATCTGATAGGATGCTTGATCAGTCAACTTCATGTAACTATTTCAAACCTAATCTTTTGACTGAGGCTTAGCATCCTCAGCTTGAGAGGGCTCTCTCAAGGGTTAATGATTTGGATAAAAATATAGATGGTTAACTCTATTTAGGTAATAAATAGATAAATGATATATGTAGGTTGAGAATCACATCATCATGTACAGATTGGGCTTATGGAGTCAAATCTATTAAGTAATCCAACAAATATACTTAACATGGAAGTTGAGGCTTATCAGAGTTTTATTCGTAAGGTACACACACATGAAACTGTAAAAAACACATTCAGTTCACTTATATAGGAAGTTAGAGAATCTAAAGATGAGTTCTGAGTAATATAGATGAACCCCACTGTAATGAGATAAACAAGATATGCAAATAGAATAGTAAAACACTAAAACTTCTTCTGAATCTCAAGTTGGTCAAGTACAAGATCTCTGTATTAGCTCAAAACCACTAAATTCACAGCAAGCCCCTGTTTTTCCAAAAACGTCCAACCCTTTACTAGTTTGAAATCTTGGCCTTTAATATACCTCTTACAACATCAGATGATCTACCTTTAGGATAGATACATCGAATTTATAACTACTGACACATTTCATAACCATAAGACATGGAATTTATTACAAAAAGACACCTCATATACTTGACAGTCCTATTACAAATAGGACTCAAACTCCTTATCATTATCTATAAAAACCTTATCTAATTGAAATTACATCATTTTCCAAGTGTATCATCACATGGTCGAATTTGGATGATGGGCTTCAGCTCTTCATGACCACTTTTTTTGACCTCCACAAAAGCAGGAAACGATACCCTGTTTTTTAGGCATAAAATCCTTTACATTCTTTGAACATTTTGATCATCAATTAAACTTCATTTCGTGGTCCTTAGATGTTGGAGATTATCTTAACATGTCTCATCACTTATCCCTAGCCACTAGCTATCCAAAACCACTTCCAAAACTATTCAAAAGAGCTGTAATGTATTGCGCTACGAAAACATAGCAATTTCGTAGTGCCTTTGTAACACTGCCATTTTAAGTCTTAATTCTCCAAAAAATGAATTCTTTCCACTTGCCTAATCTCACTTACCCTTTAATACATCTCCCATATCAGTTACAACTCTAGATTTACTCTTCAACATTTCAAAACTGACCAAACTGAGCAAGAAAAGTAGCCACAACACTTTCATAGCACTTTTTTTTCTTTTTTACACTGACTGTGCTACGAAATTGCTGAGTATGCAGTTTTGTCAAAAAATTTCGAAAATGAAAACTGTAGCTATGCCAAAAACTTAAAATATATTTTTCTCCATCATTTAAAAATCATATTAACTGTAAAAACACAGTCATTCCATCTTTCTTGAGGTCCCTTCTTCATTTTCACTTGATTTAGCTATTAGCTCTTCTATGACTGTAACTTTAATGCCTCTTCTCTTTAACTCATCATGAATCAGCTTCAGCTGCTGCTCTAAGTCCTCCAATTGATCTTTAATTCTTCTATTAGTAGCTCTAAAATGAGTATTTATTACTCTGAAAAACTTGGCTTCCTTTATTTCTGGAACTGTCCACTTGAAAAATTGCTCAGCACTACTTGGATTTTTAGAAATAGAATTAGTTTTCCCTTCCCACAGTGCCTTCATACATTTAAAATGTGCTTTCTCGACACTGTGCTTTCTAGCCCTCTTTCTCATGACAACAATTTCCTGGTTTGCCAACCTTAATTTTCTCCTCAAGGCGCGAAACTCGTTTTCTATGTCACTTTCTTATTTTGTTTTGGTCACTGTATCCTTCACAAGTGTTAGGATGAGAGGTCAATTATATTTTGATGCTTTGGCTATCTCAAAGGTATTTGAACTTCCTCACACCTTCCATCAGCTTCCTGTGATGTCTAGTAATAGGCTTCTTTGAAAATGAAACCGCACTTTCCCCTCAAACTTGGGGCTTCTTGGCAGATTTGGACTTTTCGCCTTATGCTCCTCTTCCCCAATAAACTTAGCTTGGACAATGCTGCTTTCCTATGTCAATGGCATGAAGAATATCCCCTAGATTCCCTTTGTTACCGGGTTTTCCCGTAGCAATCGGCCTTTCCTTTTAATGCCACTTCTTGGCTTCTAAGTACTTTTTATTTCCTGCTTACAAATTTGTTTCGTTTTGCATCTTTGACAACATTTTGACTCGTTTTGGTAAAATGAGAGAGAGTTGTAGTATCAAGTGTTTTGTTTTCTCCGTCCCTTTCTTATTTGATTTATTTTCTCACTTTTAGTTGTTTTTGGTTTTGCAACCATAGGTTTGCTTGGTTATGCTATCGTGGTGTTCGAACTCCTTTAGCTTTAGGGTTTTTATATTGAGTTAGGGTTTCCAACTAAAACCATTTATAAACAAAAATATGACCAATCTCTACCTATATTCAAGTTCATCTAAAATTAGTAACTTCATTAAAACCATGATGAAATAAGACAGTCACCTTCATTTTCTAGACCTATCAAATATCTTTAAGTAAGATCAAGTGCGTATAAAAAAGGTAAATCAAGTGAAATCTTACTAGTGAAGTTTAGAAGAATGAAATGATATGAATAAACCTTTGTGATATTTTCCTCTCACAGTAAAATATTTCCGAATGTTGAGCAAATAGCTTTGAGTAGTTATCTTTGATGCAATGTAGGGATAGCATTATTAAGGCCCATGTCCGTGTACTCAGCTTTCAGAACTCTTTACACTGCCTCCATATCAAATTGTACCTTAAAATGTGTTTCATCTCTGCTATCTCAAGAATGTAGCAAAGAATGACCTCCCGGTTTAATAACACTTAGCATCCCGACTTTAGTGGTTGTTCCACAGCTCCATGGCAAATTGATACTCAGGTGATAGCCCCGCAATTTCTCACAAACTTGTGCAACCTACTCTTCGAACGCTTCCATTACCGTTGGGTATGCAATTATTGCTTGTCTTTAGGTTCATGCCTTAAGCAATGTCCTCTTCATGAATTTTTTTCCTCTCATGTTCTTGAACAAATCTTTAGCCTCACTTTGAAAAAATGTAAATACCACTCTCACTTGAAAAAGGACTGGCTCGCTTGAGAAACTATCATCCTCGATCGAGAAAATATCAACCTTGCTTTGATATGGGTGTAAAAACCATTATATGAACCAAATGCACGCAGTTTTTCTTAACACTGTATTCTAAATTTTGGAATGGAGAAAAGGAACAGAATGACTAATTAGGAAGATAACAAAATGTCCTTTCATAATGAACATGCCTCATTCATAAATCCATATAACAGTAACATGATTGTAAACGTGGTGTGTACATCGAATTTCATCATTACATGACTCTAACATGCTACTATCCTACCCTTTCCAACGTTTATATATCTTCCAACTCAATGTATCAATACAATTACAAACCGTGCTGTAGAAAATCAGAAAATTTTTCATGTTCGCGCTAATGCAACTATCAGTCATTATATAGCTTAAAATAACTTTTTCCAACGAAAGTGGCGTTACTAAATTGCGGTTTTTGGTTAATTGAATAGTTTTGACACAAAAAATCCTGGGAATGACATACAAATCTAAAAATAATGAATATTTGACATGAAAAGAACTTAAAGAAGGTTTATTTGAACTTAGGGATGAGCTTAAACTATAAAAAATCTAAAACCTACCCTTGATCAAACTTTAAATTGACCTGAAAACCCATTTATCCATGAAATTTTGTAACCTTGTCAAAATGATGTTTTGAATATAGCCAAAGTGATAACATAGAGCTTGATTCATTTCATAATTGAAGTGTCTAATGATTTGGGCATTGGGTAACCAAGAAAAGAAGTACATAAGAATACAACATGCATATTTATATAACCTATGAAACTAATTTACAATTTAATTATCAATCATAAATGAACAAGAATTGAATAGAAGACTACCATGTCATATTATAGATAGAAGAGAGTTAAATCAGCCTGATAGTCAGTTTTTCCTCTTCAATGGTTCCTAACTGCACGTCTGTGTGCTAATCTGGTTTCTAACTCGAGCAGAGGCTTAAGGGTTCAACACTCTCCTTCAGTCTTATGGCAATCAAACCTCTCTCTCCAAGGGTTCTATTGTTCTAACTAGTAGAGGCATTGGAGGATGATGAATTTATAGAGGGATGAGAGGGAATATGGATCCACTTATGATGGAAAATGGCTGGATTCTTTGTAGGTCTCTTAGCAACAAAGGCTCTAAGGGAGGGAAGCTGGCTATATCCTAAGAAATGACTAAAATCTCTGCCTCAAGTTTCTAGAAAGGCCATTAAGATTTGTTTGATTTTTTCAAAATATTCTAAGTGGATCAAGCAAAGGCATGTCCATACTATAATGATTCTGCACTCACGTTTGTGATGGTCACTGATCGGTGAGACTAAAGAGGTCACGTTGATCCAAAAAGATATGGTTTTAAGGATGGCCATGGGAATGATCAACAGAGTTTGGCATGAGATTTGGTGAAGATGTGGAATGGCATATTTTCAAGGATGAAGGGACATGAGGTCATTGGTTGGGGTCCTCTGTGGACTAAGAAAACATGGAGTTCAGAGACAAAGGAAAAAAATGATGTGTAACACTCACATATGGGTTATTTAAATTATGTCCTTTCCTCTTTCAGTCTTTACACATCTGTTGTGATAAATTTACAAATACAGAATAGAACCTTCTACCTGGTTTACTATCCCGATATTAAACCTTCAGAATATTTATCTCAACATACATCTTCAGCCAATCCAGATTCTTTGTCCATTATCGTTTAATTTCATGCCCAAAATATGTTTCTTTATAACCAAGATCATTCATGTCATCCTGTATACAATTGGTATTCAAATCCTGGGATATTTCTTTGTCATTTCAATAGGGTAACATATCATCCACATAATACACCTAAAGAATAATATAATTAATTAATCAAAATACATACATAATATCCACTTTTCTCCTTATGAAGCTATGTCCACCTATATGTATCAAATTATTGATACCACATCCTTTGGTAATTGATTTAACTCCATCCAGAGACTTTAAACCCACATACAAATTCCCCTTCTTACGTCACACTCCAGAAGATTTTGGTTGCTTCATGTAGACTAAGTCTTGGGATCACCGTGAAGAATTGGACTTATAATCACATTTTCTACCTTAAATAAAAGCACAAATGGCAAAAGTAATATAAAATATATCTGAAGAGGGTAAAAATATCACCAAAATAAACGTTGACACTAAAGAACTTTTTAACATTAACTGAGCTTTTTATTTCAACTTTCCTTATGCATTCATCTTCTTCTAAACACCCATTTGTTGCTAAATGTATTTCCTCTAGTCAACAAATCCACCAAACATTCCAAGCCTCATTTTTGTCCAAAGATGTCATTTCATCAACCATGGCCTCTTTCCAGTTTTCCATCTCAACTACTCTCAAAATTTCGATCATCAGTGCGTATGGATCTATACCTCACTATTTCATTCTCTTGAACCGACTTCAAATCCTCATGTTCAGCTTTCCTCTCGATTCTCGCTCTCATATAGAATTTGACTTTTCCTCTCCAACTCAAAACCTATATTTTTAGGTTCCTTGGTAGGAATTCATGTTTAGCAGATCTTTCATTCTCTCTTAAACACTATATCACGCTGTAAAAAAACCTTCCTTTTTTGTAGAGTCTCAAATCTGGCACCTTTTAAACTAATCTTACATATGAAGGAATATGGACTTTGCATTTAATATACAACGTCTTCTTTTTCTCCTTTCAAACGGTACATATACCACAAAAAAAATAATCTGCAGACTGGCACCTCATGCTAGTCATCCTCCTGACTTAAGAAGGAGCACTGTTGTTAAAATATAAATATCTCCAACCTATTCTCACTGATTTCAACTAAAGGTATTGTCATGGACTCCATTTTTTCTATATTTCTTACTAGAACCTTCATATGTTTTTACTAGTTCTCATACTTATCTCAGCCATTTTACATTTAGCTAATAATTTTAGTATAAGTATTTAAAGAGGTAATAATAAATTTCTGTTTTTCAGCATTTAGTATTTGGGAGCATAATAAATATCACACTAATTATGATGTTTTTCTTCTCGCTATGTAACATGATCTTCAACCATAATTTGTACTCATGATCCCGCACTCTGAGTGAGCATTATATATAATATCACTAATTATATGTTTCTCTCTTTTCATAAAAAGAAGGATCTCTTCTAACCATAATTGCACCATGATCCCGCACTCTGAGGATTCCGCACTAAGAAAATATTGGGCATGGTTTGCAATTTACATATTTTCATGTCATGTCTTCAAAATATATGGATTGCAAACAAATAATCTGTCTAACAATCCTCTGTAGATAAAGGTATTTGCATGTTTAGCCCTGGCTTGACTAAAGAGAAACTAATTTGGGCTTTACAGACTGGATATTAATTTGCAGCTAAGGGGTTTTTTTCAAAGTATGTTTGTCCTCCATATGAGTCTTAATGCACCCAGTTTCACTGGCTCTAGAAACAAATCTCATCAAATCATGAAATTCTCAGACAATTTTCAAAACTTCCAACTTCACCTGAATTTATGTGACAGAGGATCATAATTCTGTTTAACGGCTCTTCCTAGAAGAGGAAATTATCTAAATCCAAACCATTTCCAAAAATTAGGCACATCTGTATATACACAATATCTTTCGAGGCAATTTTGTAGAAAACATTTTTTCATATCATAAAATTTGTCTCTACAATCACAAAAAAATGGAAATTATGCATTAGATCTTGACTTCTTGATTTGACATTATTTCAACAGATATCCCTTTGATGGAAAATTGTTAAAATATTATTGTTTTGATGTGACTTCTTTGTACTTCTATCTAATTAAAAATTATAAAAGCTAAACAAAATTATATGGAGGATTAAACAAGATTGAATGTGTTGTTGGAGTAACTTGGGGTTCTTACTTTTATGAGGTTAGAGATCAGATTGTCAATATGTATTAATAACCTGGATTCCTTTTAATAAAAGTTTTATCACTGTCAACTTTATTGTGTCTCTGTTATTGTCAATACTTATATTTTGTAGTTTTGTCTTTTCCCTACATGCAAATGAGTTGGTTAGCAGTTCAACCAAACCAAAATGGTTACATCCTTTCATTGTCACCGTGTGGATTGATTTATATATATTGTGGGTGTGAATATCTAGTATTATATTATTCAATGGTTTTCTAGGTTGGCTGTGAAGACTCTATCAGAAATTATAGAATGTGTTCGTTTGAGAATGAAATCATCTAGATCTAAGAGATAGTTGTGACTATCAAAGAGTTTATGGTGTTAATTCTCATTTAGAGTCTTATTTTTAGATATTTTCTATAAATTCAGGTTATTTTTAAACATTTGTTAGTTTATATTTGATTGATTTTTCTTTTCTGATGAATGTTGTTTTGAGGGATTTGTAAGTTGTGTTTATCTGTCATTGTAAATGTCTCTCTTGTTACAAAACCTTCATAATTCCCGTATATTCGTTTTGAAACAAATCTGAAGTGCCTTCTAGATCCATCAGGTATTTTAATGAATCACATTGGTGTCTTCTAGACTTATTTCATTAAATTTATCTTTCAGTTTTTTACTATTTCCAGTATTTAAAACAGAGTAGTTTGATCTTTTTTCTATAAATTGAAAGTAGAAGGAATTTGAAGGTTTTAATATTAAAGTTGTAGAATTCTAAACACACTCAGTGCAAGAAAAAAACCGTTGTATACTTTGATTGTTGAAGATGTTTGCCAGCTGATATTGTTTTTTTTTTTCTTATAGTATAACTAGTTTATATAATGTCTTAGAATATATATGTTTTAGAAATTATCGTGGGTTACCATTCCTTTTCATGGTGATTAAAATGTCTAACTAAAGAAAAATAGAGTATCGATCGTATTAGAACTGCTTGATTAATTCAGTGAATAATAAAATGGCCATATATTTCCCTGATTTTTTTATATTGCAACTAAATTTTTTAAACTTTATGGGATTAATTTAGCAGATTCAGTGTTTGGACATCTTTTTGATTGACTGAAATATAGAATTTTCCATGTTGTGCATGGTTTTATGACTGCCATATAGGAATGGAAAACAACAAGGAATTTATTAGCAAAGAGTAGAAATTAACAAAAAGTTTAACGTGAGAGTGGAATTGATATAGTACAAGAAATGATTGGATATTTTCTTTACTTTATTTTAAGCACTCTTTTGAATTGTTGGATTGAGACTGTTTTGGCTTTGATACTTTTGATCACACTAGTATGTAATCAGTTTGTTGATAAGCAATGAGGAAGTAGCTATGTCCATAAAATTGATCAAGGAGCTGTTTTGGACATGTCAAACCTAGTATAAATATAATTGCCAAGAATTTAATATATTTCTATTGCATAGAGAAAGGAGTTGGATTTTTTTATCTTTTCAATTGTTAATAGGTTTCCTCACAATTGCTTATGGATTGCAAGAATGGTGTTGTTTTTACGTATAAATACTTTTTTTGAGCATGGGATTAGAACATGTACTAACGAAGGTATGAATTCAATATGTGAGCAGTTTCTCTCATATAATTTAGGTTTTGTTTTTGTTAAGCAAGTCTTTCTTTGAAATTTAGTGTTGTGTCTTGAAGTCCATGGACCATGACATTAAATTTTGGTATATGAATATACCCAACAATGACACCGAGCATGTTTCTGCCTTTTCCATCAACATTCAATTAATTATTTCTCGTAACCTATTTTGTTGAGGTGTACGTAGTGGTCTTCCTTGTGCTATAAAACTTCTACATAACTCTCAAATTCCTTCCAAACTATACACCATTATCTCAACACCTTTAATTTTCTTCTCTATCTCGATTTTCCACTAGATTTAAATTTCTAACTTGTCAGTATTCAAATTTATCAAAGAAATATATCCACCATGTATTCTGCAGTTACCAGCAAATGATACATAAAGACAGCTACAGAAACCCTAAACAGTCCAAACACACTACGTGCATGTTTCCATATCCCTTTTTCCCTTGGCACTAGAGAACTCACCCATTATGCTTCCTGCTATACAATGTTCCTAAACGGCAACTAAAGAGAAATTATATATCACATCCATACCATTACCATAATAATATTGAAGTCCCTTCTCTCCAATATGTCCAAGTATTTGATGCCATAACATGGTATTTTCTCTCCAGAGACCACTAGATTTTCAACTCAGTTTCAGGAACCATAGAATTGCTGAACCCATCAATAATAACACTACTAAAATCTTATAAAATTTCCAATTATAACTCTCAGATTAATAATAAAGTCAGTAAAATCCATCTGCAGTGTATTTTACTCAATAATTGTTTTACCTGCATCTATCTTCTTTACAAAAATCTGACTTCACAATGTATATATACAACACAAGAAGTGTTATAATCCTTTCAACCTTGCATCCAACCTGAATTTTCCGTGTCCGCATCTCTAGCATTCTGTCAACCTCAGGGAAGAAACTGCTCACCATCATTTTTCACTCTGGTAACCCACCCCTATGGGGAATAAGTGAAAGGATGTGCCTCATCCACTAACTGCTCTATATTCACATGTACTTGAAGAATCCAAGTACACACCCCCACCTACATCTAACGCATTTAGCCTCATAAAAGGATCATCATCGTATACCTTTCCTTTATTTGGAGTTTTATATCTACAATACTTTTTGTACTACCTTCTTTCACATTTCCAAGATACCTTTAGAGGTTTTATTGGATATTTACATCTACCTCTAGATTTGATCTCCACTTCCAGGACTTATTTCCATTTTCTTTGGGAACTTCCTATTATATACAAGGAGTCTCCATTTTAGCTCTATTTTTCGCTTTATCTCCTCCAACACCACATGAGACTATCATCAAACTTCATGGTAGTTGTATTGCTACCTATAACACCACTTGACTATCCCATGAACTAGTAGAGAAACACAACAAACTAATGCACTTATCTTCATCTAAAATTTTAATATCAAATGATAAAACTAAATTACCACAAATATTGAAGCAATTATAGATGCTCTTTCATTGAGTCTCCATCCTTCATTCTCAAGTTATACAATTCTTCATATGAATGGGTTTTTCACCAAGACTTAGATTGATACAAAGTCCCTAACTGTCCTTAAAGCCTTTGTCATAGCTTCCCTAATACATTCAACAATATTGAATTCAGAGACACAATCGTATTGTTCTCTTCTCTTCTAGTCTATCTTCTTCTTGGATTTTTTTAACATTCATGTTGGTGTTGAACAAGATTCATGAAATAACGTACGAATTTCTGGCCCACCAATGTAGACCTTCCATCTTTAGATTCACAAATCAAAACTCTCTTAGCCATTAAATTTCTTGATCTTCATTTTTTCCAATGTTCTCAATATTATTATTTCACCACAACAATTGATCATGTTGATCTCCCACTAAATAGGTTCTACCATAGTTTTGAGTAAACCCTTACAGCTTGATGCATCCTCGAAGTTGAACTGGGTTCGATATCAAATGTATGTTTTAACCCCTGACAAAAGTTATCAGTAAACGAATTCTAAAACAAAAAATATATAATGAAAAAGAAAAATAAAACAAAATGTACATAGATGCCTTCGATCCCAAAACTAAGGACTTCTACATGTATTTCATTATATTTTCAATGTTACACACATATATGAATGTACAAGGTTTAAGGATTATAAAAACTAACTGTCAACTGGATTAGGAATATAAACTTATCTGCTGGATCCCATCCACAAAAACACATGGAAAAACCACAAAACCATGCAAACCCTGATAAAATCCAGAACACTTTAAGACTTTCCCCATCCTTAGGTATGCCCAACTAATGCTTCCTAGACCCTGAGATATGAAAAGAATATAATACACACAATAATAATTTAATTGTTAGACTTCAAGAGATCCTAATTGATGTAATTTCTCTAATAAGAGTTGAATGCCCAAATGTATAGAACTACATGTCATGGAATTTATGTAAACATGTAGCTCATAATATTGTTTTACATGGTTATTTTAATCCATTTAAAATCCAAGAATTGTTTTCCCCTTAGTAATTTGTATTGGAATAATAATCAAGAAGTGGAGATAGATTCATTCAGAACAACGCGTGAGCTTTTTTTTAGTACTTCGAATCATGTATTGCGTTTATTTTTCATTATAATATGTGTATTTAACCTACATTGTACAATGGTCATTTCTGAAATATATGTGTCCATATTTCCCTCGAGGATTAAAATCCATCGATACATCATCTTTGCGTGCTGATGTGCTGATACTTCTATGTGTGATTCATAAGTATCACCAAGGAAGTGATATAGAATAATATACTTTAACACAGGCCACTTGTTGTTTTCAGGTTTATCATCATAGAACTCTTTGTAACTGGCATAATTTATCCATGTCAAATATGGTACCCAGAAAAAATAATTTGATTTATGTTTCCAAATCCCAAATGCAAAGTGATAACCCCTTAAAATATCTATGTTTCTGTAGGTTTGGGAGGATTGTACCACTAAAAATAATTCCTGATGTAACTAATACTAAGCTTGGGCACAATGAAATTTCATAGTTGAAAAATATTCCATTAGATGTTAAATTTGGTGTACATGTACATTAACATACGAAAAGCATACCTAGTTTAGTTATCTTTCAAAGGTTTACATGTGGTGTATATGCACATTAACATAGGATAAAGTTCACTTATCTTTAGCTAGCTTCTTAGTGATTGCATGTATGCACATGCATAAACAAGCATAAATATCACTTAGCTTTAATTAGCTTTAAGAGCTTGCACGTTGAAGTGTTTAACTTTGTTAATTTGTATTTATCTTTTCATCACTATTGAATATGCAAAATTCATTCTCTCTTCCATTTTTTCTTCAACAATGTAAGTTTATGTAATTATTTCCAGTTTTGTCCTTATTTGTTCAGTTCTAATAATTTAACTTGCACGTAGAAGCAAGGCCTAAATAAGGTGCATGAACATTTTTTTGTAGGTTTGAAGATAAAATATTGAAACTCGGTAGGAGATTGAAGGCTTTAAAATTTTCTACAAATTGAAAGTATCAAAAATTGTCAGAGAATTGAATTAAGAAAATAAATAGAATTCGCTTCCACCATTCTCACTCCGTAATGCTTAATATAATGGAAGCCGATGATTTTTCTTCATCTTGGGAGAAAGGCTGTTCAAAATAGTAATGGGAATTGAGACAGCTACCAATATCATGAGAATTTTGATCGTCATTGATTTGACATAAGCATTTAAATATTGTGTCTATCTATGTCTCATGATATTTATCAACCATAGATATTGAATCAATAATAATAAAATATATATCGCATTGAAAGGATTATATGGTGTTTAATATGATCTATAAGAACACCATTTGAGACAAAGAGTTGATATATCATAGAAACCTTGAAACCAATAAATATTCTTAAATAACATGGAAAATATTCTCGAGATAAGTTGCACATGAAGGTGAATCTACTTTTGTTTTTGATGAAGATATTGTAAATGATAATTGTATCTATCAATAACGAAGATGTTTCACATGACGAAATATCTTCCTGTAATAGTGATGAAGGCTTCTGCATACATGGGAGACATTTTCAAAAATAGCAAGACTTGATTCCTCTCACGACCGATGATGTCGATGATGAAAATCTAGCGAGGTCTCACTCTGATGATGCCCCACATGCACTCTTTTAGCCATAGCCATGAATTCCCATGCATGCATATAATGAGGCATATACGTTTGTTCCTGTATGCATCCACAACTAATCCATAAGCCATGAAATGCAATCGCATGCATACCTAGGATAGGTGCATGCCCATGCATGCATAGATGGTATATTTACTTGATCATCAAACACATGTTTAAAGGTAAGGAATCCATATTGGTATGCAACCATGGATAACAAGAATCATTCCTTGATCAAAAAGGCATTTTTTACATCTATTTCTCAAAAGGAATCTTGTTCCTCAAGATCCATTTGTAGAGAAGTCCACTTTCGATCTATGTACTTATTTTGGGATCCGACCCCATTTGTTGATCATGGCAGCGGCCATTACATTATCAGAGTCCAACTACAAAGGAGAAGTCACTTTGTAATTCAAAGCCATTTGATTGCAACATTTTCTTCCGAACTCGGGTATAATTCTTCATTTCGACTATCATATGTGATAGTCAAATTACATTTCAAGTTTTGCAGAGATCTAAAAGGGAGAGACATCAAACCAAAGATACTAGATCCACATGCACTATCGAGGATTACTGCCAGATGGGATCATCAATGTATAATATTTTCCTTGTTCTAACAAAACTATCGACATCTTCACGGTGAATTTTGATTGAGAAGAAGTTTCACCTTCTGTGATCTGCCTTAGGGTGAAGGACACACCCGCCTCTAATAGTTATATTTTATTTTTTATTTTTGCATTGTATTTTGAGGGGGAGTTATGTTCCCACTGGTTTTCCTCTTTTATCTTTCTCATTCATTGTACATGGGTACCTAAAATGGCCTTATTTTCTGACTCATCCATCTGCATCATACTCACCTAAGTTATGCTTATAAAGTTGTACATGCACATTAACGTAACATAAATCACACTTAGCTTTGTTAGCTTTAGTGCTTGCATAAGGGTGTACACATGAAAACTAGCATAGCATAACCACACTTAGCTTAGTTAGCTGCCCTTGATGGTGGGAATGCAAATTAACATAACAGCACACTTAGCATTAGTAGTTTTAGTTAGCTTTAGTGCCTACATGCATTTAAGCTTAAATTATTTTCTTTATGTATTGATTCATTCATCACTATTTAACATATGAAATTCATTCTCTCTTCCAATTTTTCTTCTAATTTTTGCAAGGTTATGCAATATTATTCAAATAGGTACTTACCTCAGGCATGTTCTAGTAATTTAAAAAACCTAATGTGCTTCACAAGCATGTGGGTTCATTCTAGTCAATGATAATGATGAGTTTTGGTATCAACATCATGTGCTTCTTTCCATAAATATCCACAAAATTATTTTTATTTATAAAAATTGTTAGCCATATTGAGGGAATGTATATTTAAACTTCACGTATGAACTAAACTCATGGAGACATCCATCACATGATGTGATATGTGTTGCAATTCATGCTTGAATTATCCCAATAAATCGATGTATGAGAAAATGTTTTCATTTGATGCATAACCTCTCTTAGTGGTATCTTAATACATGGATGAATCCTGATTGTGTAAATATGATCATCTCCGTTGCAGTATGCCATCTTCTCAATATAATCTAAGATCTTGGAAATTCATACCACATCCCTAACTCATATCAAGATTGCATTCCCTATAGTAGTTGTGGAATCAATCACTACTACAACATATAGACCATGTATCAAAGTAAATATATTCTTTGTATGACTATAGATATGAGACCCGGGAGTGATACTCCTAACTCTCTTCACATTAAAAATGCTTAATTTTGGAAACTATGAGCTTTATGTGTGCCGGTGAGAGATCTTGATCCTCGTCAGGAATGGCCTGGGGGCATTAATTATTGCCAGTTTGATGGAATGACATCAAATGTAGATAGGAAACTTGATAAAGAATAAGGTATGTGTGACTTTCTAGTTATCTATGACCCACATGGATATGCAATATGTAGTTATGATCAATGGATTTGTTTTTTATCAGGATTTTTATTAAGTAAATTCAATTTTTTTTGTGGTTGTTTCTACAATTTTTGACTTTTGATTACTCATGGCTTTGTGAACCAAAATGTAATTTGAATCAAATTTTATATTAACACTATTTATGATATTTTTTGTTTAATAGAGACATTAAATGACATGTTTATATTAGTTGTCTTATATTTATGAAAAGAGATGTATATTTATGACTCGATGATTTTATAGATGAGTACATTTGATGGTGGTTTCTATGTTTTTGGGCTATGTATACATGAACATGCATGAATATCAATCGTTAATGAAACTAGAATGCTTTCAATGTGTAATAATGGAATGATATCAGTGACAAAATTTAGCTTGCATACATGGATACTCATGATATTCATGATGACCTAACCTTAATGTATAACAAAAGTATAATGTAACTATTCAATTGTGTTTCTATTGAGTTAAAAATATGCATATAAGGACCAAATGTGAATGTTTATATTTTGTCCAACACACCCTATGATTTGGGAAATGTTTTTGATGGTAGTTACAATAAATATATTTGATTTATGGTGGCCATATGATAATCATGAGGTGAAAATTACTTGTGTGATCTATTATTGGGCATGTCATGACTTCAAGTTTGTTGTTATGATGAGTGAGTGTCTTTAATAAGGCAACACTCATGGGCTTATAGGTCAATTTGATTATAGATATAGTGGGAGCCCATGTATATGGAGAATATTGGTAAAAATATCATAAAATTAGTCAAACAAGATTTGACTTGATCCCTAGTTTTGTATTACCTACTATATATCATGAGAAGCCTTGGGGAGGAAAATTAAAATGATTCCATGACACAACGATTTCTACCAAAACATGGATTGTGGTAGAGCTACCCACATTTCCATGGAATTTTGATGATGCATACTAAAATAAATACATGTGACTGTTTAACACTTTACCATGATTTTTGACATCCAAAATTATAGTCTTATCAAATAATCCTTTGCCATGGTGAGCGAGACCATTCAAGCACCAAGAGGGATTGCTAGTGGTTATGAATGGTAGAGTGTGAATAAAATGGTGGATTATGGGCATTGCATACAACTTGATTATGTTAAATTTATGTGAACCTATCTTCATGAAATAAAAGAGCATGCAACATATTAATGTTATGTTAACTTGCTTCCTAATATTGCAATATGAAATATTTTATTTTAGAACTTCATTTACTATCTGCAGACAATTTAATATTTCGAGTACTTCCTAATATGTATACATCCTCGCATTCTCATACTAAGATATTATGTTAAGAGTATTTTTCGTGTGATGGGAGTCTACTTTTGTGCATCTAGTAATTATAAATTAAAAATAAAAATATTCAGTAAATATATACACATAATAATTAAATATTTTACATCAATAATAATTAATTAAAGAGAAGTTGTTTATAAACAAATTTAGGTGCATATGCACCTAGATATGTTAGTGACTACATGCATTTAATATTAAATTGATGTACGTTATTGAAATTAAATAGACTAAAAGAAGGATTTTTGGATCATTGCATTATTATCTAAATTATGGAAAATATTAAGATATTTTTAAAAGCAATATGAGGTATAAAACACTTTTCAGAGCTATTAAAGCCAGGAATGATAACTTTGAATTGTGGAAAATAAACTAGTACAAGATTAGTGGCTAAAGGCTTGGTGTGCCTTCAAATCAAAGGTTAAAGGATTTAGTTTAAAAGAACAATCAATGTTAACATTGTGTTCTTCTTTTCTCTAATCAATATCCACCTGGAAAGAATTTTTAATATATAATAATTGTTCGCCACATTGAGGAAAGTTTCACTAATTCATAAATGAAATAAACTCATTAGTTTCCAATTTCCTCGCAAATGGATAAACACCATTGGGTTCATTTGTAAAAATGATTATTTTCCTTAATGTCACTCCATAGAACAATCAACACACATCTATATAAAATCATCTCCACTTTTATTTCGTACATGACAACTAAGAACTATGTGAGTTGCTAAATTCAAATAATAGTTGAAACATGGAATGAGATGGGAATAAAATGAAAAATCATGAAGCACTTTATTCATCATCACTTAATCATCTGATATCACTAGTGCCATGCATGGTGAATTCCTCATTTTGGTAGTGTCATTCCATAAGAAAGAAAATCATTAGTGAAAGCATCAAACTTTTACATTCCATCCAAACATTTCAAAAATCACACCTCTATATGTCTAAGGCAAATTATGCAACTATGGTGTATACTACTCTAATTCCGTTAAAAATTAGAAGTTAAATGTACTAAATATTGAATAACCTTCTATTATGCTCTATCCTATCATCATACTCTCGAGGCACATCCTCATCTAAGGGTATAAAATAAGTCAACATAATGGAATTTTTCCCATCCTCCATTTTCATCTAACAACTTATTAAACATTTTCTCAAATTGTCAACATAACATTGTAATAAATAATTTCTTCATAACCTTAGTAATTCCCTAAGGGAAAATATTTTTCAATTGTAACAAAATTGTGTTATTTAGAATAAAATACCCACAATACTAAAAATAAAAATAGTGTTAAAATCAACCTAAACATCACTTAAGTAATAATGTTTTTAGTGTCTTCCAACATTGGGTGTTAGAAAATTTGGCCCCACCATCATCCCAATTAGATTGCGACACTAATAGCTACCTCAATAGTAGAGGAGCAGATGTGTACATGGAACTTACCATGCACCCTTGGTTAATGATGGCTTTGACCCTGGGATAGGATACTAATGAAGTGTAGAAATTATATGCTCTAAGCATGCATATGTCCTAGATCCAGTCTATTCACACTATTTAACTTATGCGAGATACCGAATCTCTTCCACTTGTTAATATTTTATGGAAAATTCTAATTGCACACACATGTAAAGCAAGTAATAAAAATCGCACATAAATACGCTTTTAACCGGGGAAAGCCTCAAGCCGAAAACCCCAACTATATATTACGTATCAAGGGAATCATAAGGAGTAACCTCATAAAAATCTTATCAAGCTCTCATTACAGCATAATCGTCATACACTAATCAGAACAATCTTGCAAATCCATGACCGACCTTGCCTCCCGCTAGCCCGCCCACTACGATAAATCCCCGTCAAGAATAGCCTTAAATGAATTCAAATTTACCTCTTGTCTGATCACAGAATCAGCTGGCAACTCATTTGTGATGCAATCAATGCATCACTATAGTCACAATAGATAGTCCATCTTTCCCTTTCACCTATCTCTCCACTGGGACTTCCACCGAAACTACCATGCAGAGTTAATCAAGTTGTATTGTCTGGCCTTGAATAATGATATTTGTGAATTAATTAACTAATTAATTCACTCCACCTAATTAGTGTATCAATCATGAGATCAGATACAACTAGCTCAACGATTTCCAACTAATTAAAATCCAAATACAACTCCATAACTACTTCTTCCAACTTTGTCATAACTCACAGCTCTGAGTTCTAACTTAGCCCCATGCATTAGCTCCAAGAACTCCTGGGGAATCATGAATTTCATTCCACTAATGTGCCACATCCGTGTACTAAAAAAAGTGCCTAAGAATAAGTTGTTGTTGAAGTTTGATTATTATTAAGAGATACACATCGACATGCATCTATTTTTAGATCAACGATCTAAATAGAATTTTCCCACATTTTAAAAATATAATTCCCCATCTATTTTTCCAACTTGATCAACCATCCACAAATAGCATCCGCAACTTCGAAATATGATCATCATGTCTAAAATAATATTTAAATAAAATAGATACCCCAGGCTAAAATAGTCATGCAAACTCACTTAGTGAAGGCCACCTGCTTTTACCAAGCCTATAATCTTTGAATTCAACACTCCCTCTCAACAAGATAGGATTATTCCACTCATCCGCTTCTATGAAATTAATTTGCTCCCAGAGCACCTTCATCATAATATCTACTGGGACACCTCTCCATAGGAATGTATCAGCTTAAAACATCTACACATAATCTCTGATATGATGATACCGGATATCAATATGTTTAGATATATTGTGAAACATTGTGATTAATCGAGAGTTTAACGCAACTCACACTACAATGTATCACTATGGGATCTAAATGTAGAACCTAACAAACTAACCGCACTTTCCCATCCATAACCTCACATGCAGCCACTACGCTATGTATTCGCTCTCATTTCGAATTGAGTGCTATGATATTTGTTTCCTGCTATACTAAGAAATCGTTCGTAGATCCGACACTCAAAATCCCTCCCGATGTGCTCTTTCTTCTCGTTGGGCTTCCCCGCCCACCCATCCGTAGAATGCAACTTCACTCCCCATCCGTCCGCTCTACCATAAACCATACTCGCATGTGCCCCCGATATATCTCGTGACATGCTTGGCCACCTTCCAAAAGAGCTTGGTAGGTTTAACCATCACTTGTGAAAGGTCACCTGACACGAAATCTGGTCCCGCATTGATTAAATACATGAGCGAATCCACCAACTGCTCATGCTGGCATCCACTACCTCTGCGAATGTAGCATCCTCTTCCTATTTTCCTGTGAGGAGGCTGTCGATAGGCCAGGTCCTTGCATGTGAAACTTCTCCAAGATTCTTCCAGTATGCGCCTTTACCTTGAGACACAAACAAGCCATCTTTCCACACATATTTCCAATCTAAGGGAAATAATGGTTAGCTCACCCCACGTAAACCTTGAAAGATCTCATTTTAAAGGAATGTGTAACAACTGTCACCTGTTAGTATTAAATCTATCAACATAAAGTACAACATTCAAAGCTTACCCTCCACCCTCACCCAGTACACAAGTCATCCGCTCACTCTGCTGGTGGAAGCCGTGTCCAAGAGAAGTAGTTGCTAATCCAGTGTGCATGGGCACGCAAAGCTGAGCCACCATACAACGCTCTTTGTTCCCGCACACATGTGAATCGCCGCCGAAGATCTAAACCTCAAGATGTCGCTAATACATCTCTTCCTCAATGATCCATTAAGGAACGTAGTCTTCACATCCATTTGATGAATGCCAACCCATTTAAGGGCCGAGAGAGAGTAAGGATGGTTCGTATGGAAGAATACCATGCGACATGGGCAAAGGTTTCTTCATAGTCAATCCTCAATCTCAGGAGAAGCCCCATGCAAGAAATCTTGCCCGTACTTCGACACTCATCAGATACCTTTGTAGATCCATCTGTCCTGGCTAACACTTTTCCACCGCCTTTGGAACAATCTGAGCATGTTTGACAATTCTGAGTCATACTCCACCATAGCACTATACCCAAGGGCTCCCGCATCATTTCTTCAAAAGAAGATGGATGTGACAATACACTTACCTCATAGAGCCATGTATCCACTGAGACTACGTGACTGCCTCGTCTCCGCACTCGTGATGTAGGGACTCCACATCTCCAGCCACGGCTTCTGCCTCAGCTCAGGTACGCTTCCTCGCCTCACGCATGCTTCTGAATGCAGAAGGAGGACTCCACTCACATGACCTCCTCCTATGGCTAATCCACATGGCCAGAGGTTCATCGTTGGGAACAGAAAGCTCCTCCGCATGCAAGTGTAGCTCCCTCCTGCTGCATACAACTGCTTTTGCCACCTCAATGAATTTTATATCCCACAGACAACAATAATCTAATCATTCGTAAAATACACATGATAGCTAGGCATTTCTGTACCCTAAAAATATCCCAACTTCTAGAGGCCTGCCTCCAGCTTTCCAAGGCTCTTCGTCACATGAATGTGTAAACAGTGAGGAAAAAATCTTCAAATATAAAATGATTGTGTTTTTACTCAAAGAAATCTTTCCCCCGTGTGTACCCATGCCAGTACTCTATGAGGACAAGCAGTGATAAACCATGTTGTTGTATGCTTCATCTACAAGTGCATTGGTAGGTCTGTCATGCAAGATTGCTTAAAAGACTCATGATCGTGTTTTTAGCTTATTTTCATAATCTCCATTCCCTATGAGCTATGAGTCTCTTTCACTCCTTCTTTCTACAGTAAGTCTATGAATTTTCCAGATGTATCACCACCATTATCATCAGAGCTTTCTACTCTGTTTCCCCTAACTCCTTCTCCACCAATTCCTGAACTCACAACTTTGAGAACGTTTCACCTTCTTCAGATGAAGAAGATCCAAGAACATCTACTGGAATAACTATCAACAAATATAACACACATGTTTTGTTGTTAGCAACCGAGAAAAGTCCACACACGTCTGTGAATTCTCTCCAGATCATCAAAGATGTTTCTCTAGGCAGGGTTTCAACTTAAATTATAAGAGACCCTGGAAATTCATCTCGATCGCAAGAGTACCCGGGGAAGTCCAGTACCTGCACCTTCAAAGTGTCATGGTGAAGATGGCCTTAATTCGTGCCATAATTCACCTCTCATCCCATTACCACTTTCCTCTTACTGCCCACTATCAGAGGCACAAATGACTTCACTCAAACTTGTAGAGATTCTTAATTCAAACCCCTATCTTCTTGGTTTTACCCATTGTTTTATGCCGAAGGAAGGATTTCTCCTCACTAAAAATCAGCGTTGGCACCCGCCTTCCAGCATTTATACCGAGACCAAGTTCTTCTCTACCTAGAACACGCATGACATTCTTCAACAAGAATGGATTACGACTTCTCAAAGGTAATGGCTGTCCTAATGTGACGACCGTAATTGCAAGACGTTCGCCATCTCTATATGCATTTGGAGGTCCTTATCCTCCAAGTCACTAAATACCTTTGTCTCCTGCCATGGAAAGACACACCACTATCAAGATACCACACCGACATCCCATACAGCTTCTGAACCAAGCATGCATCAAGGAGAACAAAGTCTAAAATTCAGAGGCTAAGGCCTCTAGGCCGTTGCATCCAACAACCTTCTTGTCTTTCTTCTCTGGGACATGCTGAAGGGCACGTCCATTGTCAGATGTTGTTGGATTTCACTTTGCAATAAATCCACTTTTCTAACACGCATCGTATTTTGAAGGATGCTCTCCCCTTCCCTTCTGATTTGCAGCTGCTTGGCCTGTCATGACATCTTCATTCTTCAATGAAGAAATTATCCCCACCACCTATCTCCTGCAGGACAAGATCCGACTACAAAGTCATTCCCATCCTGGCATTGGCCCGTTGACAGAGTCTTCTTTGTAGCTATGCCAATCTTCGAAAGCTCAGAGAGCCAAGTCACCAAGTCTTCATCAACAAGAACTCCCCACACTTCCAGTTCATCCTTGCAAATGGGAAAAACTTCTGTGAGGTATTCCCTGGAATACCGTCACCTTTCTCCATTTTTATTTTTCGATCTTATTCTAGTTTTTCAACTTCCTCCTACTACTTCTACTTTGGAATAAATTTGTCAAAGCCTTCCACATTAATAATGGAGTGATTTCCGTGAAGGTTGACACAATATGGTCCTTCACTCCTTCCAACAAGTAATCCTTCTCGTCTTTGTCGTCTTCTTTTTCCATGCGTCAAGTAATGCAAAGATCAGCTAGATCCCGACTTAGGAACATCACTATCGATGAACTCCTTCACTCCATTATCCTCCAAAGATCGTCTTCCATCCTACGATCCTTCCAGGCTATGTTATTCGAGCTCCATCATGGGCATACTCCAATCTCAACCCGTTGAAAGATATTTCAATGTACTTGACTTCATCAGCACCTTCTGAAAATTCATCAAAGACAAACTCACTTTACAATTGTGTAATCTTCAATCAACAATGCCTGATATCAGATGTATATTTATATGCAGTTCTAAGGATGCATATGTCCTAGATCCACCCTGATCTTACACTATTTAACTTTTATGAAAGATATCAATCTATTCTACTTGTTAATTTTTAAGGAAAATTTAATTTCACACACATGTAAAGCATAAATAAAAACAATCGCACATAACACAGCTTTTGTGTGACCTGAAAGCCTGCTTCGGAAACCCCAAATATATATTAGTGTATCATGAATCATATGAGGTCTCATATACAAAGTTTATCAAGCTCTCAATATGACAATCTTCATACACTAATATGAAAAAATCTTGCAAATCCATGCACCGATCTTTGCCTCCCGCCATTCGCCTCCACGATGGAATCCATGCCGAAAATAGCTCTGGCTGAATTTTAATTACTCTTGCCTGACTACAACTCTCATTGGCAACTCCAATGTGTGTGATGCAATCAATGCATCACTATAGTCACAACAGACAGTCCATCTTGCCCTTTCACCTATTCCCTCCACTGGTCTCCACCGAAACCGCCATGACTGAAGGTATCAAGTTGATTACCTGCATGAATAATGAGTTATTATTTAATTAATTTTAACTGAATTAAATCACCACACTCACTTAGTGTATCACCCTCGCTAGACTAGATAAGCAACTAGCTCAATTGATTCTAACTAATTTACACTTAATACAACTCCATAACTACTTCTTCCAACTCCAGGTCATAACTCGCCACTTGAATGGTAGAACTAGCCTTCCACGCATTAGCTCCAAGAACCCTTGGGAATCGTTGCAATCCTCATTCCACTAATGTGCCACATCTCACCGAAACAAAGTGCTCCAAGAGAATAAGTTTGATAATAGTGTCCGACTATTATTAAGAGCTAATAATAATTTATTACGTATCTATTTTTAGATCAACACTATAAATAATTTTCCCAATATTATAAAATAGAATTTCATCTATTTTTCCAACTGATCACCATCCGCCAAATAGCATCCGCAACTCTTCAAAGGATCATCATGTCTAAAAATGGGGACATAGTCTAAAAATAGATTGTTAAAAATAGCTCATGTCTACCTTAGTGAAGGCTAATTTTCTTACTAAGTCAACATTCGTTGAATCTCAACGTGAAGGAGAATAATACACTTATTGGAATTTTTTTCATTAGATTACGGTACCTGATAGGAACTGAAAAAAAAACATACAAGTGAGAAGTATGATGATGAGATTTTTAGGCATGATGCATTGGCTATGGTTGTGGGGGTTTATGGATTTCCAACACTTCATTATCACTCTACTAAGGATTGTGATCACATAGCATAAAATGGCATCTCCATCACCCTCCATTTACACAACAAGCACTAGAGGAATATAAAAAATTAGCATTTATAATTAGAGAAGCGTGAGCCATAATGATTGAGGCAAACATGGACTGAGGGGTGCCAATTCAGTTTAAGGGAGCGTAATACGTAAAGAAATAGAAGGTATGCAGATATGGGGGTGAAACACTAATAGAAGAGAAGCATAAGGAGTCAAACTAACACAAGCTAGGTATCGAGGCAGGGAACACCCCCCATATGAAAGACTCATAAGAAGCCACCTCTAGAAGGACTCAAACTAGAGGTTGCAATGTAGAGGCACATCGCATAACATCTGGTTTTTTCTAAGACACAAGGCCACCAATGTTCATAACGTTAGATAAGATTTGAGGATATTGCCCATAAGCATAGTTGCCACCGTCAGCAAGCATTGTAGGAGGGGGAGAGGGGGGAGGTCTGAGACAGATCACATCATCCCAAATACAAAGTCAGTCCACCAAATATTATTTTAAACCTCAACGTATACATGGATACAAAGACATATGATATCATATAAATTTTCTTCAAAGAAGAACAACTCCAATGCAGAAGTATTAAGTAAAAAGCATACAAATAACTCAACGAAAAATAGTAACTACAAAGCCATCCAAGGTTTAAAGCATGCTCCAAAGGAAAATCAAGAAACAAAATTAGAGAAATGAAAACAAGGGTTTTCTGATGAGGAGTTCCACCTCTAACATTAGAAAACTTAAATTGGATTGTTTTAGCTTTCTACATCATAATATCAGGATTATGACAACTAAATTTAAAATTGTTCTATTTTATTTCTACATAAGGTGGCAAAGGGTAAGCTAAATTTAAAAGTATTCTATTTTATTTCTACTAAAATTAGTAATTGTAAAAACAAACTATTTCAATACTATTTTGTTTTATTTAACAATTTAATAATAACATTATTCATTTTTAAAATATTTAAATAACTTTTAAAATATTTGATTTTATAAAAATAAAACTATAATATGTCCAATTTTACAATGTGATTTTACACCTGTTTTTGTAATCGTGCATACCTACCCTTTAATGCTCCAGTTTTTACTAACCTGTTTTTGTGTATACCTACCCATTAATGAATTTAAACAGGTCAACTCCAAAGGGAAAGACAATCTTCTCATTGGGCCCACTAAATGCATGTTAGAGAGGATTTCAAGTTATTGTGGTACACATCCAATGTTGAAAACATCAAATGTCCAATGGTTACCAGAACAACCAGACTTATCAAAGATTCCTGAGAACCCACATGTTATGGAACATGCTGAGCAAATCTCAAAGGTGGAACTCACTTAGAGCATATATTTAAAACTGGTAAACACACAAGTGATAAAGTGCACAGAATATTAGATTAATAATAATCAATATCCTCAGTAAATGAGTATTTTCAAAAGTAAAATATATTTAGGGTGATAAAGAAAAATGATATGAATTCTAAAAGGCAGTGTGGTTATTTAAGCCTCATTAACCTTGAAATATAAAGAATATATGAATCTACTAACCTAATTCAAATAAGGAAATGGCTCTCTTATATATCTTATGTGCCATTTTGATGATTTGTTTAAATCCTGATTATCTGATCTTGTAACTCTGTATGACAAAGTGTGACAAAGTACAGAAAGAAAAACAAAACAAACAGTTGGAAAACTATTTTATGAGAGAACAATAAAATCTTACACCAAAAGCATCGTATTAATATTTTTTTCTTAGATGGGGATGCCTATTTTCACTTTAAAATGAAACATGAAGTCATTTTTTTGAAAAACAAAAATTTAAATTTGGTTAAATTAAATTGAAATGATTAAAATGAAAATTAATATTTAATAGGTATAGATGGTAATTCTAATTGAAATAATTATTTTATGAAATATTATATGATCAATGAAATTCCAAAATCTAATTTTTACCGAAATCAATAATAATAAAAAAAACTAATATTTTAATAATGTTAGATCAAGATTTTGCATCCATAATTTAGATTAATGAAATTATTAGTATCTATTTTCGAACTATCGCAGTTCATCATCAAGACAAGGTGAAAAAGATGATTGATTTTAGCTTAGTAAGAGTATGCATCATTGCCCAATAGATAATCGTTAAAATCTAGCCAAAGTAAAACCTAGCTCTAAAACTAGTTGTTAAAAAGTAGCCATTATTAGTTAGAGAAATTAATTACAAACGTTAATAAATAATAAATAAACAAATAGAAGAGAGAATATAAGAGATGAGAAGTGTTATTTTATTCCATCTCTACTCAATTTCCACCTGAGATTCTTAGCATGTCTCTCATCTAATAGTTTCTATGGTGGAAGTGATCACCTCAGAAATGACTTTGATGACATGGCACGATGCTGACATAGCCACGCTGGAAGCAGGTGTGGATCTATCAGCCCTATACCCGTTGGCTCTGGATTCTATGTCTAATACCTCACTATCATATAGAGGTGCACCACGTAACATGGAACCAAATACTGTCTTTGTTCACAGGTCACTATGAACCCAGTGAGTTTGACAGCACAGTTATTTGTGTGAGAGCTGCACATTTATCCTTGCTTAAGGACATGAGGTCTGAACTCCGGAGGTCGGGAGATGAATTTTACATGCATTTTTCCTTTATATCATTTTGTTGTCCTAAGATCATAACCATTATTCTCATGTACATATTAAGAAGATAAGATTTCATCCCGTGAGCACACGTAGATTCTGCATAATGGGCAGCAGAGTAAAGACCAATCTGTACCTTTTTTAATTCGTGTTTCCAGTGAATCTCCATGACAACCACTTAGAGTCAGAGAAATCCCATCTCTTAACGTGTTTGAGAATAATGGTTACAGGTAGATCTGAGGGCCTTAAGGCGCTGTGCCTATAAAGGGAAAATGAAAACTTCTGGGAAGATCCTATGTCCGTGTCTACCTCGTTTATCCAGCAGGCCTGGACAAAATTTTCTCATGTCCTTAAACGTAATAATGTCTCCTCTTCTTTTCAAACCTCGTACTGCTTTTCGAAGCCGCTTAGTTCCTTCAAGCACTCATTGACCCTAAAGACATGAAGGGTGTTTATCTGGCTCCTTGTTCATATGTGGTGCCCCTATATTGGGGAAATTGTGTCGGTTTGCTGTGACAAAGAATTCAAGAGCATGTGGCACATCAAGCACACCGATCCCGCGCCGCGCTTCCGCAGCATGCGGAAATCGTGTCACCATGTAAGGTACTGAGACTCCAAATTCATCGTTAGTTTGATCTACTCCTACCATAGGGAAGTTGAGTAGCCATGATTTAGAGGCATGCTAAGAACTCAATAGGAATTGGCAAGTGGAATGAGTAAGAGCCTGACTCCCGCTCTCTCCCAAATACTTTTATATATATATATATATATATATATAACTAACTTTCCTTTCTTATTTATTTATTTATTATTAACTTGCCTTCTTTATATTCTTATTTATATTCTTGACTTATAAATTAATTCTTTTTATTAATTATATAATAAAATAAAAATGACCCTCTTTAAGAAAATATTTTTATTAAATTATAATATTATTAATTTATATATATTAATAAATATTTTTCTTTATAGCTATTCTTTAATTAAAATCATTTATTGTTATTAACCCTAAATTATTAATTTAACTAATAACTACAGTTTTTATCACTAATTTCAACTAGCTTTCAATGTGGTTGTTCACCAAATAATAATGGATCCTTACAATTCTTCATTAAGATCGATCATCTTTTCACCTTGTCTTCATGATGAATCACATTTAAATGGTCTTAAATATTCAAATTCATATTAATAATATAGTTAATCCAAAAAAGACATTTATCTAAAATATAATATTTAATTAAATTATTTAAATATTTCGCCTCATAAAAACATTCTTATAAAACTAAATTCAATTTAATCAATTAAATTATATATTAAAATAAACAAATTATTTAAAAAATCTTAATTATATATCACATAATAAAAAACCTTAAATATTAATTGGGATTAAAGGTAATAATAAGGATTGTTTTTATAAAGAAAGCACACAGTGACTTAAATCTAAGTAATATTAATATTTTGATAGGAGGTTTATCTTCTCACATGAATAATTTCGTAATATTAAATAAATGCTTTGAAGTATTATGGTATATATTTTTTAATGAAAAAAAGAAATTAGATTTTCAATAAAAATAATAAAATATTTTTTATAAATACTAAATAATTAAAATTAAAATTAATTATATATATATATATATATAATAAAATATTTAAAATCAAAATTAAAATCAAAACATTCTATGTTTGTTTTATATAGTTTAATTGGGAATTTCTTTGTTATAAAATAATATAAAACATAAGATTTCAAACTTTAAATTTGTTTTGTTTTTTGGGTTATATTTTTTAAATTATACTTTTGTAATATTTACAAACTATTTTTTAAATATATATATATATATATATATATATATATATATATATATAATTTAATTTTAATAAATTAATTGTATAAATGAAAATTTAATAAATTAATTATAATAATAAATAATTTATTTTATACCAAATCAAATTCAATCCATACTAATTAATTATATATTAAATAAGTAATAATTTAAAACCTTAATATATACTTTAAAAATACACACTAAAATTATCTAAATTTATATTAAATAAACAAATAGTTTATATCTTAATTATGTATTAAAGAATAATTTTTTTTAACATATCCCCTGATCAATTAACTAGAGGTGGAGTGAATAGTTTAAAAATCTCTCCACAAAAAGTAAAGATATAATAATAATTAATCATTAAATTAAATGTTAAAATAAACATGCTTAATTCATTAAAAACACTAACACAATGCTAATTAAAACCAAGCACATAAAGACACAGTATTAATGGGTTCACCCAAACCCCTGGGCTACGTCCACACAACAAAATGCAGAAGTGCTTATTCAAAACAAGGAGATTACATAACTACACACCTCACCCATTACAAACAATCCGTATGGATACCCTAAAAGTATAGCTAGAGAACCAAACGCCTCATGTGTCCTCTCATCAATAAAATTTAGGATGCATTAACTCCCTCTCCCAAAAACAAACCGGGCAATGCACTAGAAACTAATTCTGATTTTGTCACCACCAGATTTTTGCCTATTCTATTCAAAACAAAATCTCAACAATCTCCACTCACAACAATTAGCCTCGATGTCTCGTGTTTCCTTTTTTATTATTTTATCTCTTCTTGGGGCCAAGAGAAGCCAAACACCAACGCAAATTTCTCTAACAAACGTTTCAGGAACATGTCCGCACAATTCTCCTTTGTATGCACCTTTCGCATGGAGATTCCCCTTTCAAGCATAACCCGTCTTACAAAATGGTACTTAATGAATATGCTTTATCACTATGATAGGCCGGATTTAGCCAAATGTATTGCATCACTATCACAAAATAAATCCGATGTTGTCCCCAAGAACCTACCAACCACGTGCCAAACTTTCAACCAAACCGCCTTTGCAAGCATGCGAAGTGAATGTATTCGGCTTAAGAGGGATAAAGCAACAATACCGAGTTTGACATCCGGCCTAATAGCTCCACCCGCAAGAGTAAAGACATACCCTCTGCTACACCTTTCTCTTGATCCAAATCACCGCAACGTGACCAACATATCCGCAAACAAATTCACTAATTTTATTGTAAGTGATACAATAACTACTCAGGCCTCTCTCAGCATCAAGCACTCCATTTCACCGCCGACTCGTTGTTCTTACCCGGATTTGCCATACCGCTAACAACCCCAACTCGCATGTGAAATATCTCGCGTCAAGTACAAACCATCGCATACATCAAACATCCTACTACATTGGCATATGAATTTGAGACATATAATCCTTTTCTTCATCTGATAGATTATGCAACCCAAGAAAGCTTGAAATGGGAAGCTAAAGGACCTATTATTAGCTCTACATTATTCATACCAAATCTCAAAAGTATCTCTCGTATACTATGATAGCCACAAACTTTACCATTATTCCTCTGCCTCTCGAAAACCTCCATGCCCAAAATCAGCCTTTACGCTTCCTAGATCTTTCATATCGAATGTCCTTGCCATCCGAGTCTTCAACCTCACGATTTCATCAATGCTGTTTGCTAAAGCATATCGTCAACATAACACTAAGATAATGAACATGCCATTTTTTCAATTGCTTGAAATACACACACAATGATCATATCACCTAACATATTTCACTCAACATGAAAGAATCAAACTTCTTATACCATCGCTCGAGATGCATCGGTTTCAAAGCCATATAATGACTTTGAGCCTCGTGTGAAATTTATTATGAAGGGTTGGAACAACCTTCCATGTTCCATATAAATTTCATCTAAATTCCATGTAGAAAAGGGGCCGCACATCTAAGCTTGTTGTAACTCTAAATAAACAAAGCAACTAAAGCTAACACAATTCGAATTGTACTGAATTTTAACCACCGAGAAAAACTATGAAAGTCAATACCGCTCGAGAAAACCTTTGGTAACCAAACAAGTGCCAGGATCATTCCCTCCGTATCATCTACACCCCGTTTCTCACTTGTAAACCCATTTACACCTACGCCTTTCCGTCTTTGCAAGTTCAACCAAACATCCCATGTGCCATTCTTACTCAAGGCCATCATTTCATCCTTCATGGCTTTCCACTTGGCCACTATTCGAACCTCACTTCGATATACGAGGCTCATCATCGTTAATGGGTCACAACCGAAGTAACATAACCATCATACCTTCTGGGTGGGTCGCTTGATTCTCGTCGACCTCCTTAAAGGGTCAGCTTCGGTGCTTCCTCGATCGTCGTCTACCACCCGTAGGAACTTCGCCGACTGAAGATCTCAGACTCCTGCTTCCATGATCTAAACCTGAACCTCGTCTGTTGCTCAAACCCGTCTTCATGACTAGTATCCGAACTATGGTCATCATGACTATCATTAGAAGTGTTGTCAAACCGAATGTGCCGAAAATCAAATACATCATCCCGTTTCAATCTACTATCTCAGATTCGCAATCAAAGGTAGGAGATTCATTAAACTTTACATCTCGTTGATGATGATTTTATGTAGTAGGATCCCACACCATAACCTCTGCTCCAACACCATACCCAACAAAGGACACTTTAGATTTCTTTGATCTAACTTATTCCGCCGATGTTTAGGCACTAGAGCATATGCATCACAACCAAACACTCGGAAGCTAGAATAATCACAAGGGTGTCCTTCATACCTCTCTGCGAATCTTGCATTTCATCGTCACGATGGAGATCGGTTTACGCTATAACAAGCCGTTGCCACCGTCGTCCACACAATCCCTTCGCAAATCCAATGCTATCAAAGATACCTCATTTCCTCTAGAAGAAACTACCATGCGTTCGCCACATTTGTCAGAGAGGATAAACTCGCGGGTCTTATTGCCTCTCGATCCTCGCATCCTTGCAATAGCCGTCAAACTCTTGGAAGAACTCACCACCATTGCCGGCTCTAAACACTTTATCGTTTCTACTGCCGTTTTCTACCAATGCCATAACCTGCTTTTGAAAAATGAAAAATATCGACTTCCTTTTCAACATGTAGACCCACACTTCAGAAAAGTCATCACAATGATACAAAATACGACGAACCACCATATGACGCTCGTAGGGGCCGGGATTCAAACATACCCCAATGAATATAATCAAGTATGCCTTTACTAGCATGTTTACCGTTGTTCTTTGTTTACTTTGTTTTCCAAACAAGCAATGTTGTGCGTAAATCTAACTTTCCGCATCTTAGATTAGGAAGTAACTTAAGGACAAAATATTTAACCTCACTCATATAATCAACTTGATGTTATAGGCGAATGAACTATCATTGTGTTCGCATAATCGTATACATTAATCAATTCCCGTTCTTCCTTCTAATCAAAATGCATTTCCTACTTTCTTAGCTTTCATTACTAGTAAAAATACCTTTATAGATTTCATAACTCCACCTTGAATTACAAGCTTTTATATCCATTCGACCAAGTATCTCTAAATAAATTAGATTTTTCTTAAGTCTCAACATGTCTCACACTGCTAATCTATTGTGCCATCAAACATTTGTATTGTATACTTCCTATCCCACAATATTGCAAGTAAAATATCATTCTGATGTACACGTACGCCATCATCAGATCTATACGTCTTAAAACTATTCTCTATGAATACACATGTGGTTTGATGCACCGAATCTAACAACCAATGTTGATCATGATTTTACATATTAACAGACAACACCTCTGCCAGCTCATAACAACCAGACAACTGTGATCCGTCGCATTTGCCTTCTTTCTCTCGTCGAAGAATCCGCTTGAAGTTTGTCAGCCACGGCTTCCAAATAGCCCTTCTTCAAAATCACTTTCCCACAATGCCGCACTCTCACCTTTGTCTCTTTCCTTTAGACTTTGAACAGAGTCGCTATGTGCTTTCCCCCGAGGGAGTGTCTCTCTCGAGCGACCTCCGGCCATCATTACCGATGTAGAGGTGTCTCAGATTCGACCCTCTCCTCGTCTCTGTACTGACAACAAGGCTCCAAGCACATCGCCAAAATGGCACTCAGCTTCTCATCTTGTAGCAACCAAAACAATAATCTCCGTAAAAAAAAAAAAAAAAAAAAAAAAAATCAACTTTTTAAAATGAAGTTAATCTTAAAACACTCGCCTATGCCTTTATAAATAAGCCTTTTTTTTTAATACCGTGTGTAAATGGCAACTTAATATTCAAAATTTCTCTAAATGCCTTCAATAAAAATAAAGAATGCCTCCTTCAATTTTAAAAAATGCTCTTCTCTTAAAATCGATTTATATTAAATTACAACACTCCAAATTCCAAATCGATTTATTTGCACACACCTCTTAACTTAACAAAATCGATTTCTTTAAGAAATCACCTTTTAATTTGTATCGATTTTCAATACAATATAAATCGACTTTTATAAACCTCCTTTTATTACTATCTGATTATATTCAAAACACATCTTTAAAAGTGCCATTCTCACTAATATAGTCAGATTTATAACTCCAACCTAATTTTTCAAAACTCAAAAATCGATTTATAAAAACATCGATTTACCAAACTCCAAAACCGATTATACTGCATCTATGCTGTACACATCGATTCATTATTAAACTCCTTTAAAAATCGACTTTTTAAATCAAAAAAAAAAATTACGACTCGAGTTCATATAAATAAAACACGGCCATCTTTATCTGTACTTGATATCGGTGGCTTTCAAGAACAAACTGGTTCATGATTTTCAACTTCGACGATTCGAGTGTCACTTGGCGTCCGGGCTCCGTTTTCACTGTTTCCTCCCCACGAGGCAAATTTTTTTTATAACTTTCTTTCATAAAAGGTGGCGGATCAATATATCATCCGCCATCGCACGCCGCCGTTAATTCAACCTTCAAATGGCATTCAAAATGGCATTAAACACTGCATACACTCAATGATTCTAACTGAACCCATCACGACAAAGAATTTCCACGTTGTGTTAAAAAACATTACCAAGAATACACCCTCCACGTTAAGAAGTTAATTTCATTACGCATTCAAAGGAAAGGTTTTAAACTTCAACGATTTCAACAGATTGTCGACCCATTTAAAAAAAAAAAAAGGTTCAAACGAAATATCGACCGTGCTCAAAATGGTACTCCTAGGTTCAGATTCAACTCACTCTCGTATTTAATTGTTGAACCGGAGTACGCACTTCCACGCAGGTGCATGCACCGTCGTCCCTCTCCACCAAGAAGCTCTACGACTCCCACAGCTGCGTATTGTTTGAGCGATGCCCGTATCCAACTCATCTGGGATCTGCATACTGCCGACCGCCGCTCACCGTGCCTGCGCCCTTCAAGAACGTTCTAGATAGCGCTCAACCGCGCTCCACCTTCACGCAAAGACCCGCAATTCAAGACTCCAACACAAGCCTGATACCACTGCACTAAACACAATGAATTCATTAAACAATTAACACACAACAAGCACATAAAGACACAGCATTATCTGAACAACCTTCATACGTCCACACAACAGCATCGATAGTTTTTATTATTCAAAACAAGAGATTATATACCCATACACCCTCACTCCATTACAAACACCGTATGGATACCCGTTATATAGCCAGGAGAATCAACCCATTTACAACTTCCAACACAACTTAGGATGCATTAACTCCCTCCCAAACAACCGGAGCTAATCTTAGGAACTAATTCCTACCTTGTCACCTACCTAGATTTTTGCCTATTCTATTCAAAACAAAAGCACCCTAACAATTAATTAAGAATTATGATAGTTAAGTAGAAATATGATTTAGAATATTTTTTCCTTCATAAATTAAAATATTCTCTTCTCTTTCAAAATAATCAATGAGTCAATAGTGTTAAAATTATCCAAATCCCACAATTATGGACGTACGAGATGGAATGAGAATTAAAATTAGTCAAATATATGGCAATCAATACTTGAGTGGAGTTTTAACCTTTGTCCCATGAAATTCCATGGAATAAGTTTAAAAATCATTGGGATTCCTGTTGAAAAGGGAATGCAAGTGGGGATTACAAAGTAATATGAAACAATTTTGACAAAGAAAATCGATGAACACATTAAAACTACTTTTATTTACAAGATGGTATATATATAGTTGGATTGAGATCTAACTAATTCTAACATTATAGATAGGGAGTTGAGAAGATTTCTTAACAACCATCTATAAATCTCAAACCAAATTCAAACTTAGCATTAAGAATTATTTTCCAAGTCTCTTTCTTAATGCTTACATACGAATATGTAGCACAAATTATAATATTGATATTTTGTCCCTGCCTATAGTTTTCATCAACACTATCCACTCTCGAATCTCATAGACACCATTCTTCTTCACCGTCACACGAGCTACCACTTGGACTCCATTTAAAACACATAATCCCTCTCGACCATCATTAACGAACTTTGTAGAATTGACATTTTACTTGTAGTGGTCCAATCTTGATACTAAAGCACTCTATGGACTAACTACCATCTATCATCAAAATGCATCGAACTACACTCTTGATAGTTATATAGGTAATTTGTTTGGGTATTGAGTGCATAAACAATAATCTATACAAATTACCTTTTCTTTGTGACAATAATACTCACAAAAATAACTTGTAATTGATGTACTTGAAGCCCGAAGCATAACAAGGCCCATCAACATATAACAACCTAATCAACAAATTAGCGATACGTTCTCTCTCACAAGACGATGACTAAGAACCATCAATTTAAATTATGCTAATCTATTCATTGATTGGTTCTTTATATAAAATTTTATCAAAACATTATAAATACATAATATATCATGCTCACAACTCATGATAAATTTTCCCATCAACTTTCAATCTTAGATTAAATCCAACAATTATTCTCTCAAGCCATCTTCTTTGTCATGCTTTCATCATATATGTTGTCAATATAAACATTGTTGAAATGAGACCATCAATGAGATCAAAACTCATGATAATAATTGGTTATACTAATAAATACTAATGAAAAATCAGAATTATTGTCACATGATCACAATGCATTGTAAATCTACGAGTCAAGGCATCTAGCAAAATAATAAAACTAAAAATGTAAATCTCATTCACATCTACGTTTTCTGGATGAATCATTAAATTTGGTTACTCGAATATGTGTAGTTCATTTAGCTTATCGATGGCATTGTTAGAGGGGTTAAATTTTATCGACACTAATGTATATCTTAATGCTCCATCATACAATCTGGGATGGAAGGATTGGACCATGCGGATGGGATTCGAATTCTGGATCGTGCTCGCCAATAGGGTTTGTCCTTGAGGAATGAATTTTGGTGACATCATTTCTAGGGATTAATTTCGAAGGCATGGACTTCAAAGGAAGTCATAGGGGTACATTCTGCAAACCATTTGACGGAGGTGAACTCCGTTGGCCCCTAGGTCCAAATACACATGCTCTTTCCTCACCAGATCTAGTGCCTGGGAGGGCACATGGCAACAAGTGGTTTCTAATCTCCACATCTATTGGTGACCCTGAGGGTGTATCCTCCCTAAATCATTCTCATTTTATCAATCTCAATTAAGCCTCCCAATCTACCCCGAATCCCATTATATCTAACTCTAACATCTTATATTTCTACAACATCTTCCAACTAATGGTTTCACACACTCCACAATCCTCTCGTGAGCCACCGTAGTAAAATGAAGAATATGGGAGCCCTGCCATAATTCTTTCTCAACTTCTTACCCTTTTATGTAAGTGAGTGGTGTAATTTCTAGGTATTGCAACATAATCATCTTACGATATTAGAAAGAGTTTGTGGGGATTGGGAAGACTCTTTGTCATCTCCGAGCTCCTTCAGATGGGGATGAAAACACAAATCAGGAAATATATTCTATGGCGGACAAACACAAACTATAGGAAATCTATTCTATGGATGACAAACGCAAACTATGAAATGAAAAAAAAATTTACTCTTTGATTACATATTGGGCCCTCCCTTAAGGAGTTCCCTAATGTCTAGGCCCCTAATACTAGCAAAGAAAATTAATTTCGCACACCAAAAACTATTTTTCATTCACAAATATGGTACACATATATACTTGGGTTGAGATCCAAATTAATTTTAAATATTTAGAGATAAGAGATTGAAAATATCTCTCTAACACTCCAACTATAAATCTCAAACCAAATCCATACTTGGCTTGAATGGTATTATCTCCAAGTGTTTATTGGAGCATAGAGAAGGTGTTGAAGGTTTATAAAGTTGAGAGGAAGAGTTTGAAAAAATAAAATCTTACCCACTAGTGAAAAAAAAAGATGAATCATCAAAGTGGGTTTCTAATAGTAATTTCTAGGAAAAAAAAAAACATCTCATGGCTACCAAAGCCACTAAATCCAATCCATCGTTGTTGAGAATAGTAAATCTTAAAATATGATTTCTAATTAAAGGTAATAAAATAAACCCAAGCTCTAAAAGGGGAAGCATTAATGTTGTTACAGTTTGAAGAGCAATACACTTAGAGGGGAGGTCATTGAGGGATTGTATTGGTAGAGAAGTGACTCATTTGTGTACAACTAGTTGGGAAGGAATCCAAAAAATTTGTGGAAGTCCTAGCCTAGTGAATAAAGGGGTGGTGCCGTAAAATTTCTAAGAACCTAAGACCTTCCCTTGGAGGGTAACATGTTTAAGGAAGGGGCTGCATAATTTTAGAAAAATAACATGAATAATTGGGCCTATTTTTGGTGGAAAGGTACATCCTTCTTCTGTACGTAAGAAAATTTGAAATAATTCTTTTCATTTATTTTCATTCATATGTTGTTTGTTATGTTCTTTATTATATAGGGCTATCGATGTGTGTGTGTGTGTGTGTGTGTTCATGCAAGAGTGTTTCCAAAGATGTCATTTTCGTAAGTGTAGAAACTTGATTTATTAATGAGTATCAAATTAAAATATATTTCTTTGGCTCATAACAAACTCTCAAAATGTGAGATAATAAGTTTAGAGGAGTTGTCTAACAAGCATAGCCCCATGGAACATCTAATGAGTTGAAGTATTATTAATGTTGGTTCCATGAGTCACACATTTCATATCAAGAAGGAACCATTAGATCCATGCAATGGTTGGCTCATATCATATATTTGAATATATGTACCTTGAAGACAAAAAATCTAAGTACCATTCAACTGCAATGGTGTCTAACGAAGAACCTCAAACATGTATGTGTTTCCATGAGTTTGTTAGGATCACACTACTTAAAAGCAATTTAGTGGTGTAACTAATACCAAGATGAGTTGAAGATGCATTGAACTTCCTTAGTCGACAAATAGTCCATTGGATGTGAAACCAATGTGTATCACAGTATGGTGGGTTCATAACCAAATCACATGGAGTTAAATGAACCCTCCTCGTTTGTGATAGGGTTGGGTAATCTCCCAATAAAGGGAAATAGAGCAGAAAGTTTTCATTTGACGCATAACACTTCTCAAAGGGTATCTTAATATCGATAAATATTTTAACATTGGAAATAAGGAGCATTATGTCGTGGTATGCCATCTTCTCAATTCAATCTCAGATCTTGAAAATAATAGCACATCCTTGACTCATATCAAGATTGTGTCCTTTAGTGGTTGTGGGTCAAACTAGTGAAATATATAGATCCATACCACTTAGTAATCTTCGAGCAATATATGCTTTTACTTCTACCAGGAAATGAGACTTAGTGTGATACTTTCAACTCTAATTTTTTTACAAGAAACCTTGGGGCATGGATCTCCTCTCCACAAAATATTATTCCACCTTCCTTGTAGGCTGAATTACCGTGCACTGATGTAACACACCATCGTGGCATTTTTATTCTTGGGTGGTATCCCCTTTCCTGAAGTTTCAAGAGGGGTTTTTTCTCGCAGGTTTTTTCAACAGGGAAATTTGGATGAGAATGAATAATGTGGTCTGTTTTCACATTTATACTCTCACTACAACCTAGAATTGTTCTAGAATTAGGGGTATGAAAGGGACCTCTCATCCTCCCCAATACTATTATCGATGGATACTTAAATCTTATCTTGTCAAGGAGATAAGTTTTGGGGCCCAAAATCCAAAATGGATCCTCAGTTGACTTTTTCTATTTCACTTCTAAATCTCATAGATGTGGAACATGTTAAGCTTATGCCTACTTGGGTGAAAAACTACAAAGAGAAGGATGGTTGTTGGGCCACTAAATGGTCATTATTATCACCACTTTTAACGTCTATTTCATCCATTTATACCATTCTTTACTATTTATTTCTATAATTTGTCATTTTAATTCCCCATTTATAATATTATACTTATGATCAATTAATACTTATTCTCCTTTTATTTTAATAAATTGGTAATTATTATGCATGATTTTGTAAAATATGGTTTATTAATTCGTTATAACATCACTTGTTTTCTTTAGTCAAGCACTTTCCATATTGGAACTTCATCTGTAACTAATAACTCATAACTTATCAAGATAAAAGTGACGGGGTTTTGTGGTGGAGATTTCGTATACCAGATGAACCTTGAAAATCTGAAAGACATGGGTTTTGTGCAAAACTGATCCATTCAAGCCATGATAATCTTTCCTAAATTCCACTGGATGAGAGAAACAATGTTCTATGAAGGCATTTTTCTTAGATTTGTTTTGGTGGTCATTTTCCAAATTCTTCCACTAAAATAATTTATCTAATTTATTCTAGTTGAATCAGATAGAAAGATATTTCGTATGTATTACTTAATCAAATTGTTGTAGAAAATCTACAATTGTAATGGTAAATCATTTTGTAATCAATTTAGTTGTGTTTCCCTTTGTTTCAGGGTATTTAAATACAAAAAAAATATCAAAGAGAGGGAACAAACTAGATTGCTGATTCAGAATGCCTGAAAAATTGTCGGGTAGAGGCTGAATAATCGTTGAACTTGAGAAAATATAAGAGCTTCATTATATTGTAATTATTTCTTAGATATTTTAATGAAGGAAGTTATCCATTAAGTTCTGTACGTATGTTACTTGTAACTGATTTGAATTATTTCTCAAGGCAACTGAGTCTGGGAGTTGGGCCAACTACTCGACGAGGTGTTGCCTTGAAATCTGTGTTGTGTTGTTGCGTGCTTGTTTATTTGAATTTCAATTGTTGTTATTTAAAGTAAATTTCATTTTTCATCAAGTAATTTTTTTGCTTGTTGCATTTTCCATATTTGTTGTTTCCTAATTTCTAGATTTATTAACTGATATTCTATATTAACATTTGAATTATGTTGGGTGAAATAGGTTAAATTTAAAATTCATCAAGGTATGATTTAATTCGCATTGATTCAAGTCGTGTGACTATCATAATTATTTTCCTATCATTTACTTTATTTTTTTTATGTTTAGTATTGTTTTTCAAGCCCATATTTTATTTCTTTCGAATGAGCTGAGTAGTGTAGAACATAATAATGTAGAATAAATGTTAATCATATTTTTTTGCATATATTTTGTCGATTTCCTTCAAGAAAAAAGATGTTCTTTGATTGGATAAAACTAATGATTAGGTGATCGCTTTTTGTATCAAGCAATTAATTTTACCCGACATTTTGGCATCATAAGGAGGTTACCAAATAGCACTACCACAATACATTCAGTTGTAGATTCATACCTAATTTCGTGGTGCTTGATATTGAAGATGAAGGCAAGAACCTACGCACGCATCCCGTGGAACTGTTATGGTCAATCTCAATATTTAGGCTTAGGTCATAGCAGGCATGATTAAAAGTATGAATATTAAAGGTAGTAACCCGCTTTTTTTATCATTTTACTTAAGTAGGTATGTAAGCACCACCCATTTCACTAACCAATTATATTTAAATATTTCAAGGAGGAGACTCAAATAAACACACAAAGAACATATTCTATTTTGGGAAGAAATGACACACACCGTTACTTTTACTTTCCTATAGGTCCAGGATGAGTGACAAATACATCATTCCCCATCCACTCTACCAAAATTTATGGTTTGTACGAAGACCCAGATACATTTTATTTGAGTTTGAAGTGCTTTGTAAAGGATATGATTGTCATACTAACGATAAAAGGTTGAAATTGTTTTACTCTAAAATGAGCAACTCTCTGATTTCATGAGCTGAGTGGGAACTTCCTCGTTAAATCTGCTTTGGAATATTTGAATTTTGGAATGTATGGTGTACTTGGTTGCGGGAACTGAACACAGCGGCGTCGCAACCAAATCGCAACTACAATAAGTCGCGGCGGAAAGCTATCAAGGTGCATAAGAAGCAAGAGATATGAAGGCAGCAAAAGCATAAGCGCAACGTAGAGAAGATGGGCTATGGACATTTAAAGCAAGAATCAACTCACAAGAGAAAGGCCTAAGTTGCCGAAGAAGAACACAGAGGAACTAGCCATGGCGCGGTGAATAAATAGTAGCCACGCCGAAAGAAGGAGGGAATGGGACAGAGAGACGAAGGTAGCACTGAAGATATCATACATCATATAATAGAATCCATTCCGAGCATGATATCTCTCGTAGTTACTAGGTTTCTCTTATCTATCTTTCCGTCCTATAAGATGTTTGTGATAGATTTGTATAGATCTTTACTGTGGAAAGTGATGTAACTATGGATTTGGTTGAATATTATTAATATACTGTTATGTTACCATCTGATCTATGAGTTACATGCATGCATGATGTCTTTGCTATGATGCTTTAAAATTTTATTTACTAATACCTAGTCGATATTCTCTAATGTTCTGCGTATATATGATGTTGATGCAATCAATTCAATGTTAATCATGAGTTGTAGATCCCTCCATCACCATTGATCTCTTTCCCCCCCCGCATGCGATCGGCAAAGATGCCCTGTAGACTCGCTCTCCTAGAGTAGGTGATAATGCCGACATGGTTCTAGACTATACGGATACCCTTGTTGGCTCCAACCTCTAACCCTGGGTCTTGGCTCTGGCAGACTTGTTTCTTCGCCAACAAATGGTTTTCAAGGTTTCCGGACTTACACCTTATGAGGGGAACTAGATCATGGTATCGAGGATCTGGAAGGAGAAATACCTACGATGGTGGGATAACCATCGACAGACCAATTTGTTGTCACAAGGTGAGTTGACGAATCAAAAGGAGAGGGTGCTTAAGGATCTCGTCCTCTTCTCTGAGCCCGCTGGGGTTGATACCTACGAGACCTTCCGGGGGAGTACCTCTAGCGACCAGGAAATTGGTCAGAGATTAAAGACCGTGGCACCAGAGAGGAGCTCGCGAAGATAACCGCAAGTGGGTACACTGAGATATGGTGGCCCCGCATCGGTTGGATACCGAGTTGACTCATGCGGTAGATTTTTGGCAAGAGAGACCAATTTGGATGGATATATCAGGGAGTTCACCGTGGAGTGCTACCAATCCTTCTCGAAAGTTGAGGCCATATTTCGCTCTCGGGTTGAGAGGGAAACTACCTAAGGACTCAGGATTAAGGCCCCGATGGTGGACGAAGGGCTGACAGAGTTCCACAAATCGAGCATGGAAGCATAAATCCTCCAGTGCCGGAGGAAGGCTGCAAGGGACAACATGCTGCTGAAGGTGTAGAAGCTGGGGAGTGGGGGAATGGATGCTGAGGCCGCAAGGAAGTTGAGGGGAGCGACGTGCACATCTGGAGGGCACAGACGCCGATTGCATGTGTAGCAAGAAAGGGTGATGCTGGAGTTGAAGTGACAGAAGAAAATAGGAAGAACCAAGGAGGCGCCTCAGAGAGAGAAGTATGGATACCACCCAAGGTGTACTCCGGGAGAGGGAAGGGACTGGCTATGGGAGTAACGGTGCATGTTTCCCGCCCAAGAGAGGAAGAAGTTCATGACCACGCAGACGGAGAGAAAAAACAAGAAGGCTCCGACAGAATGGTACATCGTGATGCAATCTGTTTAAAGAGCGGTCACCATTCATCTCCAGTAGCCTCCACTTCCAGACCAGACATCATGACCCTACCTTCCTGGGTACTCTACAATCCTTGACATTTTCGTTAAGTTACAAGCATTAAGTCAGACAGACAATGTCTGCCGCATGTTGCAGCGGTGTTACTAGTAGTATTTACAGCCGGTGGTATGTCACACAACAGACTCCGGAGGGTTTATTCGGTCACCCCTTCACAAGCGAACATGGCCGGGGTTATTCACCCAAGATTCAGAATTCCTCTGGCCGGGTAACGCATGGAGCAACACCGTCTCTCGTGAAGCCATATGGAGGGGCTCTGCATTTCGCACGCAGGAAGTTAATAGAGTTCCAAACCACGCTCAGAGAGAAAGGCTCACATGGTCTATCAAGTGGTCCGAGGCCCATCCGAATCCGGCATCGACGTTGCCGGATTTTGTCCACAATTTGTTTCCCACAAACATACCGCCAGGTGGTCCGTCCAGGCTCAGGGAAATTAAGCGTAAAGAAGGGAGACTACATGGGAGCCGATGCGCTCGATTCAAGGACGAATTGGGAGAAACTGGGCCTACCCGATCGACCCAAACCATCGAGGATTGGTTCATCAAGGCTCGCTTCCCTGGACAAACCTTCCTCACCCAGCCAGAAGATTGACAACTTGTGGGACGCTTTGGAGCGTGCCATGAAGATGTAGGCCATGGCTGCCACTCCTTCGTGAATACCTGGGAGGGCCGGCCCCGTAGGATCCTTCCTTGGTAGGATTGCAACATTAGGTTGCCTACTCAGATCGAAAGCTCAAGGAGATGCAAATGAATAAGACCAACAGCCGAAAGTTTGGTGCACTCATTGCCCGGTTTGTTGTCGCCGCAACCGAGTGTCTCCGGGCTGCTTGGTGACAGTATGGGACCCCCCCACCGTCGTGGGGTCCACCCACGGGGGCATGCACACCTCATAGGTACTAGCCGGCATTAGCCTTATGGGTGGTTCCCACCTCAACTGGGAACCCAACCGCCACCGAATACCGTGAAATTTGTCTGGACGATGGGCCATCAACCTCGCATGTGCCCACTCGCGTGTGTTCAACATCTCAAACAATGCATATCAGAGTTTTGTGCTTCCAAGACCTCAACACCGAGCAAGGCATGGCTCTCGACACAGTGTGTCTGCCAACGACCTTCCACCGGGTGAATGAGGCTTCTGTAGGCCGAGGAGGGAAGATGCATGCAGGTCGCACAAGGGGTCGGGTCCGCTGGCGTTGCCAAATCAGGATCGTGAGGGTCATGTGTATTCATAGTCCTCTCCCGATGCCCATGGTGTTCCTAGTGCCGCATGAATGTCGCTGCAACAGAGGGGGGGGGGGGTTCCACCATCCGCCGCAAGGGAGAAACGGCACGACATAGGGCCACGAATCTAGTCAAATCCGAGCCACGGGACCGCAACCGCGCTGCGAACATAGCCATTGTGACAGAGGTGGTAAGAAGACAAAGGAGGACACTCGCGAGAAAGGAGCCGACGAATGGGTCCCATTAGCCTCCCCGGCCCGCTATTCAGACAGACAGCCGAAGAAGTATTTCCAAGAGGCTAAGAAAGACAATTGCCTACCGAGAGGAGCCGAAGGCTTGAGGTGCCCCCGCCGACGTATCCCAGAAGAGCCATAGGAACCTTGATTAAGGAATGGCCTCAGTTATTCCTCAAGATTGTCAATGTTGTTGCGATGCGGCAATGCCTAAAGCTGTGACAAGATGTACCTAGGGAGTACAAGACCAGGGAAACCAATGATCACAGCCTCCCCCAAGACGTCCAAATACGGTTTTTGAAGAAGCGATGAATGGGAAAAGAGTTTCGCTGAATACGTAGGTTGTGGGATTCTAGAGATCAATGACACTATTCTTGACTTAGGATCCTACATCAATATCCCGCCGCGAAGACATGGGAGGCTCTCAAGCCGGCCACTTAACCTAATCGCTCAATCTGCACCATACTATGGCAAACCAAACATTGCATCAGGCCGATCGCCCAACTCGAGGGTATCAAGGTCGACCGCGGGGTGAAGACTTACATGGATTTTGAAGTTATTGATATTATGGGAGACAAGTATTCTTTACCCTACCCCGTCACAGTGTACTCGATTGGCTTTCGAGGAATTACGCTGTCACCGACCTCAAAAAGGAGTCGATGATCTTTGAAGATGGAGAGCGGTCACTCAAACTTTGGCCCGTACGATGGCCCCAGATGAATGAAGAAGGATACCTGAGTGATGCTCGTATGTTGGACAACCTCTATCGATGATAGCAGGAAGTAGCACTATATTAACCCGACCGTGACCAAATTTCCGCTGGGCTGGCGCAAAGGTCCGTGAGTTCGAAGTTGATCTAACTAGCATAAGACTGCCAGGGAAAAGAGACCAAACACGGAGTGCCATTTCCCGAGTTCGCTGGATTGCGTAGATCCGAGGGTACCCACCATGTCGGTGTCGTCAATACCTTTATTGCAAGTGGTATCTTTGTCGAGGAAGTAGGATACCACTTTGATCGAAGGCGGTAATCCACACGTACACGTGGTGGAAAATCACCGCAACACCTCCGTCGCGATGGAAGGTGGGCGGAGGCTTTGAGGGCATGTGAATAAAGAAGATGAAGAAACTCTCATACTCGACATAGGTACAACGGGACTTCGATCCAGACTAATTCGAAAACCCGCGAGGACAGCATGGCGATAGGGTACTGAAGAGCCGTGGGGTACATCGGCATGTCCACTCTTTAGATACCATTCCCCATGCGTGGTACTTAGAAGAAGAGCGGAAAATAGGGACCGCCCCGGCCGTAAGCCGCGAGAAAATTTATGCGTGTTTTCCTTCGGACAGAGAGAGCCGTAGCCAGTGTCCCTGCATTACAATCAATCAAGGGGGTACCGGCCATGATCTTGGTGGACCTACTTTGCTGACCTTAACATTACATCCCGAGGTAAGGTACCTAGGCCGGGCTCACGATCGATGGCGACCTGCATGGATGACGACCGGGAGGACTTAAGGCACTCCGTACTTCGAGGAAAGGAAGGCGAGTGAAGTATCAAAGATGAGCCAACCACCTAGGTCGGCTTCCCGCTCGAAGACAAAGAAGTTGGAATATCTCCAGAGGATGAGAAACCAAAACTCAGTTACAGATTACCAAGGAGGATGACAAGGAAATTTTCAGCTTCTCCGGAATAGAAGACCTATTTCCTTACCGCTGCATTTGAAGGGCATCAAAGGTGACCAGGGAAATCCGTAGACAGGTTGAAACCGAACAGCCCCGTGAAGCACCGACCCTGTTCTGCTGAACTCGTGGATCAAAGAAAAGTTCAAGATGGAGATCGACAAGATGTCAGCAACAGTCTAATCTTTTCTGCGGGAAGAAGCTGAGTGGGTGAGTCCTATCACATTCAAAAGGCAGAAGGATAGTTAGAAATCCGTAGCCCCGTCGACTACCGAAGTCTCAACAATACTGCATCCATGATCTATCACTCCTTTTACTTCATGAAGTATTTGATCATATGCAATGAAGCTTACTCCTTCATTGATGTTTCTGCTATCATCAGTATTGCGGAAGAAGACAAGACGAAGACGATGTTCACCACCAAGTGGGGATCGCGCATACCACGTGATGGCTTGAAGAATGCCCGCCATGTTTTCCCGAACGTCATCGCTCGCTCTCCAGAGGAGACCCCACAAGTTCCTAGCCTACATGGACGATTGGATTGTCTGCGCTATTAAGAAGAAACATCGCCACCTTATTGCGTATCATGTTCAAGAGACGCGTGTCGCGCTGCAAATTTCCTCGAACTCGGGCTATTAGAAATGTATTTTGGTAATTCCTTTTGCATACTGCTAGGACACGTGGTGTGCAAGAAAGTGGGGTCCGCGTCGACCCCGCCAAGGTAGCAGTGATCATCCACATGGAAGCCCCGAAACGGTGAAGAATTTGAAGGGTGGCCAGTACTGCTATTATCGACTCGCTTATCCGAAATTATGCGACATCGCTCCCTTAGAAAAGTTTCAAGGAAGCCCAAGTAAGTGCGTTCCGGGGCAAGGAGGGAGTGTTGGATGGCCCTTGATGCCTTGAAGGAAAATGGTGCAATGGCGCCATTCAGTTCACCTAGATTGGGATAAGCAGTCACGGCACATTGACTCTTCTAGTATTACACCGGGGGTCACTGGTGCAACCAAGGGGAGATGACCGTTGACCACCTCTGCTTACTTTCCTACCGCAAATTGTCTAATGCCGAGTGGAATTACACCACTACCGAGCGGAGGCCTTCGCAATGATGTATTCACCTTGGGTTCCGCCGACTATCTTCAAGGAAAATTCAAGCTCTTACGGATCATTCGTGTTAAATTGGTCTGTCAAGTCATCTTGGAAGGACGGGATCTATTCCTACTTTCCAAGAATTTACCTTCTAAGTGATTGTCAAGCCCGGGAGGTCAAACATTGGACCGATCATTTATCCCTGCTGGAAATCGGGGAGAAACGATGACTTTCGATGATCGCCACCGCCGATATTTTTCGTGGTCGAGCCCTGTACCCGCCATTTGGCCGATATTGTGACTTATTTTACCATGGGGTAGTGCCCTTAAGATTACCCCGCTTCCTAAGCGCACCTAGTCGTTTAAGGCCGCCAGGTATCAACTGACAGCAGGCAAATTATACAAATTGGGTCTGATGAGGTTCTTCGCAGATGTATACTTGACCATGAGCGTGAAGTCGTAATGTGGGAATGCCACAAATGCAGCATCGGCAGGGGCGGGGGCATTGTGGGGGTGAACCCCACTCGCATTGTGCTTTTGCCGCCTATAGGTCGCATACCACGCAGATGACTTTTGTGAACAAATGCAATGTCTGCTGCCGACCTGGGAGGCTGGTATCTCACAGAACGAGCTCCCGCTTACACCTGCATGTGTCATGCCATTCATAGTGGCTACGCAATGGCCGGCCCCATAGCCCCATCGCCCGTCATTCAAGGCCCCAGACATACTTGAATCACTACCTCACTAGGTGGCCGAGGCGTGGTGGTGCAGGATTGCATGGTGTAGATAAAAGTAGACACATCTTGAACACATCATTAGCTTGGCTGGTCGCCGATGTCAACGAACAGATCAGGCACATTTCATTAACGACAAAATCAATCATATCGGATACATTCATGATTCAACATCAAAAGTAGCCCTGTACTCACCTGCAGCCAATGGTACTCTGAAGCGTTCAATAAAATCCTTGGAAAGGGCTTAACCAATCCCAGTCTGCTGATGACCGATGAGAGCAACTACTCACCGCATCTAAGGGTTTATCTGATTACAGTGAAGTGCCATCAATCGACACCGTTCCAGCTTTTCAGGTATGGCCTAGCCGCTTCTGGTCCCGATTTCACCGCACCGAGCCTTTTAATCGCCACATCCCTCAAGTTCTCGGTGGCGAGGAGTCGCCACGAGAACACCTCCACGAACCACAGAATCGGACGAGGCCCGCCGGGCCGACCTCACCGTAAGGTTCATAAGGAGCAGTAGAAAGTCGTGAGCATGACTCGCCACATCACGAATAAAAAATTCCCAGGTTGGTGGCAAGGTCCTCTTATATGACAACAACAAGTCGTAAGTTCCCCAGAAAGTTGTAGATGCACCGGCTGGGACCTCACTTCATCATCGAGATTGGAGATTCGCGAGCCGTTCGGTTGGCTCCGCCCTAGACGCGCATCGTTTTACCCGCGTGGGTGAATGGCGCATGCCCGAAAACTACCGTGAGCAAGCTCTATCAATAACCCTCGCAACCGAAAGCACCCATAGAGTAGCGTAGGCCGAATAACTCTCTCCCCGCAACTCGGGATGAGCATAGATAGTATTTTTTTGTTCATGCATAGCTCGTCAATAACCGCCTCGATCATGCGTGGACCACACCGCAACCGGACTATGGCCTGGGAGGGGCGTGTCCAGCCGTGTCATCCCCGTAGGATCCATAAACGTGTCACTGCCGCCCTAGGTCAGAGTTTATCAACATTCGCCTTTCCGCCTCCACCCACCGTTCCACCTCCACGGCCCACTCTCATCCGCTCCATCCACTCCATCTCACACTACGTCCAACCCAATCATCCGGGAACTCCTTGGTAGGGACCACCTAGGCCGAAGCTGACTCCCGTACCGCAAGTAGGGGTACCACCGGTCGACCCCGCCGGAGAACCGCGTTTCTCTCCGTCTCAACACACTCAACACGTGAGCAAGCACAAATTTCGCTATCGACTCCAACCGGCCCGCCCCGAGCCCACTATGCCTCCACAAAGCTGGCACATAGATCGGCGTGAGAGGCCGGACTTGAATATGGTCGACGCGCGCACTCAAAATACCCCGCCGCCATCGCAGCATTCTAATCGACCAGCCAAGCTGCTGGGAAACCCTTGCAGAAAGGAGGCCTGACTGTGGCACTACTGGGATCGCCAATTTAGAAACATGGGGCACATCTCGGCCGCACTTTATTTATCCGCAGCGTGGCCCAGCCAAGCCGAACGCATTCATTCTCGAATCCGCGTAAAAGGTGCGACGAGCAACATCAACAAGATTGCAGTCGCCATCGAATGGCGCGACTAGCTCACAACCGCACAGAGCAGCGTATGCGCGGCAGATAGAACAGGTCACGCCGCGAGAGCTCACAAGACGCCGCCGTCGAGGCTCATTATACACAACCGTACCACAAATGTGCCGCAGACAAGCATCGTAGAATAGGCCCTCCACCTCCCGGATCTCACTCAATGGCCTCCAAAAAGCGAAAAATGTGGATCTCTCACATAAGCGTCATGCAGCGCCAGTCACGTTCACATCCGCAGGCGCTTACACGTTATCGACATTGACACGAAAAGTAGAACCAGTCCACGAGATGCAAGAAATTCTGCGCCTCGCATGCGTGGATGCTTAGCGACCTCCCGAAGGGTCTTTCAAGAGTGCTCAAATGGTTTCCACCATCAAAACACACCAATATTCCCGTCAAAAGCAGCAAAGACAACTTTCAGAGAGAAATCCAAGAGGCCACTTCGGGACCGCATGGTTGTACAACTATACGCCCGTGCAAGTAGGCTCTCGAGGTGCTGCATTCGGAAGAAACAGGGAAGCGCTCAACAATGGCCGACTGTGTAATTCAGAGCGCGCGCACCTCCACCCAAAGGCCATGACAATGCAACAACTCGCTGCCGAGGGCGAGAAACCCAACTCGAGCGTCGTGTTCCCGGAATGTACCGCGCACGTACGTAGGAGTGGCACACGTCACCAAGATTGCCGCAAAACGCATTCATTTGCAGTAAGGGTGGCAGCAAGTCGGATGAGCATTCCATGAGCTTAGAGTGCACATGCTGCTCACCGCAGTCTCGCAGCTGGGGCCCCTTGTTTAGACAACAAGTACCAAGGCGCACAATGAGAACAGGCACAGTCCGGGCAATGGGTGATGGAGACAGGAGATCAAAGGATACGTCATTGACTCCTGGGACGAGTCAAGAAATCGTGGCTGCCTCGCTGCCCTTGTTTTGAAAACTTGAGCTGAATATTTGAATTTTCGAATAAAGGACAAATTTTGGGGTCGCAGTAATGACACATGAGCACAGAACCACCGCAATCCACGTAAGTTGCGTAGCTATCAAGGTGGCTGAAAGAAGCAAGAGATAAACGAAGAAAGCAAAAAGCACAAGCGTGTATCGGAGAGAAGATACAACGGAAGACAAAGTAAATCAGTAACTCACAAAGTCTCACAAGAGAAAAGCCGTAAGCCGCCGAAGAAGAACACAAGAGGAAACTAGGCAAGTGCAGCGAGTGAGCTGGGTGAATAAATAGCACAACCCTACCGTAAAGAAGGAAGGAATGGGATAGGAGGGACGAGACGTAGAGCGCCCGAAGAGGATTGAGCAGAGCCGCCGCAGAAGGAATCCATCTCCAGCATGATATCTCTATAGTACCCGAGCTTTCTCTTACTATCTTTCTCCGTCCTATAAGATGTCTCGTAGGACAGTATTTCGTAGAGGATCTCGTCGTGGAAAGCGATGTGACCATGGATTTGAAGTTGAAGATTATTAATATACCGTGGCAGCTACCATCCGATCTTATGAGTTACATGCATGCATGATGTATGTGATGCTTTAAAATTTATATTTTTTCTTAATACCTACGTGACATTCTAAAATGTTCTTGCATATATAGCGGGATGCTGATGCAATCAATTCAATGTTAATCATGAGTATGCGGATCCTCCATCACCATTGATCTTTCCCCGCATGTGCTATGCGCACGCCGGTGAGACTCTCCACTCTCCAAATTAGGGTGATAATGCTTACGTGGTTCTAGACTATAGCTGGACACCCTTTGTTGGCTCCAACCTCCTAACCTCGTGGTCTTGCCTCGCGAGACCCGTTTCTTCACCAACAACCGCATTCAAACATGGGAGGACATGAAGAATATGAGCCTCTGAAAGTACCAAAACTATTTGTCAGGAGGCCAAAGTGAAGATATTTTTAGTATTATACAAGGGGAAGATGAAATCTTGGAGGACTATGTAGAGTGATTTCAATACAACCTTCCAAAAATTATAGCATACATTTCTGCAAATGGATCTTTAAAAACACACATCTCTTAAAGGAATCGTAGCTGATCTTTAGGAACTCTTTAAATTTTTTAGGAAAAGGTGATGTTTTTCAACTATCATATGATGATGTTTGTGATTTATGCATAAGGTATTCAAGAGGAATCTCCAAGGGCCGGTAAGAATTCTAGAGAATTTTCTTCTTTCTATTTTCAAATATACTACAAGAACAAGAGATATAATTTTACCCAAATCAATGATTTATTTGAACATATTAAAATTGATTTTATTAGCTCTCTAAATTCACAATTTCATGTTTTTCAGGTTAAGAGAAATTAGACAAATTTTGAAGAAATGTTTTTTTCCTCATTTCCAAAAGGAGCATCCCATAGATAATTTCTCTTCTTTACCCCGGGACGAAAAAAATGTATCCAAGAGATGGAGAAGTCGCAACAAATTCACAACCATGGAAACCATGGCCTACATGTATGTTTCAAAACACTTCCTTTCCATTTTTCTTACTTGCATAATCCATTATGGAATACTCATGTGCTAGGGAAGCCATGTCAAACCTCAATATAACACAAATCTTGTCCAAAAGTTTGGCATGGTTCATCTTATGATTACATGACTACTTTCCCTCATCTTGTAGCACAAACACATCATCCATATTTCTTTACCAAGCCTTTTCAAGATCTTGTTTGTCTATCAAAATCATCCACACAACCTAATTAACTACATCATCAAAATCTTTCATGCGCTACACAATTTCCTTCTCAACCATTCCACACCCTCACAATAATAAACCAAGACAACATGCTTACAATGTCAACCGTAAAATTTACACACCCTTCCTACCCATCTTATCTCACATGCACCATTATAGAAAACTTGTATTGAGATTGGGAAGGCTTCAAAGCCAAAAATTGAAAAATTCATGAAGAACTTCATGATATGAAAACCATGGGAAATCAAGAGATTCAAGGCTTTATTGAAGATTGGTTTCACTCCATCATTTGTTTGCGCATCGTCTCCATACTTCTAGCATTTGGCACCATCTTTCAAGGGAACTTGGTCTCTCCTACCCTAGTATTTATTAATGTGTATTTTTCTAATTTGGGTATGTATAAAATAGAGGCCTTATTTCGAAAATGGTTCCATTACAATTACTTCTCTATACATAGATAGATTTCATTTTTCAAATTAAAATAGGTTAGTGTAAAAAATAAAATAAATAAGTACATCAATAAATCAATTTCTTTATATGTAAAAAGAGTTGTGTTGTTACAATATGTTGTGGTAAATCGATATCAGTAATAGATATTTGAATTTATAGTGTGTATGTATGCATATCATATTGAAAAAATCACATTTTTTACAAATTCCCATCACCAGCTTTGGAAAAAATGTTTGTATATCATATTTTATGGTTTGTGGGCTTCATGAAATTTCTAGAAAAACATTTGGGACAGTATATGTTTTGAGTGAACAAATGGGTATATTTTTAAACTTGTTTCTATAATAAGTATCCCTTAATGTCTACTTTACAACCCAATTTGAATCATTCAATTTGGATTTGGAATGAAAAAGTTATAACCAAAAGATTGATAAGGTGTGTGGCGTAGCTCGTGAACAACATTGGGATAGTCCCTTTTTGTGAGGCCCAAATGAGTATATCTTGAAAAAAAATTTCTATGGTATATTCCCCTATGAAGCTAGTTTAAAAGGAAATTTTAATCATTCTATTTTTGATATCGCATGAGAAAGTTATGACCAAAATACTAACTCGCCTTATCGTAAATCAGCATTCTCAAAAACTCGCTTTTTCCACTCGCTCACTAGAATATTTGACCCATCAATTCTTGTTGCCTCAAAACTTGTTTCTATTAGAGATATATATATGAAAATAATTTAATCTCCTATTTTAATCAATTCAATCGCGTGTCAAAAGAAAACGTTATGCTTAAAATATCAACTCGCTTTGTCTAAGTTAGAAATTGAAAATTACTTTTTTATGCAAGTTATTCTAAGTAAATTTAACATATCATATCATGGAATTTTTTAGAACTTATTTCTACTGGTGATAGCTATTTGAATTATATTTCACTTGCCTTTGAATCACTCAAATTGGACGAAAAAACAAATAATTTAGGATTAAAAACATTGCCGGGTTAGTATGGTCGACCACTCGTTTCTCCAGCAGTAACAAATTAATTTTATTTTGTTAATTTTTTTCTCAGGATTTGTTTTATAGAGTAAATAATTGTTATTTTTTGCACATTCCTTGATTAAGGGAGCTCGCACTCTCTCTTCTTCCAAGATTCTATGTTTTATTGCAGTGTAGATGATCTAGCTTTTTGTAGGTCCGAGGAGAATAAAGAAGTCCATTTATGAAAAAGTGATTCTCAGTGACATTGTTAATGAAATAAGGGAATTTCATCCAAACATCTATTAAGAAACTTAATATCATATGATGTTGATAGGTGTCACAATCTAAAATATTTTATAATATCTTGCTACAAATTCTCGCATTAATACCTACCAACAAGAAAACGACAGGAAGACATTTTCATTACTCGACGAGTTCATTACAAGAAAATGAAGAATTGAACATTAAAGTCATTTCCACCAATTTTTTTTCCAAAAGATCATTTTTCCCATTCATTCACCATTGACAGATTGTTGTTCCTCGAAATAGATTGATGATTCCCTTTAGGAAACAAACATTTATGCAACTAAAATCACAACTATTGTAACTTAAGTTATTTATTTGTTATCAGATTTTCAATAATGTGTTGTTTTTTTGATTTCTCTTTTGTTTTTATGTTTTAGGTGTTCAAATTTCAACCTTTGTTCCTTCATCAAAATAAAAGGAATTTCTTAAGTTTCATGTTGATGCTCCACATCTATCGTTTTTGCCCAATCTTATCAAGTATATGGTTGTCTCATATTTCATATAACAAAAATTTCTTATGGTAAGTCTTGTCGTAATAATTCACTCTTAATTCGTCATTATTTTGTAAAGTGACTATGATTGTTGGATGACTAATCCTTCTCCATGTCACCCTTTGTTAGGATCACCCCATTGAGTTCATTTTTTTGGAAAGGATTACCACAATCATACTAGATATTTTATGCTTACAAACTTAAAATTGTATGGGTGGTTTTGAGGTTGTAACATGCAACAATGGCATTATCTGATAAAATAATCCCTCGAATTACGATTTTCATTCCTTTGGGCACAAATGTTCCTTACAACTCACTGTTTCTTTCGTGCACGCTTTTGTTCCCTTTCCAATTAGAATAGTTATTGTTTCTTTTATGTTTTGAGTATTTTGTCTGTTGTTCCTTTTGGTGTGAAAAACTATTATTTTGTTAACTGTACGCTTGTTGTTCCTCGACTAAAATGAATAAATGTGGCTCCTTTCATGGTTTGCGCGTTTTACAAGCATTGAGTTGTTTCCTTCCCGTATATAACAACTTATGTTTCTTTTATGCTTTGGGTATTTCACGTATTTTGTTCTTTTTGCATGAAACAACTCGTTGTTCCATTTTTTCGTAGAAAACCACTGCTCTTTTCCAAAGGATAATTGATGCTCCTTTTTACCGACTTTCACAAACACTATCATTGTTCTATAAAAATTAACATTTTTTTGTTTAGTCAAAGGAATGATTGTTGTTCCCTTTGTCACGACCAATGTTCCCTTCAAAGGAACAATTGTTGTCCCCTTTCGTCAAAACCGTGTTTTCCCTTCAAAGGAACGTTTGATGTTCCCTTAGTCACAACTATTGTTCCCTCTATTACAATTGTTGTTACCTAAGTCACTGTTGTTCATTTTCATTTAATACTTGGTGAATGGGAAATAATTTTAATGTTCTAGGTCCTCTTTACATAATGATTGGGTACTCAATTTATATTTGTTTATTTATAAACATAATGTTATCTTAAAGAATAATTATGCAAATATGATTTCACCATGTCAATTTTCAACTTTCTTAAATTTGTCAAGTCCCCGATTTTATAAAATATATGATGATTACCACAAAATTGTACTTAAATATTTCGTCACTATCTAATGGGTTGCTCCTCAACCCAAATATTAACAAAGCAAAATATATTTACGTAGTCATTTAAAGGCTATTATTTTTTGAGAAGCAAGACTACCCAAGTAGAAAAATAGCTTACTACAAAAATGGTTTACGCCGTCCCTATCTCTTAAGGAGTTGATCTCGCCACCCCATATATTAAGTAATGATTAAAAATAACCTAGTTGAATTTTAAATAAAAATAGTCAACCGAAGGATGAGAGGTCTCATCATGAGTTGACCTAGCATGATCATAGGTCCTAATAAAGTAACATTAATTTAACTACTGGGTCACCAAGCCACTTCCGTAATGGCCTTTAGTTGTAAAATTCAAGGACAAGAGGTCTCGCATGAGCCATCTCTTGCTCACTTTGTTACCTCGTGAATGTGATTGTTTTTAAACCAGCTACTAAGCCTGAACAATGATCTTCATTAGAAATCTAATTAAAATGAAATTATATTGTAAATATGTATTTAATTGTAATAGGGGACACAAACATCTTAATGGGTTAGAAAGGTATCCTACTGAGGCTATGGACACTTCCCTAGTAGCAAGGGCTATGCCTATGGTATAGGAAGTTAATTCAATACTATGATCTACTTGGTTACCTTGTTTTCTCAAAAATAATTATCGATAGCTCTATCGTTGCATATATAAGGTTTGTTGGAACTCATGGTGTATGGGGTAATATTTAATCGCTCTTAGATGATGATGGTTATGGTTTATATTTATTATTGAGTTGTCAATATTCACTATGCATGCCAACAATGAAAATTTTAGGATATTTGACATTTGACATTTTGTAGTCATCTAATTCATCATTCCTTTATTATACAAGTTTCATATATTTAACCAAATATATTTTTCTTTGCCAAATCCATCTCCATTTATTCATAGCTTTAACAACGCTACTATTATTTTTGGATGGAATAAAGAGGCCTAATTTAATTGTGAACGCCAATTAATTGGCTATACCTCGAGGCGTAGAGTGAGATAACTAATTCTCACAATTTTTGTGCTCATAATAACAAAAGCTTATGGGTATAGAATGCATATTTTTCTCATCATTTTTACCTCATTTATATTCCTCTCTTATCCAATATTATCCCATGACATTCACAACATGTTTATGTTACTTATATATATAATGCGGTAATTAAGGTAATGGATAACCGATTGCGTGCCTACTTATGATATGAGTTATAGAAATCTTGATGATAGAGCACCTAATCAGATTGGGGGAAGGAAACCTCTCCTACACTTTATGATTACTTTTTCTTTAGCTCCATGGCTTCGTCTTCCAAGATCATTTTCTAAAAGATTAGCTCAACCTACATCACCAACAAATGTCCCGTCCATACATGCCATTCCAAATTTTTACAGAGGTAAAACTTGAGGTAAAATAACATAAGTTTTTTATTTATTAAAAGTTTAGGATAATGTCATGAAAATCCATTGAGCATTATTCACTCATATTTTCAATAATTAGTTCCACTTCTTTGCCACTTCCCATTTTTTCTGAGACACAAAAGCTTTAGCTTGGTAGAGTGTTAATTTCATTAATTTATTATGATCATGCCATTAATTTTCTTTATCATCCATCTCCTTATTCATTCTCAAAACCGCTTCTTATTCCATATTTTTTTACACCAAGCATAGATTTCAACAACGATTGTAGAAACCACCTCAATTTTCTTTCTAGTATAGGTTGAGGGCATGCTAATTCTCCAATTTGGGGGAGGATTTTCTATGCATAATGGATGCTTTTCTCCTTCTCCTGCTCTCATTTAAGGCATACAATTTTATTTTTTTATATAGTGCATAAATTGATTCGTGTATATATTTAAAAACTATGAACTCGGATTCTTGTAATTTTTGAATAATAAATTGGTATCATTAAAATACACAAACACGAAAAATTTCAAGCTAAACCAAGCTTTTTAAAAATTGCAAAAATCATGCATTGTCACCTACAACCGCTTTTCTAATACCTTGAAATATTTTCATTGGATTGCTCTGACGTGAGTGGAGAAGCATTAATATAATAGAAATCTTCCCCGCAAAATTTCGGTAAAAATCTCGTTTATAGTTTTTGAGAAAAATCATAATGAAGCTGTTACTTGTATCATATTTTACCGCAACTCTCATATATATTGTTCAAATTCAATGTGTCAATTGTTACAACTTCACCAACATCACTAGAATTGAATATATATTATTTTAAAGAAGTATTTGAGGAAGAAGTCCATTTATTCCATCAATATCATGAGTTGGGGTGAGCATTTTCGATTATTGTATTGCAACATGGTCAATACAGTAGTCAGGCTGCATGAGGACATGCAACATGTCTGCAGTTTGGGGGAATGTTGGGCCACTAAATTGTCATTATTATTACCACTTTTTAACGTCTATTTCAACCATTTCTACCATTCTTTATCACATTAATTATCATAATTTATCATTTAATTCCATTTTTTAATTATTTTTCTTTTCTCTTATGGATCGAAAGAAAATTATTCTCCTATTTTTAATAAATTGATAATTATTATGCATGATTTTGTCAAATATGGTTTATTAATATGTTATGACATGACTCACCCGTTGTGAAACCAAAGCCTCCAAAAATAGAAGAAAATAGATATCAACGCCTTAGAAATAAGCCACTTCGAGGGGGCAACCTCCAATACATTACATGAATGAACAATTCTTGGATGATACAAATTACAAAACCTCCTTTCTATATATAGGAGTCCATGGAGCCACAATGTAATCTTAGCCGACCTAACAATAATAATTTAAGGGCACAATAATAACAAAATGGGGTTGACAGGTACAATAATAACAATAAGGGGGTTACACTAACAACAATAAGGGACTATACTAGTAATATAGGAGATAACATGTCTCTCTCCTTTAAAAAAGTGTTGTCCTCAACGCTTTAGTAGCTCCTGGTGCTTCGTATAAAATTATCATCCTCCCATGTAAAATTTTTAGTGGGTAAGTTCTTCCACTTGGATGAGATACTCTCCGAAATTGATCGATTTCGTAGTCAGCCTCAGTTTTTGTTTCCGTGACCGCTTTAGGTTCCACATGATTTTTTCCTCCCTCATCAAGTTCTTCCAATATTGTTTGAACTCTGAATATTTTCACCTATAACCTTCTTTAAGCATGAAACATGGAAAATTGGATGCACTCGTGAAGAAGCAAGAAGCTCTAATTTGTATGCCATAGTACCAATATTTTGCAACACCTTTTAAGTACCATAGTACTTTGGCGATAATTTATTATCCTTCTTAGCTTGCTTGAGGGACATTTGTTTGTATGGTTGTAGCCATAAAAATACCTAGTCTTCTACATCAAAACTTCTCTCGCTCGACAAGATGTTGATCTGCCCGTTGTTTCATCCGATCTTGTGCCAAATTCGTAGTTATCCTTTAAGAGCCGGAGAACTTTCTGCTCGATGCTCGATGTGATCTTCCACCGCTTGAATCTTCAATTTTCTCTTAAAGATGATGTGATGGACTATGGATGATATCCATAAAGTTCCACAAATGGGGTCATTTTTGTTGCAATATGGAAGGAAGTGTTATACCACCATTCAAGAGAGGTAACCACTTGGACCCATTGTGTTTGTTTATCGTATACAAACAACGAAGATATCCTTCCAAACATTTATTTACTATCTCGCTTTTGACTTCATCTGATTGAGGATGATAAGATGAGCTATGAGCTAATTGAGTACCCAAACAAGAAAATAACTTTGTCCAAAAATTTCCAAGAAAAATGGGATCTCTCGTCTGCCATAATAACCCTTTGGGTCTCTGTAGCTTTTAAAATGTGTCCATAAATGTAGTAGCAACTATACTTTCTTTAAATGGATGAGATAATGCACAAAAGTGTGCATACTTGGTAAGTATATCAACTACCACCATGATGACACTCTTTCCTTCTAATTAGGTAAACTCCTGTGATAAAATCCATTGAAATATCCTCCCAACGCTTGCAGTGGAATGGATAAAGGTTGTAGAAGACCCGAGGTCTTAATTGTCTCAACTTTATTCTCACGAGCAAATCAAACATTCTGCCACAAACTTTTGAATATCAGATTTAAGGCCATCCCAAAAAAATTCTTTCTTCACCCTATGGTAAGTTTTTAAAAATCCCAAGTGTCCTCCTAAAGGAGAAGTGTGAAATTCCAAAAGAATATTTTGTTTTAGTTGGGAATTCTTACAAAGATATAAGCGATCTTTGTACCATAAGGAATAATTTTTCCAACTAAATGTATCAGATGTACTAGGATCTTACTACAAATTTTGAATGAATGTCCACACTTCTTTGTCCTTCTTCCATTCATCCCTAGCTTCGGTTATCCAATCTGGTTGGATAATAGAAATGGCACAAAGCAATGCTTCCACCTCTTCATTCTTTCTTGAGAGTGCATCTGCAACAACATTTAGCTTCCCTTTTTTGTAGATTATTTCAAATTCATAACCCAACATATTTGTGACCCATTTTTCTCGCTCTTTTTGAAGATAGTCTTTTTTCCAAAAAAGTGTTTAAGACTATCATGATCATTTTTTTACCTTGAAGTGCCTTCCCATTAGGTAAGTTCGCCATTTCTTTAGTGCATGCAAGTATTGCTAACATTTCTTTCTCATAAATAGCTTTTCATGAAATACTTTCCTTTTATTGGATGACTTTCAAAAGCAATGGGTCTTCTTTCTTGCATTAAAACAACATCAATTCCATTTCCCGAGGCATCACATTCCACAATAAAGGTTTTTGTGAAGTCCGGCGTAGCTAAGACCGGTTAGGCACATTGACTCTTTAAGATGTTCAAAGGCCTTAGTTTCTTGGGGAGTCCATGAAAATCCATCTTTCTTCAATAATGTTGTTAGAGGTGCTACTATTCTCCCATAATTCTTAACAAACTTGCGATAATACCCGTTAACCTAAGAAATCCTCTGAATCGCTTTATGGTTGTGGGGACTTTTGATTCTTTAATGCCTATAATTTTGTTAGGGTCTACCTTAATACCCTCGTGAGATACAATATGACCCGATATTCCACCTCTTGTACTCCAAAAGAAAAATTTGGATGTTTTTGCATATAATTGTTTCTCCTGCAATAGTTTGAGCACCCCTCGTCAACATGTTGAACATGATCCTTCCAAGACCTGTTGTAGATTAGTATATCATCAAAAAATACTAGCACAAATTTTCTAAGGAAGGGTTTTAAAATGGAATTCATCAAGCATTGAAATGTAGAAGGTGCATTGGTAAGGCCAAAAGGCATGACCAAAAATTCATACTAAACCTCATGAGTTCGAAATGTTGTTTTCGGAATATCTTCAGTCTTCATTCTAATTTGATGATATCCTGAATGAAGATCCAACTTGGTAAAATAAATTGCTCCATGTAATTCATCAATCACAGCAATGGGAAATTTATCTTTAATGGTGAGCTTATTGAGCTCCCTATAATCTGGACACATGCGCCATGATCCATCCTTCTTGTGTACCAATACTACAGGAGTAGAGAAAGAAATTTTACTAGGTTGAATTATACCAACCTCTAACATTTCTGCAATCATATGTTCAATTTTTATCTTTTGGACATAAGGATATTTATAAGGCGTGATGTTTGGAGGAACACTTCCTAGAATCAAATGAATGTCATGATCATGATCACGAATAGGTGGCAGTCCTTTGGGAGTTTCAAAAACCTTGGAATGATTGTCCAATAATTTTTGGAGATTTGCAAAATAGATGATTTTGTTGTTGGAACTTGTGAGCATAATTGTGCAATTATGCCTCATTGTTATTTCTTTAGAAGATTTGTAATGAAATTAGAGCTTATTATCTTTCCTAGCTTCCCTGCAATACCCCGTAATTCGACTTCCTTTCCTTCTGAAAAAAATTTCAAGAAAAGTTCTTGAAAATTAAAAGCTACCATCCCCAAAGATTGTAACCATTGTACTCCTAGTACAACATCAGAACCTCCCATAGGAATGGAAAGCATTGGACTATTCAATACATATTCCCTCATGGTTAGCTTGATATTATGGCATTTTCCAGAGAAATTTATCGTTCCTCCATTTGCAACCATCACTTGAGATTCTGGTGCTGGGTATAGGAAAAAATTCAATTCCTTGGCTACCTAACAATGAATAAAATTATGGGTACTACCTGAATCAATCAACACTATTACCTTTTTCTTCTTGACATGTCCTTCTATCTTGAGAGTTTGAGGAGTGGTAATTCCTACCAATGCATTACACGATATGGTCAGACTCATTTCTTCCTCTTCTAGGGTTGGTTCATGGTGTATATCCTCTTCTTGTTCATTTTCTTCTTCCTCTTCACAATCTATGTAAAATAATTTCTTCTAAGCACACTTATGACCTTTAGTGTTTTTTCTATCACAACTGTAGCAAAGCCCTTTTTCTATTTTTTTCTTCCAATTGTTGTGCTGTCAACCTTGTAGGTTGTGGAAATATAGGAGTAGCAACACTTCCCTCTTTATAGAAGTGAGTGGTAGGCTTCCTTGTCGCCATAATTTTACATTCAATTTTTCTTGCCAACCTGAATGCCTTCTCTAATGAATCAGGTTCCAAAACGCAAAATTCATGTTGGATTTTATCCTTTAAAGTACCTATGAAGAGATCAATATTGTGTTCCTCTAGAATATCAGTTACCCTTATATTCAATTTTTTTGAAGTCCTTAATGTGCTCCCCCACTAAACCCTTTTTGTTTGAGATTTATCAATTGGCTAAAGAAGGTGTTGGTCTTTGTATCCTCATAATGTGCTATCATTTCCTTCGTAGAAATCGACCAAGTGACAATTTTTTTTTGGGAGCAAAGCCATCGATACCATACAAATTTATTTTGTTCTAAATGTAAAGTTGCAATGCGTACCTTTTGTGTGTTTTTTCACATTATTGAGATCAAAAATATTGCTCCATCTATAGTATCCATATTACAAGATCCTTTCCATCAAACTTCCTCATATCCATTTTTTGGAATATGGTGGTTCTTCCCGCCAACATTAGAGTTTAGGAAATCACGATTAACATTTATTTTGTTCTCGTCATGAGTTTCCTCTACTATCTTTCCACCATCCTGAAACATTTGTTGTATCAAAGTTGTCAAACCTTCCGTGTTCCTTTTAGATCATTCTTCATGTTTTCCATTTTTTCATCGATCTTAGCTTCCATGTCATCCATATTAGATTTCATGCGCCTTCCATGCCATATATCTTAGCTTCCATGCCATTCTTCAAACCATCTATCTTAGATTCCACGCCTTTCTTTAAATCATCCATATTAGTTTCCATGCCTTTATTCAAAACTTCCATGTCATTTTTTGTTGCTCTTTGCAAGAGTGAAATTTGTTGCACTTGCTCTTGTAAATTTGATATGTCATGTTTCCATTCTTCATCTTCATGAGTCACAATAGAGTGTTATAAAGGCTTAATGGGTGTTGAATTATTTTTTTAGGAAGCATTTCAAAACCCAATACCGAAATATATTCTACAATATTCCCTTGGAATCAATTCAACTTGATTCTTCAAACAAGACTTATGCAATTCAGAAAAACAATACACACCTTTTACTTGCTTTTGAGGAGCTTGATATTGAAATTGACGTATCTATATACTTCTGCAGATCCTAAATATCTGAAATTAAGCCCTCTAGTAGTCCTCTAATCTTCTTTCAAATGCCATAGGTCCGACTTGATTTGGTTTCATCGAGGCAATGTTATGTCCAATCTCCCCACAATGACCTAATTATGGACCTGGTTTAGTAGAGAGAACTTGTACAACTTTCCACATGTCACTGTTTGATCCTTTGGATCTAAAATTTATAGACAAGAAACTACAGATCCGTGTAATTCTAGCCACTTTTTACAGTAATCCAATCCGATTCTCGAGGGAGTTATGAAGATTTTCCCACGATCACCTCTTTGAGATGAAATTCGAGAGCTTGAAAAAGACCTAACGTCCATATATCATATGTTCAAAAATATTTTGAACCAAGCTCTGAAATTTTTCGAAAAATGTTCCTCAGATTTCTTCTTCGCTCTCTAAAAAATTTTAGCTTTTCGAACCTTTGTAGAAAAAACGTTATTGTGAACATTTCATGATGACATTTTTTAAGTGAAATTCAGGAGCTCGCAAAAAAGCCCTAACTTCAACATATCATATCTCCGAAAATGTTGTGAGCCAAACTCTAAAATGTTGTGACGATGTTCCTCGAGATTTCATCTTCTCACTCTAAAAATTTCTACTTCGAACCTTCCTAGAAAAAAATTTATAGCGAAAATGCCACAATGACCTTTTTGGAGCAAAGAAACCCCTAGATTCCAAAGGTCTAATACCAAATGTTGTGAAACCGAGCTCCAAAAAATAGAAGAAAAAGAGATATCAATGCCTTAGAAATAAGCCACTTCGAGGGGGAAACCTTTAATACATTACATGAATGAACAATACTTGGAAGATACAAATTACAAAACCTCCTTTCTATATATAGGAGTCCATGGGGTCACAATGTAATCTTAGTGGGGCCACAATGTAATCCTAGCCGACCTAACAATACTAATTTAAGGGCACAATAATAACAATATGGGGGGTTACAAGGGTACAATAATAACAATAATGGGGTTACACTAACAACAATAAGGGACTATACTAGTAATATATGTACCTAACACTCACGCTTTTAGCCTCCAAGATCTCTTCTAGATTGGAAATTCGACCCCCAACTATTCCAACTCGTAAATTCATTGAGATAAAAAGTGACGGTTTTGCGATGGAAATTTTGGATGAATGAAGATGAATGTTGAAAATCTGAAAACATGGATTTTGCGTAGACTAGACTAATTCAGTTTTCCATTGAGAATTTTTCCAAAATGCGGTCTGGATTCGGAGAAATGGAAGGTTATCCTCAAGATGAGTTTTTTTTCGCATTTATTGTTGTGGTACGTTTTCTAAATTCTTCCAATTGCAATACGAGATTCGACTTATTCCAGATGAATCATGATGGAAAGATATTTCAGATATGATATTTCGGATGAATTTGTTGTAGGAAATCTACAATTGTAATGATAAATAATTTTGTAATCAAGTTAGTTGTAATTTCCCTTTGCTTTCTATGTATTTAAATGAAAATAGAGATCAAAGGGAGGGGGAATGAAAAAATTGTTGAATAAGAGATGAATAATTGTTGAACTTGAGAAAAGGATAAGAGCTTCATTCTATTGTAATTATTCCTTAGAGATATTTTAATGAAGGAAGGTATCCATTGAGTTCTACATCCCTGCTACTTGTAATTTGATCCGAATTATTTCTCAAGGCATAATCGAGTCTTGGGAAGTTGGGCCCATCTACCTTGGACGAGGTGTTGCCTTGAACATCTAAAGTAGTTTAGTTGTGTGCTTTGTTTATTTGAATTTAAATTGTTATTCATTCAAGTAAATTTCCCTTTTCATCAAGTAATTTGTTGTTTGTCGTATTTTCCATATTTTTAGTTTCCCGCAATTTCTAGATTTCATTTAATTTATTGTCCTATATTAACATTTGAATTATGTTTGGTGCAATAGGTTAAATTTACAATTCAACGTAGGTATGATTTAATTCAATATTGATTCAAGTCATGTGATTATCATAATTATTTTCCTATCATTTACTTTATGTTTTTGATATTTAGTATTCTTTTTTCAAGTCTTACATTTTATTTATTTTCGAATGAGCTTCATAGTGTAGAACATAATCATGTAGAATTAGTGTTAGTTGTTGGTATTTTTCTTGCATATATTTTTCTGATTGCCTTGAAACAAAAATAAGTTCCTTGGATTGATAATTAATGATTAGGTGATTAGTTTTTTTATGAAGCAATTAATTTTACCCTAACATGGTGGCAAAGCGACTTTATCATTTCCTAGTCACCTCTTCTCTCTTGGATCTCTTTGGATTCTAGAAGTATTGGGTCAATAGTGAAACTCTATTATATCACAAACCTATTTTCTCTCCCCTGGGGCCCCTGGATAGTGAATACTTTTACCTTTTTAAATTTAACCGAGCTTGGTTAAAAGAAAAATCCTTTCATTGGCTAGTGGAGAAGAATTGGTCCCATATCATCTCCACATCTCAAGTGTATGTGATCCATCAAATGGTGGAAAATTTAAATTTTCTTAATACCAAAGTTTCTCATTGGGCTTTAGAGCAAGAAACAACTTCCAATAGTGAGCTTTGGAAGATAGAAAGACAAATTACTGACTCTATTTTTTTCTTCTTGAGGGTTTATTTTTTATCATGATACCTCATTGGTTAAGTCATTATAAAACAGAAAGGTATGCTTCTCAAAGAAAAAGAGACCACTCTGGGAGATTAAAGAGCAAGGCCATATAGATATCTAAGGGGAACTCGAACATTAAGTTTTTTTTAACCAATATCATAATCATGGGAAGGTTTTCAATGATATTTGGGATCTCAATTATTAACAAAATAACTCTTTGATTTTTCCTTTAAAGACCTATCAAGGGAAAAAAATTAGGTTCTTTGAAAGTTGTATAATGGCTCTTCCTCAAGCCTAGAGGATTAGTTGAAGGTGCTTAAGGTTTTCTCTCAATTTTTCATTGATTAGGATGTAACACAAGTCAACAATGAAGTCTCTCTAAAGGAAATCTATGACACCCTTTCTCTAATGCCCAAGGATAGGAGCCCAGTGGCCTAACAAGTTCTTTGTGGGCCTATTTCTCTCCTTTTTTGACCTAATGGGCCTAGATTTGGTCAAATTTGTTGAAGAATCCAGAACGAAAGCCTTTGTTCTAGGGATTTCAAATGTAGCCCTTTTAGCTTGAATCACAAAGAAGGTCGACCATTCCTCCTTTAATGACTTGCATCCTATTACTTTCTACAACATCCTTTATAAATGAATCTCAAAGACTATCTCAAATCACTTAAAGGGTGTCTTGCCAAAGTTTATGTCTATTGAGAAGGTGGGATTCCTTAGGAATAAGCACATCCATGATGCTATTGGTATCGCTCGAGAAGTATTTCATTCCATTAAGTCAAACATAATTCCAGCTGTTACTATCAAACTTGATCTCAAAAAAATTCTATGACAAGATTGATTGGGATTTCCTCATACCGATTATTTTCAAATAGGGCTTGACTTTATAGTTATCTCTTGGATTATGGTTTTCTCAAGATCGAAAAAAATTAATTGTGATTATAAATGGAGCCCCCTCCTAGTTTTTTTTTCTTATTGTGGATTAAGGCAGAGGTTGTCCCCCTATCTCCCCTCCTTTTTTTGTTGGTCATTGAAGACTCGAAAGTCTCCTCATCATTGAATCTAGATATTTGGGTCTCTTTAAAGGGGTTGGAGTAGAATCTAACCTGTTTCATTTCAAATCTCCTATTTTTTGAATGATGTCTTTATATTTGGCTCGGTGTTTTTGGAAGAAAGGCAGTGTCCTAAAATAAAGACTCACAATTTTTTTTTCAAGCCTCTAGTATAGATTTTAGCCAAGATAAATATTTATGTTATGGAAATATATTGGAAAATAATTTTATGGCTTCTTTCAAATTATTTTTTTCCTTTCCAAATTAAAAACTTGGTGGAAGGCCTAAAGTACTTAGGCTTCTTTCTGAAAACCTTCCAACTACAAATTTTTAGACTTTTTATGGTTGATTAGGAGGATGGAAGAAAAAAACAACCTTTGGTGCAATCATTGGCTTTCCTTGGGAGGTCACCTTGTCCTTATAAAGTTTTTTTCGAGAGCATCCATATTTATTGGATGAAATTACCATTTCTTCTGCTAGCATTCTTAGTCCATTAAAAGATTATGTACTTTCTTTCTTTGGGAGTTAAGTCCGGGAAGAGGATAATTCCTCTAGTAAAATGGGAGAAGTTAGCCCTTCCTAAAAAGCATGGTGGTTTGTCCTTGATAAACTTGAAATATTTCTCTCTTTCGTTAGTAGCAAAGAGTAGTTGGAGGATTTTCATTGGAAATATCCTTTGGAGTCTTGTTATGAAAAGAAAATACTTCTATTCATTTTTTGTGGAAGAGTGGATCATAATGTCTCGCCATAAGTAATAAGAGGAGGTCCATTTTTTTCGATGGATTTATCAATGATCGATAATTTGATACTTTGGAAAATAGGAGATGGAATGCCAATCTCAATTGGTTTGGACCCTTCTGGCTAGGAGATGGTCAAGATTATTGTCCGTCAAGTAATTTGTGGCCCTTCAAAGTTAGAGGTATGAAATATCTTATTGATGTCTCTTATGGTTTTCCCTCATCAAGCAACCGAGTGTGGATGTCTCGGGTCAATACTTAGGTCTCACTACCCAATTTCAACTCGAATGGGACATGTATATTAAATGTCTCTACAAGGCTAGAATATGCTTGAGGAGGGGTATCAAGGATCAAATAATTTGAGTAAGAAACCTATATGAGGGATCCATCGTTTCTTTTCTAGGTTACTCCTCTCTTATCCAAACCTCGATTTGTGTGTTTCCAAATGGTAGTTCAACTATGTGTGGGTAGGGTAAGGGCCCTTGACATGTAGACTCTTCATTTTTCTTGCTCTGGAAAAGATAATTCTGATATGGGACAATTTCTTCAAGAAAGGTTGGGTTGGGCCCAATTTTTGTGTACTTTACTTCCAAAATGGGGGAAAAATGTTAATCACATGTTCATCTATTTTTTCAAGAGCTATGCAAATATGGGATGCCACCTTTATTACATTCTCAATTAAATCATCATGGATGGGAGGAAACCTCTAGGGTTGTATTAAGTCTAATAAACACTTTTCTATAAAGTTATTTCCTATCTTCATCATTTTTTGAATCTATCTACAGAGAAAAAAATTCCTCTTTGAAAACCAACAAACCAATTTTTTTCAAGTATCCCACAAGATTATAACATTCTTTATGGAGTATATTTTCCCTCCCAAGATTAAGAATGACATGTATTTGGCTCCCTTTGTGTTTTTTAACCATGGGACATGGGATTTATTCGATGGGGTTTGTAGAGATCTTAATTGTAGTGTTAGGTGAGTGTTGTATCTATCCCGTGTCCACTATTTCGTAGGGAAATTAGGTGTTGGAACAGTACCAACACAAAATTTGAACTCGATTTATGGGGTTTAATGAGAGCTTCCCCCCCCTCAAAGGCATTAGAAGTGTTCAATGTTTTTGTGATTCTAAAGTGATTGTGGATTGGTTCAATTGTATATCTAATCTTAGGGTTTTGTTGCTTTGAACCCTTGGAAACTCAAGATCGTGGCCCTTTAGGAAGCTTTAAAGGACCTTCATGTACATAATTTCTTTCGGGAACTTAAATTTGTTGATGATTCATTATCTAAAGACGCTTTTCTCTTGGATGTGGGCTTGGGTACTGTGGTAGAATTTGGGTTGTCTAGATTTTTTCTTCTTTTATGCTTTTTGGTTCTTTTGATTCTCGCAATTTGGGTCATTTCTATTGGGAGATATTTTTTTACACCTATTTTATTTTTTTATTTCTTAGTCCAACTTTCTTTTGGATGTATCATCTCTTGTATCTTGCTTCCTTTTTGTGGAAGTCCTCTTGTTTGTAAGGTTATTAGTAACATGTTTGTTATGTTTCCTCTCAGCTTTCGAAGGAATATCCGGGTTTGTTCTTGTAAGAGATTATAATTTTTTATTGATAAAAAAAATATAAATTTTTTTCCAAAAAAAGAAAAAAGAAAAAAGAAGAAGAGTAGTTTCGCTAGTAATAAGTCCAATCCCTTATCACATGGAAATCATTATTTCCGTGATACATAGTGTTCAAATTCCACATTGCATGGAGAGTCTCTGCATGCACTATAAGGGAAGAATCCATGCCTATAATTCATGAGATTAAAATCCTCAAGTTGGAGAACTCATATTATAGTGCACAACATAGGGTTATGTGTTGCCAAAAAGTTACTTCACCGAGAAAGTGATCTTTTAGGAGAAACACGAGAATATTATACTTGTGAATAAGGCAACATAGAAATCAATGTTGAAGTATTAATAACGCGTGTTCCATGTTTAACATATTTCATATCCCCGGCAAGAACCTTTGGATCCACGTAATACTTGGCCCAAATCTTAGATGTTGAAATTTGGTACCTTAGTGCAACACTAATTTGAGCTATATGCTTCAAACCGGCTATGGTGTCGAGTGAAGCACCACTCAAACATGTCTTTGTCTCCTATAAGTTTGGAAGGATCATGCCACTAAAAAAAATTCCTTAATGTAATATTGAATTCAATTTGATATGAGAAAAAATTCAACTACTTAAATTTCAATGTGAAAAAAATGGAGAGTATACATCTTATAAATACTAAAAAAGAAAAAAAATAAAAAAATTGAAAATTGAAATTGATAATCCCTATTTTCAAAATACTAAAGATTATTCAAAAATTTGTTTTTAAACATGTTATGTAAACTATAAGGAATTACATATCACACTTAGTAGAAAGAATTGTTCTTCAAAGAAAGTGAATAACAATGATGGAAGGAAACACAATCCTATAGATGGTCATCTTTGGTTTTTTTTCGTAACTATCCAAGAGGTCTAGATTCTCCTAACTATTCAAGAGGCCTAGGAACCATGTGATCTATTTCTCCAACAAAATTCTCAAAGATAAGAATTTAAATTCCAACAAATATTGTTACTGACAAACAAACAAAAGTGAATACTAATCATTATGCTCTCTACTTGAGAAGTTTAAAGAGAAAGCCATGAATATCTCGAAAAATTCCTACTCTAACTCATAAAAAAAGTCCACAAAAATATTCTCAAAATAATGGAGGATGATTCTTTAAATTAATTAGCCATAAAAAATAGTAGGAAATGACCATGAATAAATTTTTTAAATAATCAAATTAATTTAACTTATAATTTTCCATATATATGATATTTAGTTTTTTTTATACTGGAAACTCTTTTCCAATTTTTTTTATTATTTTTATTATAAAAAATAAAAATATCAAACAACCTCTTCTTCTTTTTTTTAAGTCATAACCCATTGCTTGTTTTCAAATTATCTAAATTCTCAACAAAATTAACTCAAGGAAAATGACATATTGCGTTCTAAATTAATGGAAAATTTCCTTTTATTATTTATAGATACCAATTAGTTAATGAACGGGATTGAAGCGTATAATCGTTGACAAGAGGGTCATCTCAATCATTATATCTAGTAGATCTTGCTAGAAAATGGCGAAGTTGCAAAACTTGAATCCCTAAGGGACATTACCACTATGAACATTAGAAGGTTGCACTCTTTGCAACTTTGTTGTATGCTCTTGGATTAACTATTCATGGAACATTTTAACCAATTTTTTTCTCAAACCGTGATGACCAATTAATAAATCTATATCGAATTCAAATTTGATGTATTAGTTGGAAAATCAAATTGAGCAAGCAAATTTTTGAACTTTTCATATCGATTCACCCTGTGAGCTGAGCTTTGGGTAACTATGATTTGAACCAAATGTTATATTTGACATTACACTATTTCTATGATTCCATTTTTTAACGAAGACCTTAAATCACATGTCTAGATTGAATATATAATATTTATGGAAAGATATTGTTAAAAATTGGTTTATTACCTATTGATTAAATAGCTCTCCAGGTGAGAAAACGGAGAGTGTACACACACTCAAACAATCACTTATAATTGAGTCAAATGAGCCTCAATTATATAGGCTTTCACACTAATAGGATGGTTTCAACCACTCCCTAGATATTAGGATTTGAGGACGAAGATTAGATTCTCAATCCTATAACAACAATCTAATTATGTCTTTCTTCATTACTTCCAACACTCCCCTTAATGAAGAAAGGGTACCGAACAATAACATATGCTTGTCAGTCTAGTCTCACTAGTCTTACTATAAAAAAACATGAAAAACTTGGTAACATAAGTTTTCATTTTGGTCTTTATGCTTGTGACTCCATACTTTTTCATTTCGAGTCGAGGCTTCATCTTCACTTTCCTTGCCATGAGGTAGTGATGTATTTTCACCTCATTTCTTCCCCGATGATGGAAAGCTTGAATTCGATTCTTTCCTTCTCAAAATTATGGCAAGCTAGATAGGAGAATGTTTTCACTCACTATTTCCAAGTGTCACGCATGTAAATTTCAGCAATGTTGTCTTCAACATTTATGGATGCACCTTCTGTGTTGGCTTCATAAAGACATGGTGTTTCAAGCTATGCTTCAAGAAACTTCAATTCCTCTTCAAACTTTGTTGTTATTTCCTTGTTGTTGTTGCTAAAGTATGCACACACGTAAATATTCATGAGATCATCACAATCTAAATTCTCCCCATCTCTGTCTTCTTCTGACACGTCTTCACAGTCAAATTCATGTGGCTCGTCCAATTGATCTTCAACACTTTGTTCCTCTTTACATCCTTCCTGAATATCAACTCGTGACTCTTCAATATTAGGATATTGCACAACAGATTATGCCTCTTATTTCTAGTGATCATCAACAGAACCACATTGTTTTTATGAAATTTTTTTCGTACTTAAAAAATACTACCCTAGCTAACACCTCCAAATGTCCACATGAGAAAATCATCACCATCATCATCATCAAAATTGTTAAACACCATGTTAAAGCACACACATGGTGTATGGGAAGAATAAGCACACACAAGAGACTCAACACATAATGAAGGATAAGCGTGAGGCTTTTTTTATTTTTTCCATTATACAAAGATGTACATTTATAGTACAATGGTGTGACTCTTGGTTTCACATTCCAAGGTCACTTGGACTCCATTGTGACTTTTTCGCATTCCACACCTACCCATGTAGGATTCGTGTTCCAACATCCCCCCCCTTAATCCGAAGGGGTATGTGTGAGTCCAAGAAAAGAGTTGTAATACAAATCCATAAAGTACACATGGCAAGCACTTGGGCTGAATCAACTCTCCGAAATGTTGGAAAAAAAGAGGTGGTTTAAGGATGACCACCAACACTAGAACCCAAAACTTGTTGTAGCTCCCGTAACTCTTCCAAAACCGGCAAGAAGCTGAAATCTTCTGCTAGAGGAATTGTCCCTCATAAGAAAGGGAGACCTTCAACCTAAAAGAAGGGAGGTCTACTACCTCGTGATGGTTTTAGGATTACCAACAACTCTGGGAATGCTTGAAGCATTTCCCGGAACTCAACCAAAGTCGGCAAGAAGCCGAAGGTCGCTAAGTCGAAGGCTTCGCTAGAGGAAGTGTTCCTCATATATGAAAGGGAGACCTTCGACCTAAAAGAAGGGAGGTCTACTACCCGTGATGGTTTTAGGTTATCCACAAACCAAAGATGATGGTTTTAGGTTATCCACCAACCGAAGGAATGCTCATGGGCATCCGTGTCTCCGGCTACATCTCGAATCCGGAATGACAAATTGTGGCTCGTGCTCGCTTGAACCGCCGGCTACAACTCTAAACATGGAATGAGAGATTGTGCCTCACGCCGCTTGATTTGTCGTCAAAGCTTGTACATGACCACCATTTTCCCCCCCGTCGGGACAAGGTGAGATGATGGCAAAAACTCAACTCGCAAGTTTGTTCAATATTCGTGAACATGTTCCGACATGCGACTTAAACATCTTCTTGGCTATTGATGCCCATTGCCAAGAAGCTGATCCATCCAAGATGAATCTTGGTTCTTGCAGGAGGCCTGAGGCTTGTTTCGAAGAATCTGTCCGAAGAATGGGTGTGCCGACCACGAGTGCTTGCATGGATGAAGATCAAAACAATGATCTTTCATGTGGCCAACTCGATCACAAAGTTGTTGGCATTTCTCAATCTGTTGTTGCTGTGTAACGTGATCTCGGGAACAACCGCGGTGAACCGTCATACAGAATTCGCACTCCGAAATATGATGGGATTGGTGTAGTCCGGAATATGAAAGGACACATCCTTGTCATATCCAAGACTAGTTCGGTGCTTTTTGTGGACAAGCTCTTCCCAAGGTCCGATGATGGGCTTGAGAAGTGCAGGGGTGAGCTAATCGCATCCGCATGAAAATCTGCTCTAGTACAAGGAACCGAATGTGAATCAACCGCATATTTATCTTCTTTCTTCCGATGAGAGTCCTTCACAATGTTCCGAACAGAAAACAGGTTTAGAATGGTGACTCTTTTGCTGAAGTTCTTCTTGTTGGAGTCTGAGATTCCAACCGCAAAAACTCAATCTTCTCATGTGCATCTTGCAAACAACTTTGAATATCAAGAAGAGAATTCTTGCTCATTTTTTATCATATCATGAACATTTGAATGAATGAGGTCATTCAACAACTCTAATGCCTCATTGATCTTAGCCATTTCAACAACTTAGGCTCAAAAATGAAAGGGTGTCGACTTCAACCGAAAATGCACCCGTTTACAATGTGATGCAAGTTGCTTTCAAACAATTAAAAATGACTCCAAGGAATTTTCAAAGTACAAAATCTGCTCCTCAAATGATGGAGAGCAATCAACATTCTTTCAACTCAAATACACTTCAAATCTTGATTGCAACTATGAAGAAGATGCAAATTCCACTCACAATACAATGTCAATATCTCTCGCAAAAATATTTTGTAAATGTGCAAATTCAAAACACTATGCAAGGAGCCTTTAAGGCAAACTGAATTCTCTTCAAATAGTCGTTCAAATGATGGAAAAAATTGTCTTCACATGTAAAATTCTTTCAAAAAAATCACCCTTCAAGCCAATTCCACAAATCATAAAATGTCAAATCTGCAATATTCAGTCCCATCTCGCTCACATGTCATTTCCTTCATTTATGTCGTTCATTTTCTCTCTCTCTCTTTCCTCTCTCTGTATAATTAATTTTTAATTAATTAAAAAAATGGGAATAATTAAAAATGGGGAAGGGAATTAAAAAAAAGAGAGGGAATTAATAGGAAGAAATAAAAATCTAAAGGTGGCAGTGGAGAGGAATTAAAAGTGGGATTAAAAAAATGGGGAGGCGGTGTTATTTTGGTGTTATTTTGAATGGTTGAAAATAAAAAATAAAATTAAAAGAGATGTGGCGGTATCGTATATATGGGTGGTATTATTCAAATATGGAGGCGGTATTATTCAACTCGTAATAAAAGAATTAGGGGCAAGTGGGGGGTGGATTTTAAAAAATTTTAAATTTTAAAAAATAAAAAAACGAAATTAAAAGTTGGGGAGCGTTTGGTGTGGGTAGAGGGGGAGGGGCGTTTGGATTGAAGGCCAAAAGGCATGGAAAAACGAGCTGCTGGATATGGCGCAGAGGGAGGCGTAGAGGAGGGCGGCAGAGAGTAATTCAAGGGAGGGGGGATGAGTGTTCAGCGTGGAGCGTTTGAAAGCGTGTTAAGTGGGCGGGATAACACCGTGTGTTGTAAGGGAGAGGGGTTTAGTGATAGAGCGGTGGACCCGAGGGGTAAGTTTGCGAGTAAAAGAGGGTGGTTAAGAAATCGTTGGGAGGTGAGTGCGTTTGATGAAGGCCGAGAGGGGCCATGAGAGCAAGCATGTTTCGATGCCGTGGGAAGGGGGGTCGGATTGTGAGGATAGTCGAGGGGTAGGGCAAGCACTCGTAAGGTGAGATAGGTGCGAAGCCGAGGGAGCGTTGCCGAGAGTAGCATCTGGGGGAGAGTTCAATGTTGAGCGAGTGGCATAGGGAGATAAGGCCGAGAGGCCACAACGCAGCTGGGGGAGCGGCGATTCAATGAGGTTGGACGTTTGTTGAAGAGCGGATGGGGCAACGTTGAACTGCGCACCGTGGAGTGAGTGCCGTAGGAGTATGGCGTAGTGGGGGTAGTGTGTGAGGCGTAGTGGGTAAGGAGGGGAGGGTTTCAATGCGAGCGGTGGGTTTGATGCCATGCATGGGAGTGGTGAGTATGGGCATAGGGCGCGGGTTGATGAGCGCAGGGGGTGGGTAAGCGTGGGTCGATGGTGTAGGGTGTGAGATGTGTGTATGTAAGGGAGAAGGTGGGAGTGCAGGGTTTCAAAGGGTTGAGTTGTGAGTGATGGGGTTTGAGAGTATGGGATGTAGAGGGAAGTTCCAGAGAATTTTTTATTTTATTTTATTTTATTTTTAAATTTAAAACCGAAACAGAGAGTAGACTAGCAAGAGGACAAGTAGAATTTTTTCCGGATGTATAGCGTAACAAATCCGGTAAAGCGACAGAAAGTGCGAAAATGAGGGAAACTTCAGAATTTTAGTCTTCAAAACATCAGATTTTTCCAAATATACAGAATCTACTCCATTTCGGATTTTAACAAGTATTCGTAAATCTTGAAACTTGCAGATTTTTTTCAATGAAAAACTCGTAAATTTTCTCTCGTACACCCTCTTTAAATAGTATTCCAAATGAAACTCTTGAAAATGCGTATTTTAATAAGCGAAATTGCAGAGAAAAATTAGAATGAAAACCTTCATATGGGCAGATGTCGCCTTTCTTCAAAGCCAATGGTCGAATGTCGCCAATTTCGAATGCCTGGGATTTTGAATGTCGCTCCTCTTCAAAACCAATTCGAATGCGGCAAAATGTCAAAATCAACGTCGCAAAAACTCTCTAAATGTCGCAAAAATGCAGTATATGCACAGCCATAAACACAAATGGCTCACTCAATTTGGAGCAGAGACGCAGAATCGCCCGCTCCGATACCATGTTAAACACCATGTTAAAGCACACACATGGTGTATGAGAAGAATAAGCACACCAAGAGACTCAACACACAATGAAGGATAAGCGTGAGGCTTTTTATTTTATTTTTCCATTATAAAAAGATGTACATTTATAGTACAATGGTGTGACTCTTGGTTTCACATTCCAAGGTCACTTGACTCCATTGTGACTTTTCGCATTCCACACCTACCCATGTAGGATTAGGTGTTCCAACAAAAATAAAAAAATATCAAAAAATTAGAGACATCTTTTTTAAAGTCCAACTTTTCTCGTTTTATCTTGTTTGCATGAATTTTGACTCCACTCGGTCCTCTAATGAGATCCAACAACCCTGTTACCACGCAAGCGTGAAACATCCCTTTGGAAGCTCTTCAACAATAGAACCTTGTAGACTGTGGCTTCTATGCCACGCGGGTCTCAGTGCCCTCTACTCTTGCAACGAGCAACATATGACCTCTCAACAAGCTGGCAATGCTATCAATGTCTAATTATGATGCATGTAATTAGAAATTTCTAATGAGACACATATTTCTGATAAGAACGTAGCGAATCAATTATATTATTTTAAAATAAATGCTTTCCACCCAACCGGACTGAGGAATTGGGCCTCTGCATATAATTTTTCAAGAAGCCTCTGCGCTCTCCACATAACGCAACAATGGGGGAAGGAAGCCACATAAAAACAGGTCGATCCTATCCGATGTATTGCAACAATACTCCTTTACGGAACACTCCACACTCATTCTCCGTATCTGCCAAAATGTGACTTCAAGATCATGATGTCACACAAATTGGTAGTACTCACTTCTATGGTATGATCCACTACATGAGGTTTTTTTTTTTAATAACATATACTTAGATGCTTGCAGTTGGAGACTCTTCAACCACAAGTTTACAGTGATATTTTATGTGTTGAAGAAACAATGATAATCCTAGATATTGCATTATATGTGAAACCTGGCTTAAAAACTGGATACCATGGCGAGGATTTCAGTGAAGGAAAATGGTTGACGACCTCCTCTCCGACGGGCTACCTCTACCACAGCCTGATCATGCTTCTGCAGATCCACGTAGCCACAGATCAGGGTCACTGGACTAGCAATGAACCCAGGTTACCGGCGCCGAGCTTGACCTACTTAGGTTCCTTCTGTCACGCCTCTTATGCCACAGCTCACGACCCTGAAATATGGAATCAGATCTCAAATGAGTTGTCCACCCTTCAACTCTACAACGCGATGAGTCATTCAATCTCTTCATTAGGGGAATTTTTTAGGTTCAAAATGGCCTCCTAAGGAAATTATAAAATAATAGTGGAAATAATAAAATAAATTTAGATTACATCATCAAATTTTTAGAGGGAAAAAGGAAAAACTAATTTTTTCAACTCGTATTTTAAACTTATCTCCCATGCTTACTCCAATTTTGATCAAAGAACACTGCTGATGCGTAATTTGATTCCTCATCCAAGGAATACCTATGATGCATAATTTCAATGGACCCTGCTATATGAAAAATGAGAAACACATGAAAAATGTGATTGAAATCATGTTTTTCATGTATTTCTCATTTTTCATGTAGCGGGGTCTATCGAAAGTATGCAACATGGTTACTCCTTGGATGAGAAATTAAATTTTGCATCCATTGAGTACTCCCACTTGAAATTTGAGTAAAACCTCAAGGAGATAAGTTTAAAATACAAGTTGAAAAAGTACTTTTATTATTTTATTATTTTATAATCTTTTTACTTTTTTACCCCAAAAATGGTGAATCACACCCCATGGTTGACATCATCATCTTGCATCCTATTGGTTCTTATAAAGTTTATTTTGGTTGTACATTTTTCTTAGGAGGCCCATTTTAGACCTCAAAAGTTCTCTAATGCTTCCATTTTCTCTAGCAGTAGATCTCGTTCCTTGGAGCCAAATCCAAATCGACCGTATCACAATTCTGTTGAGAAACAGGTTGCCTCCTTCAATCCCGCATGAGATCACCACAGCTATCCATGCACGCAGATCCCCGCAACCAATGTAGAATGACATGCCCTCAAAGTGGCCTTTGATTTCCAGTCAGGCCAACAATGCCGGCTCACGCAACGATAGGCCTCTATAAAAAAAAAACTGAGTGTGAATGGCTTGAAATTGAGCGTACGACCTTTCAAGCACTATGCATCATGAAAAAATAAAAATAAAATCGTTGTCTTTTCCCATGCCAGACACCACAAATCACAATAGTACATGGATCCAAAATCAAATGAAAGAGAAACTCTGCTTCCTCCCTAGATCCACATCTCTCTTACAGCAACAACGATCCGTCACAAATTTTCACGTCCTCCATCAATCCTCCTCGGTCTTCGAGGACTTAACCAAACAACACACAAGCCTCTCACCTTGTTTCTATGATACCATGTTAAAAACTGGTTTATTACCTATTGATTAAATAGCTCTCCAGGTGAAAACCTAGAGAGTGTACACACACTCAAACAAGCACTTACAATTAAGTTAGATGAGCCTCAATTATATAGGCTTTCACACTAACGGGATGGTTTCAACCACTCCCTAGATATTAGGATTTGAGGACTAAGATTAGAATCTCAATCCTATAACAACAATCTAATTATGGCTTTCTCAATTACTTCCAACATATATGTGTCTTTGATTTTTAACGAAGACCTTAAATTACATGCCTAGGTTGATTATCTAATATTTATGGAAATAGATGCATTTTTAATAGCTCCATGATTTTATAGATGAATACATTATTAGATGATGGTTTCTCTATTATTTTTGGCTTATGCATACACATGAACATGTGTGAATGTTAATTGTAACTTTGAAACTAGAATGTTTACTATAGTATATTTACTATATTATAATGGCATGATATTGCAAGTGATAAAAGTTAGCTTTGGATATGATGCATGTTTCCATGATATTCATGATGAATGAATCCTAATTTATAACACAAGTATAATCTAACTATTCAATTAAATTTGACTATGAGTAAGTTATGCATCTAAGAACTAAATAATTGTTCATGTTTTGGCCAACACAATCTATGATTTGAGAAATGTTTTTGAGGGTAGTTACAATGGATATATGTGATTTATGTTGACCATATGATAGTCACAAGGTGAAAATAATTTTTTACTTCTATGATCTATGATTAGATGCATGTTATGCCTTAATTTTTTTTTTATATTATGATGTGAGTGAGAACTTGATAAGGTATCCATAATGTGGGCAAAAAGGGTGAATTTAGTTATAGATACACTAGCATCCCATTCCCATGAATAATATGGGCTCTACAGATATGATTTGACTTGATCCATAGTTCTATACTAGCTACAACATAGTCATGAGAATCCTTGGGTATTTTTCAAATGAAAGTGATTCCATGAGACAATCACTTTACCAAAAGTTAGGAAGAGGGATAGAGATTTACTCAAATTCTATGGATTTGTGATGTGACTATGAGGAATTGTGATGATGCATGTCAAGGTAAACGAATGTATTAGTTTTAACTCCTTACCGTGACTTTTGACCTCCAAAAGTGTAGAATTATGAAAGAATCCCATGCCATGGCGAGCAATACCATTCAAGAACCAAGAGTGGATTTCTAGGGGCTATGAATGGTAGAGTGTGTGACAAATATTATGGTGGATTGTGTGTGTATTGCACAACTTCCTGATTGTATTAAATTTATGTCCACTTATTTTCATAAAATAAACGATCATGTAGCATGTTAAGGCTATTTTATTTCGGTTCTCAATATTTAATTATAAAATAATTTACTATCATGAAATTGGATTTATTGTATAGTATCAATGTGCATGTGAAGTAGTGACGATGTATGAACATCTTGCATTTTCATACTAGTATATTATGTTAAAAGTATTTTTTTGTGATGATTTCATTATGTGCATCTAGTAATTAATATTTCAAAAATAAATATTCACATAAATATATGCACCTCGTAATTAAATATTTTACATCAATAAATATTTAATTAAAAATGTGAAATTTTATGTATAAACAAAGTTAGGTGCACAGGCACCTGGATATGTTTCGAGGACTACAACATGAGATATTATTAGATTGGTGTAAATTACTATAGGTAGATAGAGTTGACAAAATGGATTTTGGGATCATTGCATTCTTATCTAAATTATAAAAAGAGATTGAGAGGCAGTGAAAAGTGGGATTTGGTGTAGAAGAATTTTCCTAGGGATATTAAGTTTGTGCATTGATAAGTCTAAATTGTGAGAAAACAACTAATATAATATTAGTGGTTGTACGCTTTGTGTTCCTTCAACTTAAAGGTTAAGCGATTTAGTGTGAAAGAACAATAAATGTCAATATCATGTGATTCTTTTTCATTAATATCCATAGGAAAGAATTTTTATTATAATGATTGCTAGCCACAGTGATGAAATGCTCCTAAGCCTCACAAATGAACTAACCTCATGAGTTTCCAATTGACCTTACAAATGGATTAACACCATCAAGTTCATTTGAAAAATTAATTATTTTTCCTTAGTGCCCCTTCATAGGGAACCATCAACATACGTCGACATAAAATCATCTACACTTCTATTTTTGCATGAAAATACATAAACCATGTGAGTTTATTACACCAAAATAATAGTTGGAAACATGGAATGATGGAAATAAAATGAAGAAAATTATAAGCACTTTCTTCATCACTTTATCATCTTGATATCTAATAATATGACATGCATATAATTCCTCCTTTTTGGTACATTCATATTTGTTGGGGTCCTGTGATTTGTCTGATTGGAAAATCAAATGACAAGACAACATATAAACCAAGCTTTAGAGCTCTAGGATCTAGCCCTCCTAGTCTCAGAGAGGGATCTCTAAATATGTTTGTAGGGATATAACTTGATGCTTTTAAGAGGTTGATTTAGGTTAGTTATGAGGTGCAAATTTTTTTGTTTGTTGGCTGGACATAGATGATCTAGGCAGCATAGATAGAGTGTGAAAATCTACAAGCCATTGGGAAATGGAGTCATGTGGAAGTCTAAATAGTTCCAATTGATGAATTTGGGGAACCAAAGGGAAAATCTAACTTAGTCAATGGATATGTGGGATCACATGGGTGGGATGAGATGAACATCAAGGATTTGGAAGGAAAAGTAGAAATTTAAGGGCTGTTAAGACTCCTTAATCATGCATAATTTTCAACGAAGGGACTTGCAACACTATCTAAACATAAATAAATATTCAATAGCCACGGCTAACCATGAATCCTACCAACATACTTTATGCAGATAAAATATACAAGACAGACTTTTAAGCAAGAAAAAGAAGGAGAGGAACACTCTATTTCTTCTAATTGTTTCACTTAAAGGAGTTAGAAAACATATAAGAAACACAACTAATTGCATCCATAAAAGGGGGAACACCCAAGCATATAATACTGCAATTATAAATACCTTCAAATATGAATATCTCAGCAAGAAATAGAGGGTAAGATTGGGACAAGTCCTCTCTGCCATGCTACAAACAATAACGTATGAAGGATGATTTCAGAAATAGCTTTCGAGAGGTAGCAAGCAGACAGGGAAAACCATAATTCAACCTTGACACCAATTATTTGAAATATTCTGAAATAAAAAAGATTAAGGGTTTAAAAGCAGTCAAACTACTAAATAAAACATTCAGCAGATGAAAACATAAAGGCAATGAAGAGTAAACAGGCCTAAGGTGCTTCTAGGAGACATTTCTTAGCCTAAGCTTTTTACTCTACTGCAAGCAAAGCATAATGGAACAAAGTGAAAAACAGGAAATAACATTAACGAATAGAGAGTACTTCACCAAAACCAGGCTCAAGGATCCAATGGTCTAGCCTCCTTCATCAACAGAAAAGCAAAGACATCCACACTTCTTCAAAACACCAATTCTTCTTTCAAAACAATAGTCTATGTATTACTTCAGAATTCATCAAGTGCCAACCTTTTACAATGAGAGTCCAAATAGGATTTATAGGTGAATGGGGAGGAGAGGTGACAGAGATGGTTTTAATGGTTAATTAAAACAGAGAAGAAAACATTCAAATTCCCATTCCGTGTCATAAATATTACATTAACTTCTTGCCCATTCTAGTAATTCTCGTAGACTTTGAGGCCTAATTGACAGGCTGGTAATAACTCCAAAGAGTGTCTTTGTAGAGAATTCTTCTGGCTGCTGCAGTCCTATCTTTTCTTTCGATACAAGTAAAATGGACAGTATGGGTTCTGAGACCACCCATACCTTTACAATAATTGCCTTAACATTTTTAAAGAGGTTCTGTCATCATAATAACTTTCAAGGTGTCTTTAGTCCTGGGAGGAGTAAATAGCTTCACTGATGTGTCATTCAAAGATTTCCTTTGCTGATTTGTTCGTCTTTGTCATCTAACCCCGATCTGGCTTTAATTGTGTTTTTTATCTTTGACCTGCAAGTTAAGCTTTTAATTTCCTGAATTATACCTTAACCGTTGCGCTTTAATCCTTATCGATCCTCACTTTAACTCTGTGGCGTACATGTGTTTCTTCTATGCATTGGAGGGTTTGATTTGTAATCAATGTCCATAAAAATTAGATTAAACTTTGAAATTCGACCCCTCAGCCCTCTGCCGTTGTTTCCTTGGCTGTGGGAGAACTTTAACACCATTAGCCACCATAAAAATCTGCAAAACGAACAAACTGGTTATAAAATCCTGCGAGTGTGGATCAACTGCTTCAGAAGGCTCTAGCGGAGGCGGAGGAGAGATTGCAGAGAAAGTGTATGCAGCGGAGATGAGCTTCAATGGCGGAAACCTAAAACCAGTGTTTGAGTGAGGTTTCAGGCGCGAAGAACAGGATGGTGGTATTGGAAAATTGACAACGGCTTTCACGTAGGGTTTGGGAGGTAAGTGGTAATGAGGGGGGGGAACGCGATACGTGTTAATTGCTGACACGTGTGCTCCTGAAAACCACCTATTTTTCATTCAAAATGGGTTTTGGATAGCTACAGAGAAATGGGTGAGAAAACGTCTGTGGACTATTGCATCTAGGGGGGGAAGCAGATCAATAGTGGAGATTTGAAGGGAACACGGTGGAAAGGCCCAGCGTGGTCAGGTGGGACCAGCGGTAATATGTGGAAAATTGAAGAAAATACATATAAAAGTGGCCACGGGTGGAAGAGGAGGTGAATCAATGCGGGCCATCGGATCAGTGAGAGGGACGGTCGGGATTCATTTCAGTGGATCGATGATCGGAGGTGCAGAGGGTTCGGGAACAAGGCTTTTGGAATTTTTTATGGCCAATGGCCAATGGGAGAATTAATGCGATGGAAGGAGGACCATAGGATTAGGATCAGGATCAACGACTAGGATTTGCGATTAGAGTTTCGCATATCGGTGGTCCAAGCAGGCAGGATTTTGGATTTGTGATGTGCCGATGTGATGCAGGGGAGAGATGGTCGTTGGATCTCGAGGGAAATGGACGGTCGAGATCTCATCGGTGGGGGATTCTATCAGAGGGGGAGATCATCGGAGGGAAATCGCGATGCGCCGATAGCCGTCGAATCTTGGAGGGAATGGAAAACTGAGATGGATTCGGGGGATCGACCTTCGAAAAAAGAGGGAAAGGGACGCGAGACTGGTGGAAATTCGAAATGTCGATGGAGCGCGGACCGTTGGATGGTTTTGATCAATGGCTGAGATCTGCTCGGTAGTGAAACCATCATGCGGGAGGAAAAATGAATTTACAAAGGAGAAAATAGGTGGAGCGACCTCCAATAGCGAGAAAGGGGCTAAAGACCTATAGCCAATGGTCGCGGATCCTGGTCACATGGAGGAAGGCGCTGAGAACTTAAGCCCGCGGGGGCTTAAATATGTTTATATGAAAATGATCGGATTTAAAGGCTGAAACGGGTTTTTGAGGGTTTTTTAAAGGTTCTAATAGAGTGAAGGAATGGTTTTAAAGCCAAATAAAGGGGATTTACATGGTTTTAAAGGGAATTTTGGAGGGAGTGAAGGATAAATGAGGGGAAAAATGAGTGATATGAAGGGAATTATGAAGATAAAAAAGGAGGAATGAAATGATGGAGATGAGTCTTTGAAAAACAGTTTTCTCTTTGGAAACAATAGGATTTTGAAGTGAAAACATAAGTGAAGGTAGGTTTCTTTGGACATAGAGAACAACCAGGCTTCGAGAACTAACTGTTAACTTGAAAATGTTTCTTGAAGGTTGCAAACTGATTCTAGCCATCACTAGGTATAATAGAAATTATAGATGGCTAACAGTGGCTCCACGTGGGGAGGACAACTTGCCCTTTAGGTGTCCAGAACCTCAGTTGATCAATCTCTGGCTTTTAGCAGACCAGTGCCTTATCCATTGAGCATAATTTCTTTGTTTTCTTGCTGATTTTATTTACATTTTGACAATTTTTCAATGACCTGTAGCATGAAAAACGCTTTAGGATAACACCTCTACCTACCCAAAACTACTTGTCCTAGCATTTGTTTCTTCTCTTGAGTACACTTGGACTGGCATCTCTTTTACATATTATTTTTGAAAACAGAAAAATAAAACTATCTAATGCTACCCTTATTTCTTCCAAGAGTCCAAATTAACCAGTTGGACTCAAAAACTCCTCTACCTAATCTACTATCTATCAAGATTAAGATGTTTGATAGATCTGCATTCTCTACATTCTAAAACAGAAATTGAAAACACAATCAAACCAGGATTAAACTGTCGAATTTGTTGTAGTGTCCATGGCTAAAGAAACCAGCTGCACATAGACTTATTTGCAGGAAATTAAAACAAAATTGTGAAGGCTTAAGATCTGAAAATTACAAGCTTCCTTCATTCTTTCTTTCAACTCTAGTTTTGATCTTTCTTGAGTTGTCTTCTTCTTCTTTACCTAGTTCAAGTTTTCAGCATGTTAGAACCAGTCTTCTTGTACCTTTGGCTCAGGTTTTGAGCTTGTTAGAGCCATCTTTTCTTTGATTCTTTGGTTCATATTTTGAGCATGTTTGAACCATTCTCTTCTATCCTATTCTATTCTACTGATAAGCCAAGACTAAACTGTTTGGAAAATCTGATTCACTAGCCTATCAACAGTAAATTGAAATCTATCTAGTCATGATTAGGCTATATGACTAAATAGCAGTGCTTTCTTTTAAGTAGTGGCATTTAGGCTTGCACACTTTCAGACTCTTTTTTTTTTTTTGTATGGGGTTGTACCTTTCTTCTTTTATATCTGCCCTCTTTTCTCTTTTTCTATTGTTTTTGTATTTTTATTTTTTGTTCAAAGAAAAAACAAGAAACTAACTAATGCTCACAGGCTGAGCTTATTTGCTTCCCTATCTAACCTAATCTAACTTGGGAAATTTACATATTTAGCTGATGAACTCCCTTTTCCAATATATCCAATCAAGTAAATGGTTCCATGATTGGTCTTTTCTCATCTCTTTGAGCATGCTGGACAAATAGGGCCACTCCCATTTCCCTTGTTCTTTAGCAGCAGTGCTAAAAAATCTTCTAGCTTTCGGAAAAACACTACTCCTACAACTTTTACTCCCTCTCCAAATGTCTTCAAGAAATCAGCAAAGGGATCTTGAAATAATACTTGGTTATGAGTATTTGAAAGATAGTTTTCAACCAGGCTTACTATTTCCTCCACTGGATCAAGCTTAAGATTCTTTTGAGAAAGAACTTCTTCCTCATCTTCATTATTATCTGAACTGGAGGACTCATCATAGATTGCAGTACAATCCTCTTGTAGTCCTGGTATGCTCTGATTCAATGGACTGCATTCTGTGAAGAGATCATCATATTATTGCACAGGGGTATCTATTATTACCTAAATCCAATCAGGAGAACTTTCCTTATATTCATCCTACTCAAAAAATTCCTCTTTCTTCTCAACCTTTGAGCTGAAAGACTGTTGATTCTCAATCACATAAAAACTGTTACTGATGAGTTGTAATGAAGCAGAGAAAAGATTCAGAGATTCTTCACCCTCTTCGGCACTTTTAAAGCTTTCTTCATCAGTATCTTAAATAACCTGCTTTGGCTCATTACTCTCTCGGAGTTGGTGGAACTGATCTTCCTCCCACAAATCTAATAATCATGGTCCTACAAGATCAACTTCTGTTTGGAGAACATCATCATCAGACAGGTCAAAATTAGAAAAGTCATTAATGTAAGTAATGTCACCAATTAAACATATTGGATTATCAATAGGTCTTTCTTTGTTCTGATCTACAAGGGAACTTTCTAAATTTTTACAACAAATTGAATGGGAAAAAGTTTTTTTTTTTATAAAAAGTTTCATAGGCTGGTTGTTTATTGATAATCTGATCGACTTCCTCTTTTGTCAAAGGAGGAGATGTTTCTATGTTCCTTTGAGCAGAAGTACATCATTTCTCTATCTCTTGTGAAGACTGAAATGGAGGCTGGGTGTCTTCTTGAGCCTCAGCTAAAAGGGATGATGAATCATCATTAGTTAAGTTTGCAGTTGGATCCTGAGGATTTTCTTCTATTTCTTGATTAATTTCTTCCTCAAATGATTCATCTAGGTTGTTGTGATAGTTTTTTTGGGTATGAAATTCATGAATGGCTGCTAAGAGATCCTCAGGATGCATATTAACCAAATCCTCATCAATATCTAATATGTATTGTATGATGTTCTGAGATTGATCACGATGATTTGCAGTCCATGATAAAGATGAAGATTTTTCTTTATATTTTTCATAAAATACTTGGTGCATGTCTTTTAAAGAAAACAAGCTCTTAGGTTCTAACCATTCATACCAATCCCTTGCCTTACCTTCTAATGTTGCCATGAACATTTTCATAAGATAGTCCTCATGCCATTCAACTTTTAACCTCCATACATGTATATGAAACTTGATGAGATGTAACAAAGGGTCATCAAACTTTTCATCTTGAAAAATAGGTAGGTTTTTTAGCCAATCTATTTGAGGCATTTTGTGTGGGAATCCAGGGATATGATCTCTGTTCATTGGAGCATATCTCCTTTGTATCCTTAGATCCATGTTTGTAATCAAAAGGTCTCCATCAATCTTTTAACCGCCTAGATTTCTACCAATGGAGTCATTTGATCTTTTAGGAGTCAGGAGTCTCAAAGGGAGATTTGAACTTCGTTGTCCACCAAAAACATGATTGGGTTTGCTCAAAGGTATCTCAAAGGAGTTTCAAGGTCCTGTAGCACAGCTCCAAATTTGCTGGAGTCACAAGATGGAATTTTTTAGCTCTTTCGGGGAGGTAAAATTTTTTATGTTCCAATCAGTTCACGTTACAGAAAACCAATCGAAATGGCTGGGGTTTTCCGGAAGCTTCTATGGGTTTTGAAGGACTAATGAGTCTATAAGAGCTTGCTAAGCAACTATGAACTCGTAATTTAATCGTGACGCGCCAAAATGTCATCCTGTGATTTGGTTGATTGGCAAACCAAATGACAAGGCAACATTCAAACCAAGCTTTAGAGCTCTAGGATCTAGCCCTCCTAGTCTCAGAGAGGGATCTCTCAATATGTTTGTAAGGATATAGCTTGATTCTTTTAAGAGGTTGATTTTAGGCTAGTTATGAAGTGAAAATTTGTTTGTTTGTTGGCTGGATCTAGATGATTCAGGCAACATAGATAGAGTGTGGAAATCTACAAGCCATTGGGTAGTGGAGTCATGTGGAAGTCTAAACAATTTTGATTGATGAATTTTGGGAACCAAAGGGAAAATATAACTTGGTCAATGGATCTATGGGATCATATAGGTGCGATGAGATGAACATCAAGGATTTGGAAGGAAAAGTAGAGCTTTAATGGTTGTTAAGACTCCTTAATCATGTATACCTTTCAACGAAGGGACTTGCAACACTATCTAAACACAAAGAAATATTCAATAGCCAGGCCTAACCATGAATCCTACCAACATACTTTTATGCAGATAACATAAACAAGACAGACTTTCAAGTACGACAAAGAAGTAGATGAACACTCTATTTCTTCTAATTGTTTCACTTAAAGGAGTCAGAAAATGTGGCTCAGGGTAAATACCGTGATCCATAAAGAAACTACACTCAAGATCTGAAAGATCGTAATTATAAATACCTTCAAATATGACTATCTCAGCAAGAAACATAGGGTAATATCAGGACAAATCTTCTTTGTCGGGCTGCAGACAATAACATTTGAAGGATGATTTCAAAAATAGCTTCCGAGAGGCAACAAGTAGACAGGGCAAACCATAATTCAACCTTGACACCAATTATTTGAACTATTCTGAAATAAACAAGCTTAAGGGTTTAAAATCAATCAAACTACTAAATAAAACCTTCAGCAGATGAAAACATAAAGGCAGTGACGAGTAAACAGGCCTAAGGTGCTTCTAGGAGACATTTCTTAGCCTAAGCTTTTTACTCTACTGCAAGCAAAGCATAATGGAACAAAGTGAAAAACAGGAAATAAAATTAATGAATAGAGAGTAATTAACCAAAACTAGGCTCAGGGATCCAATGGTCTAGCCTCCTTCATCAACAGAAAATAAAATACATCCACACTTCTTCAAAACACCAATTCTTCTTTCAAAACAGTAGTCTATGTATTACTTCAGAATTCATCAAGTGCCAACCTTTTACAATGAGAGTCTTAATAGGATTTATAAGTGAATGGGGAGGAGAGGTGATAGAGATGGTCTTAATGGTTAATTAAAATAGAGGAGAAAACATTCAAATGCCCATTCTGTGTCATAAATATTACATTAACTTCTTGCCCATTCTAGTAATTCTCGTAGACTTTGAGGCCTAATTGATAGGCTGGTAATAACTCCAAAGAGTGTCTTTGTAGAGAAGTCTTCTGGCTGCTGCAGTCTTCTCTTTTCTTCCGGTACAAGTAAAATGGACAATATGGGTTTTGAGACCACCCATACCTTTACAATAACTTCCTTAATAGTTTTAAAGAATTTTTTTCAGCATAATAGCTGTCAAGGTGTCTTTAGTCCTGAGAGGAGTAAATAGCTTCACTGATGTGTCATTCGAAGCTTTCCTTTGTTGATTTGTCTATATTTTTCATCTAACCCCGATTTGGCTTTAACTGTGTTTTTATCTTTGACCTGCAAGTTAAGCTTTTAATTTCCTGAATTATACCTTAACCACTGCGCTTTAATCCTTATCGATCCTCACTTTAACTCTGTGGCATACAGGTGTTTATTCTATGCACTAGAGAGTTTGATTTTTAATCAATGTCCATAAACATTTGATTAAACTTTGAAGTTCGACCCCTCGGCCCTCTGACACTGTTTCCTTGGTTGTGGGAGACCTTTAACACCATTAGCCACCATAAAAACCTACAAAACGAACAAACTGGTTATCAAATCTGGTGGGTGTGGATCAATTGCTTCAAAAGGCTCTAGTAGAGGTGGAGGAGCGATTGCAGAGAAAGTGTATGCAGTGGAGATGAGTGTCAATGGCGGAAACCTGAAACTAGGGTTTGAGTGAGGTTTTGGGCGTGAAGAACAGGATGGCGGTATTGGAAAACCGGTAGTGTTTTTCGCATAGGGTTTGGGTGGTAAGTGGTAATGAGCGGGGGGAACGCGATACGTGTTAATGGCTGACACGTATGCTCCTAAAAACCACCTATTTCACGTTCAAAATGGGTTTTGGACAGCTATGGAAAAATGGGTGCGAAAACGTCTGTGGACCGTTGGATTTTGGGGGGCAAATCAGATCAATGGTGGAGATTTGAAGGGAACACAGTGGAAAGGCCCAGCATGGTCATATGGGACCAACAGTAATATATGGAAAATTAAAGAAAATACATATAAAAGTGGCCATGGGTGGAAGAGGAGGTGAATCAATGTCGGCCGTCGGATCAGTGAGACGGATGGTCGGGATTCATTTCGGCGGATCGACGATCGGAGGAGCAGAGGGTTCTGGAACAAGGCTTTTGGAATTTGTGATGGTCAATCGCCGATGGGAGAGGTAATGTGAAGGGCGGAGGACCGTAGGATCAGGATCAGGATCAACGGCTAGGATTTGCGATCGGAGTTTCAGATATCGGCAGTCCAGGCAGGCGGGATTTTGGATTTGTGATGTGCCGATGTGATGGAGGGAAGCGATGGTCGTCGGATCTCAGGGGAAATGGACGGTCGAGATCTCATCGGCAGGGGATTCCATCGGAGGGGGAGATCATCAGAGGGAAATTGCGATGTGCCGACAGCCATCAGATCTTAGAGGGAATGGACGACTGACATGGAGTCGAGGGATTGGCCTTCGGAAAAAAATGGAAAGGGACGTGGGACTGGTGGAAAGCCGAAATGCTGATGGAGCACGGATCGTCAGATGGTTTTGATCAACGACTGAGATCTTCTCGGTAGTGAAACCATCGCGCGAGAGGAAAAATGAATTTACAAGGGAGAAAACAGGTGAATCGACCTCTGATAGCGAGAAATGGGCTAAAGACCTATAGCCAATAGTCGCGGGTCCCGGTCACATGGTGGAAGGCGTTGAGAACTTAAGCCCACAGGGGCCTAAATCTGTTTATATGAAAATGATCGGATTTAAAGGCCGAAATGGGTTTTTGAGGGTTTTTTAAAGGTTCCGATAGAGTGAAGGAACGGTTTTAAAGCCAAATAAAGGGGATTTACATGGTTTTAAAGGGAATTTTGGAGGGAGTGAAGGATAAATGAGGGGGAAAATGAGTGATATGAAGGGAATTATGAAGATAAAATGGAGGAATGAAATGATGGAGATGAGTCTTTGAAAAATAGTTTTCTCTTTGGAAACAACAGGATTTTGAAGTGAAAACATTAGGGAAGGTAGGTTTCTTTGGACAGAGAGAACAAATAGGCTTCGAGAACTAACATGTTAACTTGAAAATGTTTCTTTAAGGATGCAAACTAATTATAGCCATTACTAGGTATAATAGAAATTATAGATGGCTAACAATATCCATAATAAAGCTTGTAATCATTAGGGAATTCATAAATTTTGTTTATTCCATCCCTAAATCATTCAAAAGCACAAACACCTCTTTATATGTCCGAGGAAAATTATGAAAATGTGGGAGAACATTATCATCTATATTCTATTAAGTAAATAGAAATTGACGTAGCAAATATTGGTCAAATATTACTACTATGCTCAATCCTAGCATCATCCTCTTGAGGCGCATCCTCCTCCAAGGATGTAGTAAATAATTCATAGATAATGGAAAAAATTTCATCCTCCATTTGGATATAATTACCTTTCTCTTCCATTGTATTTGAGTGTAGTCCACTAATGTTACCATCGGAAATACAGTATGAAGTTCACTACCATCACTACGATTATCACTACTATCACATAGATCTATAAATGAAGTATCAACGATCTTCTCTTTAAGTATCTTCCTAATTTACAAAAGAGTATGATTAGTAAAACTTGGAAATGTTAAAAAGGTATAGAAACATGACCAAAAACATATAATTCCTCTCCTTATAATGAATATAATATTACCATAAGGTATATCTATTTCCTCATTTTCAATTCCCATATTGATTACAACGGTTTTCAACCATCTGTATGACAACACATCTCTTTTTTAGTCCTTGGAACTTAGTACCCACAATAAATGTGACAAAATTCATACCACTCTATTGATCCAACTTGGGGAGGGATGACATCATTAACTCCGTCACCATAAAAAGGATCAAGACTATAATTAATATTAACACCATTAAAAGGGCCATCACCAACATCTTATTATAAAGATATATTGATTATATATGTTGTATTAACATAATTAGCATGACATGGGATTCTATTGTGATCATATTCTTCAAAATCATTTAAGGTATCATACATGACTAAATATAAAACTCTATGGAGTATCTCCTCATGGGAATTGCCATCAAAACCATTATCATTGACTATATTTGACATTATCTATTTCTAGCATGCAATAGGCACATTGATAGAATTTCTTAAAAACATTTAAGGAAAAAACTCTATGGACTTTCAAAAATTTAATTCAAGAAAAAAAAAGTATTTCTAATGAAAATTTAACTTATTTCCACTTGAAAAGGATGGTTTACTGTTTGGTTAAACAAATTGAAGTTCAAAGAGGTTTCCTCTAGTTGAAATAATTTTTAGATGTGGGAAAAGAACAATGGAATAAAGATATTCAAATGACAAACAAAACACACATGAGAACAAGGATGATAAATTGAGAGCAAGGTGATCAAATTTAGCCCTTTGTTTGACAACTTATAGAGAAAGGAGCATATTAATAAAGTTTTAGTTAGTTACGTTGATGTATTTAAAATGTCAATAAAGGATTGATTGAGTTTGATTATGTCGGCTTCAAACAAGAAAGGAAATTTCCCAAATATGACAAAGCAATTAACACTTTATTAAAAATTTTTCAAAATGTCAACATAACATTATAACAATTTTTTTTTGGTTTTTTTTAATCAGAAAGAGTATTAATATTATATAAATTTTTACTTGATTCATGGGAAATACATCAGTAATTACATTGCAACTTCTTCAAAATTTATATCATTTTTCTCTTATCCAAGAGATATGCTAAACTTTCCTCAATAGCATATTGTTGAGCGACAAAAATCTGGTTCATATAAGTGTATACCTTACATAATTTCCCCAACAGAACACAACATTTACAAAACATAAAACTATTGGTTGATAACAAATTCCTCGATGACTCTAAACCTTTTGAAATCATTTGGAAGCGCCATTAAGGGAAAATTGATGACCTAATTTGGCCATTGATGTGCTATTCTCCTACCATCCATCCTTAGTTATCTTGTTTGTAGGATTTTTTATGGTCTAATACATGAAAATATGTTATTGATGGAATGTATTTTACCATTTTCATTCTCTTTTCATGATATTTTATAGATACTTTTCCTTCAACATCGAGCCTTTAACAAAATGCTGCAAAATAAGGAGGGAATCTCCCGGGATTGTGAGCTCTTTAACATACTCCTCTTTGGAAATAAAAAGGCCCATATAAATACCATGAATCTCTGCTTGGTTATTTTCCATATGACCAAGTCCCCATGAGTACCTAATCACTTTGTCATCCACAGGGCCATAAAGAGCCCCTCCCCCTCCTTCCAATCCTATATTTTGTTTGGATGCCCCATAAAAATAGAAAATCCATCATTGTCTACTATTTTTCCATGTTATTAATTCTACATATGTCATTCTAATATTCCATCATTCTCCCATATTTTGTTGACTCTGGCCAGTAATTTATGGATTTTTATACATACCTACCAATTTACAACCCATACTTTCTCTAACTGATCCAACTCTTTCATAGAAGAGCTATGATCTCACATTTGATCTTCAAATTAGGCACATGAAGATAATGCTTTAATTACAATGCTTTGGGGAGGTTTAAGCTTGTTATTAAAGACTGCATTGTTCCTGGCAGGCCAAACTTTCCAACATATAAATTTGGGAGGAGCTTTCCAATACATTTTGAGAAGAGGTTTCCATATAAGACCACCTTTGTAATTATTTTCCCAAGAGGAGAAGAGTATTCCTTGTAGAGAAAAGGTCCATTTGGCAATAATGTGGAGAGGAGATGTTGCTTCTATCCATACCTTTTTTGTATATTCACATTCCAAAAAAATATGAGAGATATCTTCCACTTTGCTCTTGCAAATAGAGCATCTTAAGGAGTCATGGATGCATCTCTTTTGAAGGTTCTCAGCTGTCAATATTTTTTTTTGTATGAGGAACCAAGTGGAGTAATTCACCTTTGTATTAGCACGAGTCTTCCATATTCTTTTCCAAATGCTAAGCTTTTGAGGCACACTATAATAAAGATAAAATATGCATAGACTTCCTTAACTAAATAGTCTAAAGCATTCCAACCAATTTTAACTTTATCCTCCTTTCTCTAAGGTGCACAACCTATCATCCATTCACGGATCTTCATGGAAAAGCGTGCTGGACATTTCGTGGAACATTACTTAAGTTCCAGTTCATTCAATTTCCATCTTCGTCCCAATTGGAAATTTCAGCCAATGTAAATTTCCTTTAAGCACAATTTTTTTCTTTCGCAAGGGAAGGAATTCGAGAAATTTCTCAAGAAGTCATTGGTCCATAATGTTATCAAAACATAGATTAATAATGTTACCATTTCTTTTCTTCCAATAAAAACCTAAGCGGATGAGAGGGGATGTTGAAACAAATAATTTCCAGGTCAAGGAACATCCTTAAACATATTTTTCCTTCAAGACTTCTTTCCACTAGTCTTCTTCTTGGGTGAAAAATATCAAAACTAGTTTTTCTCTTATTTGCTTATTTATTATCAATGGACCTCGTATTCCCAAACCCCCATGATTTAGGGGCCTTCACCAAAGCCCATTAAAGAAATGGAATTTTTTGAGCCAACTTACCATAGGAATTTATGATTTTATTTTTCTAAAGTCGAAAGGATGCTTTGTGGAGTAAAGAGAGCTGAGAATTGGTATAAAGGTAGAGAAAATAAAACTACCTGGATAAGAATAATACAACTAGCAAGGTTGAGCCATCGAGCTCCTAAGAGGCAAATTTCCTTTTAAATTTTGCTACGAATCTTTCCCATTCTTGAGATTAATGAAATTTTAAGCAAATTGGAATTCCTAGATATATGAATTCCTTCGATGATTCAACTATTTGAAACCCCAAAATTATTCCAATATGTCTTTTCTTCCTTAATGATACATTCCATTTATAAATCAAATATTTTCCTGAGTTTGTTTGGCCTCCAGATGCTTCAAGAAACAAATGATTTTTTTTAAAACCTTTTAGCTATTATTGTGGAGGCAACCCCTAACAAGAGTACATATCATCAATAAATTTTGAGTGATTGATACTTTTGATACCTCTAGTAAATCTAATTATTGGAAGGATCACACATCTCCTTTTATATTCTATCCTATGACTAAGAGAAATTGCCAAGATAATATATAAGAAAGGAGATAGAGGAAAACCTTGATGAAGCCCTTAGGAGGCTCGAAAGAAACTAGCCAATCTTCCATTAAGCAAAGGAGAAATGCATGGTGCTTTGATACATTAAGAAACCCATTGAGTAAATTTAGCATCAAAGAAAAATGTGTTCATTAATTTGAAGAGAAAGTGATGACCTACTCTCTCAAAGCCATTTTTTATATCTAACTTGATGATCATGCCTATATCTTCCAGGTTTTGGTTGGAGTTGATTTCCTCTTGAACCAAGATGATATTATCAAATATCTATCTCTCAGGCAAAAAACCTCCCTAATATTTTGAGATAATTTTAGGTAGAATAGGCTTAAGCCTTTGAGATCACTTTATAAGAGACATTAAAGATTGATATTTGTTGGAATCTTGAAAACGAAGTAGGAGTTAGATCTTTTGGGAATATTAAAAATTTGGAAAGGGATGGGAAATAATTAGAAGAATATAAAAAAATGGGAAAGGAATGGGAAATAATTAGAGGAAGAAGCTATATGCATTAAGGTAAACATGGAATAAAGTGTGGAAATTCTAGTTTACAAGGTAGAATATCCCGAGAAGGAGGAAGAGGATGAAAATATTAAGGTGAAACACTAATAGAAGGAGAAGTATAAGGGGTAAAACTAGCACAAAATAGGTATAGAGGCAAGGGAACATCTCCCATATGAAAGAATTGTAAGAAGCCACCTCTAGAAGGATCCGAACTAAATGTTGCAATGTAGAGGCACATTGCATAGCACAAGGTTTTGTTAGTTGAAACAAGGTCGCCATTGTTCATAATCCAGATAAATTAGAAGATATTGTTCATGAGTACATAGTTTCTACTATCAACAAGAAATTAGACAAAATAAATAGATCACATCATACCAAATATAGTGTTTTCCTCAAGGAAAACCATTAAATATCATTTAAACCTCAACCTATACTTGGATACAAAGGAGATGATAACATTCCACATGGATTTTTCTTCAGAGAAGAACAACTCCCTACTAACAAGTATTAAAGAAGTGTTATAACGACTCACGGAAAATAGTACTTGTTGTTAAAAGTCATCGAGGCTTTAAAGCATGCTCCAAAGGATGATAAGGAAACAAGTAATGAGGGAGAAATGGAAGACAACAAAATTGATGAGGATTCCCAACACCTCATCTCCCTTGATGATTATGAAAAATAATGCAAATAATCTTTATTTCCCCTATGAAAATAGAGATTCAATTTATTTGTTTTATTTTTTACTAACATGATAGCATAGGATTTAGTGACCAAGGGACAAGCTAGATTTTAAATTTATTTGTACTAAGAGTTCGTGGTCAAGGGCCAAGCTATTTCCAATACAATTTTGTTTTGTTTTTTTTCTATTAGGGCATACTCAAACTTTTTCAAATTTTGAATATTGCATTCTTCAAACTAATGGTCTTAGACAAACTATTATAAAGGATATTGGGTGATGGTTTCTTAACTAAATTCTTTAAAATCAATGTTAATATTTTAATAATTGGTATATGTGAATAAACAATCTACCACTTTTTTTTAAAACATTTTTAGTGTCTTTTGTTTGAGAGATGTCTATTTTAATAACTGGTGTATGTGAATAAGCAATCTACCACTTATTATTTTTTAAACATTTTTAGTGTTTTTTGTTTGAGAGATGACTAGAACAAACAAGTGATTTAACCAAAGAAACCAACATCTTACACCCAAGAAAACAAAAAACTTCAATTTTAGATTCCAAAATGTAGTTGTTGAGAAATGCTAGGAACTTTACTTCTCAAGCATTACTTACAAACTTTATTATAAAAGTAAATAGAGATGGAGTAAGGAAAATTTTGAGGAAAATTTATGATAAAGTGTAAAGATGAAATGCTAGGAATTTTACTACTCAAATCTCTTAGGCATTGCTTATAAACTTTATTATAAAATTAAATATAAATAGATGATCAATGAAACTTTTAACCATGGAAATTTATGATAAAATGTAAAAACAAAGACTCTGATAGCGACTACCTGCTGCTTAGTTTAAATATAGTAATGTTGCAATGTGATGTTGGAAATGTCCATGGATAACTATTACGGCTATTACATGCTGCTTAATGCAATTATAGAAACATTTCTTTTTGAATTTGAGCATGTTTATGAAGTTTTGTTTTGTAATAAAGTATGGTTAAACTAAATTAGAAATAATTGTTGCAATTTGAGTTTAGTAGTAGTTTAAATCTATCTAAATTATAGTGAAACAACTTTTGTGTTGACCCATGAGCATATGCATTTGATGTGTAGATTAGATTTGCTACATATGCTTAGCTTATTTTTGGAATCAACATGAGTATGGCAAAGTAGCTACTACTTGCTGCTTAATGTAAATATAGAAATGTTGTAATTTGAGTTTCAACATGTTTATGAAAATTTGCTTTCTAATAAAGTTGCTGCTTTGTTTAGTATAGTTAAATTAAATTAGAAATAATTGTTGCAATTTGAGTTTGAGCGTGTTTATGAGGATTTTCTAGACGTTGCCATTTGAAAGGTTTAGAATCTTTTTTTACTAATATTTTGTTAATCCAATTTGACCCAACTACAATTGCAATGCCATATTGTCTACGATCTGAAGACTTTTACATCTTTCGTAAAGTATATATATGAATATGAAAATATAGTGTTGTGATTTTAGTTGTTAGTTTAGAGAGAAATAATATGGCGATCCATCTCATATTAGATAGTTTATAAACATTGCTAATCGATATCAATTTATATATAAACTGTGATATTTTGTTTAAATATATAATTTATAAACTTTGGGTCTACTTTAACTTATAAATATGTAATAACAAAATGCAAAAAAAATATTTTATAGTAATGGAAATGTATAATAATATAATATATTTTTAAAAATATATTGAAGTAATTATTTAACTAAATATTGATCTACAGAAAAAGTATTCCATTATTAATATATATATGGATTAATTTATTAAATATAGGTTTAAAAAAAAAAAAAACTAATTTTAAAGAGCTAAATTCATTGATATATATAAAAATGTTATATTTATCAAAATAAATTATAAAAGAAGCAACAATTAGAATATATAAATCAAGTTTAAGTTTAAAAAATTAGTAAAAACAAATATATATATATATATATATATATATAATTTGTAAACTTTTTGGCTACTTTAAATTATAAATATGTAATAATAAAATCTAAAAAAAATATTTTATAGTAATGAAAATGTATAATAATATAATATATTTTTAAAAATATATTGAAGTGATTATTTAACTAAATATTGATCTATAGAAAAAGTATATAAGTCAAATTTAAGCTTAAAAAATTTATATATATATATATAGAGAGAGAGAGAGAGAGAGAGAGAGAGAGAGAGAGGTTGGAGTTGATTAATGCAACTTGTGAAAGAGAACGAATAAACAAATGGAACTGCAAGTTTGGGAAATAAAAATTGTAAATTGCAATAGATCGAATTGCAAGGTCGTTTAATTTGCAATCATCATCTTGGAAAATAAAAAATTAAAATTAAAATAACTATAGTTGCAGGGTTGTTTAATTTGGGATCTTTAAATAAAGCTTTATGTATAAATAAAACTTTATGTATGAAAAGGATTAAGTTTGAATTTCCAATTAAATTATTTAGAAAAAGATGTATATAAATACTTAAAAAGTATAATAAAAATTTTGAAATAACTAAATAATCCAAATTAGTCAGCATTATATACATAGGAATATATATCAATTGATTTGGATATACGATGGAGTCACTACTTAAAAATAGGTAAGATGGCGGTAAGATGCATAGTTGTACCATTGTTTCAGCATTTGCTAGATGTTAAATAACATCCAAAACGGTGCAGAGTCGAAACAAATGTTAAATAAAGCTAAACTTAAAACCTATGCATTGCCTTTTCGGGTCCACCTTACAATGAGCACATGTTTAATGTTAAAACATATAATTTAAAGGTTATAAACCTTTTTGTTGTGCGATAACAAAAACCAACCATAGTATAAAAACTCCATGGCGTGATGTTTAAAACATAAAACAAAAACGTTAATAAAACTTAAAACCTTTGTAAAACTTCAAACTTTCGTCGCGCGATAAAGCTCCGGACTTGAAACTCGATTCAACCAAAATACATTCACATATCGCGTTACAATCTGGCTGACATCACATGGCCATTTGGATGCGCGATGAGTCATTAAATCGAGTTCATAATAGCTCATCGCGTCCACAAACAAGTTTTGGTGTATGAATGATTTGGACGCGCGATGAACAAATGAAATTCGGCCTATAATATGCATCGGATCCGGAATTTGAGAATACAAATGGGCCATTTTGAATGTTCTGATTCCGATTGAGAACGGACGCGTGATAAAGGAATTAAATCCAGTCCATAAATGGTATCGGGTCCGGACTTCACATAACAATCGGGCCATGTTAGAATCATTTGCGATTGTAACATAATATAAGATGTGATTGTGATTGCGATCGCATTGCAAGCTCCAACATCAACAAGACACTTTGTGGGAATGAATGGTCTTCACTTAAAACTGACTCCGTCGCGTTCAAACTAAATTTTTCTTTGCAATGTAATTGCCTTTCTACAATTACCTGTATCAGTGAAATTCTCAAGCATGGATTGATCAACTTGAAAGCAAACCATGTGAAAACGTGAGATCACTTGGAAACCATCTGGTGCGAGTGTAACAGATCCATTATAACAACAATCAAACCATACTATATAATATAGTAGCCCATACCCATCTAAACCCAGGTTTGAGATACACCTCGAGGTTGCGAAGCACGGTGTGAAGTTCTATAGGCTTGTGTATGCAGAAGACATTGCCTCTACTGACGCAGCTGCCTCCAGAGCAAGATACTCTTTTTACAATGTATTACTTTAATTTTGGAGTTTCTGCATTTTTTTCATTATCTGACACTAAAGGAGTTCATAGTTCTCAAAGGAAGACTTTATCTGCAAGACGTGTGAGGCAGGATCTCTGAATGCCACTTTAGCAAAGGGAAAGTTTGTTCTATGTTTCCAAACTAGAACTCAAAGGCCAAGCAGTGATGCAACTCTGGGTGTCTACAGTGCCAAAGGGATTGGAGTGGTTTACGCACAGATTCCTACCAAGACAATAATTTCTTCCCCCCTTATTCCATGTGTTCAAGTGGACTTTGAAGTGGGAACAAATATTCTTTCCTACATACGAACATCAAGGTAACACATCATTCTTTCAAGGATACAAGCATAGTAATTAGCCTGAATTCAAAGCTGTCAACCCAAAAGAGAGATTTGCCTAAGGATGCCTTGAGCAATTCTGCAGATACCCAGTTTTGAGAATAGCTGTTGCAGAAACAGTACTGGGCAAAACACTTGCTCCTGAAATTGCTTATTTTTCTTCTCATGGACCTAGCTCTTTGTCTTCGTCAATATTAAAGGTAAGTAGCTTGCGTGCTTCCCTTGACTTGCACCTTATATCTATTAGTCAAATTTGACTGGCAGGCATTTCATCAACTTAAGTGGTAGAGGTTTCTTTTAGTGTAGTAGCCATGTTGAAAATTTTAGAAAGTGTGAGAATCATGAAAGCTCTACTATACAAAGATTCCTTGCTATATAGATAACCCTTCTTTGAAAAGCAACTCGTTGACCTTGTCCTCTATTTGGTGAATAATGCTTTTGCAGCCCATGTATTGTGAGAATGTTCCCCAAAAGGCATTAAAATCTTCATACTTGATACAAACTGTGGACAGTGTACTGAGTCTCTAGTTTTCGGTATAGAATATCTCATGGTTTATTGATCATTCTCTTTTATGTGATGTTCCTTACACTTTATTTGAAGTTCAGAAATTTGACAGTGCTTTTCATTTTATTAGTGTTTTCTTTTGCAACTTTCTCTGCGACAGATAAAGTATTCACTTACTAGCATTGATCTTCGAATATAACTCCGTAGGTAGAGTTTGTAGGTTTTTCCATTCTTCCATTTATTGTGTTGTTGAAATGCACAATTTTGGTATTGTGTTTCATTTTGAAATGTAACTTTATGCCTATCATTATGACAAAGAAGGTGCCCCCAGAATTATTAAGTTTCGGGTGATGTCAACATTTGATGTCGTTGGTGCCATATACACAAGAAGCATATGCCTCACAACTGCATGCTAGAGGCATCAATACTGACAGTGGAAGCCTCATAATTTTGTGGTAGATCATTCAAACTCTTGTGGCCTTGTGAATTATATACCACAATTCCACCATCAACAATCAAGGATTCAGTGAACAACAAAAGATTAGAGGCTAAGCCCATATAAACCATACCTCTCCAATAAATGAACCATGCTAAGGACAATGGATCTCCTCCAGTTATGGAAATTGATGATATCTGCGCTAAAATTCCAATTCCAACCCCTCAAACGCACAGAGTAAGAAGATATCTCTTCATTGACAAAGTTTATTATGACTTAACATTCACTTTTTTCATGCGACATGCACACTTTTTGGTTTTCATATTGTAGAACTCTTTTGCATTATTTTGTATACTCATGGAAACTGAGTTTCTTTGAACTTTACAAATATCTTGCATATTTCTCCTGCTTTCAAATTATATAGCCTCCCACCATCCAAATTCATGCATATTGTTGAATCTTTTCTCCTTGCCATCCAAGCAAAATCAAAACCTCATTTTATAGCCATCTGTGATCTTAGTAGCACTACTGGCAGCAATAGAATCAACACACCTCATCTTTGTTCTCAACAACACACTCATTCATTGGCAACATCTGTGCATTCACTACCTTGCACTTCACACCAGAGCCTGAACACAATATCATATTTCGATGGCATTGTTAAACTTCATAGTTCAGATCTGCACTCACAGAATGAGACATACAGGTCCTAAAACTTGGAACTTAGTTTACACCTATCAAAGCCTAGATCTGCATATACTAAAACCTTATTAACTAAGTTCACAAGTACAAACACCACAATCTATGTGGTAATTCAAAACAATGAAGGAAGCTAAATACATATGTGTGCAACTTGGAAATTACAAAAAGTTCTGCGAACTCCAACAGCAATCACAACTGCTCACTGTTATTCAGAAAAGAGTATTACATCAACTAATACACAGATTGCTTATGCTTGTTTCCACTGCAACGCACACCCGAACCTCGGTGTAAACGTTAAGCCTGACTGTAATGAACACGACAGGTAATATTGAACCTTGTCAGTTGGAGTAATTACATCACATGGCCATTTGCATGCACGATGAGTCATTAAATTGAGTTCATAATAGATCATCGCATCCGCAAACAAGTTTTGGTGTACAACGGATTTGGACGTGCGATGAACAAATGAAATCCGGCCTATAATATGCACTGGATTCGGAATTTGAGAATACAAATGGGCTATTTTGAATGTTCCGATTCTGATTGAGAACATACGCGCGATAAAGGAATTAAATCCAGTCCATAAATGGTATCGGGTCCGGACTTCACATAACAATCGGGCCATGTTAGAACCATTTGTGATTGTAACATAATATAAGATGCGATTGCGATTGCGATCGCATCGCAAGTTACACCATCAACAAGACACTTTGTGGGGACGACTGGTCTTCACTTAAAACTGACTCCGTCGCGTTCAAACTAAATTTTTCTTTGCAATTTTTAGTTAATTACTGTAAATCCTGGGTGAAATGGGATGGGGTCATCCACGCTTGCCTCCTACTTGCTCTCTGATGGAGGTGGACCAATAACGAGCCAGAAGCGCTATGGGTGGCCCGTATATATGCATGCCGGAAAAACGGATTTGAGTCCAATTGGTTGGCTCCCGAACTGGGCAGGCAACTGGTATGTTAGCTTTGGATCTAGTGAAACAACTACTCCTGCTACTGGTGATGGTTTGCCTTGGTAAAATAGCTTTGTATCTCGATCTGGAACGGATGCTTTGGACTCTCGAAATTTCATAAAATTCGGCAAAAGATTCAGTCTACGTAACGGAAGGTATGGCTTTTAGGTTGTTGCTAGCCTTGAGACGGAGCATCGGCATTTTCTCATCGAATTACCACGATAGTAAGGGCAGTTTTTGGGCTATAGAAACCAACGACTAGATACGGGGATGTTTAAAAAATGAGTTTGTATATTTCAATTATTATTTCAAAAAATGTATTTATACGCCTATATAATCACAAATAAAACTCTGAAAAAACTCTCCTGACCTGCAAGAGTTTCACATCATCAATGTAGTAGTTTGAGTTTGAGTACGGAAATGACGTCCGTGAAGTAGCTTGAGTATGAAAAGACGTCCCAAAAATATTTGGTTGTTAATGATTTGCAGTCTATCTTGATTGACCTTCACTGGCGGATTCAGAAAAAATTGACTGACTGGTTGATCCAGCAAAATCGTTGCTAATGTTTTCCCGAACGAAATACTATATTCACATTTAGTATTTAGCTTTGTGACAATATTTGTGAGATTTCACCTAGTTTTGTACGAATAGATTTAATGCGAGGATATCTCGAGAAATACATAATTTGAGCTTTGACAGGTCAAAATACGAAATAGCTGCTCACCATTAATGATGGACATCTATGAACTGCACAAATATCTATGCAATTTGCAATAACATGTTGAATTTTGCAACCAATAGAATCTCAGCAAAACAAATTAAAATAATTAAAATAAACAAACAATAATAAATCTTATAGTTGAACCATGGCAAAAAAAAAAAAAAAAAATTGCAAACATATGTCTAATCAAGGTGAATTAATGTCACTATCAGGAAAAACCTGATGCGTAGTATCCTGCCAGCGGCAGGTACAATAAGTTTTGTCATTATCACATCATATACAACTACTTTATCAATTTTAATTGCCAAAAAAAATATTCAACAAACCCCTCAAACTAAAATCTTTTAACCATCAATTATTAAAAAGATAAAAATGAATAAATTAATCTATTTTAACATATATAATAATAATAATAAATATTTAATTACATATTTAATTTATAATATAATAATACATTTTTACACTACTTTAACTAATTAACTTTTGTATGATTTGACTAATTAATTTTTATAGATATACATACATGCCCATTTCACTTTTATAGGTATACATAGGTATGTCAACCTCCAAAGTGAAACATGCATTCTTCCCTCATGGGCCCACTCAATCTCTAAATTGCATCAGGGAATGATCTTATCCTTTTGCATGCCAACCTGCAACCTCAGTGAATACAGATTCATGTTTGTGGGGTAGAGGTTGGATAATGAAAGCATTTAAAGGAGATACTTCTCAAAAGTTGTCAGTGGGTACACATCCAATGTTGAAACATCAAATTTTATTCACGCTTCATGATGTACCATGAACAGAACAACCAGACACTTTATCAAAGATTCCTCTCTAATGTTATGGAATATAAAGCCAATTGATAACAGGAGGAACTCAGTCCAGAGCCATTTTTCAAACTTGTAAACAATATATACGGCCTTGAAAACACACAAGTGACAAGTGCACATGCTTAAAACTAGACTGAAGCACGACATATTACATTAATAAAAATCACATCCTAGAAAATCAGTAAGCCATGTTAGAAATAATTTACCTGAGGGCTAGTGGTAAGTTTAAGACAAAGGGATGATCAAATATGTATTAGTGCATATAATTTATAATATAAAACCAACAAAACTTAGGGAGTTGGTTTTTTTTTTAAAGCCCATTTGAATATGTCAAAAAGTCATAAACAAAAAGTCAAAGATGGCATGAAACTTTATCTGAGTGTACCATAATGAATAGGAAAGATCGCATATTTAGAGAATAACACGACTATGAGAAAACAAATATATTTATGGTGGATAAAGAAGATGATATGAATTTTATATGGACAGTGGTTGTTACTAATATAAAAAATACATAAATTTGACAGTTCTAGTTTCAATAACGAAATAGTTTTCTTTACGCCAGAGGCGTTTTCTTTGTTGGCTTTGGGAGATACTGTCCACCCCAACAAATGAGAAGCTTTTCTTATCGTCCTTTCAGCCAATACAATTTAGACACGTGGCACCTCCTCAAACCTCTATCTGTTCTTTTGTCCCTCCAACTTTCTCAATTCTGTCAGCTTCCGTGCGGCGTTCCCTTTGCACCACCGTGCAAATGCTAGTATATAATCTTGTTGACGATTTTTTTAAATTCTGATTCACAATCTGTAGCTCTGTGCCAGTAAAGCAGAAAAGAAACGAATGAAGAGTTGAAAACTACTTTAATATTAACATTTCTTTTCAGATAACATAAAGTAAAGCAGAAAAGAAACAAATGAAGGGTTGAAAACTACTTTAATATTAACATTTGTTTTCAGATAAGCAGAGGTTCATCATCTCATACTTTAAAAATAGTTTTTATAAGAATACAAAAAAATTAATAAATGAAAAATAGTTATTATTTTTTTGAAAAAATAAATTTTAATTTTGTTAAATTAATTGAAATGATTAAAATGAAAAGCAATGTTTAATAAAACATAAATGATATATGATAGTTGAATGAGCAGTTGTTGTATTATGAAACATTTAAATTTTATAAAAAATATTTTATACAAAATTAAATTCAATGCAATTTATTTTTTTAACTATATATTAAATAAATAAATAATTTAAAATCTTAATTAGATAATGAAGAATAAAAACTTTTAACATATTTATAGAAAATCAATTAACTGATTATATTTCACAATAATCACAAAAAGATAATAATAAAATATATGGTAATATAAATATTTTAATTTTTGATATAAAAAAGTTTATGAGTTCAATTAATATGAATTTGGTTTACAGGAATAATAATGAAATGTATACTAATTTATATAATATATATATATATCTATTTATTTTCTCACATCTTAATAAATGTTTTTAAATATTTATAAATATATTTTTTAAAATAAAAAGAAATTAGATTTTCAATAACAACAATAATATGTAAATAATCACTTTTAGTGATAATCACATATGAATATATTTTGTCAATGTCTATGAATAATAATAATAACTAGCCTAGATTCATATTAACTCAGGATCTATCAGTTTATCTATGAGTTTCGTTTATCTTTAGGATAAGATGAACAATAATAATAACCAGCCCAGATCCATCTTAACTCTCGATCTATCAAATCTCTCGAGGTGCAAACCTTTTTTTTTTAGTGCAAAACTTGAGGAAAGGTTTGCACCTCGATAGATTGATCCCTCCCTTCCTGAGCTTGATAGATTCGGAGTTAAGGTGGATCTAGGCTAGTTTCAATCGTGTGTATAGTGTGTAGCCAAGGATTTTTTTTTTATCAATAATATGTAAATATATCTATTAAAATTAATATAATCAATTTAAATATGCTAAATATGTCTAATATTAACCTTGTCATTTTAATTTTAAATTTGCTTAGTTACATCAGATTGCTAAGATGATAAATATTGTTAATAAATTTAATGATGAAAAAAAGATGAAGTACAAATTTTGAATGCAAAATGACAATAATAGTGTTGAATGATAGAAAAAGTGAATAATAAGAATGTTTTCAATTACAAATAGTCTTCATTGTGATCAATCTCAAACTATTTTCTTTTACTATTCTTATTGTCACCCTTGTTATATTTGTCATATTTTCATATGGTAAGCCATTTACATCTTTAGCTTTAGTTGGAGTAAACATCATACCTTGTCTCTTTTGCTCTCCAATATTAATAGGTTGAATTACTAAAACACAAAAACCAATGTACATTGTCAATAATGTTTTGCGCTTACACTGAAATCAATGCACATTGTTAATCCAATCACTTTAAAATTAATGTACCATCGTACATCCAATTACATCAAATCAAAATTCAACATCTACACTGAAATCAATGCATCTAATGAAAGAAATCAAATAAGATTAGAAACAACTTCTACACTTAAATCAATGCATCTAAAGCAAGCAATCAAATAGGATTAGAAATCAACATTTACACTCAAATCAATGCATCTAGTTCAAGTAAGCAAATAGGATTAGAAACGAACATCTACATTGAAATCAATGCATCTATTTCAAGTAAGAAAATAGGATTAGAACCCAACATCTACATTTAAATCAATGCATTTAGTGCAAGCAATCAAATACGATTAGAAATTATCATCTACACTAAAATCAATGCATTTAGTGTAGGCAATCAAATAGGATTAGAAATCATCTACACTGAAATCAATGCATCTAGTGCAAGAAATCTAAATTACAATTAGAAATGAACATCTACATTGAAATCAATGCAGCAAGTTCAAGCAATCAAATAGGATTAGAAATTACCATCTACACTGAAATCAATGCATTTAGCACAAGCAATCAAATAGGGTTAGAAACCATCTACATTTAAATAAATGCATCTAGTGCAAGCAATAAAATATCATTAGAAATCAGTATCTACACTAAAATCAATACATATAGTGAAAATAATCAAATATGATTAGAAATCACCATCTACACTGAAATCAATGCATCTAATGCAAGCAATCAAATAGGATTAGAAATCACCATTTACACTAAAATCAATGCATCTAATGCAAGCAATCAAATAGGATTAGAAATCACCATTTACACTAAAATCAATGCATCTAGTGAAAGAAATAAAATAGGATTAGAAATCACTATCTACACTGAAATTAATGTATCTAGTGCAAGAAATATTCTTCCCTCTCTCCCCTCTCCATCTATATCTATATCTCCCTCCATCTCTCCTCGTTTGTCTCTTTATCTCAACCACCCCCCAAACACACACACTCTCCCACAACATATCTATCAATCTCTATGTCCCTCCCTCCCTCTCTCCATATCTCTCTTCTTCCCTCTCTTCACCTTCCATCTATATCTCTATATTCCCCTTCTCTCCCTCTCCCCCGCTTCTATCTCTATTTCCTCCTGCTATCCTCTCTCCCTCTCTCTCCATATTCCTTATCACTCCCTCTCTCTCTATGCCTTTCTACTTACCTCCCTCTTTCTCCCCCTCCAACTCCATATATCTTTCCCTCCATCTCTCCACTCTCTCACATCCCCCCATTCTCTCTCTCTCTCTCTCTCTCTCTCTCTCTTCACCCTCCAAATATGTTAGTATATCTCTCCCTCTCACCTTATCTCCCCCATTTTCTCTATATCTCCTTATTTGTCTCTTTTTCTCACCCCAAACATACACACTCTATCTCTTCACTTCTCACTCTCTATGTATTTCTTCCTCCCTCCCTCTGTCCCCCTCCAACTTCATCTCTCTATCCATCCCTCTCTCCTCCTATCTCTCTTCCTTCATCTCTATCCATTTCTATCCTACCCCCATCTCTTTCCTTCGCTCTCTTCTTATCTCCATATCTCCTTCTTTGTCTCTTTATCTCACCCCTAAACATACACACTCTCTCTCCATCTCTCCCTTGTCACTCCCTCTCTCTCTCCACTTCTCATTCTCTATATATTTCTTCTTCCCTCCCTCTCTCCCCCTCCAACTCCATCTCATTATCCCTCCATCTCTCTCTCCACTTCTCACTCTCTATGTATTTCTTCTTCCCTCCCTCTCCCCCCCTCCAATTCCATCTCTATATCCCTCCCTTTCTCCTCCTCTCTCTCAAGTCCGCTCTCGCGTCCTTCCTCTCTCTCTCTCTCTCTCTCTCTCTCTACTCAAATCCTCTCTTACATTATCTTCCTCTCCCTCTCTCTTCTCTAGCCCCCTCCATATTTGTGTCTCCCTCTCCTCTCTTACCCTTCTCTCCCTCTCACTCCTCTCCCCTCTATTTTAGTTTATCTTCATCTCTCCCTTGTCACTCACCATCTCTCGACCTCTATCACTCTATGTCTTTTTTATTCGCTCCCATATATATTTAGAATTAATATATATCATGATATATTAATATATATTATAATATAAAAAATTTAATATTGCATGGTATTAATAATAATTTTTCCCATGGTATTTGGTTCATAGGCTTCACCTAAATAAAACCTCTTTTTTTAGTGTTAGTAAATATAAATAGGAGTATGGAGTAAATATAAAAAGAGGTTTTACTTTTTACCATACCTTTGGTTTATTTAAATTTAAATTTATTGATGCAGCAAGTCTGTTTTTACATATACTGTGGACCTGTGGGTTATGGCCCACAAAATCTTCCAAAACGAAATAGTGGATTGCAATATTAAGTTTCATGGTGCATCTCTATAGTACAATGTTACGCCATATCCCCAAATTTATATCCTTTAACCGAATGCGATATGCGACGACTATATCGCATCACAATATCGCAACTTCCACTTCTAATCGCAATTTCGGCACCCAAATCATATCATAATATTGCCAATTCCTTCATATCGTTGATCGTGACTTATAGCAATTTCGCAGATTTAACCTTTATCGCAATATTGTGGATTTAATAATCCCTTCATCGCACCTCCCAGGCTTCTACTGCCGATTTCCATGTGCACTAACAATCTTATGGCTGAATGCAATATAATTTGGGTCGTCTATTCTCCCATTCCATTTCTGTGACTTGATCATGCCCGTCCATCTTCCACTTTGTTCTTGCAATACGATCTCAATCCCACTGGGTAGCACTGACACTGTCTTTCGATAGAATCACATCTCAATAAACCTGTGTTCTGCCATAAAATTTGATTTACAATGAAGTTCATAGGAACTTCGTTCACCATTCATATTCATACAACCTATCAATTAACAGGGTTGAAATGAAAAGAATATGTATATACACTGAAATCGAAATCAAATAACACACAGAGATACCACAAGGTCCAGAACACTATTGGATACTTAAAAATAAATGGATTCCATTATTATCGAGCTCGAATTATAGGCTAAGGGCACTATGGGCCTGAATCACACATTCACACCCGAATCACACATTCACCCTAAGGTTACATTGTGTTGCTCTCTCATAAAACAGAGGCTTCGTATTTAAAAGATATTACAAAGAGTGGATCATCTAGGATCCACGATTTCCTCCAAAAATCATTTAACTAATCCCTAGAATCACTCATTTTAATTACATGGCAGATTTTTAAAACAAATCCTATCTTCTAGATGCCGCATTGATTCCGCCTTTGAGATAAAAATTTAACATTTTAATGGAATTTCATGGAAATTAGCACCCTTTTTCAGTCCATGTCTCTTATTTCACAACTTTGAATTTAAATTTTGATTAAGGGTGGTCCGATGCTCTTGCATCATTTATTTACCATGGCATTTGGCCCATAGGCTTGGAATATACTTAGATGTTGATTTTTAATCATATTTGATATATTTTTTTATGTATTTACCATACCTCTTTATACCTTTTTTATATTTATTTATTTACCATACCTCTTTTATAAATAGCCAATGGTATTAATAATAATTTGTCCCATGGTATTTGACCCATAGGCTTCACCTAAATAAGTTTTCGTAAATAAGAAGTTTATCTAGTAAATATAAAAAAGAGGATTTATTTATTTACCTCTAGTCTATTTATATTTTTATTTATTTACCATACCTATGGAGTAAGTATAAAAAGAGGTTTTATTTATTTAACATATCTAGGATTTATTTTTATTTTTATTTATTTATCATACTTGTAGAGTAAGTATAAAAAGAGGTTTTATTTATTTTCTATACTTCCCATTTATTTATATTTATATTTTTATACCATACATCTTTCTTTTAGTGTTGTAAATAAAATCCAACCAATCCAACAACTCAACAAACACAAATATAAGAAATGTGAATAATAATGATGGAGCTTTTTTTGGGTTAATAGATTTGTAATTATTTATTTATCCACTTATTTTTAAAAAAAATCATGAGCTAAAATTAAATTTTTATCTATACAATCATTTAATTTTTATTTTAAACTTTTTTATGAGCCTGTAGCAGTGTTCATAAATAAAATCCAACGAATCCAACAACTCAACAAACACAAATCTAAGAAATTTGAATAATAATGATCTAGCTTTTTTGGGTTAATGGATTTGTAATTGTTTATTTATACACTTATTTAAGAATTATTATGAGTGGACATTAAATTTTTATTTATACATTCATTTAATTTTTCTTTATGAGTTTCTAGAACAGTCCTCATACAACTGTACAATGGTCCTCCTAGCCCAATTATTATTTTCATAAATTAATTAAATTGATTAAAATTTAAATTAAATAAATTACAATAATTAAATAATTCAATTTTCATATGCAAAATGAAAAATTTTATAAAAAATAAATTCAATCCACTTTAATTTCTAAACTATATATTAAATAAACAAATAATTTAAAATATTAATTATAGAATGAAGAATAAAATCTTAAACATATTTCAAAATGCTAAAAAGGTCTATTAATATAGTGACTTACAAAAAAAACAACAATGAAATTGTAATACCCCAATAAATTGTAAATATTCTAATTTAATTTTGCTAAAGTTAATTCGCAGTGGCTTGGAATAAATAAGTTATAAACATAAATGCTTATTTTATAAATTTCATTAATGAATATTGTTATGGTTAACTATGAAAATTATCGTGACAAAATATGTTTAAAGAAAGTTTCACATTCCAAACACTTAAAAGAAAGTTATGAGTAGAGGTGGTTTCTTACCAAGATTCATTAACCTAGAGATAAATAATTTTAGTTAAGGAACAAGGAGCTAAGAGGGAAAAACCTGAGGCGAAAGAAAGTTTCACATTCCAAATAGGTAAAAGAAAGTTATGAGTAGAGGTTATTGTGTGCCAAGATTGATCAACCTAGAGATAAATCACCTTAGTTATGGAACAAGGGGCCAAAAGGGTGAGAGGGAAAAACCTGAGGCCTTGACCACTTGGAGCCTAGATGGAGTGAGCCCTTGAGGATAAATAAGAAACAAATTGATAAATTATTAATTATAAACAACACTGTAGATTGTAACCAAAAGCAATGGCTATATGGAACTTGTTCTAGTAATAATAAGAAAGGAAAGAATACTTTACATCGAAATTTTAGAAACTCGAATAATAGACTTCTATATAAATCGAATTGAGCCTTGGCCGTAAAAGAATTAAATGACAGAACAAGTAGAGTTGAGAACTCATAGATCCGAACCCCTTTAGGGTTTAGGGTTAGCCCACAACATCACAAATTCTGAACCGAGAGGTGACAAACCCTCAATATTGTTGAATACAAAGCACAATGTATATTCACATAAAATTGTATATTAAAAAAAATGCACTGGCCGAAGGCCGAAAGTTATTTGGACAACGAACTGTAAAACAATTATAACGAACTCTGACTATGGCATCCAAAAATAATAACTACTCTACAGTTATTTCCTTAAACAAATATTCAAGGTCATTGGGTCGTCATTATTGCACTAATAATATAATAAAAGTCAAGCCAGGTTTACCTGCAGAATTCTCTTGCCACTGCAGCGTGGAACTTTCGAAAGGGAAGATTTTATATAAAATTTTAAAAATATATTATTTTTAGATTAAATAGTTTATTTTATAAAAAATAAAACTATAATATGATAAACCAATTTTTACAATGATTTGACTCACTCATTTTTGTAAGTGTGCATACCTACCCATTAATGAATTCAAACCGGTCAACTCCAAAGTGAAAGATGCGATCTTCACTATTGGTCACACTCAACCTCCAAATTGCAAAAGTAAGTAAATAATCTGATTATGTTCATGTTACATGTTTAATTTTTTCTATTTATATTGTTTTTTTTAATTAATCAATTTAATTAAAAAACAAAAGAAAATAATTATTTTGAATAATTTTTAGTTTGTAAACATAATTATAAATACTTTAAAATAATTATTTTATTTCGAAATATTATATATCTATATATATATATATATATATATAATTGTTTTTCAATCATATAATAATAATTAAAATTACAAATTAATAATAATAATTAAAATTACATTTTAATTATAAAAAATGTATTTATATTATAATGAATCTATTTCTACAATGATTTGAGTAATTAACTTTTGTATGATTTGACTAATTAATTTTTGTTGGTGTGCATTCTTACCCCTTTCAAATTCTGACATATCAATCTCTAAAGTGAAACATGGATGCCTCACTATGAAATGGAATGATGTTATCCTCTTGCATGCCAACCTGAAACCTCAGTGAATACAGATTTATGTTTGTGAAACATGGATGCTCACTATGAAATGGAATGATGTTATCCTATTGCATGCGAACCTGAAACCTCAGTAAATACAAATTTCTCCCTCTAGGGTACAGGTTGACATGAAAGCATTTAAAGGAAATACTTCTCAAAAGTTGTCAGTGGGTACACCTCCAAAGTTAGAAACATCGAATATTAGTCACGCTTCATGAATGTACAAAGATTCCTCTCTAATATTATGGAATATAAAGCGACTGCTAAAATCTCATACAATTGATAAAAGGAGAAACCCAGTGGGGAGCCATATTTCAACTTGTAAAAAGGCATCCTAGAAAACCAGTAAGCCAGGTTAGAAATAATTTACCAATACTAAAAATAGAGGGTTAGCGATAAGTTTAACTGTAGAATTCAGTGCAGCGTGGAACATTTGAAAGTGATGGTCAAGTCTAAGAAAAAAGGATGGCACATGAGTAGACAGAATTCACAAATTAAACCCAATAAAATTTAGGGAGTTGATATGGTTTTAGCCCATTTGAATATGCCAAAAATTATAAAGTCAAAGTATGACATTTACATATGCTCATAATGAATTACTTAAAATCAGCAGAATACTGATTTAGATAAGAATACAATGATTAAGTAATTTAAAAAATAAATATATTTCGAGTGAACGGAGAAGAAGATATGAATTTTATAAAGATCGTGGTTGTTAGTATGACTGGTAAAAGTTTGAAGTTAAAAAAATACATAAATTTGACAATTCTAATTTTAATAAGAAAATGGTTTTTTTATCTATTCATGTGCATCTCATGACTTTTTCAAATCTTTATTATCTGATTTCTGATTTACCATCTGTGACTCTGACTTTTTCAAATCTTTACTATTTGATTTCTGATTTATCTAGTGTGACTTAGTACCATTTTGGTGTGACATAAAGTAAAATATAAAGAAATGGAAAAAAAAGGGTTGAAAACTGCTTTACAAAAATACAACAATGAAATGTATATTGTCTTTAGTTATGGGGATGTATCTTAAAAACACTTTTATAACATATAAAAAATATATGAATATGACAACTCTAATTCCAATAAGAAAATGATGTTTTTCTTATATAAATCTTGTACATCCTCTTACTTCAAATTTTGAGTATCTGATTTATTATTTACCATCTGTAACTATGTACTCTTTTGGTGTGACATAAAGTAATATTGAAGAAAAAGAAACAAAAAGACAAAAATGAAATGTATACTAATCTATAATATTACATTTGTTTTTAGATATGAGGAGGTTCATCTTTCTACATTATAATTTTTATTTTTTTATAGCATTTACAAAATATATATTTTTTATTTTTATTTTTAATAAAAAAAAAGTTAAATATTTTTTAAAAATAAACAGAATTTAATTTTATTAAATCAATTAAAATAATTAAAATTAAAACTAAATTTTAATAATTAATTACCATAACTAAAAATTATAAATTTCATAGAAAATATAAACCAAATTCAATCCACCTCAACTTTTAAACTATGTATTAAATAAACAAATAATTATAATATATATTAAATAAACAAATAATTAAATATATTAAATATATGTTAAAAAAATAAAAACCTTTAACCTATTTTTAATATATTAAAGAACCAATTAACATGATTTTTGTCTTATACAAAGAAATAATAATGAAATTATCATATTCTATAATATTTCTGTTTCTTTTTAGATATGAGGAGGTTTATCTTCCACATCTTAATAAATGTTTTTTTATATTTATTTGTATGTTTTTAAATGAAAAAGATTTTTTTTTTAAATTAATAATAATTCTTATACATTAATTAAAATTAAAACTAATAAATAAATTAGAGTAATTAAATAGTTTGAATTTCATAGAAATATTTTTCTTTTAAAATAAAAAAAGGATATAAGTATACTTGGAGTTTAGGTCAAGCTTCCAACAATGTTGCTAAAGCAAATACATTTTATCTACATTTGAGGCAAATTGTGAATGGATTTCTTGAAAATAATTCACTATTTATATTCAATATATCTCCCCACGAAACTAAGCTAAGTCATATTTTCAAGCGAATTTACGAGTTGTATCAATCTATCCCCAGAAAAATTGTTTCCATGTTCTGAGATCAAACAACTCCAAGGTTGGTCACATGGCTAATTTGGGGTCAAGGATAAATCAAGGTGAACTTTAGTGGCAGCGGAAAAATGGTTATACCTCCCTTCCTTATTTGGTTAATTAAGAGACTCATAAATCAAAGTGGAGGAATAATTCCTCATTATTAGTTTAATGTAACATTTTGATGTTTTATAATTTTTTTTGTTAGATTAATACTGGTGAATGTACAAATGGGGAATATCGTAGATATTGTGGCATTTTGTTCAAAATCTTCAAGGTCAAAATTTTGTAGATGGTTGTTAATACAAACTACATTCCTACCATGTCCATTGGTTTCAACTTGTTTATGTAGATCATGTAACTAAAATGAGCTTTAGTTGAGTTTCTATATATATATATATATATATGAATTACAAAATCAAATTCAATCCACTTTAATTTCTAAACAATATATTAGAAAAACAAAATTTAATTTAAAATCTTAATTATATATTAAAGAAATTCTCTTTAAATTTTTTAAAATTGGAATCAACTGAAAAGACCATTTCCCTAGTTGAATTTCTTTTTCTTGATAAATTTTACATGTCCTTTAATCCTTTGTTACTCAATACAAGTGCTATGTTTAATAGTTTTTGGTCACATATTATCTAGCTTATTGAGTTGTGTTATTCTTTATTATTGTGCTTATGAAATATTTAAACCTAGTTTTGCTATTGTTATGAAAGTCTTTATTTGGAACTTAATATGAAGCAAGACTTGTTTTCCATATACCATTTTGTATGGTGAAAATCCACTTGTATTCCTCTATGTCATCCTGTATTCCCACAATGCTTCTAGAAGCCAATCTGCCCAATATTTATGATGGAGTTGGACTATTTTAGTAAGCATGGATTCCAGATATCTTTCTGTTCACTCCACTTTCCCATTGGGTCGTGGATGATATGGGGAGGATTTTCAATGTCTAATAATATTGTAGTGTTGCATAATATTGTAAAAAATCTTTGACATGAATTGAGAACCTTGATTTGTTACAATTTATTTAGGCACACCAAAATGAGTAAATATTTCTTCAAATAAATAATTTACAATTGATTTTTTAGTAGCTCATAGAAGAGGTTTAGCTTGTACCCACTTAGTAATGTAATCTATCCATAGAAAAATATACCTTTTATTTTTTTAGGTTAGAGAAATAGGTCTGGAAAAGTATAGAGCCCATTTTCAAAAGCCTCTTGAGTAACTAAGGTAGTAGGGGCATTTCATCAACTTGCATTAGTTGACCCATGTGCTAAAAATTTTCGCAACTCATGGTATATTTCTTGGCATCGCTAAAGAGCGAAGAACATTAATACCCCAAGTGTAGAACTTTATAAATCGTTCTCTTGTCAACAAAGTGTCGTTTATAATTTTCATCATGGAATGCTTTCAATATGTCATACACCTCATCTTCTCATACACGACATCATATTATCAAATAAGGTCATATATGAAAAATATCTCCTCCAATCCAAGAATATGTGGCACTTACTCTACTAATATTCTACTGTCCCTTAGGTGAAATATAGTGAGGTATTTTTTATTTTTATTTTTATTTTTTTCTAAGTAAGATTAAATTCTATTAGTTAAACATAATATACATAGAAGCTCTGCCTCTGCAATTCAAGCCTATATCAGTGGCATAGTTTGCAACAAAACAACAAAAAGGAGTTGCCCACGCAGGTGAAGTGAGATAATTTTCTTGTAGCTAAAAGATAAACAATACTTGTAAATCAAAGAGATTTAATAAAAATTGCAAATAAATGTTCCTAAAGAAATTTATCATATATAAAATTTATTTCAACTTCATTGTGAATGCTAGAGATAAAATATGCAATTGTATTTTCATTTCCAAGTTTATCTAGAATTGTGATATTAAATCCTTGTAGTAAAAAAACCACCCATATCTCCTACGATTGGTGATTATGTTCATTAAATATCATATAGTAAAATGATCAATATGAATAAAATTTTCATAGCTAGTAATGTAGTGCCTAAATTTATTTATAACATGTACTACTACAAAAAATTACTTTTATGTCATTCTATAAATAATTCATGGTGTGTTAAGGTTCTTACTTATAAAATCAATGGTGTGAAAAATTCCATTCTCTTTTTGTCCCAAAATTGCTTCTAAGGTTGTATTTGAGGCATCAGTGGATATATGGAATTAAAGAGACTAATTTGGTCCTCTAAAAATAAGTTCTTCATAGAGTTATTTTTTAAATGTTTCAAAGGCAGTTTGATGAGGATTATGCCAAAAAAAACTCATTGTCTTTAACAAGAAATTTAAAAAATGGTGAGGCTATTTCTGTAAAGTTTTCTATAATAACATACATAACACAAGAAACTTCTTACATCCTTTTGAATTTTTGGTACCAGAAGTTTGGAGATAAATTTTAACTTTGGTGGATCAACCTTGAGTCTTGTACATGAAATCCAATGACCCAAAAATGATTCCTTCAATAAATAAAATATGACACTTTTCATGACTTAATGAAAGATTAGTTTCTTGGCATCTAAAAAAAATCAAGATGTTCTAATGTTTCTTCAAAAGAATTACCATATATTATAAAATCATCCATATATACTTCTATAGAATAATGAATCAAGTCACATAATATACCTAGAAAGACATGTTGAAAAGTACCAATAGAATCATGAATCAAGTCAAAGAATATACCTAAAAGGGCATGTTGAAAAGTACTAGGAGCATTTCATATCAAAAAAGGTAATACTCTATACAAATATGTCCCCCATGGGCATATAAATGTGACTTGGATTTAATTTTAATCACTATAACCATCCAGAAAAGAAAAATATTTCTTCCCTACTAAAGTATCTAAAACTCAATCTATGAATGGAAGAGGAAAATTTTCCTTCAATATAGATTTATTTAATTCTCAATAATCTATATAAATACGCCATTTACCATTTTTTTAAAGAATAATTAAAAAAGGTGATACTCATTATGAGAAATAAAGTATATGAAATTCACATTTAGTAATTTATACAATTCATCATGTAAAATTTCTTTTAGGAAAGCATTCATAAGTCTCACGGGTTGTTTAATAGGTTTAGAATTTTCTTGAATATAAATATGGTGCATACGTATGTTAGGATGATTCCTTATATATCAATATATTCCTAAGAAAATGATGTAGGATTCCTTATAGCTTCTTTATTAGTTGCTTTTTTTAGAATCTTCAAGTTTAGAATTAATTTTTAATGTTTTACCATGTTTAATATAATAGAAGTTCTACAATATATTTTTATTAAATTAATAGAACACATATATATTTTTCAAAAATTCTTATCAAATATATGAGCATAAGAAGACTAGCTCTCAAGATATTGAAAAAAAAAGAATTGTTAATGAAATTTGTAATTTGATTTTCTCTAATATCTTCCTTCGAACTCATAGCTTGGTTTACCATTAAGATGGGTGTTGGAAATATTATTTTCATTGATGTCAAAGATGGGGGAGACTACATATGTCTAAAATAAAGATTGCAAGATGAATATTGTTGGAAATATTGTTTGGGACTCATTTTTTTTTAGGACCAATTTACATACTTTGTATTTGAAGGCCTTTTTACTTAAAATACCTATATCAAATGGAAACATAAGGTATACATTTGAAAACATTATTATGATTCATTTTTAATGTCAAGTCAGACTAGCTAAAAATTACAAGTTGGCCCATCTAGTTTTATAAGTTGGCGCCATAAGTAATAAATGAGTTCATTCGAATACCATCCAAGACATAATAAATGTGAGGTGTGAAAAATAAGCTAGGGAATACCTTTAGTGTTTTAAAAGTGGAGGGCAAATGTTATTTGTGTATTGAAAGAGTCATCTTCGCATTTTCACTATAAATTCTCTTCTATTATATTTCAAACCATGAAACTTTAAGTTGATGGAGGAAATATCTTCATGTACATGTGGTAAAAAATTCAAGTATTGGTTCACTTTAATTTTTAAAGTGTTCCTTATGGAAGTTGGGGTTTTGAAAAATATTGATATCAATTTCAAATATGCTAGTTTCACATTTGTGTTCTAACTTATTTTATAGGATTTTTAGACTGTGAAATTTTGAGAGACTTGTGGAGGCATAAAGTGATACCTCAAGAAAAATTTTCGTAGTTTGGATCAATATACTTTTTAATATATTACTTGTGGAAGTTAGTGTTTCTGAATGACCTTGAAATCACAGGTCAACTTAGAATTTTTGTTGTAACTTCTTTTTTTGGACTTTTTATACTATGAAAATTTTGGAATCCAAGGAGACATACAAAAATGCCTCAAGTAAAATTTCAAAATAATATTTGTAAAATTGGATATGTGGCATGATGTACATTCATTCTAGGGAAGAGGAAAAAAACAACAAGTTTTTGGGAGAAGTAGACCTAGTGAAGGCAAAAGCAAACCTAGTGAAGGCAGAAGCAAACCTGGTGAAGGAAGAAGTAGGAAGAAAACTTGTTGACGGAAGAAGTAGCTAGCAGACTTGGTGAAGGAAAAAATATCAAGTAGACTCATTGAAGAAAGTTAGTTCCTATGAATATTTTCAGTTATGGGGGTTGGTGTCTCCAACATGTTAGTGCTTACAAATATTTGTAGCGGTGTGAATTGGTGTCTCCAGTAAGTTGGTGCCTATGAATATTTACAATAATTGGGATTGATGTCTCTAATAGCCTTAGGTGTCTACAAATATTTGTAACAATATTTTGGTTCCTATAAATAATTATAAGATTTTATTTTATTTTATTTATTTATTTATTTATTTTTCTCCTGAAAGGGTTTCCACATAAATCTTGTTTTACATTTTATGCAATTGATATATCTCATATGTGATTGTTTTCTTATGGTTCATGAATGTTTAAATAAGTAAAAAATTTCTTATATTGATTCACCCCCTCCACCTATCATATACTTGTGTGTTAAACAATGGGTTGTATTATTTCATCATCATTATTGATGGATGGGCATATACTAGTCAAAGCCATGATTGACCTTCTTAGGTTGACAATTTTACTAGAGGAAGTTGGTTTCCTCGATTTCATTTAAATTGTAATATTTGATGTTTTTCCTATATTATAATATATAATTAGGAGATTAGTTCCATTTTATTACTAGGTAATGGTGAAGATTTGTACATTAGGAAATTGTCGAGATTTAGTTGTTAGGATTGATACGAGCGTATTTTCTAATGTAATTAAAACTTTGATAATTACAAAAAAGAAGGAAGAGTGAGAGTGTGTGAGAGAGATATAGTTAAAAGGTATAAGAGGGCCAAGAAGATGAGTGTGCATCCATTTTCGAATACTTGTAATCATTTATCTTTTATATAACTCAATGGAGTTGACTTCCCTTATCATTCTTCTTAACTATGTGAAAATTATGGTGATTGGGCATCAATGAGATCAAATTTTTGTATATTTTATTAGGAGAAGGGGTCAAGTTGCAGGATAACCAAATACATTTGTAGGTCTGAAATATGAGTTGAGAATTAACGATATTGATACATTTTAAGTAGAGGTGTGATATGGAAGATCACGGATTGGAGATATTCAATTAGAAAATGATAGTTGACAATCCGAGTGAGTTTTTTCAATTAAAAATAACAAAATTTTGCATCAATCGTTGCTTGTTATATCACATATCACTCTATCATACTTCTTTTTTTCTTTCCATTTTATGAAATCATTGATACTCAATACCCCCACACCCGTTAATTAATGGTTCCGAGAAACGGGGTCATTTCCATCAATAGACACCATCATATAGGGCCCCACCATATCTCTCTATTACATATTGGTGGATTGGACTACCTGTTATAACACTAATACCACCTACACCCAATACTCCAATATTGAATCAACCTCATACCTCTCCATGTTGATATCTCTATATATGTATAACTGTTAATACCCCTATAGGCCTGATATTTTGATATAGCCCTTGGTTTGATATCCAATAACATACAATCATAAAGCATAGTCATATGATTTGACACCACTTGATGTTAGGAGAAAAAGACTAGGTAAATTTGATATTTTTGCATCAACAATATTGGCATTGTGGTTCAATAACTCAGCATGTGGAGTGAGTTTTAAGGACATGAGTGTAATCAAGAACCAAAGGATATTCAAGAAAAAAAACATCGTTCCAGAGAAACTAATAGAGTCATCGTCATAGTGGTATTAGAGAAAGGTGTGCTCTAAGTGGAGGAAGGCCTATAACAAATATAGCTTTGCAAGTAGAGATGAGGTGTATCCAAGTGAGCTTAGAGGACATGAAGATTGCTCACGAAAGAGGAGTTGACATAGGATATGTAAATGAAAGATATGAAGAATAATCATCTAGTAAAGAAGAAGGCGAAGTATCAACAAAAGAAAAAAATTTAAAGATGATTTCCAGACCAAGGATGGAGGTATGACTTTAATTTAAATGCTGAAGAAATGACAAATTGGATCAATGGAATAGATCAATATTTTTATTATGAATATGTGGATGAAGATAATAGAGTGGAATATGAATTGAAAATATTAAATGGTCATGTAGATCTATGGTGGGATGAAGTGAAAGGAGTTATAAGAAAGAAAGGAAAGTCTAAGATTAAAATTCAGGACAAAATGATTGCTAAGTTCAAAGGTAAATTTATGCCTAGAGATTGCTAGTTAAGTCACTTTAGTCATTTAAAGAAAATTTTAAAATATTAGATATAAATCTATGTTAGTGAGGGAATACACAAAGTAATTTAAAGGCATAAGTATGAAAAAACTCATGAAAAAATAGTTTCTACCCTATGACTCTCACGCATGAGAATCTATCAAACCCATAATTGACCTGATTAGGTTGACACATCTATTAGAAGAAGTTGATTTTCTTAATTTTCATTTAAATTATAATATTTAATTTTTTTCCCAAGTTATAATATATGGAGGTATCTATATATTTATGAGGTTGTGATGGGTGTAATTTGGTTAATATGTAGTAGGGAAGATTTATAAATTTAGGAAATTTTTGAGATTGAGTTGTTAGGATTGATATGAGAGAGAGAGAGGGAGAGAGGGAGATAAGAGGTCTGATGTGACCAAGAGGATGATTATGCATTCATTATTGCATATTTATAATCATTCCTCTTTTCTTCAATTCATTGGAGTTGAATTCCCGTGTGTTTATTCTTAATTGTGTGAAACATGTGGTGAGTAGACACCAATCAAACCAGATTTATGTATATTTTATTGCAGGAGAAGGGGTCAAGTTGCAATAAAACCAATCATAGTTCCATGTCTGAGATCCAACTTGAGGCTTAATTACATCAATCCATTTGATGCATAGGTATGACATGGAATATAGTGGATTGGAGAAATTGATTTAATAAGTGATATTTGACAATCCGAGTGAGTTATGTCAATTAATAGAAATAGAATTTCCCATAAATAATCACCTACTACAATGCATATCACTCTATCGATATTCCTTTGTGCTTACCATTTTACAAAATGATATATAACTAATACCCCCACCCCTATTAGTTAACGACCCCATGAAATAGAGTCCTTTATGCCAATAAATTCCATTGTATGGGGCTCCACCATAATGTTAGTCATTTGCATGTCAGTGGATTAGAATATTTATTATAACACTGATACCACCTATGCTCGATACTCTAATATTGAATCAACCCAATACCTCTCCAGAATAATATATTGATATACATATAATGCTCAATATCATGATATCCCTCCAGGATCGATATCATGATATATCCCTCCCATATCTAATAACATGCATTCATAAGGCATAGTCATATGATTTAAAGTTGGTTGATGTTGAGAGAAGAGACTAGGTAAATTTTATGTTTACATGTCAATAATATTGGTGTGTTGGTTTTGAGACTAATCATGTGTATTGGGTTTTGATCACCCAAGTGTGATAAAGAATGTGAGGATCTTCAAGCAATTGAGCATCAATCAAGGGAGAATCATAGAGTCGTCATCAATTATTCATATCATCAATCCATGATGAACTTCTTGATTGAGTTAATGATTTTGCAGGTAGATATAGAGTGAATTTCATAATTGAATTTCCATTTGATATTGTCATTTATGTAGATCAAAGATAATGAATGCATTAGGTATAGCTAACCATGGTCTTCCTAATATCAGTTGGTGTCCTAAATCTATTAGAATGTTTGGAATTGCAAAGTTTTTGATGTGATTTTTAACAATGGGGCTACCAGGATCAACATATATTTCAATATAAACTTTTCCCATCATTAAATCTTCCAATTTTCCTTTGACTTGTATTGTTTATGTGCTTTTTTCTTCTTACCTGAATTATTTAAGCATAATTACCTTACTATTTTTTCATAAACTAGAATATATTTAATTTCTAGCAGTAAAGGGATTCTAATAAATGCATTCCTTAATTTATCTAATAGATCATACTTGGGTTGTATTATTTTTTACTCCACTTTCAACCTTTATGGAAAATGAGTAATTTGAGTTGTTTATGGTTCATCTATTAGAAAATAAAAAGGTTGTTTTGTTGGTATATTATTATCATTATTTGAGTGATAACAAGTTTCCTCCTTAATTTGTTCTTCAATGATAATAAGAGAAATTGTATGAATTATTTTTCCTTATCTAAGATGAATATCATTTAAATCAAGAGGAGGAATCATATTAGTTGGAAAGTTTTGTAACTCACCATTATAAGTGGGTTGAGCTACTTTATTGTTGGGTTTTGGAATGGGTTATGCAAGTGTTGATGGCCAAAAATGACCTCGTCAACATTTTGGAAGGCCACCTAGTCAGTGTCCTAAATTAGACTCTTATCTGTTTGTCATGATGGCTCTTACTTGTTCTATTAGGTCCAGTTACCCCTTATCTCTCCCTTATGACTTATGGTGTCTCTATTTATAATCAAAAAAAGGGAAATATCATATTTACCCTCTTGCAGAGCACATGCCAGAAAAAAAAATCCTTAAGTTGATTTGGGGGCTAAGCCAAGCCACAAACTAAATTTTCCCCAGAGTGAGGGGACTTATAATAATGCAATTAAATAATCTAACTATGAATCTAAATCCAAATGCAAGAAACAAATGTAAATCCAATCTAACTTGATACTTAGGAGATATCTCCCAAATACCAAGTGTAATGATTCAATTAACATGGGGATTTAACATGATTTTGATAATGAATTTCCAAATGTTGAAGAAGTTATAACAACTGGTATTATAAGAACCATGCATGCTTTGTCGAGATATTATAATAGTGAAAAATAGACCATCAAAATTCAGAAAAGTTATTACAATTCAATGACAATTAAATCAATTTTAGATGATATATTCGTGAGTTAATAGTTACTCATAAATATGATTTAATCATTTGAGAAAATAGAAAATAAATAAAATATCTATAATTTTATTAGACAAGGTAACTCATCTAACAAAAAATCATTAGCATAATTAACAAAAGTGCAAAATATGAAACAATTGACATAAATATATCATTAAATGAATGGAATTGCATTAAAAAATAAAATTACTTGTAAATATAATTAATAAAACCTAATTATTTTGTTTTGTTCCTTATTTTAATCTCCAAAAATCCTTTGAAAATCATAAGCTCTGTCACTAAAGGGAAAAAGTTGCAATAGTGCAAGCTCTCCCTCAAATACAAAGTTTAAATCTCGAAAAGAAAACCCCCAATAGCCTAGATCTAAGTTTTTTTCCCTATCTACAACTTAAATTATCATTACAAAATTTCCTAGAGCTTCTAAGCTGCAAAGAAGACTAACTCTTTCCTCATTCTCAAAACTTATATTTATAATTTACAAAAAGAAACCAAAATGGAGAGTTGTTGAAGGTAGTTCATATCCATCAATTTTGGCGTTGTCAATCCTATTCTTTTTCTTTTGTTAGTGAAATAGCATTGCTCCAAGATCTATTCGATTTATCCTCTTAAACAGATCTTCTCTCAAAACCAATCAAAAATTAAATAAAACGAATTAACCTTGCACATAAAAATCAAAGTGCTAAAAATTGAGAAAACAAACTCTTCAACTGAAATGTAATTAAATAAATAAAAAGAAAATAAATTTGAACTTCTCATTGATCCCTGTAAATACTTCTACGGCCAAAGGAGGAAGTATTCAAATGAATTTGCAACAATAGGAGTTTTGGGCAAATTAAAATTCAAAAGCAAAACTCATTAAATTAATTTTAGTTGTACATTCGGAACTCCATTTTCTGATAATTGTTAGACACATTTAGTGACCAAATTTGGTCATGCAACTAATCCCAGAATATTATCCGTCATTTTATCTTTCCAACAAGTCATCATGGATCTTGTTTGGCCAAGTGAAACTCCACTTATGAACCTCCAAAACCTGAATATCAAAACAGCTAATTTACTGAAAAATACATACTCAACACAATTTAAACTTTTTATTAAAATTATAAATTAAATTATATATCTAAAATTTAATAAATTTAAAAATGAAATATTTTAATGTTTACAAATTAATTATTAACACAAAAATTATTAAAAAATAATTTATGATAAACCAAATTTTATAAAAGAAAATACAATACGTAAAAGGCTCACGTGCGCCATAAGAGGAAATCACGAGTTTATTAGTGGGAAGAGTATATAGGCAGAGAGTGAAGGGCCAACTCGGAAGCCCGTGGAGTTATAAGGAGGAAGAGTAAAGGGGAGCAGTCTGGCTCCACATGGAGTGGACCTCCCCATGTATATACATAAACTACAACTACTTGAAACAAGAAGCCCATGTTAATAAGAGAGCCCATAAGTTGTGCTAATGAGGGTGCCTGAAAACTAGGTGAAATTGTTTTTTTGGTAAGGCTCTTGTTTTGTATATATATATATATATATATATATATATATATATATATATATATATATATATATATATATATATATATATATATATATATATATATATATATATATATATATATATATATATATCATGATTAAAAGGAAAATTAGTAATTAATTAAAAATTAAATTGATCAAAAAATTAAGGAAAAAATAAAATTATTTATAAATTAATTATCAAATTTAATTAATGAAAATTAATTAGATTTAATTAAAAACTAATATTTGCAATTTAATTAATTTAAATTACAATTAATTTAACTAATATAGATTAGTAAAATAAATAAATAAAATAATATTATTTAAAAAATGTAAAATTAATTAAATATACATAAATAACATATATATATAATACATTTTGTGCATTTTTAAGCTTATGCCGGAAAAATCACTCAAATTTTGAATAATCCCCATTTGCAAACCATAAGTCCAAACTCAGAAAAATCAGAGCCATTTGGAAGCTGGAGAGAAACCACACTCAATGAAGCAATGAGAGTGAAAATTGAGAAAAAATAAAACTCTGCAAAAATCCCACAAATGAACAAGATTAAAACATGAAAGGGGTGAAATGACCAAAACTTATATATAGGGTCCTCACTAATTTTATGAAGATAATAAATTAAAAATAGGGAGTTGTTGTTTCACCACAACGGGTAATTGAGTTGGTTGTTGAGGAGGTTGATTTGATGTCAATTGTAGTTGTTGTGATTGAGGAACTTGTGGTTTTGCAACTTAGGTAGGATGAGGTTGTTGGAATTGTGGAGGATATTGTGGGAATTGTTGTGGATATTGTGTGTATTCGTAACTTAGCATATTTAAATAAGCATACCCTCTCCATTCATGTTGTTAAAGTTGGTTTTTGGTTTGTTGTGGTGGCCATTTTTTCCAAGGCATATGATTATTTCAATTGTATTGCAGATATTACTTATAAGGATTAAATTGATGTGAGGGGTCTTGAGAAATACCTATTTATCATGGTTGCAAAGGAATCCCTTGTATAATGTAATGGAGTTGTTTTATAGCTTCGTTGTCTCCTTTAAAAACTATTTTGAGCCCTAGTAGTAATGGGAAATTTCCTATTGCATGGTTTTCTACACATATAGCAAAAAGATTAATATTATTCAAAGGAAATTTATGCCAAGGATGTTTCTTTCTATATTTTGGATAAAAAATTGACAAGACTACATTTTTTGCCTTTTTGTTTTATTGGATTTTCAAAGTATCTATTTGTTCACTAAGACTACAACAAATATTTGTTTAAAAATTTTCCAAAAAATTGCTAATTTCAGCTCTAGTTACCCCACAAAATGTTGATTCATTTTTTTAGAGATGCAATTTCTAGGCCCCTTACCACACTTATCATTTCCCCAAGAAATGTGCTTACATAATTAAAAATTTATTGGATAACTTAATTGAGACACATATCCCTTACCCATAAGATTGAGGACATCTATCCAATCATCTTTTATTCGCCAAAGAAAAGGAATTTTAAGAGTATCCAAATTCAAATTTTGTTGTTTATCCCTCTTAATAGTATAATAAAATATTTCTAAATAATATTCAAGGGACACAACCTCCTTTTGTCACATTTTAAACACTTCTTACTGCAAAAATCAATTTATGCAATAATGCTTATATTTTTCAAGAAATATTCGATGCATATTATCCCAAGTTCTAACATTATTTGTTCCTAATCCCATAAAAAATTGCAAATTTGCATCCTTAAGAGTAGATGGAAAGAACTTAAGATTTTTTGGCAACTTAAGTAAATCACTTATTGTGGACTTGATATATCTATGATATATTCTCCTTCTTCTTTAGTTTTTCCTCTATCTTTTGGAGCTAAAATTAGACCTAATTTCTCTCCTCTAGCAATTCTACCTATAGATGGTGTGGCTCTTAATGCACCATGACTTGAGCTAGATGGGGCGATGAGTGGTTGAGTGGTTGGAACAATTCTACCCATAAAAAATCTACAACTAGAATCACTTTACCTATTCATGCATTATACAAGTACCATGATTTAACCTACTATATTTTCTAAATGCATTTATGTCTATTTTAATATGCTTCTATATAATTTGAACTAATTCCTTTTAATGCTTTCCTGGAAATGACACCAAAAATGTCAATTTAACCTAATTGTTCTTGATTTCCTTTCATTTAATTATCAACCAAAATCATAGTCATGTTCAACATTTAATCTATATGTATAATATTTAGTTATTTCTAAATGCTAGCTATTGAATAACAACCTTTTAAATTAACTAAATAAAATGCTACATACCTAATCAAATTTATGATCTATGGGTTTACTTAGTTTAACATCCCATTACAACTTTTAACCATTTATTGTAAATGACGATATTTGTAATAAAAACAAATTATTCTCTTAACTTACAAATCAAATATCAACTTTCAAGTAGCTCCATTAAAAACATGAACCCATATGAAAATCAACAAATTGTAAATATGCATAAAACAAAACTATAAGGGGAAAATCATGCAAACAACAAACTAGAACTTAGAACAAAGGCTACAATATGAATAAAGAACTACATTCAAGTTTAATTAAAATAAATACCCTTACATAGTGGGCCCCCTTGATTTTGGTTTTATGTCAAAAACATTACAATATTAACTCAATGCAATACACACATTCCTCATAAGTGAAACATATGAGGAATGAAAATCATTGTATTTGCATTAACTTAAAGGAAACAGAGTACCAAGTATATCAAAATGATTTCCGTAATAAATAATCAATTCATTCAATGTTTAAGAATTCGATTTATATAGCATAAAATTTCCTTTAAACCCAATTTATCAATATCATTGTATCCTTGAACCTACGAATTTACAAATTAATTCTAACTATGTAACATAGCATCCTAGAGAAGTGTGATTTTTTATTTATTTTGATGATTGTTTCCTCCTTTAAAATATGGAAAATTGATTGCATGAAACCCATGGGTCAATATTCATTTTGATTCTCTATTTTGTGTGATTGGATATGTGATCATTTGTTGTCAATAAATCCATGTTGATGTAAATGATGACCGATCTATGGCACTTGTTTGTTTGTTTCTAGAACTTGGCTATTGAATAGATATCCATCTCCAGATCCTATGAAATCTTGTCTATCTCATGACTTCTCCTCCAGATACCTACAACCATGGAAAATGATGAACCTACCACAGGCTCTACTACAAAATATATAGTTCCTACTTATTGCATATTCTTGTACAAAATTATTATAAAAGGATTTATAATCTAATTTGCGTATTAAAAGATAATAATCATTTCAAAAGAATTATTTTAAAATTCTTTCTTGATATATTATCATGTAGATGGTAGGATTTTATAGCAAAATGAAATCAATATGAGGCATAAAAAATTGTAGGTTATGAGTTTAGTAGGAAAATTGTAGGAAAAAAACTCCCTAAAGTATTAAAAATGATGACCCATGCAAAAGGGAATTGGTTATTTCTTTGTCAATAGTTCAATTTGATATAAAGGACTAATCAAACACTTGAACTGAGGTAGTTTTAATTTGCAACTTAACTAGAGAACTTAGGTTTCCTCTTGGAATCAATTATATGATATTATGAGGATAAAAGTTCAATACAAGTGACGAAAATCCCATCAAACACAAGAAGATGAAGCATGTTGAGTATCATGTAAATTATCTCAAATATTTGCCACAAGATAGAGTGGTATCTCATGTTTATTGTAGGATAGATGATCATATTGTTGATATGTTTATAAAGACACTAACAAAGAAAAAAATTGTTCAACTTTAGTTTATTTGTTGGATTTAGAAACTTATCATTAAGAGGGATGTTGAGATAATGTCACTTCCTAATAATTCAATAATTTGTGTATAATGGGGGACTTTACATGTATATCAGAGAGTTTTAGTACCCAACACTCCCTTGTCCTCAAGGCTTGATAACTCATCATGACTTCAAAGGATTCTACAAAATTTACCTCACCACTTAAACCTATAGAAATCTCATCCATGAATCATGAATAAAATGAAGAGTTACAAAACTAGCTATCCAAATTGGACAACCAAATTAATGAATTGACTAATAGGTTAGTGAAAAAGGGTGATTTGATCAATACAAATAGAAATAAAACAAATTGTAGAAAAAAATATAAAACCGTTGGAACAAAAGATGGATCAAAATAAAGAAAAAATGGAGAATAATATGGAATAAGAGTTACAAAACTAGCTATCCAAATTGGACAACCAAATTAATGAATTGAATAATAGGTTAGCGAAAAAGTGTGATTTGATCAATACAAATATAAATAAAACAAATTGTAGAAAAAAAATATAAAATAGTTGGAACAAAAGATGGATCAAAATAAGGAAAAATGGAGAATAATATGGAATAGTTGGAATGTAATATCATAGAGTCCCAAAATGATAGGCTCCCCAAAATTGATAATGCGACAAAAGGAACTCATGAAAATAAAGATAGTTACTATCCATGTTGAAAAAAAATCCAATAATAAGCATTTTTAAGGTGGATTTAACTCTAATAGTGGAGTTATCTATTGATGGTATCAAAAGGGTATGAACCTTCCCAATGTTGAATTAAATAATTTTGAGAGAACAAATGTATTTTCCTAGGTGAAAAAAATATAGCAATATTTTGAATTGCATAATATTATGGATGATAAGCAAAGAATCTATGTAGCAGCATTGTACTTTGAGATAAAACCCTATTACTGGGTAGTTAAAATGAATCCCCATTCATATTAGTATACTTTGGATTTATTTACATGAGACCTAGAATCATAAAATGGGAAATTTTAGGGACAAGACTACTTCAATTAATTGACAAGAATCAAGAAATTGGATAATATCGAAAATTATAATTTTAAAATTTTCAGTATTGGCCACAAGGGTGAATAACATAAGTATTGAACATTTGTTGAAATATTACATCGATTGATTAAAATAATAAATTAAATATAGGATTTTCTTAAAATGTCCTTAAAATATTATGGAGGTTATGCAATTTACTTTCCATGTTTAAGTCTAAATTAAGGCTACACACAATTTTACCACTGGGCGGCATATGCAGGAATAAAATATCATTTTGGAGCGGATAATAAAACCCTACCTTAACCTACTCAAATGTCATAGAAATAAATGGAGGAAAAAAGAGCAAAAGGACTATGCATTGGTTGTAACAAAAAATGGTCAATGGGGCATAAATGTCAAGAAAAAAAATTGGTTACATTGGGGAATAATGACAAAGAGGAAATGGAGGAATCTACACAAAGGGATGAGGAAGAACTTATAAAATTAAAATACTAGGAGATAGAGGTTGAAATTTTGCACACCATTGATTCAAATAAACTACATATGTTCATGCACTAGCAGGTTCTTTAGCACCTTAAACCATTAAGATTGTAGGCTATATTAAGAAGTGAAAGGTCATAATGATTACTAGCTTGGGTAATACCCATAATTTCATTGATAAATAGTCTATATCGGATCATAATATAGTTTTTCATATATATTAATGTTTTATAAGTGTAAAATTTTGATGAATTAATTGGCTTGCGAGACGCATTTTAGTGGTAGTTCCCTGTTAAAAAAATTGGGGTCTAGAACCTTCTAGAGCTATTTTGAGGAATCAAATGGAAATTATTTAGCTAAAAACTTCGTGATCATAGCTTATGCCACCATAAAAAAATCACACTCCAAAGCCTTTCAAATTGTCTAAAAATCACTTTTATTGAAGATTATATCTGGTAGTTATGCATCCCACAAGTTGACCTTCCTAGTTGGTTGTTAAGTGTAATATTTGACAGACTGGTCCCAACACTTAATATGTCAATCCAAGATTTGTAAACTTTAAGTCAACACACAGTATATGCCAAGACAAAACCCATAGGGACCTGCAAACTGAAAATTTTCTATCTAAATAAACTTCACATTATTTTCCTCAAAACCTATCATCACTTATCAATCTCTACTAGAACTCAATATCCTAGGCTTAAATTACAAAAATTCTCCTAGTGGAATTATTGTAAAAAAACATAGGAAACACATAACTATAAGGGGACACTAAGTTATTTAATTCTAGCTCTTCCTAGGTTGAGAGATGCAAGGTCTTACTAAAGTTTTCCAGTGGAAAAGGGAAGTCAATAACCCTTTGTGGTTAGCATGCATACAAGGAAAGAATGAAAAAAGAGCCTAGTCTTGCTTTCTTATAGACTAATAGACCTAGAGCATTAATCAAGTATCCATAGAACAAGGGGACTTAATATCTCTCTACATGCATCAAAATAAAAGGACTCGGGCTTAATGAAATTTACTCACAAAGCAATGATGCACTAACTAGTGGACAACAATGAAAGGCAACAAAAACCGATCCTAAATCTCCCCAGGGTTTCTTAATATAAATCACACTCGCTGATATTAATATAATCTAGAAGATTCAACATGTAAACATTTATCTATTTCCACAAACAATCCACCTCAAATTATCAATAAATATTCAACATTATCTTCTATCATGAGCGAAGCAGGTTATAAAAAATAAATATAGAAATAAAGCATGAATACCCAAGCCATATTCTATCGAAAAATATTATCTAAATGTACACCTTACAATAGAGAAACTCGCTCATGTAGCTATTAAAATTCAGGTGCAGGCTATATAAGAAAATCTTTCAATATAATAACTTATGCATCAACACTCACATAAAAAAGTTAGGATCCCTTTTAGTTCAAATGATAAATGGTGTTTTAGTTTGGGTATTTTAGCCCTAGATTGAAAGAAAAATCGTTGTCTCAGAGATCTGCAATCATGTATTTAATATCACAATCATTCGACCATGATGAATAACTCTAAAACGTTAAAAACCTTGCTTACAATATTAAAAACACTCAACATATAAGGAATCACATGTTTCTATGTATAAGAAATTGAATGTTGTTTCTATAGAAAGAAAAAAATCGAGGGATAAACTGTATCACTTAATATTCAGATCAAATTGTAACTCTAAATGTCATGAATTGAAGTAAATCTTTGTTTCGACGCCATAAGCTTTTAAATATGCACTCCTTCATCTTTGTATTCAAAGAGTCATTCAATACAAGTTGAAACACCAAACTTCGGATTTAGGAAATAAACAACATATTTACTTAATATGCAAGCCACAAATTCATATATATAATACTAATATCCATATATATGCATCTAAAAAAAGAATTAAAAGTAGAGCAATGGGCTAGGGTGGTGGGCCCAAGCCAATGATCTCACTGCCTCCGAAAGATTAAACCATAGAGTGAATAATATCATAGACAATAAGTAATGAAACCTCACATTAACCATGCATTAAAAGTTCAACAATATTTCTACATTAAAAATGATACAAAAACGTTTCACTGAGGTATCATCCCATAGGAATGAAGTACTGATAAAATATCTCCTCTATGAACTCTTTTGTAGACCCCCTTCTAAACCCCCCAATTAGGGATTTTTCCAAAAATATTTATACAAGAAATATTTAGGGTAAGTTGAGACGTATTCCCCAAAAATTACCCATCAAATCATAATTAGTCTCATAAACGATTGAGTTGTTAGTGTATTTAGCTAGATATTTGATCAGATGGAATTAATTTTACATAAAACCCTCTAAGAATAGTTGGGTCTAGTTTCATTTGTTAAGTAATTATTGAGTTTGGGTGCAACTAGATAATGATCTCAATTTGGATTTTTCTCTTCAAAGAACCTCTGATGTCTCCAAAAGCGTGCACTTTCGATTTTTTATTTTCCTGGTTTTTCTTTGTTTATCCAGAAATTGCGACTGAAATTAATGACACCATTATACCTAGAACGAGTTCTCATGATTGTTTACCACTTCCTAGAGACTTCTAGAACTAACTTGGGTGGGAAGTAAGTGACATGAAACCATGTTACTGATGCTAGGAAAAAAAACCCATGTCCCAGAATTTTCCATAGGGTCACGTGGATATGTCAGAATCATAGGTTGGTTACCAGATCTACATATAGGTTGCAGGAACTAACTATGAAAAAACCATTGTTAGCAATCAAATGAATTTTAACCTCTCTAATTCATAAAAAAATAATGGAATTAGGCATTAAATGAACAACATAATTATTTGGCCCAATATGAAATTTATGCATCAAAAAATTTTTCAAAAAGGTTTATGGGAATGTAGAGAAATGAGATAAATATGAGGTACCAAAGGTGAAAAGAAGGAAAAAATAACTTCATTTTATAGGCCCAACATCTCCTCCACACCTAAGATCTTGCATGTCCTCATGAAAAAAAAGTATATGTTTAATGCTCTTACACTGTTGATATAAACCAATGCCCTATTCATGTCGTCATCCTTCATCTCTATCTTTGTAATAGTGTCAAATTGAAATGGAAATAAACACTCTTCTAAATATTAGATATGGATCTACTACCATATTTCTTAAATTTTTCCATTATTACGTATTCTGAAGTAGTATTATAGATTGAAAGAAAAAACTCTCAAGTGTATGATCGTCTCCTCATGGTCAAAACAATTTATATACCAAGCATACCATTTATGGCCAAGCCAACATAAAGTCCACACTCAAGCATCACAATATCAAGCTATTTCTGAAAACTCTACATCATTGGATAACCATTTGAGTCAATATGATTTTTGTAAGAGATGATCTAACCAACCATATATTGATCAGTATTCAAATTTCCAAAGATCATATTTGAAAATCCACTACGATGTTTTCTAGGTTATGTAAAACCTTTCACGGTTATGTTGTCGTTGTGACAAATACCCTCCAAAATATTACCTACACTTAAAATCTTCAAGCCTATTATATATCTTGAAATCTGTCATTTTGTATTTGATTCATTTTCGACTGATGTTTCAAAAAGAATTCGTGTCTTCTTCACAGATTCTAAGTGTCAAAGTCACTTTCTCATATATGTTCAGTCATTGAGGAATTCACAAGTGCACTTATTTTGATGCAAGATTATAGGAATTACACAAATCCTGAAACTAAGGCTTGTGCAATCACTATTGGCAATTACTGCATATTCCATCAATACAATAATTTTCACAATATATGTCGATAGTCATTGCACATTCTCCATAGACAATCTCCCTCTCACTTTAGTTGCAATTGTACTTTTATTATAGTGAGTTTTCTCAACTATCACTTTTGTGTGCTTTGGTTTTCATTAGTGCCACTTCCACTTTTGCGACTCTCATTTTTTATTTCTTTCACTTCTACAAGTGGTTCTTATGTGTTCTATTCACTATAGCATGTGTCACTTTCACTTTCTTATGATTTTTTAAGTGTAATTTTCACTTTTTCTTACTGTCTCCTTTTGGAAAGGGAAGTGTTGCATCTAGTCAAAGGCAGTCATTTTTACATCATTGAAGGGCATATATGATGCATTCTCTTGTACAAATGTGTTCCATCTATCTTAGAGACATGCATCAGACTCATTCCCCAAGTATTGAGCACTATTTCGTTAGTATCATCACTTGTATCGCAAAATGTATCTTAAGTATTTCAATTGTAGGTAAGTGTTGTTATGTTATCACGTCAATAAGGAAAAGTTCATTTTGGGTGATAAATGCTTCATTTTCGAGTGGTTGATCATGTATAAGTGTTTGATCGTGTTCAATTCATATCCCCCCCCCCCCCCCCACCCCTCTCTCTGCTCTTTGGTCCCACACTTAATCATTTTTCAAAGATAATATTTCCTTGATCAACGTCCCTCTGGTCTCCCTCCCTGAAGTACTCATTACATAGTCTTAGGCCTCAAGCAACCTATCCTTCCTCATATAAATGCACAATACATAGTCACTGCCTCCAAGTAATGCACATTGTGTAGTCACAGTGCCGAAGAACTGCCTCCTTCTCCCCAAAAATATGAAATCCCGCCTCCCAGTCAGCATCTTTCTGCGCACTACATAGTTTCGGTCAGTAGATCATCTCTTTGTATTTATAAAATTTGAAACTATGAAATCCAACGGCCTAATCTCTCTCCTGAACTATGCATTGCACAATCACATTCACAATCATGCCTCACTGTGACCTGTAGTTGCATATTCTTCCTTCCTTGGCCTCTGGCCACTGTGCATTTCACAAGTACAATCATTAGTCTATCACTCCTACCCCGTAGAACTGTGCACTACATAATCCTTGAGCCTTATCCTTTGTCCATCACTCAGTCCTAGGTCTGATCAGTGAATTGCATGAAGATACATAGACTAGGACATTTTCGGATCGGTGTCGTATTTTCATGAGTGAATTTCACTTGCAGTTATTGTATCTAGACATGACTGGATTATTTTCAAGAGATATGACATTGAAACCATGCAAGGTGACACCCAAGAATACTGCGAAACAAGATGATCACTGAACAATAAGATTAAGAGACACTATATCACAACAAAAGTTGGAATATCCATTTCACATAAAAGACTCAGTGTCTTCAAGCCTTTTGGAGGAGAAAGAGGAAGAACATCCAACATCTATAATGAAGATACAAATAAATCAATAATAATAGAAGCTTGGCATTGACAGACCATATTAAATTCCATGTCAACAGTGTCAAGTCATGTCTTGTCATAGTTTCGTCCCAAGAATAATATGTGTTATCATATTGCCACATCATTTGTGGATGTAATTATGTAATTTTAAAGAGTCACTATGAAGTCCAAGAGTCATGAGGGAATCTCATGAGTCATGCGGATATGGAAGGTCATTCCTCTTATTATAAATAAACCCTCATAACTCAAGAGAAGGAGCATATGGGAGTCATAGACTTTGGATAGCTAGCCTTGGCTTCTCGATCTTGGAATAGGAGAGAAGATCATTCCTTGGAGAGGCAAGAAGTGACTTAACTTTCCACTACTGGAGCTAGTGGCTCATCATTGTAACTGTGTACTTGGATCTTTAACCTAATAATAAGAAGCTTTTTAAGCCAAAACATTTTCATGCATGTATCGTGAATTTTGTAAGACTATTATTTACATGTTTGTGGTATATGTTATGTTCATATGTACTAAAGAAAATTAACCACTCCATTGGATTTGGTACTTATCTTGTTTAATGTGTGTTGTATTTTCCTTTATCATCGTTACATCTATGTGAACTATTTATCTAGAAAACTAATGAATCTTTCCTTACTCTTGTGTGTCTCTCCTAGGATAGTATGATTTCTTTCCTCTTATCTCCCCTCTCACAAAATTATTTGTTTACACATTGCAATTGTGTTTCACAGTGGTAACTTACTTGTTTATTTTAAATGATATGTGTGTAATCCCTTACGTTGTTCATTGCATCCAACGCAAACCATAGATTTATGGTGGTCAAGTTGATACTCTATATGGGGTTCATATTCCAAACCGTGTGAGGTCCAATTGGGACTTCATACCAGAGAGACCACCCTTGGTTGACATATTTCCAGCACCATCAACAGTTCACACTAGAAGGAGGGCCAGATGACAAGTTGCTCCTGTTGATTCTATTTTGAATCTATTATCT